>CM056573.1:6175000-6812500 GCA_029721435.1 Gymnothorax reevesii | reverse complement strand
TCTTTTTTTCTACTGAAATCTCAGGTGTCTGAAAATCCTGGGAAGAGGGCGGAGCCACTTGAGATGCACGTGACCGTGCCGCCATTTGAGCAGAGCATTGGTGAACTGAAGTGCTACTCGGGGTACCGAGTGCGAATCAGCTGTGAAAATGAGATTGGACCCTCCCCTTTCTCCAGCTGGGTTGACTTCCAGACCCCAGAAGCAGGTGTGGTATTCACCAGGACATTCCCCAGCAGTGGCGGCTCGTGAATTGGCAACAGGGGAAGCCCAAACAATCCCTTAATGTTAATGATTGTTCATCACCTGCTTTCAATCATTCATTTAAACAGTGGAGGGTCGTCGGCCGTAACAAAGTTAAGCCAAAACCTCGCCCTTCAAAGCTTAATGACTTAAACCTTTCGCAGTTTTCTTTTCTTGATCAGCAGTTGCTCATACGAATTGTTAGAAGAACAGTCAGTTGAGTCAAATTTTTTTTCGATAGCATTGTTATACATTGCACCACGAAATTATGAGGGGTTTTCTTTCACACATAAATTACGACATAAATTACCATAGGCCTACGCTATAAATTCCGCGCTCAAGAAGCTCACGATACGGCATAGATGCGCAAATTGATTAGTGAGGCTCATTAAGCAATAAGCTGTGCAACATCGCATTCTTTTCTTCTATATTAAGATTGTAGAAAATGAACTGTCGTGGCTTGTGAAAGAAGCCTCGCAAACTAATTTATAAAGACGTGTTGATAATTTGCGTCGTCATTTGCTATCGAAAATAAATTTGATTGTCCTTCAACCAATTCGTATGAGCAACTGCTGATAAAGAAAAGTGAACTACGAAATGTTGAAGTCATTAAGCTTTGAAGGGCGAGGTTCTGGCTTCCCTTTGTTACGGCCGACGAGCCGCCGCTGTTCCCCAGTGCTCGTTTTTTCCCACAGTGCTGTTATACAGTACCTAATTTTTGTTGGTCATTATCACGACTGTGTAATTACGCTCAATAGGCCACAGAATACTGCGAGAGACCCACAAATTATTTCATGAAGGAGGCCAAACAGTTATTTGTGGGGCATAATGACTACTTAACCTCCTACTGACCACGCGGTACTACAGGAGAGAAAAGTCTTAGGAAAAACAAAAGCCATGACTCTCACAGACTGTCTCTTGCAGCCTTAGGCATCGAGCAACTACTGCAGCTACCTCAGCAACACCCACTTTGTTTCTAGTATCTTGAGGCCAGTGAGGTACTTCAGCCAGCTGAAGAAAGTTGGCCTGTGGCGTTATCACGTGGGCGCAATCATGTCACACTTCTTGTGATCATTTCTGGTGCTGAGAGAAGAGCCATTAGTGATAGTGGTCAGCCTATGACCTTTAACTGTAGTGCCACCACCTGGCCAAACATTTCATTTTTAAAAATACAATATTTCCAACCGTTTTAATGGGAATCCTGCCAAATCTGCTGACAACATTCCTGGTGGATACAGGAGGTACCCTATTAGTTTTTATGGCTCTATTACTGATGTGGAGACCTAACCTTGTGTCTGTCACGCCAGGCCTATACTTGATAAATACTATATCAGAAAGAACCAGTTTCACTGCAATTTTGCTCTGCGCTTGTTTACACGCGAAGCGCTAATTGCTGTTTCTCGCCCTTGCTTTTGTCTCATGATTTCGGCGTCACAGGGTCAAGCCTTTTCAGCTATGCAGAGTTTCGCGAATAATCTCCGTGACGATAAAAAAAAAAACGCGCCTTCGGATCTGTGAACCTTGTTTGGAATGTTGGCTCCACTCAACGCTCGACCGTGACCCCAGATTTCTCTGCACGAAGGCCTTCGTGCTGGTGTTCTGTGCTTGGACATTGGTGTGAGCATAAGCCCAGCTCAGACATAATCTGATTTAGTACAAAGCAGAGTCGCAACATCACTGTGGCATTCGAGGAATGTTTTTTTCAGAAGTGCTGCTTTGGAGTTGATTGAATTGCTGTGTCGAGGATTATATTCGATTTCTCTCGAACTCCACAGTAAGGAGGGCTAACTGGCAGCAGGACACTGTGTGTCCGTCACGGCTTAGAGATGAGCGGGCAGGACTGGGGCCCTGTTCTCTGGGCAGTCGGTGCTGGGAGGGGTGGTGGGGGGTTGTGGGTAATGGTTGAGGGGAGTAGTTTGTGGACAGGGAGAAGAACACTGAGCGGGGTGGGGGGGTCTGTTGTGTGAACTAACAGTCCTGGCCTGGCTCCAGTCGGATGCCATCTCTGCTGACACAATCAGCCATTGTGTGTCCGTCTCTATCTGTGTCAACTCTCTTCAGGGTGATCGGCTGCGCTACTGCCATCTACTGGTGGAGAGGGCCGTGCTGCGCCTGTGTGTTGTTAAGCGTTGTCCTTATTCTGAAGTGGACTACAGAATTTCCCTCAAGCCTACAGGAATATTTACACCAGTGGAACTGTTCCTTAACGAATAATGGTCGGATTAATTCACTCTCAGACTAGGTTCACATGAAATGTGTACGGAGTTACTAATCAGTGAATATATCCAGTGAGCATGCCCAGAACATGCTGCAACCTCTTCTTCTCTGAATTTATGAACTGGAGTAGCAGACTATGATCGCACTAACTGGGTGTGAGGACGAGAGAGGGGCTAAAGCTAGCAATTATTTTCATTGTTGATAAATGTGTCGATAATTTTCATGATTATTCATTTATTTTGTAAATTGTCTAAAAATTGTGAAAACTGCTCATCACAATTTTTCAGAGCCCAAATTGAAGTCTTCCAGTTGGTACTTTTTTTCCAATTACAGTCCAAAAGCCAGAGACTCCTCATTTACTATCATAAAAAAAGACAAACTGAAAATCCTTACATTTAAGAAGCTGGATCCAGCAAATGTTGGACATTTTTGCTCTAAAGACTACTGTAACGATTCATTGATCGTCAAAATAATTGGCAGCTAATCGTTAATTGTTAATCGGTTAATCGTTACAGCGTTCTGACCGGCAGGGTAGAGGCCTGTGGTCGGGGAGGTAAAGTCCTGCCGATCTCTGTTTTCCTCCCCAGAATCCAGCTGCTACTTTTTCAAATCAGGCCATAAAATTGTGCTCGTTAGCAAACTGAGGTGGTTGAAGGAAAATGTTGACCTCGGTTGATATGCTGTGTACTTCATTCACCCCCCCCCCCCCCCCCCCACAGCCCCCTCGGCTGCGCCCCGAAACCTGACCTTTGACCTGACGGAGCAGCAGTTGTCCCTGAGCTGGGCCGCCCTGCGTCCGGAGGAGCTGAGAGGCCGACTGCAGAGCTACAAGGTGCAGTGGAGTCTGGGAGGGGAGAGTCAGGTATGTCCTCTAAACTCAGCCCGTCAGAGCAAACCTGGTGATGATCTTTCATATGCTGTGTTCATGGGACATGGCACCTGGAGAATAGTGCCAACTGACAGGTCTTTTGTGGCTGGAACAATATTCTGGGATGGAATTAACTCTCTGAACCTGGATTATACACCTATGGGTACACGACTGAGGAACTGAAGACCCCAGTGCTAAAACTACTTCAGTCTCACAATGTCCCGTCTGAGGAAAGCGAGGCAGTGGACTTTGGTAGATATAAAAGACAATTTCTCGTCCTGACCTCGCAGCATGTGAAAATGCCATTTAAAAACTTATAACTCTACGCTTTTCAATTCTATCCTGGGGAAGGAGAGCCCTACTCACAACACTTAGCCAGATCAAGAAAGCTCTCCCACTAGTACTAGTATCTGTGTAAATTTGAATAGTCCAAAGAAGACTTCAGCTGAGTGAATGGTTTATCGCAGGATCAGAATCTGGAAATTAGCCCAGAAACCTCTAAAAACCATCTATGGTTCTGTAACAACAGACTGTGTACAGATAAGTCTCAAGAAAAATTTTGACCAGAGTGATGATAAGAGAGGAGTTTGGGGACGGAAAAGAACTGCTCATGATCTGAAGCATAATACCTCATCTATGAAGCACAGTCATGTGTCGGCTTGCATAGCTGCCAGAGGAAATTGTTTTTTGATAATGTGACTGCTAATGAAAACAGCAGGATGAATTCTGAATTTTACAGGGCAATATTATTGGCCCATATTCGGCCAAATGCTTCAAAACTCATCGGAGAACACATCACAGTGCAGATGACCTGACGAAAACTAACAGACAAACCCGAGACTTTTCAAGGCAAAGAAGTAAAATGCTCTCCAATGGCTAATGGCATAATTAAAGGCAAAATACCCCATGAACCAGCAGGAACTGAAGACGGTTACAGCAAAGGTCTAATGCAGCATTTACATTTGTTTGTTTCATTAGTAATAAACATTTCTTATTTTGCTTTTGTACTTTTTTCAGAGGAATGCGGGCGAAAAATGTTTTGCGAATTTTACACATCGTCCAGATTTTTCTGGAATTGAGATTGAATTAACCAGCTCGTGTTTTGGTAAACCCTCAGAGCGCTGAAATAATATTTTATAAAATATTACTTTAATTATCTTTTGCTTTTGAAAATCCATCATATGGCAACCTGTTGCAACTAGTCACCAAAAGATGGGTTTTCAACAGCTTTGATTTTGATAACTTACATCATTGAGTAAGAATAGCTGCATTTAATGCTCTAAGGGTTAAAAGTGGTCCGATATGTATCAGCTTGGTTTTTTTCTGGTCAAATATAGCTGAAATTAATTTATATATTGTGCTCTGGTGGTCAACTGTGGTTGAGGTGTATTAGCCAGGTTGTGATCAGGACATACATGGTTGAAATGTGTTACCCAGGTTATGCCGTCATCAAATATAGGTGAGATACATTAACTTAGGTTGTGTTCTGGTCATACATGGCTGAGATGTATTAAACTGGTTGTATTTTAGTTAAAAGTGCACTGAGATGTTCTGACCTGGTTGTGTTCTGCTGTGGATGTTATGGATTGCATTGCCCTGCAGGAGGCGCTGCTGTTCAAGGAGAACACGGCCCACCTGTCTGGAGGAGGGCGCTTCTTCAACGCCACATTCCAGGTGGCGGCGTGCACTGCAGCCGGGTGCGGCCCCTGGAGCCTGCCAGTCGTGGTGATGCCGGCCACAGGTACCTACTGCTTGTGCGTTCAGCGCTAGTGTTAAAGATTCTGCCTTCGTGTAAAGCCTGTTCTTAAAGCATATTTTCCCTCCCTCCACCACACATCTTACTGAATGCCAAAACTGTCCTGGCCTCTTCGAGAAATTACACACTTGAATGACCTGATTTGATTCGGTCCGCTTATGAACATCGTCAGTCTAAAAAAGACACTGTTTTCACCCTGCGCAATGTACAGAAGAGTGAGAGTTTCAAATGTGGACCAATGTGAGTCGGGATTATTTTTCAGTGCCCATTCACTATGACTAAAAAAAAAAAAATTCATTCAAAATAGCCTGGTGTGACACCATAAAGTTGCAAAGCAGTCTGGGTATTCCCCTTCCCTCACAGAGAGCTCGTCTGCCCCGCAGCGCTGGAAAGGGCAGAATACTGATCACGTGACCAGGAAGCCTCTACGTAAAAGTTGCGACTGCTGTGGATAAAGGCTTGAACAAATAAACTAGTTTCAGCAATTATCTTGATTACATGAAGATCAAATTCAGAAAGCAGTTTTGTGTTAGTTTGATTATTCCTAAGCTGATATTCCATACATTGGTTTCCATTCGGACTGCATTAAAATTATCCGAGGACGTCTGAGTTTAAAGAAAAATGGTAGATGGTTAGCTCTGTAATTATCAGTGCGGATGCCCTTGAAAAACATGGACACAGTCAATTTGGGCAGGACTATAAACTCCAGGGACATCTGTAATAAGTGCTATTATCTGATGTCTTCAAGTAAAATTGATCCCATCCCACTCGGGTTTATAATGGGGACGGGCAATTCCAGTCCTGGAGGGCCGGCGTGTCTTTAGGTTTTTATTTCTATCAGTTACCCTGACTATTTGAGCTAATTGGTGGCATCCACAAACATAGATGTCCTCATGTATTAGATCTAAGAAAAAAATTTCTGAAGCAGCAGTTGCTGGATATAGTTGACTGACGTCCGACAGAGAGAAAAAATTTTCGACCCGTTTGTTTTTGTTTACATTCATTTCTTGTCAGGTGAGGTCCGTTCAATCTAGTGGAAAGTTTGCATTTCGAGCCTCGAGCAGCAATGGAGACGAGTTTCCCCTCCAGAAAATTTTCTTTTGCAAAGTTTCTGTTTGTTGGACGTCCCTTGACGCTATCCGGCAAGGTGTGACCGCTGCTTTATCAGGAAACAAGAAGAGTCTTTGGTAGTCATTCATGAGAATTTGAAGAAATGCAGCAGAATTATCTGATTTCATCAACGGTGTGGCCAATTAAGGTAATTAACCAATTAAAGGCCAGAGGTTCGAGTGAAAATCAGGGACAGATTCGGCCCTTGTTGCCCACCCCTGATTTATAATCTGTGTGTGTGTGTGTGTGTGTGTGTGCACTTCTCCTGACAGCTGTCCCGCCCCACGCTCAGAGGGGTCACGTGTGGGTGGGGCTGTTACTAGGTCTGCTGGTGGCCACCATGGTGGGGCTTCTGCTGACCGTCCTGGTCCACCGCAGGGGGAAGGAGACCCAGTTCGGGTACGCAGCCGCACCCTGTGAAGATCAACCAATCATTTTGAGAATCTTCAGAATGCTTCATAATGTCCTTATCCTTTTTCTGTTTTTTTTGTGAATTTTTTTGTTTGCATATTATGGAAGAGGCAGGAGAAATGTGACAGGTCCGTTCACCCCCTGCTATATTTAAAACTCTGTAACAAGCCATTATTATTTGGTGCTTTAACCTCTGAATTCAGTTGTTTATTGAAAATGTGCAAAAGTGGAAGATTCTTTGAAGTTATACCTGATCCGCTCATGGGGTCTACAGGCAGTTGGTGTTTTGTGGAGCCGTTGTTTTGCGCTGAATGGGTGCTGAATCTGTGCTGAACTGAAATGCTACTCGGGTCTCTCGTGATGTCCTTCCAGGTCAGTCTTTGAGCCGTCAGGGGCAGAAACCGTCTCCTTCTCAGCTGCCAGGTCCTTCAACAGAAACGGCCTGGACCACCCAGAGTCCACCTGTGAGTGTTGCGGGCTAGATTTGGTGACGTACACATCAAATTCAGGAAATTATGGGTGTGATAAAGTGTGCAGCAGATTCAGTGAATTTGTATAGTACTGAAACATGTTGTATTTTAATTGAATGAAGGATGTGGTGGACCATAAAGCAGATTTGGTAGAAATAGGCCGCAGTGAACCCTACAGTTGATATGGTGAAATAAACGTCTTGTAAGCAGTCCTACAAAATCAATGCCATGGGGATGTGGTGAAGAATGTCGTAAATTTAGTGAAAGAAAAGTGTAGGGGACCATAGAGAAGATTATGTAGAATAAGGTCTTAGTTGAACCATGTTGCAGATTCTGTGAAGAGATGTCAGCCTTTGAGACGGGTACGGTGGAATTGGTTATGGGTTTGCTCCGTCTCCCTCTAGTGGACTGTCTGGGTATCAGCGATGAGCTGAAGAGGAAACTGCAGGATGTTCTGATCCCAGAGAAGCTGCTCACATTGGGCCACATGCTGGGGAAAGGTCAGTCCACCGTTCATTCGGTCTGTGCACTGTTTAACTGTCAGGGCAAGAGTGGCAGATTGGCTGCCTTAAAAAAAAAGCAAAGAAATCACAAGATTTCCAAAGATCACAAATAATAACCTGTTGAACTACAAAGAAATGTGTAGAAAATTATTTACAATATCGAGATATTTTGCGGGGGATATAAAAATGGGGTCCGTCCGTCCGTCCGTCCGACACCTTTGTAGTCCGGGCTATGACTTTGAAACTAATCATCCGATTGCGATCATATTTGGCATCAAGGTGTAAAAACACAAAAAGGTGCGTCATGAAAAACAATTTGCTATAATTTTCCGAGTTTTCTGATGCATACTCTCCGGCCTATTTTTTTTTGCAAGGAAATTAACAGCTTTGCGATTAGTACAGTTCTTTAGAAATCTAAATGCATATAAACATTCTCTATTCAAAAATGCAATGCCAGTTGCGGGGGATATTGCTTGACAATGTCAGCAGCTTGTATTAGATGTGCTGTGGCCACGAAAACAGCCTCCTGGGTTTGAATATTTCTCTCAATATAAGTTTGCTGTAGCTTCAGTGAAGCGCTGCAGCTAGCAGATACAGAATATGTATGTGCCCTTTTCTAACAACTTGGACGAATTGCTAATTCTAACTTTGAACCTACTAAAGGGAAAATTCGAGTGAAAATTAAGAGTTTTAATGATTAAATGTGCAATTGTTATGTTTTTTTACCCTTTTTGAATAGCAAATGCAGTGCTTAACAAATTTATTTGACCACCACCCAAAGTAAGGTTTATGCCTCAGTTGCCCTAAATTAACAGTGTTGGTAATTACCAAAATAATTTAACGTTTCTGTAATGGTTAATCCACCAGTATGCACATGCTCTTTACTTGAGATGATATTTCTAACATTAAAATATAATTATTGTTGTTATCCTTGATTTTCGAAATTTATTGCTTTACAAAAAAAACAAAAAAATAAAAGCACATTATTATTTTTTGATAAAGACTAGTACTACCAGTTATTTACTAGCATTCCTGAGCAGAAAAATTAGTTTTAGTGGTTGAATGCAAGCTATTATTAAGGCCAAAGGTGGCCATACAAAATAATAAGTTTATTTGGTTTTTAAGTGTGAATAAGGACTAATTAGTTGTTATTTGCCAAAGAAATAACAATACAATTTTTAGTTTCAAACAGGTTTTTGACAACACAAATATTTTAGAAATTTTTCTCGTCTTTAAGACAGGTGGTCTAATAAATTTGTTAAGCACTGTACATGACAATAATAATAGTGCTGCAGAATCTCTAAACGTTTCCGTAGATTATGACATAACCAGAGGAAACTGTGGTGATGCGCCCATCCACCGCGCTGAATATTCTGTTGTTCCAGGAGAGTTTGGCTCTGTGCGAGAGGGATTCCTGAAGACTGAGGATGGCTGCTCCGTACAGAAAGTGGCGGTGAAAGTCCTAAAAAGTGAGTGTATTGGGGCTTCTGTGTTACTTTGATACACTTTGTTTTGATGCACTAATGATACAATTCCAGTTATTCCATTATAAAACTAGATAACTCTGTCACCACGGGGACAGAGTCGTGCATCTCCCTGATCCCCATGAGAGAGCAAATTTTTTCAGCCGCAATGTTAGTTTTTACTATTATTTTATATACCTGTTCTTGCATGTGTATATATATGTAAATTTGGCTGAAAATGAGCAGAAAACACAAAATCTGCAAAAAAAAAAATTTTCGTCAAAATGGTCGCCGGCGGCCATATTGGATGTTGGAAATTGCCGAGAATTGATCTTGAGCATTGCCAAATAAACATCTTTGACTCTGCAAATTTAGAGAAAAATCCTATAAACTTTGAAGCTTCCAGAGCCGGGAACAGAAAATCTCTGCGGTGGCGGCGAAGGCAGCGGCTCCAGAACTAAACCCTAGTATCTCCCAACTATTGTCGTCGGGGAGATACAACTATTTGTTTTAGTAATCTCCGTTTACAAAGGATGGACCGTTTGTAGAACAGACACAAAGGCATGTAAGTTTGAATGGGCTCATGACTGTAGTAAGTTCCCTCCTAGGTGACGTCAACACCTCCGGCGACATCGAACAGTGTCTTAAGGAGGCGGCTTACATGAAGGACTTCCACCACCCGAACGTCATCCAGCTCATCGGTGGGTGGGCGGAGCGGGAGGTGGATGCGGTGGGTGGGTGCAGATGGAATAGCCTATTAATGTGGAGAGGTGGAGCCTGATTTGAGTGGACAGGGTGGGGTCTGTATGTGGACGACGTGAGGTGTTCTCTGTGGCAAAAGTCCGCTCTTAGTAGCTAACAGACATCAGTCATTTCAATTCAACTTAGGTGGAAAAATATGGCTATTTTGAGACTGGAACACATCGCTTTTGCGAAAATAATTCTTGATGTGGCTGCACATATTAATCAAAGTTTTGAAACCATACAGTGTAGCCTATCAGAAACGTACTAATGTATTTTTGAGCCACTTTGGCGGGGTTAACGATTTGCAGTTTGTTGGTAATAAAGGTTCAATCGTCAAAAAATTCTTTGCCTGTGGCTGCTTTTGAACAAGGGCCACTCTGTCAGAAGTGATTTATTGTTTCATTCCAACATTTTGGATTTTAACAGTTTTTATACTCTCATCATCAGAAATGGGCATGATGGTATAGCGTTGTCTGTCTGACTGTTCGTCTGTGAAGTTTTGTCGTAAATGCAACTCCTCCTAGGGTTTTTTTGTGGATTGTTTACAAATTATAGTCACATAATCGTTGTTATCCCCTGAGATACTGTCGCATTACTGTCCTCCGCAAGGGGTGAGCCTACACAAGCGACCACAACAGCGCCTTCCCGTTCCCATGGTGATCCTCCCCTTCATGAAGCACGGGGACTTGCACACCTTCCTGCTGATGTCACGCCTAGGGGAGAGCCCGTTTGTGAGTCTTGCTTCCACGCACACACGCGCACACACTCCGGGTACATGCAAAAATAATCCAAACTAGTCATTCGGAGTTGAAGCTGGTGTATTCTAAAATCCAATGGTTAAACACACATATTGATGTTGTCAGCTATTGTCTAATTGCTGTACAAGTTTATTGCTTTGTGGAAATGTAACAGGTCTGGTGTTTCGACCACAGGCCTTGTCACTGCAGACTCTTGTTCAGTTCATGCTGGACGTCGCTCGAGGGATGGAGTACCTGAGTAACAAGAGCATCATCCACAGGGACCTGGCAGCACGGAACTGCATGTGAGCAAATCCCAGGCGCGCACTCACATGGCTACATGCAATTACACACATGCATACACATATACACAAATACACTTGGAGACACACAATTGTATGCAAGCAAGTCACAGACACGTACACACACAGCTACATGTAATTACACACATATGCACTCTACACTCACATACACTGGGCGACATGCAACTGCATGTGAGCAGGTCATAGACATGTACCCACTCAGCTACACGTAATTACACACATACCCACACTTGTACACACATACACTTTGTGACATACAACTGCATGTGAGCAAGTCGCAGACACGCACCGCGCTGCTACACATAGCCTAATTGCTCCAACAGTTGCAATGTCATTTCAAAATTTTGCATTTTTTTTTTTCTTGAAACGTTGATTATTACAAAAGCCAAATAATCCCATCAGCTGTTTTACTCACATCTGGAAAGTGCTGGATTTAAATATCAGTCGAATGAATTTTGCTTATTGTTTCTTTCCAGTAAACTCTACCATTTTGTTGGTATGCTAGCAGCCTTCTTGGCGTCAGACTATAAACCGTTTCTCGATTCAGTCACCAGTTCATACGTAATGTTACTGAAAAGGAATGCCGCTGAGATCAAGACATTTCGAAATGATCCTCTTGCTAGCTGATACCTGTCGCCTGCAAAGATTTCATGGTCGCCCAACAGAAACCTGTCGCCTTTGTTAATTTTCCCTTTAACGTGACTCTTTGTAATGGTAGGAGATATAAGACCAAACATTAATATATCACTTTCACATTTCTGTTTGTCAAAGTTAAGGAGTCAAAATTTACAAAAACTTTGCCAACTGCAAGCAACAGGCAGATCAAAAAAGTAAGAACCCCGTAACAAAAAATGTGGCGACTGTAGGTTTCAACTTTGAGAACCGTGGCCATTATAGGCCCAGCTACGTTCATCACACAGATATGCACACATGTACACAAGGTGACACACAGCTGCTTGTAAGTCATCCAGACACAAGCATGTACACCTCACAGAGGCGCGTTCGCTGTTATCATGGAGGCTGTGGTCCCTTAGTTTGTGATGTGAGTTCTGTAAAGCGCAAAGTGAAATGTCTGTGTGAAGAGTTTGTCTCTGGTGTCCCCAGGCTGAACGAGAGCATGACCGTTTGTGTGGCGGACTTCGGCCTGTCGAAGAAGATCTACAGTGGGGACTACTACCGTCAGGGCTCTGTATCGAAGCTGCCAGTCAAGTGGATCGCTCTGGAGAGCTTGGCAGATAATGTCTACACTACTCAGAGTGATGTGGTAAATTCCATCACTCTGTCTCTCTTGCTCTCTCTCTCTCTCAGACAAACACACACAAACACAAGCTCTGGAACTCGCAGTTTACCACCTGGAGAAGCACAGCACAGGTGCTGTCCTGTCGAGTAGCTTGCCTGTTGAAAAGGTTGGGTGACAGGGTTACGATGTGCTCCGCTCTGTTGCACTGAAATTTGATGATTCCGATGTTAAATAAAACTATGGAGTAATGAATCACTAAAACTCCTTTCCCGCTTGTCCTCTGCAGTATATCTAAACTTCCCTGCATGAAAAATAGCTTCCTATCTGTCAGAAGATCTGTAACGGCGCCTGCCAGCGTATGAAGGGGAAAACGTTGATTGACGTAAAATCTTGTCAATGGCAGGAAAAGTGTGAAGTGTCTCTCAACCTCTCATTCAAGAATTATCGGTTTGAAAATGCTCCAAGGGGGCTGCTCTTTTCTATGAAAATACTGTAAATAAAATACTGTGTCGTTTGCCGGTTAGTTTAGCTGCTACAGTGGTGACCCTTGCTCTCTTTACCTCTTGCAGTGGGCCTTTGGGGTGACCATGTGGGAGATCGTGACCCTCGGGCAGACCCCGTACCCTGGAGTGGAGAACTCTGAGATCTACGAGTACCTCATCAAGGGAGGGCGACTCAAACAGCCTCCCGACTGCAGAGATGACCTGTGAGTGTCCGAGTATGCACAAGGTTAAGACATTACGGAGAGGTCTGTGATAAATTACCGGCAGCATCATGGTGGTTTGTGTTTTGAACGTTGGTGGCAAAGCCAGAATGGCAGAATTTTTTATTTTTTTTTTCACCCTGTTGAATAATTTACAAATCCTTTTGACCGCTCATGCAAAACAAATGCCACGAGCAAATTGTAGTAAATTTACCAGATTATTGCAATCATAAAAGCATTTCAAACCTCCCTCAGTGGCTTGACTATGGAAGCAAATAATGCATTTTGTTACAAAACGAGCCAGATTACAAGTTGACAATATCTGTTTCCCTCCCGTGGCTGCGTGTTGTGGTCATTGACATCAGTTGCCCAATCAAAGTCAATTGAGAGGCCATAGTTAAGACCAGTTTCGTCCAAATCTCGTTCCTCAAGTGTCGAGAACTGCTGGTTTTCCAGCCTCCCTTTACCTGGGAGTCAGGTGTCATGACAGTCTTGGCCAATCAGTGGCTATAACTCTTCACTTAATTGCTTGGACAGAGAGAAAACCAGGGCTGGATTTGGATTCAAGGGCTTGATTTGGAGAACCTATGCCCTGCAGTTAACCCCTCATGTTAACATTTTAGTGCTTCATGACTTTCGGTGGTTTACCTCATCCTCACACTGAATAATTTCTCCTCCTGTGTCCCACAGTTATGACATCATGCACAGCTGCTGGAGTCCGGTGCCGAAGTGTCGTCCCAGCTTCCGGCAACTGATCGACCAATTAGAAGCCGTGTGGGCGGGATTAACCCCGGGCCCTAGTAACTCTAAGGAGCCGCTGCTATACGTGAACCTGGAGGCGGATGACTGTGAGGAAGGGGCGGGGCTTGGGGCGGAGGAGCTGGGCTGGGCGATGCCCTGGCAGTGTGGCAGCGTGGAGGAAGATGACAAGGACTGGCTCATGGTGGCCTCAGGCGCGGCCCTGGCCATCGGCGGCGACTACCGCTACATCACGGACCCTCGAAGCACGCCGGACGAGGAAGGGGGCGGCCTGACTGGGGCCACAGGGGAGCCAGGCGAGGACCCCAGGGAAGAGGAGGGGGATGTAGTCATAAATGTGTGAGGCCCCGTCCTCTCAAACTGCCAAGAGAACAAATGGACTAGAGGGAGGCGGACATATCAATGTGCCAGTTTCAGCAACACCTGACATACACCTCCAGCCTCTGGAGTCAATGGAAATGTTACTCCAGATGGAGAGTCCATCACTTGCGTTAGCGCAACCAGACTGCCAGCCTGACTTTGACAGTCGTTAGCAGTGACTGGTTTCGTAAATGGGTTCAGTGACATTGGAACCTGAAACACAATCCGTTATACTGTCATATTAAGCTGCCGAGTGGGATTGATCACGCATTGCCCAGCATCTGAAGTTTGCTTGACCCAACACCATTGCTGCCTATTTTTTTTTTACTTTTTTACTTTTTTTTTTCTCTGCTATTGTGACTAAATCTGGAGAGCCACTCAGATGGACATTTCCTTGTACGAAATGAGCATATTTAATTAATGTCAAAACACTCCACTAGGGGCCGTTCACACGGGAGGCGTGTTCGTATTTCAGTGCATCGTTTTTTTTTTTTTGTTTTTTTTTTGTTATTTACCGATGGTAACATGCGCTAGAGGCGTGTCCCCTCTATCGTGTTTAAACGCCCAAGCGCTTGCGTTTTTAACCCTCTCCAGCCCAATTTATTATTTTGAGATTTGCAAAATCTTTCATTCATGGAGAATAGTTCTCATACGCTAGTGGCTGCTGGTAGAACTAACATTGTATTTTTGCAATACTGAGCTGGAAGGCTAACTTTATCAAACCATTTCCCATGTGGTCTTCATATTTTATAATCAGTCATCAACTGATTTATTGTTGCAAATTTGCAACATGAGCCTGGAGAGGGTTAAAGCTGGATTTATGGCTCTACGTCGACCAGAACCCCCACCGCAGAGCCTCTGCGTCGCCTGCCGTGCAGCTCGAAAATTTTCCAACTGTACGTCAAAGCGACGCAGACGGCAAGGGCACTGATTGGTCCACTCTACTCGAGTCTCGCGTGATTTCACGACAGGTCCTTCGGAAACTTGATGCTACCTAGCGGTCAGTCGGTGAATTGCTTTGCGGCACAGCACGACGCAAACGACCTCAACTCAGAACTTCGAAAGGTCCACGACAGCATCGTGGCGACGGCGTGCCCTTTGCGTGGAGTCAACGCAGAACCATAAATCCAGCTTAAGGCGGTAATGGCAACGTTTCAACGGTCCTCCTTTATTCCCCGCTTTTTTAAAAGACGTGCCTGCTTTGTTGCGTCTCGCATTTTTCACATGCATGCAGGTGTCCTGTGCGAACGGCCCATTAAAAACTAACAAATAGCCTTCAATGAGTAATGAATGAATTTTTAAATAAGTGTAGCAACGCTCTCACACAGGATGTAAGCTGGTCTATTTTGGATTACAGTTGAAGGGTTAAAAATGCGCATTAAATTTAGAATTGCTTTTCTTTTTGTGTATATATTTGAAATTAAGTGTTGGCGTTCTTGTCTCAACTGTGAAGGAACCCATAGATGTTGCACTTCAGATGGGTATGAACATGTTTTTAGAGAAACTGCCTGGTCTTCTACCACAAACTCCTGACTAGTGCACTTTTGGGATTTCAAGGGACATGAGTTTTTGATTTTTTGAGTCTGATCAGAACTATTTATAATGTGTGTTTATTTCTACGTACATTTCGCATTTTTAAAGGTTCCCTATTATGTTACCAGGTACAAGGCTGATTATCCATTACACCCCATTCCAAAATCTGTCCTTTGTGACATCAGAAGAGGGAGTGGCCACTCCAAATGATCAAGGGACCGATTACCTGGTACAAATTTTGAAATGGCTTGTAGTGGCTAATTGGCTGCACACCTGGTGATGTGATAGAGGACCTCAAAGAGGTCACTTAGTGAATGCACAGGTCACAGCAACTGTACACAGCCATGTTTCAAGAGTGATGGACTGAACGTAAAATCACTGACTCAATATTGGGTTTTGTACAACTAGTTTTCTGAATGAAGGTCTTATTTTCTCATGTTCTGTCAGACTTGATTCCCCACGTTCTCATTTTTTTTTCTTGTCATCCATGGCATTATTGATGTGTTTGACAGTGAAATATTTTAAACTCATGGTGTTCATTCTCTCATTTTTTTTATGTTGCAGGCATTGAAGAAATGTTAATACTACCTTTGTTTGGATTCTAGTTACTCGTATTTGATATTGATATTCTTCTGTACAGAGTCAAGGGCAGTAGTTCTCTAACACGGCCCTGGGGACTCACTGTGTACGCCGGTTTTTAATCCCACCATAGTTGCAATCCCAGAACGTTAAATTAGTTGTTAATTACATTTTTGTTAATTAGTTTCTTTGCAGGCTAGAGAGATGTTTCACCCTCTCAAACCACGTTGAAAGAAATGGCTTTGCATTCCAAGATGTAAATGCTCAGCGTTCATATTCTGCTGATTTTGTGATATTCCAAGTAACTAAGCCAATCAGAGGTGGCAGTATGATTTAAGTGATCAAATTCAAGACTGTGGTGAATCTGTAAGCTGCTAATCAGGTTTCTGAATACAGGCGTTTAAGTTCTCTCCAAATGGTTTTGGTAAACTAACCACAAAAATCGGCACCATACAGGTTTGACTCATGATTTCTTTTGTCTTTGAATTTTTTATTACTTTAAAAATGGTTACTTTTACCACGTGCTCAGAATTTCAACAATTAGAGGCCAATCAATTCCTTAATTTTAAGAGTCACATTTTTTCCAATTTCGTGCAATAAAAATTAATTTGCGATATATTACAATTTGAATATAGAGCTCTGCAGGATAAGCATCACTATCTGAAAAATGTAGCTTTAAAGGATAATAAACAGTCCATGTAATCATGAGTGGCACAATTGTGAAAAATTTGCATTTAATGTAAACTCTGGGATTGCAGACTGCTTCTGGTTGGAACGAACACCAGGATATACTGTGCGTTCCCAGGACAGGTCTTGGGAAGCAAGGGTGTTGACAGCCCACCAGCAGTAAGATGACAGCGGAAAGGTTGTACGGCCGCATGGACCCCACTTCAAGCTCACAAGCCACTGAGATATTGCATTGAAATATGGGGGAAGTGATGATGGAATTTGAGACCTAATTTTCTGAACAGGAAGTCCAAATGGGCTGTATATTTTCAATGTATATACACAAACATACCAAGGTGCCTCATTGGTTCCAATCTGTTGCAGTCTAAGATTACTCCTTCAGTAAGGAGGCTACTTGATTAGCTGTAATTCACCCATTTATGTATTAACGGCTGTATAGTTGCATGTTTTACCACGAATGTAGCTGGAATACATGAGGGTAGAGAACTTATTGGCAATACAGTCGTCGACTTCGAACATCCTGTAATTTTATGATGGCAGAGCAGGGTTATCCCAACTATGAAAGTTTGTCTTCCTTTGGTTCCAGGATTAAAAACTATTTGTGGATAAGAGTGTTGAAGCTTGAACACTTGTATCAACGAATTGATCGTAATATTTGTGAATTCTGTGCTATTGGAGCAAGCTACTGCACCAGCCGAGCCCTTGATACAAGACTAAAATGACTGATTTTAAATGCTTTGAATAATGAAATTGCTTGTTGATAATTTTGGTGCAGAATGTAATGTTTTGAGTCTTGCCTTCAAAAAATAAAGTTGATTTACTTTACTGTACATAACAAGACAATATCCAATGCTCATCTACTCATATTGTTTATATATAACGTTTTCCATGAAATTCAAGCTTTTGTTAATCTGAGTTAATCTAAGTGACAAAATCAATAGAAAATATAATCACGATATTGTCACATTTATAAACTTGAGATTTTTTTAAAGGCAAAAAAAACCAAATATTCCCACCCCAATGCAGCCACCCCTCATTGAGGTTCACAGACAGTTAGGAAGAAACTAGAAAAGGCCATAACCTCAAAATTGCAAAAGGCACATCAGCACGACTTGATGCAAATGAGTGCAAATTTCCATGGTAATATATCAAACGGTTTTTGAGTTATAGCCCAGAAATGGTGGGAAGGCTGATGTGGATGCGGACACGCACGGGAAACCAGAAAAAAAACAATATGTTCCCCCCTCCCTTCAGGAGATTTTTGCTTTAACTAACCTCCTTCAAACTCGGCTTTCATCAAATGATCCTGCAGACCTTTGGTATTCTAGTTGTCAATTCATAATTTACAGAGATTACACCCCCATGCGTCCAGTAGAAATGCCTCCCATGTTGGGTTAGTTTGACGGGCACTTTTCTCGCACTATACAGTCAAGCTGCTCTCACAATAGCTCAATAGAGCTGAGACCAGGTGACTCTGCTAGCCAAACAATTCGAGGCAGAACACCTGGACAACTTTCTCCCAATATCAGTCCTTCATAATTTCCCACTTGGCTGGAAATCTGCCTTAATCCTACCCCTTTTCAAAGGTGGCTCTAGCTCTGATCCAAACTTTTACCGGCCCATCTCCATCCTGCCCTGTCTAGCTAAGGTTATAGAGAAACTGGTTCATAGGCAGCTGTCCCACTTCATTGACTCCAACTACATCCTGTCTGTCCTGCATTCTGGGTTTAGGAAAGACCGTGGATACATCACTGCTACCCTGAAGGTCCTGGATGACATCACTGGCACTTTGGACAATAAGCTTGTCTACGTCGCTGCTTTTGTGGATCTAGCTAAGGCCTTTGACTCGGTCAACCCCAACATCCTCCTACAAAGACTTGTCAACATTGGCCTGTCTCGCAGTTGCTGCAGCAGGCCTGCCAGCTATCTTAACAATCGGGTCTAGCGGGTGAAGGCTGCAAACACTGTGTCGGAACAACTTCCCATCTCCAAAGGTGTGCCTCAAGGCTCCATCTGAGGCCCAACCTTGTTCACCATTTATAAAAATGATGTAATCAAGACCGTTGGCGATTCTGGTATACATCTTTATGCTGAAGATGCCATCATCTATTCGACTGGCCTTTCTGCTCATTCTGCTGCATCTACTCTTCAGCACAGTCTCACCTCCATCCAACAGTCTTTCCACAACCTCCACCTGTCTCAATTCCAAGAAGACCAAATGTATCTTATTTGATCGAAAAATCTGAACGCCACCTGTACCTTTAAGATTTTATGCACAGATGGCTCAGAGTTGGAGTTTGTTGGCGCCTTTAAATACCTTGGCCTTTGGTTGGCTTCATCTTTGACATTTAATATACACATCGATTACCTTCGGGCAAAAGTCAAGTCCAGACTTGGCTTTCTGTATTGTAACAAGGCTTCGTTTACACACCCTGCCAAACATGCACTTGTGAAAATGACTATCCTTCCTATGTTTGATTATGGGGACACAATATAAGATGGCACCTAAAGCCACCCTAAGTAAACTTGACTCCTTGTTTCATTCAGCAATTCACTTTGCCACCAGCACACCTTTCACCACCCATCACTGGGTTCTCTATAAACTAGTGGCTTGGCCCTCCCTTCACACCAGGCGCCGGCTACACTGGCTGCAATCGGTCTATAAAACCATCCTTGGAATGATGCCGCGTTACCTTTCAAATCTCTTGCACTTTACTGGCAGCACTTACCACTTAAGATCCACTGATTTCATTGTGTTATCCATCCCTAAGGTCCGTACTGCCCTTGGCCATAATTCATTTTGTTTCGCTGCCGCACATGATGGGAATAAATTGCAAGACACGCTTAAACTTACAGCCTTTACATCATTTAATATATTCAAGCAAAATCTGCAAAAGATCCTTGTTGTCTGCTGTACCTGCTGATGACCCCATCCCTCTCTCTTCGCCTTTAAAACTCCACAAATAATTTACTAAACATAACGTGAATGGCAAGAACAGGCCATTCAGCCCAACTACGCTCTCCAGTTTCTTTATACTATAGTGTATATAAATCCTTTTAGATACTCAATGACTCATTGGTATCGAGCTAAGTCAACCTGCTCTTGAAAACCCCCAAGGTCTCTGCCTCAACAATATGGTCAGGCAAGCTATTGCACATAGAAATTACTCTTTGGGTGAAGAAATATTTCTGAATATCAGTGCTAAATTTACCTTTGGTCAACTTCCATTTGTGACCCCGAGTTCTACTCACAACACTTGGTCGAAGGAATCCTACATAATTCACTTAGTTAATCCCTTTTAACATATTTAAAGACCTCAATCAAATCACCCCTGAGTCTCCTTTTCCTAAGACTAAAGAGATTAAGGATCTTCAGCCTCTTCTCATAGCTTTCATCTTTTATACCTGGAATTAGCTTAGTGGCTCTTCTCTGAACGTCCTCTAGAGCCTCTATATCTATCTTAAAGTATGGTCCCCAGAACTGTAGATGTGGTCTGACGAATGTGTTGCACAAAAGAAGCATCACCTCCATAGATTTGCAATCAATACTTTTGGCTATGTATCCCAGCATCTGATTGGATTTTTTAACTGCTACGGCACAATGGCTAGAGCCTGTGAGGGTTTGGTCAACAATCACTCCCAGACCTTTCTTGTGTGGAGCACATTGCAGTTTTAAACCTCCCACGAAGTACTCCCGTCTAATATTTTTATTACCTACATGTACACCTTTACATTTCGCTACATTAAATTTCATTTGCCACATTTCTGCCCAATTTTGGATCCTATCCAAATCATCTTGAATCACTTTAGTGGACCCTAAACTATTTGCCAAACCCCCCAATTTAGTATCATCTGCAAATTTAACTAATCCGCTCTCAATATTCCTATCAAGGTTATTAATGTAGATGAGGAACAGCAGGGGTCCCAACACCGATCCCTGGGGGACGCCACTCCCCACCATACCCAGCTCAGGTGAGATACCACTGACCACCACTCTTTGTGTTCTGTCCTGTAACCAGTTTAGAATCCACTCCAGAATACCTCCTGTAACTCCAATGGAGCTCACTTTAAAAATTAGTCTCTTATGCGGTACTGTATCAAATGCTTTCTGAAATTCCAAGTATATGATGTCATAAGTCTTGGTGGCCTCTTCAAAAAATTCCAGAAGGTTTGTCAGGCATGACCTTCCCTTTTGGAAACCATGTTGGCTATCCCTCAAGATACTGTTATGTTCAAGAAATAAGTCCAGCTCATCTTTTATGGTAGATTCCAGTATTTAGCACGCAATACAAGTTAAACTGACTGGCCTGTAATTTCCTGGCTCAGTACGGTCCCCTTTCTTATATATTGGTATTATATTGCCCTGTTTCCAATCATTCTGTATTTCTCAAGTTTCTAAAGACAGTCTGAAGATGGCGATAGCGGCTTAAAGATGATCTCACCAACTTCCCTGAGCACTCTAGGATATAAGCCATCAGGACCCGCCACCTTATCTGCCTTTAGTTTATGCAACTTGTCTAATACTTCGTTATCCCTAACCTCAATTTCTGCTAAATAATCTTGAGCATTTAACATGCCCTCTGGCCGAATAAAGACCCCCTCTGAGGTAAAATTCTCAACAAAGTAACTGTTTAAGGCATCCGCAATATCCTTGTTATCATATAGCAGCGATCAATTTTTATTCTTTATGCACTTAACCTACTCTTTAACTTTCCTTTTTCTGCTACAGTACTGAAAGAAGCGCTCAGGGTCAGTTTTTGCCCCCTCTGCAATTTGTCTTTCATACAGTCTTCTAGCATTCCTCAGCTCTTTTTTGACCTCAGCCCGCATTTTACAGTATTCAGCCTTAGTTTTTACCCTGGGCAAAGTTCCCAAATTTCCACCTCTAAAGAACATCCAGACTATCGCATTTCCTCCACCGTGCTTTGCAGATGATGTCAAGCACCCCTCCTGCATCCTCTCATTTGTTCTTCACTTCACAAATGTTCTTCTCTGTGATCCAAGCACCACAAACTTAGATTTGTATGTCCATGACACTTTGGAATTGTTGGCCATCCTTCGGGACTGAAATACCTAGAGGAAATTCAGATGAAGACTCAGGGAACATGCAAACACCATACCAAAAAAATCAAAGAGCGGATTCAACCTCACAACCTTCATGCTGTGAGGTGACCACAATTCCCACTTTACCGCCATACTGCACATGTGGGGGCTGCCAAGCTGTCACGGAATTACAGTCCCACTACATTTTGGGTTATAACTCTACAACTAAATAAGATAAAATCAAGTATGATTTGTCATATTGAAGGTATTAACTTGTTCTTTAATATTATTAAGTGAAAATATTTTTTTTGAGAAATTTTTATTGAAGAAACAAGCAAAAACTACTCCGTCACGGTTTTTTTAATGTTGTGTTTAACTATCCAGAAAGTGATGTTCCTATCATAGTTAAGTTATGAAACTTCAATATGTTCTTATTTAAGGTGTTTTTTGTTAATACTGTAAGTTATAGTTACAAATATTGACTTTAACCCTGCTTTATGGGCAAGAAATTTCAAAAAGTCAATGTCACGGAATCACAAGAGGCAAATTGTCACGGAAAAACAACAATAGTATTAATTAGTTTCAATGTATTTATTTCAATATATTATACATATATCCATAATTATTTACATTTTTACAGTTTAGCAATATATTACAATGAGTTTTCCACTAATAATGACCAATCATAATACATACTTGAAAAGTTTTTTTAATCTCCATGTCAACATTGGCTTGGCGGCCCCCATGTGCAAAGGCAACATACAATAATGTTGCAATATAATAGAACACAAGTTGTATTGATATTAACATATCCAACGTTAGTGCGTTTCTGCATCAGAGGTCTGAAACTCTGGTCTCCAAGGCCAAAAGGTTTTTGGGATTACTCTTCAATCAGCAACTAACTCAAGTAATAAACATGGTATACGGACTTCTTAGTAAATCAATGACTTAAATTAAGCATTTATGTGCAGGAACGAAGCAAAAACCAGCAGATACAGCGACCTCCAGAATTCTAGTTTGAGACCCCTGCTTGACATTAATGGTATCCCTGTAAATGTGTAAGTCACCCATGTCATGGGTAATGAGACGTCCCCATACCAGGCACTGACTTTTGGACCTAATACTGATAACAGCTGTAGTTGTGTGCTTGTGGTCTTTGGCCTCCATGAAGTACAGTAGTGTACAAATACTTATTGGAGCCACTGTATATTTCATACAGAATTGTTCATAAGTTAAGAAATTGCCATTCGTGTCCATCAAGTCAACTATAGACCATATATTCCTCTCATACCAATCTTCAAAAAATAAGGATTTACAGTGGCTCCAATAAGTATTTGTACACCACGGTACTTCATGGAGCCGGTTACGGATGGCCTGGGCACAAACATGGCTTCCAGTTGCTTCCTCCACTTTGGTGGCAAGACTGGAGGCCGAGGACTGTCTCTCCCTCTGTACCAGCAGGGAGATGTACCGGTCAGTGCACTGGCTGGTCTTCCAGGGACGTCCTTTCCAGGCTGCATTGGCTATGCGTTCAGACTGTTTGTACTTCTTGATGATGTACTGCACGGTCGTGTGGCATAACGATAGCCGAGTTCCAATTTTTCTGGTGCTTTGGCCTTCTTTATGTAGCTGAATGATTTGCTCCCACATTCGACGGGGTATCTCGCCTGTCTTAGCCATATATCACAGGAATACATTATGGGCATGTCAGGCCATTTACATAGGCCAGTCTGTGTACAGAGGGAGTGTCCAGTATGGTCACGCTTGACCGAATCAGACCAAGTGAGTCAACCATGTCCTGTAAACATCTTGAGTCGATTTTAGGTGAGTATTATAAGTTTTGTGACTCACTAATGGAACTGTACAGATACTTATTGGGTCAGATAATTCTGACCAAATATGCCATTTTGACATTAAATATTTTTTTAAAACATTTTTTTTAAATGGCTTCCCGGGTACTTCAAAAAACAAAATTGTTAATTTTGTTCATTTGATTTATTTTGGGTGAAAGCGGCAAAAATCTGGTCAGTAACGGAGTGACAAATTCGTAACTCCATTACCGAGCAGTTTTTTTGCCATTTTCACCCAACATAAATCAATCTTACTTAGTTCTGGAGCTATGATACGAAACACACCAATTTTGTAACTCCCTGACCGCGTGACCTGGCCCATTTGCCTATGATGTACTTGATATAGGAGAATATCTTAAGTTGACTTTTCAATTGCACAAAAGCCCTCCACTGAGTTCCAGATGGTCAGAATACAGCTGTCCAGTTAATTGCAATGAATCTCTTACCTGCATTTCATGCGAGCTTGCAGAATTTTCTTTCATTATCACAAACAGTCCCAACATTTCTAACAAAAATTGTTGAGGAGATGGATAAATATCAGATCCTACAATAAAGACATTGTTTAAAAAAAAGTTTTCCCAGAAAGGGTCAACCAGTCACAAGACCACAGGTGAAACGCAAGCCTTTGGAGTCTAGCTAGGTATATAATATCCTGTGTATGACCTAAAATTGGAAGTTCACCCTTATGAAAATATCCTGTAGTTATTTTTTAGTAGTACTATAATACTTACGGCATAACTATTGTATTTAAATAGTTTGCATAGTAAAATTAGAGTAGCACTACAGCCATCACATTATAACAATAGTATTACCACAGTCAACTGTAGTTTGAATAACTATAGTATTACTATAGTAATACTACACAGTGGCAAAAATACCATCCATTTAATATAGGATAACTATCGCTTGGAACTATAGTAATTTTTCACAAGGGTATGTCCCAAACTAAAAGAACAAAAGTGCAAATGACGACTTTTTTACAGGCAGTACCTATACTCAAAGCATATTATGTTCTGGTTTTTTGAAAACATCAATTTTGCCAGCGCCAACTTACAGATGTTTGTGTGTTGCCATGTCTGGTCAAGGATTCTGGAAAGAAACGTATAAATTACCATCATTCAATCTCTACTGGCACTGTCCATAAAATTGGATAACACCCGGCATGCAACAAAATTATGCATATTCCAAGGCTTTATAGTATGAATAATATTGCAAGAGTTAAAAACACAACCAGAATATGCAGAGCAGAACAATCTCTTTAAAAACCCATGAGCATCCACTTATTCTCAGGAGCGACAGAGCCCCAATAAGCCCAGAGGTCTTTTCATTCCATGTGAATTTCATTCAATAAAAGGGTTTGTTATTTCATAAGCAGATTGTTTAAAAGTTCAAGTGAAAGGTTCTGAAATAAATGAATTCCCTTTGGACAAATAGCGATTTTGATTATGTTTCACTCAGCCAAACCTAGAAATATAAAAGGTTTTCCACCTTCATTCGTTATTTTTATTAAATTGGGAAAGTCAAATTATGAGCCTCTTTCAAATCACATGAATGTATCCCTCAATAAACTTGATCTGTAAAAAATGTCAAGCAATAATTTCGGTGAAAAGATTGTACCTCGATACATTTTCAGTAACAATCACAGAAAATACGGGGAAAAACGCTGAGAATCTGTTTTTATTTTTGTTCTGACTATAAAAACTTTAAAATTTAGGTCATTCAACTTCCTGTTGAATATACGGCTTACGAAATATTCTGAGTATTCCACACAGATGAGCGGGTTCAGATGACAGGATTGACAGCATTGACAGCATTTTAATGGACAACTGAATAAATCTCTCGTGAAATAGTTTCAACCCTTCAAAGTCTGCAATCGACTAACAAAATAATGCAATTTTTGATGGTGTAGCGAATAAGTCGCCGATAAAAATTTGCATTCAGTATTGAGCATTTGATATTGGTGTATGTGATCTGAAAATTGCGCTACAGTGGCATTGCAGGCCAAGTAAACCACTGTTGGACGTCGTCAGCACCTCTCCTGAAACTGCAATGTTCGTTGTCGAGTCGAGGTGACGACTGAGCTGACCAGCGATCAGACTAAATAACGAAGCCTTGTACCAGTAGTCCCGCATACATTTTCCATTTACACCAAACGCGGCAAGTATCGTCCCATTTCACAGAGCTACTGAATTAAACAGACTTAAGTGGGAAGGTCGGCGAGAAGGCTCGGCGGCAGCACATGCGCACTGTAGAAACGGTTTACAAGAGTTTCTCACCTCGCTCATAGCCAAGCCTTCGGAAGGATTTCATTGAGGAATGGTCACGCCGTTTTCATAAGGCTTGTTTCCCCGAGGTAAAATCCATGGATATTTTAGATTATCGCTCGTCGCACAAGATGTCTTTCAGCATCGATGAAAAATAATATCGCAGCATGTTTCCTGACATGCATTTTGGCTGGTTTAAGGTCGAGGGTGTTATCAACATGCTCTTCGGACGGTCGAGGGACTCGAGGCAGCAGACATGCCTTCAGCTGCATGGCGCCAGACACTCGCTTCGAAATACGCAAGGCCATCCGTTTTCATGCGTAAAACTGCAATATACATACATAATAAAGTGTGGCTCAGAGTTTTCGTTGCCTATTAGAGCGTTTCCAATTCTCATCGCTTGCCTTTATATTTTGACATGTGGCCCAAGACAGTGGTCTAGCGACGCCCCTGGATCTGATTTCCTGGCCTGGCCGCGGTGGCGCAGGCGCTGCTGTTATTCGAGGACTTGACCGAAAATCTACGAAAGGAGAGTCGGTGCGAATAGGGATTCGTCTTCTGCCGGATTTTTGGTAGTTTACTTTGTCCGCTCTATTAATGTCAGTCGGGACTATTATGTTGAGCTCCTGGATATGGCGCGATCGCCACTTTCCTTTGAACGTGAAATGAAACGCGCGTAATCATCATCGCAGGACCTCAGATCATAGAGGTGACACAAATGCTGTCGCCTTATTGCATTCGCTACGTGCACCTGCTTGACCCAGATGTCGGCTATTTATTCAGAAACGGGCCCGCTCGTCTCGACATGAACTCATGTAGTTTTATTTTTTATTTAATCTATCTTGTTTCATTGATTTAGATCTTTTCCAAGTAGCAGCAAATAAAATATATTTTGACTGAGAAGATCGTGTCCGCTCGCAAGTATATTAATAGGGCCTAGTTTTATTCTGAAGTAGGATAGGTTTTTTTTTTAATCCCCCGCCAACACGAAGTGTGAGGGGGATGTAGGTTTGACCTCCGTCCGTCCGTGCGTGCGTGCGTGCGTCCGTCCGTCCGAGATAAAGGGGACTACTTTCCTCAGAAACTATTACAGATAGGAAAACCAAATTTGGTGTGTTGCTTCAGACCATAAAGGCCTGGATGAAGTTCGAAAATAAGAAGCACACGATGGGCGGGGGATGTTGTTGACCATGTCGACTTGTTATTCCTAAAGCCCTCATATATTTTAGTGCTCGTTGCATTATTGATGTCAGCGCAGACATGTAGGTTACCGTCTGAACCTATGTGATGGTATATTATTATGTTTTAAGCATAGTTTATTTTGTTTCATGGATGTCGCAAGGACTAGGGGGTAAGCCCACTGACTTTCAAAGAAATTATGATTTTACAAAAAAAAAAAAAAACATTTAGACTAGTGAATAGAAAGGTTAATAAAGTAAATAAAATAAATGAATAAAGTAGCCGTTCGCAGACTGAAGAATTGTCAAAAGGCAAATATTTAAAGCAGTGGACGTACTTCGCCGGATGGCCATCTTGTCGCTTGGGTTTGTGAGCATCGCTGCTTCGGACTGTTCTTAGGGTGAAAATGGCCATCCGTGGCAAGTTTTGGTAAAGCCTAATTGAGAAAACATTTTAAATCTATTGGACGATACGTGTGAAGGGTCGTGTGGATAAATGTTGTTATTTGCCTTTAAACGCGGCATGTGTAGGCTTTGCATAACTTGGTGGTATAAGCTTTATGCGAAGTCTTTTTTTTTACTGTAGTTGTCTGTGTGAGCAGTTACACCAGATGTGGCGTGTATGTCGTCGGTAATCAACTTTCAGTTTTAATATCCATGTTTATGACACTTATGCTTGGATCTATCGAATAAAAGGAGTAATGGATTCTCTGCAAACGAGGTTGCTATTCAGTTTGAACGCTGTGTAGCGCCATCTGAGAACTGTTAATTGAGTGAAATGAACTTCAGAATTGGGCAGCCGAGAAGAAAGTGTTTCCTTGAGATAAACTTCGTTAGATTATGTTCAGGAATGGGAAGCAAATCGTCATTAAACGCTGTTCGAGTCGGCAATACCTTCATCGCTCCCATAAATTGGGGGAATCCGATTGATCTAATATGTTCCTCCTCTGATCACTGAAGAGGTGAGTATCTGAAGAATATAAACGGTAGATTCATGAGCCCCGCCTTTTGGTTTCTGTGTCAAGTAGAAATCGCCTGGGGGAATTTTAGGTCGTCGAGGATCAGATGAACCCGCCGCTTTACGAAGACATGGTTAATCTGCAAGACTTGGAAATGTGGTCACACTCAAAAGGGGGCCATATCTGTCGTTGCTCGCGATTTGACTTAAATCCAACTGGCGGTACATGTAAACCTGGCGCCTGCGCATTTAGATTTCTGGTTCCACGTGACAAAAGCCCCGGAGCCCCGATCGAAAGAGAGTCTGCGCAACAGAGCTGGACGCGAGCGTGCCACCATGGGTCCCTGACGTCACTTTCCACAGCATGCAGGTTTTCTCCAGCTGGGTGAGACGCTCGGAGTAATGTTTGCAGGGGGGAAGGAGGGAGGACGAGCCGAGAAGTGCGAGGGAGGACAAACAATTTTCTTCTCGGTCCATTTCTGGATTGCAAAAAGGTAATAGTTGTTTTTAAGTAGTTTTGCGATTATAATGGAAAGAGGGGGGGAAGACAGTTGCCCGTGACCACGCATGAAGTGGTTAATTTCGTGCGCCCGTCGGGATGAGTTGGAAAACACGCGCCATTGAGGCCGGTTGGGCTGTGCACGCGCTGGGGTAGGATATGAAGTCGGTGCCAAGTTTAGTTCTGGGGCCTGCAGTCACGAGTCGCTGTTACCGTCGAAGAGTATCTGAGGCCTTTGTCCTCTCCGTCGAGGAATTGCACGGCGTTGAGTTGCATGCAGCTGCGCTTAGTCATTGCATACGGGGCAAACTCAATCCTTAAAGCACCATAATGACACGTAAACAAGAAGGAGAAAGGAAAAGCCAAGCATAGTCGATTATAAGGGAATTGCAGTTTTATGTCTGCTAGCGTTAGCTTGTCTGCTAACTTTAACTCCTCTCTCCAGTTGGCTTGGAAGCGTGAGCTTAACTGCGTTATAGCGCCACATAGGCCAATTTAAACTGGGACGTTTTTGAATGTAGTGCCTTTTGCGGTATGTTTTTTTGGGATCCTTTGATGAACCCAGTTGAAGTATATTTGAGTTGTTACAATTTTATTACTCTCTTAATAATTAACTTAGCCGTTCCAGTTACGCGCCGATTTATGTTATAGACTTAGTTATGGGCCGTCTCATTGATGGCGCGGCGGTCTTGATTCCTTGCTTGCGTAAGGTGTAGTAATTTGGCTTGTTATTTTATATTGCCGCATAAGTGCCTAACGCTGATTCGGTGGTTTAATAACGTCACTTGTTCGTCGCTCGTCAACTGATCACTTAGACGATGTGTAATTCTTTATGGACTCTGTCACCATGCTTTCAGTGCAATGGCCTACAGTCTACACTATAGACTGACCGAGCACTTTATTAGGAACACCAAATGACGATTATGCAAGATTTTCTTTTACACTCCAAACAACATCAGTTCTTTGAGGCATGGGCTCCTCCTGATGTAGGGAACATTTCTTTGAGATTCTGGCCCATATTTACATCTTTGCATAGTTTAATTCGCACATCTGCACATTCATGTTATACCACATCCCAAAGGTACTGTATTTGACTCATCCTAGGGAAGCCATCAAAGTCCATTGAACTCACTGTCGTGTTCGTGAAATCGGTTTGAGACGACCTTTGCGAATGAGATGCTACCTTATCGCCCTGAAAGTAGCCGATCGAAGATGGGTGAATTGTGTCAATGAAGGTATGCTCCTGGTTAGTGACAGTACTCAGGCTTTGGCATGCAAACAACTATTAATTGGTATGTAGGGAACTGAAGTGTGCCAAGAATCCATTTTCCACACCATAGAGAACCAAGGTCACTGTCATTGCTATGTAGCTACTGGCGTTGGAAGTAACGTCACTGGAAATTTATGGTTTGGACACTTTCAGGCATAACACTCGTACATTCTGAAATTAGCCTATAGGGTATATGGAAGCAATTAGATGCATCAAATTCATAATTTGATAAAAATCTTAAGCTGCTACACTTGTAGTCCAGTTCATTGTCCATTTTTGCTGACTGTATACCAATGTCACAAACATGCTAATAGCCCGTTGGGGCCCAAAACTAACTTTTTTCACCACTGGCCCAAAACCCTCCCAAAACCTACAACCCCAATTCTGAAATAGTTGGGACAAAGCGTAAATTGTGAGTAAAATCAAAATTCAATGACTTAGAGATCACATGAGCCAATGTTATTTACAATAGAACATGGATAAAATTTCAAATGTTGAAACTGCGATATATTACATTTTTATCCACAAAACTAGCTTATTTTAAATTTTCTGGCTACAACAGGTCTCAAAAAAGTTGGGACACAGGCAAATAATGTATCAGAGAATCAGCTGAAAGAACATTTAGCAAGTAATTGTTTCTCCCCGACGACAATACTCGGGAGATACTATGGTTTAGTTCCGTTGCCACCGCATAGATTTTCTGTTCCAGGCTCTGGAGGCCAGTTATTACAAGAATTTCTCCAAATTTCACACAGACGAAGATATTGATTGGACAATGCTTAAGACCGATTTTTGCGAATTTCAGACATCCAATATGTCTCCCGGCGGCCATATTGTCCGTAATTTGTGTATCGAGGAGATGCAGAGAAGGTCCCTGTGGCGACCCAGTTATCTAGTTAAGTTAACTGGCATCAGGTGTGTAACATGATTGGCTACAGAAGGGATGTCTTAGAGAGGCTGAATCTCTCAGAAGTAGAGATGGCCAGAGGCTCTCCAACCTGTGAAGGCTTGCGTAAAAAAAAATTGTGGAATACTTTAAAAATGGTGTTCCTCTACGTGAAATTGCAAAGGCTTTGAAGGTCTCATCTTGGACAGTGCATAACATCATCAAAAGATTCAGAGAAACTGGTAAAATCTCTGTGCGTAAGGGACAAGGCTGAACACCTTTACTGGATGCCCGTGATCTTCGGGCCCTCAGACGCAACTGCATCACCCACCGGCATGATTCTGTCATTGACATTATTAAAAGGGCCCAGGAATACTTCAAGAAACCACTGTCTGTAAACAGTCTGCCTTGCCATCCACAAATGCCACCTAAAACTCTTATCATGCAAAAAGGAAGCCATTGTTGAGCATGATCCAGCAGCGCCGCCGTGTTCTGTGGGCCAAGGCTCATATAAAATGGACTGTATCAAAGTGGCAAAGTGTCCTGTGGTCAGAAGAATCCAAATTTGACATTCTTGCTGGAAATCACGGGCATCGTGTATTATGGGCTAAAGGAGAAAGGCCACCCCTCTTTATCAGAGTTCAGTTCAAAAGCCAGCATCTCTGATGGTATGGGGATGCCTTAGTGCATATGATGTGGGACATTTGCGTGTTTTATAAAGGACCATGAATGCTGAAAGGTATATAAAGGGTTTAGAGCAATATATGCTTCCCACCAGATGACATCTATTCCAGGGAAGGCCTTGTATATTTCCGCAGGACACTGCAAAACCGTATACTGCAGCTATTACAACAACATGGCTTCGTAGTAGAGGAGTCCGTGCACTGAACTGGTCTGCCTGCAGTCCTTTCACCGATTAAGAACATTTGGCGCGTAATTAAACGAAAAGTCCATCAAAGGAGACCCAAAACTCTCCAGCAGCTGGAAGCCTGTATTAAACGAGAGTGGGATCAAATTCCAATGGCTAAACTCAAGAATCTTGTCTAATCAATGCCCTGACGCCTCCAGTTTGTGTTAAAAAGAAGAGGGGATGCTACACCATGGTAAACAGGCCCCTGTCCCAACCTTTTTGAGACCTGTAGCAGCCATCAAATTTGAAATGAGCTCATTTTGTGAATAAAATTGTAAAATTTCTCAGCTTCAACATTTGCTATGTTGTCTCTGTTGTGAATTTTATATTGTGAATAAAATGCTGGTTGGTGTGATCTGAAAGTCATTGCGTTTTGATTTGATTCACAATTTACGTTTTGTCCCAACTATTTCAGAATTGGAGTTGTAGTTCCACCATCCCCGAGTATACATTCACTGCCACCCGCCCGGGGAAAAAGAAAAACACATACTTTTGACCTCTGACTTGATCTGGAGAGGTTAGGTTGGGAAGAAGCCTGTCTTTTGGCCCTTGTGTTGGGCCCTTGTCCCCAACATTGATTCATCCCATTTCCCACAATCCCTCCTCACTTACTGGCATTTCTCTATGGGCTTTTTTGTAATAAAAGAAACATTCTCAATGGAACTTTCCCTGGTTAAATTAAGGGTAGAAACGGTTAATATTACATTGTCCCCACACCCAATCATCCATGGTGATTTTGATAATCATGGAAGCTCAAAGTATATTTGCAGACCTATTCCATTACCATCACAAAACAAACTCACAGAAATCTTTTTTTTTATGCCACTGAGTATTATTCAGTTCTAGTGAACTTTGTTGTACATCTGGAAATTAAAACATTTCTGCAAGTTGCCAGTAAACTGCCGGATCCAGTAGGACAGAATAGCTACGGGTAAAAAAAAACCAAAATGTCTGTCTTATTCAAGTAAATGGAGCAATAAACAAAGAAATATGACTCTACTGTCATGAGACGAGGTTTAGCTTAGAACCTCTGTTTACAAAGGTCAGAGTTTATATGCTGTAGTATAGGCAGGTACTCTTCATGAACTTCACTGTGTTACAATCCCTGCATAAGCTGGTTGAAGTAAAGAACGTAGGGAGGGTTTGCAGTGCCAATGTGATCTCGCTGACTTGGCCGGGCGGAGTCGGCTTAACAGTTCGTACGAGTAAGTAAGTTAGTCAGTTACTACGAGTCAGGCAAGCCAAACTGTTTCCAGATCTCATTTTGTAAAAAAATGTGACTGAAGTCTTTCTAAAAACCAGTTGTTGTCAACCACGCCTGTCATGGGACCTTACAAACCACTGGCCTAACGATAAGCGCTGCTGCTCATATTGTGGGCTATTTCTTCGACAGATGAATGTCGCTGCCCAGGGAAATGCCACTGCTGGAAAATGAAGAAAAAAAATTCAGATATACACTGTCTTCAGTTATTATTAAGCGCCGTCGTATTTTATAGTCAACAATGTGGTTGACGTTAGTCCGATAATTAACGGAACTCATTGAACGGTCCAGCTTTGCGTTGAAAATGACTTTTTGCCAAAAAATTAAATTTTTGATATTGTCTACTCACCCATGGCATTTGAAAAGCAGGTGAAGTTTCTTGATTTGTAAAACGAAGTGGGTGTGTTCAAGTAAAATCCTATTATTATGGATTATTAACCCTGGAGAACCCAAAACCTCTTTTTTTCCTCAAATAAGATATTAACTTGGCATAAAAATTGACATCTGCTAATGTAGGGTAGGAGCTAATTAGGTGAGGTCAAATTTGACCCCGTGGGTTCTCCAGGGTTAAGCGCAATAGAGGTACCTGCCACTATGGAGCAGACAGAGGAGCATTCTTATCTTTTCTATGACACAAACCTGATGCGGTGTTGAACAAACATCAGAGGCCTATTGAAATCCTTCTGGGAAGAAAACTGCGTTTTGAGGTCCGCTAATTACTAACGAGGTTGGACAGCCTTCCCTAGATCAAGTCCTGTGTACTTTTCCTAACTTGCAGTCAAGCCATTTATTGGGCCAACTGACTAACCAAAACCAAAATGTAGCTTCTAATGATTAAGAAGAGACGATGAGAAGCAGACAGACCTAACCAGGCTACCATGTTAGATTGAAAGAATGCCAATGACCTGAATAAATGGGGGAAAAAAAGACCTCTGAGTTCTACCTCTCATTGTAGAATTTTAAGTGTTATGATAAAGATTAATTCAAAATAATTTAAAAATGGCCCTAGTTGTTAAGCTATTAAAAATAAATGCGGTGCGGAAACATTTAGTGAAGCATATCGTCCGCGAATATGAGAGAGAAATTATTTTCACATTGCAAGCAATAATCAAATGCACCGAAGACTTGGCAAACACATCGAGGCAAGTCTGTGCTGCAAATTTCTTGCCTTTTCTTATTTGATAATTGAAAAGATTAATTTAAAGTGGAGTAATTCATAGCTCTCGATTTTGGCTACTTTTGAGCCTCTAAATGGCCTTCAGTGTGGGTGGAGAACAATTTGTTTAAGCACATAGAATGTAAAATATAAATTTTCACATTTGCACGCAGCGGCCAAATGTAAAACTAGAAAACTCTTTCAGGGAAAATTGTCATGTTTCATGGTCATTTGAATTTCAAAATGTTACAAATTATATGTAAATAGACTGTCTACCAATGTAAATTGTTAAAGGAGCCGTATGTAAGTTAGTGGCCAAAACTGGTACTGCATTCACATTCAAAATAACACAGAGCGCAGTATCCCCTCCCCCTCTCCTCAGACAAGAGGTTGCCGGATCCAGCAAGAACGTGTACTACAAGGAGCTACCATGGTTACGTTTCAATATCACCAATGATTTGCTCTCACAGGGTTGTGTTCAGTTCAGAAAAGATCAAGACTAATGACTCACTAACTTTAGCAATGGTCATATTGGTCAACTTGCTTGTCACTCTTCTGTGCTGATAGCCCACTAAAGTCCATTCTGTAATATGCACAAAGAATTAATGAGGACTCATTTGACCGATGTACTGTCTCAATTACATTTCATACTGCCATAATGGCTGTGCTAAAGTTGGAACAGTTTCCAGAACTTTCCAGTGTCTCAGCATAATGCCAGAGAAACGGACTCGAATAATGCATTGCTATTGTTAGCAATGACGAGTCACGGTTTTTATTTCTCAATCAATTTGTTTCTTAGACAATTTGATGACCTCCTGCACACACACTAACGTAGCATGAACAAACATGCATTATTCACGTTATTTGACTATGGAGAATATTTGAAAAGTCCGTGCCTATGTTCAATAGAATTAAGTTAGCCAAACTTAGCTGAATCTTACCTGTCCAGGGGAAAATTAGCAACTTCGGCGTCGGTCTTCAAATTCTTCTCCGCTTTCAGCCGTCTCCATCTCTCAAAGGCATGTCCTATACAGATCCTTGTTTTGTTTCTGACTTTGTCACAACGTATTTCAGAATCATGACAAGGCCTTTTAGGTTTAGTAACGTCAGACATTAGTGCTCTGAAACGCTGGTAGCTGCAGCTCAGTGGTAACTGGCAACCTGGATGCGGAAATGCTCCTGACTTCGTGATTGGGAGATTGGTGGAGGGCGCGTAACTGGCCAAAACGCAAAATGACAACATCAACATTAGTTGTGGGCTGCAACTTTGCTTTTGTAATGAGAATATTCTGGCTGGACTACTGTTGTCCGTGATATAAGTATTTGAAATTAACAACATTCCTTAATGTCTGGTGAAATATCAGGCCATTTAATGATTAATCAACATACATTTCTTACATATTGCTCCTTTAAGCGAATGAAGTGTTTGATTTCAAATTGAGCAAAGTACATCTGAAGGGGGCGAGGGCATTTCTCAGCTAGAAGGTGATGATTTTGCAGACCTTAAGTTTGCTCTGTACAGGACGTTGCTGATAAATACTTAAGTTGGTGAAGTTATTTTCTGGAACCATTTCACATGGCCTCTGATTTTTTTGACAACAGTTCATTCAAGCCCACATCAGGTATGATTTGTGAAAAACAAAAGGGCTAAGTTCATCTAAGCCCCATGGTGGCAGTTACTTTTATTGCCCATAAAATAATCACCATAGATTAATCGCCCTGCCCTAATGGAAAAATATGTATTATGAGCATTCGTTTTGAGTGGGCTGTTGGCTGTGCCATTTTCTTTGGAGTTAAGTGAGTGCCACCATTTGCTTTTTACCACAGGACTAAAAATTGTTTTGAGAAACCTTCCATAAAAGGTTATAATGAATGTCGACAATAACACGTCTAGTGACAATGCAGTCCCTTTACATAAGGTATGGTAGGAGAAAGAAATGGCTGATTGTCAAAAATTGAAGGGGCAGGCTTCCGATTTCTGGGAAGCTATTTTCCGGAATAGAAAAAATTGCAAAAATAGACTGGGCTGTCCTACTGTAGGTAGAAAATCGCAAAATTGCAAAAAAAAATTTTTGGCACAATTAGCTATCGGTTGTTACCGGCATTTTTCTTGACTTAACCCCTTTCTGCAGATGTAGACGCTCGCGTCTATAGATATGCAAATTTACAGTAGTCGACCACGAGATTGCACCCCTGGATCAGCTATTTGAATATTCACAAGCAGGCGGAGCTGAAACGCGATTTAGAGTATGGAGAAGTTCCCTCCAATCCCTGTTTTTCAGGAGTTGCATGAATTAAACTCCTCAGCTAAGCCTGATGTGCAAACTGGCCAATATCCTTGCCCATAGCATTGATCCAGTAGTTTTAAAAAATTATCACTTGCGACAGAAAAAACCAAGCAACCATTTTAGCTACAGTGAGCAGTGAACAGTATTCCAACAGTATTCCAATTAGTGTTTAAAAAAATATGTTTTGTGCAGTAAAAAATCCGACATAGTATTGATTCTCTCACATTCTACTGTCAATTAGTCATCATACACAATATATGCGTAGTTCCCTCCCATGGATTAATGCGTATATTCCTCCATTGACAAATTTAGTGCTCCCTTCTACCCACCCAAGTACTGGTGTTGATAGCCAGTCACTCAATTATATACTCAGATTCATCTGCGTAACTCTACAATCATAGTTCACGCCCTCGTGTAGCTTCCCTGGTAACGATGTATTAGTAGACTAGTTTCTTATCCAATTCCCGAGTGTATAAATTTTCCTCAATAGCTGAAATGCATTGATCGGACAATAAGAATAGGATAAAAAGCTAAGCGTAAAAGTAAGGTCGGTTGTGTTCTTTGACTGTTGGCCACGGTTGCGCAGCTGAAAATGATGCGATATCAAAGAAACAAAGACACTCGAAACCGGCATGAAGTGTTCAGTTTCATTTACGAGATACATGTTGTATGGACGCGGTCAATGGGAATTATTCCGAATGAAACAGTACTGGAGGGTTCCTTCTACCCAATACATCTGTCTCTGGAGGAGGGCATCAATGAAGAAAACAGGTTATACTTCTACTCTGTTTGCATTTTGCTCAATATGGCTTTGTGCTTTAGAATTTATACCGCGTTTAAAGACATCGAATGCTGAGGTTTTCGTTTCTCCAAATGCATGCAGCCCACGCACGTCGGTAGGTCCCTCGGTACATTCATTACACCATTCTGTTGAATATGGAGGCATATGTTGTTTGATTTTTCCTGAAAATGAAATTTCTGTTTGTTAACATAAGGTGTATTTCTGAATTCAGATATTACTGAGTTAGTTTTTACCCTTATAAGGTGTAAGGTTATGAGCTCGGATGTGAGAGTGGTTAGCTTTTCATTGCAGCGTGAATGTTATAGCTGTTTAATCAGCACTTAATTTAATTCTTGGGGGACTTCGAAGAAAAATGGACTATAATTTTAACTTTATTATGGAGAAAAGGCATGTTTTGTTTTTGGAGAGGTTACTGGTGACCAATGATGTTCAACTGCACTGATGTTGATAAATTCATGCTAAACTCAACCAGAAAATCATTAATTCATGCTGAATTTCATGCCCCAAACATTAATTTGTGTTAAATATATGATTAATGTATGATTTGACAGTGAACCATTTTGATGGATCTCAGACTTTGGGGAGACACCTGGATAGCTGTCTAATTTGGCCCATAGCAAGCGGGTAATCTAGAATGTAATGTTCAAGATGAATTGTACTTGTGGTCAAGAAGTTTATGATCCCAGGAATGTATAGTTTTAAGCTCCAGCAGTTTTTCATTTGTCAGTATAATTTTTTTTGCTATTTCAATGGTGAATTCTCATGAAGATTTTTTATATTTGCAGCCCCTTTTGTCCACCAAAATCGTAACAATAAACTGAAATACGATTGGAGTCTAAATGCCTCAAGTGTCTAGACTCAATTGAGCCAAAGTTTTTCTGTCTGTGAAGCTGCAATCTTGAATTACGGTATAGAGCCTTAAATCAGGTAACTCCTGAAAAGCCAGATTTGGCTTCTGGGCAAAGGGGTTGATGGGCGATTGTGAATATGTTCTTGATTTGCCGAGGAAAGCATGGGACTGTTCGGTAATGCAGTTGAATGATTTTCATGGGTAGGTTTATATAAAGCGATCTTAACCGTCTAATGCAAATTCTTGGCTAACGCTAGGAAAAGAACGGTGGATGAAAGACATGTTTATTTCATGCATCAATATTATAAGTAGACTACAGTTTGACTGCATTAGGAATTAAATTATTCCTCAAAACAAATGTCACAATTCTTTGAAGCTTAAAAATAACTTTTGTAAATCCAGCTGGCAGGGACTGATGGGATAGCCTGTTCCAGAATGTTTGCGAGTCCTGCGTCACAGGTACTCTTCACGTTTCAGTTGCAAATAAGTGTTCTCCACCCTTCTGTTCTTGGAAGAATGTTCTTGGAGAGCATTCAACACAGGATTGCAAGTCCAGTCTTGGCGTTCTTGGTATTTACAAAACACTCTATATTTCCTCTTGTGGAATTTCAGGATTCCCACCAGTTTTAACCATGATGTAATCTGACTCAGCATTTCAAGCAGAACTGAAGTTAGATTTAAACACAAGTGAAATACAAATAACAGCTTATCATTGGCTGCTTAGCAACAATGGACTGTTCCTCTCATTGCAACAGGTGCAGCTTCAGTCTCACATCGTCCGGCAATTGTCCCAAATGACAGTCATGAGTGTCCCAAATCAAATTTTTTTTTTTTTTTGGACCTGGGACATCGGGACTTTGTTCATTTCCAGCCCTTCTTTCACTTGGCAGGTCTATGGTTTGGTCAGGTCATTCATGGAAGTCAACAAGATCAGTCGGAATGTCAAGAATTTGGAAATGTCGTTGAGCACAGACAAGCGTCCGCGTCTTATGAGTGAGAGTCCATTGCACATAACAGGTCTGTTTAGTATTGTTTTGATATCTTGACAAACCTGTATGTAATATTATGCTTTCATAGACATCAGACATTCCTTTCTTGCACTCTGTCGTAGCCATTATCTATTCAATGTTGTATGATCTTATCTCACAACGCCATGCTCCAGACACTTGGGTCAACTGGCGATATTAAAAAAAAAAAAAAAAAAAGTAGACGAGATCTCAGGATGGGGGGACACCAGTCGGTCTTTCTACCCTCTCTACTTCTGACGCACAAGCTTGGGCTTTACCTACCTTCAAACGTGGCTGTCATTTTGATTCCCATTGCATACCTGTGAAGCTTTGCGACTGTATCTTGCACAGTTCTGATGTTATTATGATGACAAAATCTGTCCACTGACAGATCCACTTACAGACACCTGTGGTTATTCCCGCAACAATGCCAAGGTGTCTCCATGACTGTATTTTGCCACAATGACAAATTCACTCTCACATCATTTTGCTTCTGTCCTTATGAGGACACTACATTGACTTCCATTCATTCTTTATGCATCTCTACGGCCTTTCCCTCATGTGAACCATACTTAACACATGCCTAACCCACCCATTACCTAAACCTCAACCTGCCTAATTCTATCCTTAAACCTAACCTTAAGCAGTGAATCACAATTGACCTTTGTAGTTGTGAACGCTGGCCATAATGTCCTCATTTCCCAAAAATGTCCCCACTCTGGTGGTTGGAGATGTATTCTGATTTTTTTATGATGTAGCACTCGCACCGACTCACAAGGTTAAAACTTTATCAGCTGATGCTGTGGCGGCTGCTGAAACTCACCATAGAGCCTTGACCTCGGCCAGCACCTGAAAGCCAAAGTCATCATAGGATGCCATAAATGGAACACAGTCGGCCATACTGGAAGTTGTGATGTTATTAGTCTCTGAGTCATTTGGATCTTATTTGAAACCATCCAGGATCACAAACACATTTATTTCTGAAGCCAAAAAACCTGACAATGATTATTTTAACCTGACTGAGGGATAGCGTCCCATCAGTCACATCATTTCCTGTCAGTCACACTAAAGTAGCGCTGACCACTGAGATATGTCGATTTTTGTCCCGCGCGTCTGTTTTTAAAGATTCATTGCGAATGGAATGACACTGGAAAAAAATCAGATGTTCAGGTAACCAAGATGGTCTCAGCATCATGAGCAAACGTGATCCATATATGTGTGCCTTGGTGGTGTCGGTGTCGTTCATGATGTCACAGCATGTTTTAGTAGTGTAGAATAATTCACTATCACATTTGGTAAGGTTGAAGCCTCTGTTCCTTATTCAATAGAGCAGAGAATCTTGTATGTGGAGCTTGTGCTGAATTACAATGGCATAAATTTGAAGAAAAAACATTAAGTTTTTTAAATTGAAAAAATCTGCTTATTTTAAATCTGATGACTGTGATGGGCTCCAAAAAAACTGGTGCAGGGCCATCAGAGGACGAATAATGATGCAACAGGTTGCAATAATAATGTGCTATGAAACGTGTCACATTTAATGGGTGAACTAATGGTCTCCTAGTATATTAGAAGCCTCCAATAGCGGTCTAGTCCTTCAATGAGTAAATGAACGGGAACTTTTTTTTTTTTTTTAATATTCAACTTTTATATTTTATCATCCAACTGGCATGGGAAGCACAGACTTGGAGAGTGTGGGGAAAAAAATGTTGATTTTTATTATTTTTTTTCTCTCCTGGTGTGTGGTCCATTGAATAAATCGGATAAGCCACAGTGAAAGACTGAATGAAGACTGCTTGGTGAGCTAATTATGTCCTCCGGAGGGGGGACATATAGCGTTTGTGACAATTCCTGTGCGCCGTGATCGTTATCGTGATCGTTATCGTGCGCCGTACCAAATGACGTCACACACTTTTTATTAACCTTTTTGAAGATATCATTACGAAACTTTTCATACACACATATCTGGTCCTGAGGTAGGTTGCTATTGAATTTCGGCCAAATCGGAAAAACAACATGACCGCAATGGCGGCCATCTTGAATTTTTTGTAAGCCTCTCCCTCCAGGAGCCCGATTAACGTCCAGTGGCCCAATATGTTGTACATCACGGTATTTGAGAGAGAGAGATAGTGAGAGATGCACACACACCACACCACACCATGCATGCGTTATTTGGATCTATGGTACAACGGACTTCTGCCATCATGTTCCATGTGCCATTCCAGTCATACAGCGAAAACCATTCAGTGAGTTTGTACAAAATTTGGCATAAATATTCCAGAGCCATATACCTTTAGATGTTTTACTGGCATCACTAAGATGCCGTCGCAGCTTTGGCATATCCATTGCACCTAAACATTAAAAATGAGGTCTAATTCAACACAAATTACCCTGACTGATCCCATTGCCTACTTAAGCCGCTCCCTTGGAATCCTGAACCCCACGTATATAATTATATATATCTATCATCTGACAGCTGCGCACCGGGGGACAGCGGTCGCGGGCGACTGACTGGACTGCGTCTAGTACACTGTGGTAACCATAAAAATAAACTTCTCATTGTAACTGTCAACATAAAAAAATTTCATTGACATCCATCCATTGACAATTTCGACCTAGATATGACCCCTAGACTTTGGACACGCTAACTTTTCCAGTTGCCACTGTAAACATAATCTTGTGGAAAACCATTGGACAAATGAATTTGAAACTTTGCACACTTGTTGGTTCTGATGAAGACAGAAATTAGTTGGAGGCTTTCCTATCCGATTTCTAATACGACCACCAGACGGCCATATTGAAAATGCCATATAGACCCATTTTTCGGCTATTTTTCGAGTACATGACCTGAAATTTGATTTATGGGTAAGTAGTAGCAGGCACTGAAGCTTATCGGATGAGTAGAATGCTAGTCCCAGCTGATACGAGCAGGTTTTGCTGTACCAATTTTGATGATGCAGATTTTTTCCTGCTTAAAATTGTCCATCATATGTCTGAAAAATGGCATTTGTTGTTTTCTCTTACTCCGTCACCGATGGCATTAGTTACTTTTCTTCAAGAGGTCTCGATCCAAATTTGAAGATGGTCGCCATTTTGAAAGTCCAATTATTTAGTTCTAGGCAGCCATTTATGCAGCTGTTGCAGCAATCTAGGTGAGCTACAGCAGGAGTGGTGCTATTTTTGTTGAAATGTCACATTTAATGTTTTGGATCATTCAACGAATTTTAATTTTGGACAAGGATAACCAGAGAAAACAAAATGAAGCTTTTAAGTGACTAATTAATTTATTGTTGGAAAAAGCTAACCAGCTCTACCTGGTCTCATGAAAAAATAATAGCCTCCTTCGCAACTTAATAAATCAATTTAAACCGATTTGATTGATATTTGGATTTTGTTTCAACAGACGCTCAAATATTATTACTGCCAGCCCTGCTGAATCTAAACATCTGTTAAATAGAATCTGTCTGGCAGTGTGAGGTTAGCAAAAAGCAGCACATGATGCTACAATCTGAAGAAAGTCAAGAACGAATGGGGAAACAAAGTCATTGACATGTAACAATCTGGAAAGGGTCACACAAGCATTTCTTAGGCTCTGGGACTACAGCGAACCATGATGAGAGCCATCATCTACAAGTGGAGAAAACTTTCCCAGGAGTGGCCAGCCTACCAAATTTCCTCTAAGTACCCATCAACAACTTATCCAGGACGTCACAAAAGAATCCAGACTGAAATGCAGTCCTCATTTGCCTCCGTTAAGGTCTATATTCACAATTCCACAATAAGAATGAGACTTGGCACATTTGGCATCCATGGGAGAGCTGCATGGCAAGACCACTACCATGGTTTGCGATGACGCCGTCCCCATCGTGGAAATAAACATTGAAACAGAAAATGAAACAAATATACAAATCTGCATTTGCTTCCCGCGGATGCAGTATAAGAGGTGCTGAAATATGAAGAAAATGCAAAGAAAACGTGTGACTTGTGGAGGTGTGCCCTACTAGTAACGGGGGCATTGCCATGGCAGCTGTGGAGACAGAACACCCAGTAAAGACCGATGGAACCATAGTACTCACTGGATGTGACCAGTTGAAATCACCAACGGTGCACATGATGAGAATTCAGTTCAGAATTGGGGTTCAGAACGGTTCGATATAACAGATCCGAATAATGCACATATCCTGCCTCCTTGGCAACAGCAATTGCATGTTGTTGCTGAAGAAACTGACATTTATTTTGACTGATAATTTAGTTTTTTAGGATTATTTAGCCTTATCTCCAATACCTGTGAAGTTCACGCCGATATGCTGTCGGGAGTACAGTAACGAGTAGTTTCTGGCGGCTGCATCCGTATTCATCAGCGGTTAGAGATTTTTGCGCCATTTTTTTTCCAAATGAACAAACTACTCTCGTCCCAGTTTGCAAGTGAGGACTTGCTGAGTGCTGCTGTTGGCAATTATTATTGTGCGCTTACGATGTGGTCTGCTGTGGCACACACAATTGGTACGTTTATTGGAATTGGGCTGCTTGCAAGCTATTTTAAAGAGGAAGCATAGAATTTGCAGTCTGTATGATACAAAAAAAGAAGGAAATCTTTTGCATAGTTAATCAAAGGTTATTTAGGATGCTCTATATTTACATATAAAATAGATAATTTATAGTAAAAGCAAATAGGACTCACTCAATGACTCATAAAGTACTCAGTTTTTGAAACCCCAGTGCCTCACCAGGACTTATAAAGATCATAAAGGACTCAGTTTTTTGCACCCCAATGCATCCCATTTTTTTCATTGCCATGGCAAATCCTGCTCCTAATGTCTAAACAGAACTTAAAGTCTTGACTCGGATTTGCCAAAAACATCTTGATGACCCCCAGAACTTTGGGGTATCATTGTGTGGACTGAATCAAAAGTGGAAGTTTTTTGGTAGGCATTGAACCCATTACATTTGGGGCCTACGCAGCATTCTGCAATAATATAGCGTCTTACCAACAGTCAAACGTGGTGGTAGTGTGATGGCCTGGGGCTGCCTTGCTGCTTTAGGATCTGGGGGATCCTGGGGATCTTGTCATAATTGATGGAACCATGAATTCTGTTCTCTTCAAAAAAAAATCCTGAAGGAGAATATCTGGCCACCAGTTCATGACCTGAAGTTCAAGTCCAGTTGAGTTACACAGCAGGACAATGATCTGAAGCACACAAGCAAGTCTACCCGTGAATGGTACGAAAGTAACAAAATGAAGGTTTTGGAGTGGCCTCGTCAAAGTCCTGTCTTGATTCTAATTGAGATGATGTGTCATGTTAAATAGGCTGTTCATGTTCAAAAACCCTCCAATGTGGATGAATTAAAACAATTCCATGGAGGATTTGGCCAAAATTCCTCCACCACGATGTAAAAGACTCATTGTTTGTTATTGCAAATGTTAATGATTGCAGCTGTTGATGCATAGGGTGGTGCAGTTAACTGGTTTTGGGGCCAATTACCTTTTCACTTGGTGATAGAAGTTTTGAATGACGTTTACCTTCAGTGAATGAATTGATCATTTCAAAGCGGCACTTTGTGTTCTCTCACACTGTCTTAATCCACGTAATATTAAAATGAGTTTATCTAAAACTTTTAAACATGACAGCTGTGCGAAAACAGAAGAAATCTGGAACGGGAAAACATTTCTCAATGCTATGTCCCCCGCCTGCCCAGAAAAAAGGGAATCACGTTTTCTTTAGGCGGACTTTACGAATAGCCTACTCAAAAATCAAAATGAAGAGATTAGCTAATGATATACTGAAAAAAGCCCTTGGCTCCATGCATAGAAATTAAAGGGGCAACATAGGCTTGCAATATAGTACTGTTCTCATCAATAAATCTGCCTAAAAAAGCCTGCTGTCAAAGTCTGTTGGCACACAAATAGCTTTCATTTGTTTTAATGTTTGTTATAACTGCATTGCTCACTAAGGCCACCTGTCACTGAATCTTGCTTCACAAACTGATGTTAATATGCAGTGTAGCTTTGCTGCTAAAATTAACATTATGTTGCGCTTTGTTCAGCTGCTGAATTTTATCAGCACGATCAGTTGAAGTTAATTTTTTTTTTGTCCGGTATTCATGTCACATAGGATTATCAACTTTGTGCTTGTACTGGATCCTGGCAAGTGCTTGTGTAATTTGGGAGAAAGACGACTACGCCATTTTTCGTTTCACCTTTCTGGAAATGACCATATTAGTGCGGTGTTGTGAGAACTCCATTGATCTTGTGAGAGCCCATTGTCATACTCAAGGGTATCATAGGCTGAGATACGCAAATCTTTCTGCATTTCATTTTTGTATTTTCGCAGGGTTCCCTCCCCCTCCTGCGTAAACATTGGGGCTTGCTGTTGTCCTGCTCTCTCCTTCATTTCTCGACAAAATAATTAACCCATGCTGCAAACTGTTGCATCAGGTCTCTTGTGATTCCCGTGCAAATGCAGACCTCTGACTAGGATGACCTTTGAGGATGTTAAAAATGGGAGGTTGTGAGCTGCCGGGTGGCTCACACGGTTAAGGCACTGCGCTGCAGTGCGGAGGTGATCACTACGTTGCGGGTTCGAGCCTCGGCGTACCCACCGGCAGGGGTCGGCAGCTTTTTCAGAGTAGCGCACAATTGGCCATCGCGCTACAGGGTTACAAATTGGGAAGGGACTGCCGGATTTGGGTCCTCGATAACAGCTTTGTTCGTTGCTCCAGCGCCTCCTGTTGGCCAGACGGGCGCTCGTCAGGAAGACTCCGGCTTGGTTCATGTCCGGGTATCCTCCGCCCTCGCTCTGAACTTGCGAAGATTCAACCAGCGAGTGTATAAGAATCAGTGGCTGACAGGCACGTGCTTCGGAGGAGAGCCGTGAACTGTCTTCACTATCCTGAGTTGGCAGCAAGGGGTCGCATACGAGCAAGCTTTGTACATAGTTCCCCAATTGGGCATTCCAAATTCGGGTGGGATTGGAGATGCCAAATTAAAAAAAAAAAAAAAAAATGGGAGGTTGTGCTTGTGGTTTCATTTGCCGTTGTCTTTCTGCCTTGTTCTAGAATGTTTCTACGGAACGCTGACTCCGCCAGGTGAGGGTGGCCTAAACCACTGCCCTGCCATGACTGCAACGGAAAACCAAGCACTGATGGTGCTTCGTGAAGAGGGGGCCGCGGCTCCTGCAGCCGCCCCAGCAAGTGCTGCTCCGTCGACGTTCTTCGTCATCCTGAAGTCAGGCAAAGCTACCAAGGGTGGGCAAATCCAGGGTATCCTGGTGTCTGATCAAGAAGCAAACCTTGCAACGACCTCCTCTCCTACCCTGCCGGGGCTACCTCCCCCGGCTCCTTGTGTCCCGTCAGATGCGGGCACCACGAAATCCTCTACCCAGCCGGACAACCTGCCCCCTGAGTGCACCTGCAGGGGTATAAAGGTCACCCTGGATAATAACAACATGTGGAATGAGTTCCATCGCTGCCAGACAGAGATGATCCTCACCAAGCAGGGTCGCCGGATGTTCCCCTACTGCCGCTTCCGAATCTCCGGCATGGAGCCTTTCCAGCTCTACATCCTGGTCATGGACATCAAGCCCGTGGACAACCTTCGCTACCGATGGAATGGCAAAACATGGGAGGTGACCGGGAAGTCTGATCCGCATATACTGGGCCGGGTCTTCATCCACCCGGATTCGCCATCCTCGGGGCAATACTGGATGCAGAACCCGATATCGTTTTATAAACTGAAGCTGACCAACAATACCCTTGACCAGGATGGACATATCATCCTGCACTCTATGCACCGGTACTTGCCGCGATTGCACATGGTGCCGGTCAAGGATTTCTCCGAGATCATTAGACTCAACGGGCCGGATGTCATGACCTTCACCTTTGCCCAGACTGAGTTCATGGCTGTCACTGCCTACCAGAACCTGCGAATAACCCAACTAAAAATTGATTACAACCCCTTTGCTAGAGGTTTCCGGGAGGAAAGCCCGGGCCACCAGACTTCTAAGCTTATGCCAGACCCCTCCGATGCCAGTGAGCACCCCCCCATGTTAGCTGGTGACAAGGAAGATGCAAGGCCCTTTAGGAAGGGTTTGAAGTCCCTGCTAATGAAAAGCACCTTTAAAAATTTTGGTGTGGATCGGAAGCTCCTCAGCTCCGGACACTGCAACATTACGGTCTTGGATGGCGCCGTGTCCACTGGAAATTTGCTCGAGAAAGATATCAGGCAAGTTATTTTTTTAACAGACAATTTTAAAAATTATACATTGCAAAATGTGACTTAATGTCCTACCTTTAAAGAATGTTTAAATGAAGTGGTAAGAGGATTTTGAATTGATGCTTCCGTCCTTTCTGGATGATGTGTTTTTAAATAATCAAAGGAGTCCTGACCTGAGATCAAATGAGGATTTTGTGACGGGGTCTCGAGAGCCAAATTACTTTTTAGGAACATCAGTAGAATTTATTATTTTTTTTTTACTGGCAAAGCATTGTCTAAATCTTCTCTGAGCCACTAGGCTTGTCTGATCAATACTTAGAAACAAAATGAGTCCTTTGGTTTGCTTAGATTTTTTTTTTTTTTTTTTAATCAAGTCCAAATGATCGAGCAAATATTCAGCACAGAAACTAAAAACAGTCACTGTCTTTTAAGGCGTGTGCGCGCACCATCGCACACCTAAAAATGGTGAGGCAGTGGCGTGGCCTGCAGGGGTGCTAAGACATGTCCCTTTATGACTGTAGTTAGTAGTTCTCATCATTTTCCTTTATTGACGCCTTTTCCAATTATTGTAATTGGCAACCAAAGACTCGGTTTCTCTCCATATGCGATCTAACCGCGATTAAATAAAGGGCTAAATTCAGTACAGTTGCGGAACAAGAACGGAGAATTGGGTTGCTCAAAACAATTATTAGTCCTGACCCATTCTCAGTCATTTTCATGATTAACAGAAGGTTCACTACGAGAGCGCTCCACACTTAATAGGTGCTGCTTGTTCTCCCCGATCATTGACGTCTTACCTAATCGGGGAGAACAAGCAGTCAGATTACTAATTGCAGTCCAAAAAGGGACGTGTCGTGGCACCCCTGCTGGCTAAGCCACTGCCTCGCCTCAATTTTCTTTAGGTGCGCGATGGTGCGTGCACGCTTTGCGCGCCTTAAAAGACAGTGACACTTTTTCTTATTATTTTGATGTAGTTTTCCTCAAGTATTGGATATTTGATGTAGATCAGGCAGCTTATTGTGAGTAGACGGCAAAAATTAAGGTAATCCAAAGAGTGCATTGGTTGCTGTGCTACCATCACCATCCCGAAAATCCTTTTAAAATTTTTTTAAGCAAAATCAGTCATGTTTTTTAGGAATATACTTCAAATATATTATAACAAGCTGCTGACATTGTCAAGCAATATCCCCCGCAACTGGCATTGCATTTTTGAATAGAGAACGTTTATATGCATTTAGATTTCTAAAGAACTGTACTAATCGCAAAGCTGTTAATTTCCTTGCAAAAAAAATACGCCGGAGAGTATGCATCAGAAAACTCTGAAAATTATACCAAATTGTTTTCATGACGCACCTTTGTGTTTTTACACCTTGATGCCAAATATGATCGCTATCGGATGATTATTTTTAAAGTTATAGCCCGGACACGACACATTACAGATTTCCCACAAATTTGTCGCTTTTTGGCCCAAAACATGAGAAATTACAAAATTATTTTCAAAATTGTTTTTCATGACACACCTATATGTGGCTTTACACCTTGATGCCAAATATGATCAGAATCGGATGATTAGTTCCGAAGTTATAGCACGGACACGACACATTACAGATTTCCCACAAATTTGTCGCTTTTTGGCCCGAAACGTGAGAGATTACAAAATTATTTTCAAAATTGTTTTTCATGACACACCTTTATGTGGTTTTATACCTCGATGCCAAATATGATCAGAATCGGATGATTCGTTTCAAAGTTATAGCCCGGACAACAATCGTGTCGGACTGATGGACGGGCGGACCCCATTTTTATATCCCCCGCAACAACGTTGTTGCGGGGGATAAAAATACAGATGGGTTTTTTTTTGCGCTATTTATACATATTTTTACAATGTGCCATGAAATGAATTTGTTGGTCAATGCCTGGTGAGGAATCACAGGCTTCCCAACCTCCACTTTTCAAATTTTAAGCAAAGTCAAATGGTTTTCTATGTATCCAGAGAAGTGGACAGGTGAACAGTGTGTCACCCTATTGACTGTGTCAAGTTGCACTTGCTCAGAAATGCCTCTTTCCGTTACCCTCAGCCTTATAGAGGGGCCTTGCCCTGACCCCCCTTCGGAATCAGCTCTGGAGATCAATCTGGATGCATTGGGAGGACTATCTGAGAACAGTCACTTAACGGCCATCGCTGATGACATTGTGCCCAAAGAGGAGGCAGTGGAGCTGCCCGTGGACAGAATCATCGCCGAGTTGTCGGAGACAGATGGCCGAGAGGTTGTGGGAGAGGAACGGGATAAAACTGAAGAGGTTATCAAGCCTCCTTCAGTCCTCTCTGATGTAGCTCCCTCTCCAGTCCCACAGCAGACCAGCCTGGACACGGGGTCTGCTGGGTCCTTATGTGCTGAGGGTGGCACTCCTGAGTCCAGTCCCCCTGAGTCCAGTCCTACACCTGCTCCTACAAAACCCAGTGACTCTGCGCAGGGAGCCCGACCCGCAAAACGAGCGGAACGTGTGCCTTTGCCCTTGCTCGCTCAGTTCCTCAAGCAGCGGCGGGTAAAGCCGAGGGCCGTCGTGTCCAATTCGGTGCCTGCGGTCCCCGAGACCCCCTCTGAACTCATTCCTCCTTCATCTCGACCAGAACCGGAGTCGCCATCACCTGCTGCGGAGTTGCCGGTACCAGCTGCCGATCTCTTGGCACCTTCTCTTAACCCATCGTCACCCGGTGCTTCATGTCTGTCATCTGCCCAGGCTCCATTATCACCTGCCCCCCAACTGCCTACGCCTGCACCCGCACAGTCATGTCTTGCCGCGATGGAAGCTTCGCCCAGCCCTGCACCTCGGTCACCATCTCCAGACCCTGTTGTGCAGTCTCCTTTACCTGATGCGCCAGTGGTCAGTGGCGACTTGGATGGGTCAAGCTCTCATGCGAGTCCAACGACCCCTGTTCCCACTGCCTCAAACCCTCGAGACGCCTCTCTTCCTGCCACCCCTCCCTCCTCTGGAAAGAAGAAGCGGAAACCCAAGCCTCGAAGCAAGAAGAAGAAGAGGCGTTTGAGGCTGGACCTTGACGCGGACTTCGGAGGCCCAGTTGACGTTAGCATGCAGCCCAACCTGGAGGATGTAGATGGGATGCTTTTTGTGTCCTTCACCTCCAAGGTAAGACTGTTCTCTTCACCCTGTCAGCACCGAGGACAAATATTGTTGCCAAATGATGTAAGATATCAAAATCAGATGCCGTTTAAAGCCTATCATGTGGCAACTCAGGATAGCAGGATTTTTAATTCCTTAAATTTATTCAGTGTTCAAAGGGTTAACTCTGAAACGCTTTTCTTCTCTGTTTGAGCCGTGGGGCTTGTATGTAAAATTTTTTTAGTGAGGTCGCGCCTAGCTGTTAGCCCAAGATGGATTCACTAACCGATTTGAATGAAAGACTACCTTTGCCTGGAGGGAACTGCTAACGAAAGAACTGCCCCTTAGGTGTTACGAAATATGTTCGTGGTAATTCTAAGAGGAAGCTGAACTAATTAAAAAAAAAAAAAGTAAACTTCCAGCTCGAGAGCCAAACACGGTACACCTGCAGCTGTGGTAGCGGGATGGGGGTGGGGGGGACGGTCCATGGGGACGCTGAAGATGGAACTGCGCCTTGAGTGCGAACATTTGTGTTGCAGTATCTGTGTGGGTTTCACAGCTGTTATGCCCCAACGAAAGATGGAAGTGATGCCTCCATCGTGTATGTGAAACGAGCATTTTAAGCGTTAAAGTATGTGATAATTTTGTGGTGGACAGGAAATTGATCGAGCTGTTGCATGACAAGATGAGGGTAGAAATAATTGCAACTCCTAGATTTCGAAGGCTTCCTTGTAAATATTGTTTCATCTTCACGTGCAACAGAAAGCACTTGAGTTTCACCTTGGAGACCAACCACTGAACCCAGAACAGCCTCCACCGTCGCCTGAGAAAGCCTCGGAGCCACCAGTGGACAGAGGTGAATGCCCCTGCCTGGCCTGTCTCGCCATCGCCTGCCGGCGTTCTGTTTCGTTCAGTCTCTTGGCATTTTTGTTTGTGAAATCCATTAACAGCAGAATTCTCAGTTCTTAAAATGGCATTGGCCCTCAAAACTGGTTCATGAGAAGAGGCAAAGTTTGGGGGGGTTTAAGCGTTCAGATGATCTAATTCTGTGAGCCTTTAAAGGAATGGTCTGCCACGATGTGCTGGTGAAATGATGCATTGCTCCTAGCTGTCCATTTTACAGCTGTCTTCCCATTTGTGCATCTCCCTATGGAAAGTTCCAGAAACTGAGGAGGAGAAGATTGCTCGACTCGAGATTCTCTTACTTCAGGATCTGAGACGCTTGAAACATAGGCAGACCATCCATCCTGTCCTTCAGGAAGGTCAGTTGCTCTTGTCAGTCGAGTGGTCCTGTGCAATTGCATTTACTTACACACAAGAACTCTAATATCCATATTTCAGTTCTCAGACTGGCTGATCTCTGCTAAGCAGTGAATGCAACTGCTTATTACTCATTACAAAAATTTCAGTACCATCTCAGAAGAACAAGCCAGTACCTCTAGGAATTGAATGAAGTGAAAATGTATTGAATACCAGAATTGTCAGATGGTCATTTGATGCATTAATTTTGCATCGAGGATCACAGTTGGCATTACTGTATTGTGAAATGTTGTGTGGCTGTATTGTCAGCGTTCAAAGTGGGGATTAATTGCAATTTGGCTTCCTGCGGGAGATTATTCACAATGGATTTTACGCAGTGACTTTAGAAACGAGCAGTATTCTTGTGTAAAATCCACAGTTGGGCTGAAACTGAACTTGCTGGATCACACCTTGCCGATTGACCTGAGATATTTGGGCGTGTGCTTGCCCATACCGCCGCCAGCCAAGAGCCCGATATTGTCTCCAGGTGAGTCGCGACAAGCCTCTGGTGTTTTGTGTTACAGCTCCTTTTCAACCCCTTCCCCACCAAGGATGCATTTATGCAAATTTTAATATTTGCCCAGCGGTTCAGAATAATGTATGGAGAAGAAAATACTGTCGTAGAGGATGAAGATACTTTGGAAGATGAGGACAACTACCAACCACAGTTGATTGCATGTGGTCGAACTGTCTTCTTCCAAACTCTCCTGTAAACAAATTGGCACATGAGAATCACTGTCTACGCTGTTTTCATCGTAGTCAGTCTGCATCTGCAAAAAATCCATTCGTAACTTCATCATGTGTGTACTTGAGTGCTACTGGCAATTTTGACATTCAGAGCATAAACCAGTAGTGTTTTCTGGGAAAGGAGTGAATGCTTGTTGTCGGTGGTCTTCACCAGTCAGTACCAGTCTCTGTTATTTTGAGTACACATACGTATACGACCTTGTACGTATATATACGTCCTTGGTAGGAAAAGGGTTAAAGTGTTTTTTATTTTTTGCAATAAATGGGTATCTTTGCTAATGACCATGTTCTCGTTAGATGTGGCGGTGCCCTATGTCTCCAGGACAGGGAAAACGACAGACTTCACCAAAATCAAAGGATGGAGGATGAAGTTCAATGTCTCCTCGGACGCCCCTCCTGCCAAACCTGAAAGTAAGGCCTTGCTGTGGTTAGAATTTTGGACTTTGAAGACTGCACTGCTTCTGTGACACTCCAGGAAACACAATAATCCTCTTGTTTTATCAATAAAGGTTTGACGAAAGATTGGAAGCCTAACAGGGAAGTTTCACAATCTGTGCCATCCCTGTTTACCAAGACTTGTTCAAAACCATGCTTATGAATGAAGGGTTGGCTACACAATATAATGAGCTGTTTGAATGTTTGTGACTGTAAACCAGGGATCCACAAATCTGGCCCTCGAATCTAAATTTGGCCCGAGTTAGCCTTCTTCCTGGGGAGTTAACCAAATGGTGAGGAATGCTGATTGCCTAGACGTATCATGGGTGATGGAATGGAAAACCAGCAGTTCTCCGCCCTTGAGGACCATGATACGAGGAACAGAGATGTCAACGCATTATTTTGATGGTGTTTTGCAGGCAGCGTAGGTTCGGATGGGGCCCTGAAGCACCGCTCGGCGTTCTGCAGCGACATGCTGGACGAGTACCTGGCCAGCGAAGGCAAGCTGATTGACGAGAGGGCTGCCGCATTTTCCCAGAGTGCCGTGTCTCCGGTCGTCTACCAGCTGCCTACCAAGAGCACCAGCTATGTGCGCACTCTGGACAGTGTGCTCAAGAAGCAAATGCCCATATCCCCCAGTGCCCCTGCCAAGCCCCATTCCACTCCCAAAAAGCCCAAAGCCTCATCCCGTCCCAAAGCGTCAGCCCGGCCCAAGCCTCCCAAACCCGTGTCCGACCCCACGCGAAAGCTCTCAACACCCGAAGCCTCGACCCCTGTGACGACTCCCACCACTAAACCGGCTGCAAAGAACAAGAGCCCTTCGAAGGCCCCAGAACCAGGGGGAGAATCGGCTGGATCCAAGGATTCAGCCATGAGGGACACCAGCCACACCAGCCCAGGCCAAGCTGTGCGCAATTCAGGGCTCACGAAAACCATTGTTAAGCTGCTGGACCTTGAGGATGGGGCAGTGTGGGATGGCAAAGTGCGTACCTGGGTCACCCAGGAAAGAGCAGAGATCGCCCTGGCCGCACTTCTCACTGCTGAGGTATAGATGTTCAGTAGCGCTCCAGTGAGTGATGTTATACAGAGGTTATGGATTGCTATTGCCTATATTTGAATTTTAACTTACTGTGACAGCTTTGCCAATGTGAATTCCAGTGCTCAACCTGTATTCAAAGATTCTTAGTAATCGAGGACATTTACATGTTAATACCGTGTTTTTAGAAAGTTTCCAATTTGTTTGTTTGATTGCAGTAAACATCTCTCTCGAAGCATGACTCCGGTCAGTGATAATTAGTCTGTAAAGCTTTTTAATACACTGGTTAATGTAATTTTGGCTGAAATGCGCTGAGAAATAACTAGGCTTCAACTTAAAACGTCCATCCCATTCACACCCGCACATTTTAACGGACATTACTACCGCCAAAATTATGATGTCACCTTCCGTATCAAGTGGTGTCCAAAGCTCTGTGCATTTTATCTATCACTGACTTGGCATGTGCATAGAGCAGTTGAAACAAGGAAAATGTGATTGGCTGTGAGGTTGTTTTGCTCGGAATTAAATTTGCAAGATGTTCTTAATTACATTCGGCCCTTATAAACGTGAATGTCGCTGTCTGAGTTACTGCGTGACTGACTGACAAACTTGAGTGATCTAGTCCAATGATTGGCTGGCCAGTGGGGAAGAAGTTCGATTGGTCGGCCGTCGGGGAAGAGGCGGCCCAGCCATATTCTAGGTGCACCTAGTCTTGTTACCCTGAGTAGTTTGTGAGGCTAAGTCTTTAGGTCACGAAGACTGTGGTCACTAACCCATGCTGGCACCATAGTACATGCTGTTACTCAGCATGGTAATTCAGGGGCTGCTTGTCCTGGCAGTGGATAACGTTAGAAGTAACTCTGATTCTCCTCTCCTCAGGGTGAGTCTAAGGCAGGCCCCGCGGTCACCCGAATCATTAAGCGACGAGCACCGCCCTGCCTCATGGCCCCCTGCAGGCTGGGCTGTGTTTGCGCCAGCTTGGCCCCGGAGCGCCGGCTGCCCACGCACTGCGGCAAGACGGACTGCATGTTCGGCTGCACCTGCCTCAAGCGCCGGGTCGTCCTCATCCGGAAGCCAGTCGCGCAGGAGGAGGAAGAGGGCGTTGCCCCCTCTGGAGCAGTGGAGGGGGATGCCCCACCAAAGAAGAAGAAGAAGAGGAGGATGACGATGGCGTACAGTGAGTGTTTTTTGTGATGGAAATCAATAGCAACCTGTTCTTTCAAATTACATTTCAAAGGATCATTTACATTCGGTTCTGATCCCAAAAGCTTGGATATTGTAGCTTGTATTTTAGCGTCCCTTTTTGTGCGTTTTTTTTTTCTTTTGCTCAGACTTGCTGTGGTCATTTAAAAAAAAGATAGTTTAGCATCCTTCACATTTCAACTTTGAGGTGTGGAGGTGGAGATTTTTTTAATGAATTATAATGAGAGTTTGAGATCCGAATAGCACAGCAAATCCTAATCACAGGCACATGTATTAACATAAAGAATTAAAATCTGTCATAAGTGATGTGTTTTTGCTGAATTTGTTTTCCATTCAGCAGTGTTTTCATATTTTTGAGATCCCCCATCTTGAAACAATTGGAGAGAGACTGACTCCTTAGAAAATGAGACTTTATTCTGGTTTATGAACCAGTACAAAGCCGAACTGCTGTATGGACTGGGATTCCAAGCATTTTTCTCGTTTTTCTTTTTGGAGTGATTTTAGCGGCTATTTTCAAAATAAAAATGAAAAAAATCTGAGCTGGGTGGGTTTTTTGGGGTGGACAGAGATACTAAAATCATTTTTTTTACAAGGCCTGGTATGAGTCATTGTTCAGGTGGTGGGACGGCCGCCTTTAACTGAAGTTCTGTCCCCGAACAGCGCTGTCCGAGGCGGAGCCTCCGTCCGAGCCTGCTGCCCGCGTGCGGACTCTGTGGAACCTGAAGGATGGGGACGACCCGGAGCCCCTGTACGTCCCAGAGCCCGCACACATCCGGCCCTCATCTCCTCCTGCGCTCACCGACGAACTGCCCACTGCCTCCCCCTGCGTCGTCAAGGCCGAAACGGTATGACCCTGCAGACCCATGTCTGAATGGCCGGATTAGGCTCGTGGTTTTACCTAAGACAGAATGGAACAATGACAACAAAGCTAAGACCAGAACTAAGAAAAATACAGGCCAATCAACAAAATTTTGTCAGAAAATAAATCTGAGTCTCGAGCTGATGCTATATGGGAGTGTGTGTGTAAAGTGTGTTGTGTGCATGTGCTTATTACCCCTCAGCCCTCAAGGCTGACCTATTGCTATCCTTCGTGTGGTTGGGCGGGCGGGCGGTCGGGCGGCAGGCGGGCGGGCGGGCGGGCGGGCGTCTCCAAAAATTTCGACATCAGGCTGAGGGGTATTCAGTGCATTGCACGCCTATTTTTTTTTTTTTTTTTCTCCCCCTCAACGGGGTGGGGGCAGGGAAAGAGAGAAGATAATTAATAAAATAAAAGTAAAAAAAAAAAAAAAGAAATGCAGATCAGAGTTTACAGTGCTGGAGTGAGACATCAGTGTGATGATGCAGATCTTCCTTAACTACAGTAACTCAAAAGAGAGCGTGAGGTGCTCGGGTTTACGGAAGCAGTGCTAGTGATGCAGGTAAGGTGTTTCAGAGAGAGGAGGACTGCAGTGGCACGGTCGGTGGAGTCATGGAGTAATGTCCTTATCACCAAATAACTGTCCATCGATGTGGAGTTTGTCCACAGAAATGATAGATTTTTTTCCTCCTTTAATCATTTGCTTGCAGATTGGGAATGACTGCATGCATCTGTTTATGATTTCTTATGGGTTCTCATTGTTGAGTTCGTCGTCCGTTCCTTTCAGCTGCCTGTCCTGTCGTTGAACTAATTCCTTCTGTTTGTAATGTTCGACTTTGGCGACATTCAGTTGTAGCTAATTTTCGGAAGCGGTAAGGCGGTGGAACATGATCTTATCGACCGTTTCTGCGTGGGAGCCTTCTCGGGGTTGTCTGTGGCATGTTCGGGGACACCGGTGAGAACAAGGAACTCTCTCAGGCTGCGTGTTTGTAGATCCAGAATCATTTCTTTCAGGGCTTTGTTACTGGAGGTGACGGCGGGAAGTTGGGTTTTGACGGAGGCAAGCTCGTTAGTAAAGTTGTTGACGGTATGCGTTGGTGCATTGTTCTCTTTAGTTAGGAAGTCGGTTTGTTCCTGGCTGTATTAAAGCCTGTGGTGCAATGACTGGAATTCCCTGTGCAGAACTTCAATGAGAGCGATTCTGTCATCAAGTCCGGTTAGTTTATTGCTACTTCCGCCAAGGAGGTTATGTGTTCGCTGCCATTTGTTTGTCTGACTGTTGGCAGGATATCTCAAAAACAGTCACACAGATTTTAACCAAACTTTTCAGGATGTCAAAGCAACACACGAGGAACAAGTGATTAGATTTAGGCTTATCTAGGCCCAAGTACAGCTGAGATAGAGGCCAAAGTTCAAATCCTGCTGTGCTGGCTGAGGTGTGGGCTCTCGCGAGTCCAGCTCTAGTGTTAAATTGAAATGAGTATATCGCTAACCTCAGTGCAGCAGGATGGTTTCGGAAGTGGATGGTGTTGTACCTGCACTGGAAAATGAGTCTGGATGGTGTCGCTTGCTGTAATTGGATTTTATTGGACTTTGTGTTGTCTGACGTGTCCGTGCTCATGGTGCAGAATCTGTTGAAACAGTCATCAGTATATTCCTCCTGCGGGGCCAGGTCAGTTGATATTGTAATCCGGTTGAAACAGAAATGAAGAAAGAATGAAAAATGACGAAGAAAGATGTTTAAATGTTTGGGAGAGTTGAGTTGATCTTAATCTTGCAGAAGGTCGCCGCCATCATGGATCTGGCGCCGTCTCGGGTGAGTTGCGATTACAGCTGGTTGGGCCGCTGAGTTTTACTTGTATTTTGTTGGCTTTAATCTGACCTACCAAAGAAAACGGCCAGGCTGTAACAAAAGTTTGTCAGGATGTTTACCTTTTTCGAAGAACCAGCAACACACAATTGAAAACTCATTTGCTGGGTTCCCCCTGGGTTTTGAAAAATATTCTTCACTCTTTCCTCAAAAGATAAAGTAAAAAAAAAAATTCTACACTTTACCTTTGTCTTAATTTTTTCTTAGTCACTCATGGACTTCAAAAAAAATCTGAAGTGTACTAAGTGCCGACAGAATGTACAAGGAAGAGGTCAAAGCTCAAATATTTGTGCACAAACGGGCCTCTCCATTATACGTTTGATTGTTGATATGATTTAGGCTCCAGTCCCGTCCAGCCTCCAGTAGTGGGCACCCTGAGCTCTATAAAAAACAAATTAATCCTCTTTTGAACTTTTAGCATGGAATTTATTCTAAAGAGTGGAATTGGGAATTCCTTTACACATTTTTGTCCCCCGCTTCGCGCGTTCCGTACGTCCCGAAACCTTGTCTGCGCGATATCTCAAGAAGTAAGCATCGGATTTTTTTCAAATTTGGTGTCAACATGTATTAGGGTAATGTCCCGGCACCAGTCGAATTTGGTGACCTTCGCGACATTTTCAAGGTCACACCGAGGTATGATAGATTCTGACACTGAAATGCTTGTCTGCGCGATATCTCAAGAAGGAAGCCTCGGATTCTTTTCAAATTTGGTGTCAACATGTATTAGGGTAATTTCCCGGCACCAGTCGAATTTGGTGACCTTCGCGACATTTTCAAGGTCACACCGAGGTATGATAGATTCTGACACTGAAATGTTTGTCTGCGCGATATCTCAAGAAGTAAGCATCGGATTTTTTTCCAATTTGGTGCCAACATGTATTAAGGTAATGTCCCGGCGCCAGTCAAATTTGGTGACCTTCGCGACATTTTCAAGGTCACACCGAGGTATGATAGATTCTGACACTGAAATGCTTGTCTGCGCGATATCTCAAGAAGGAAGCCTCGGATTCTTTTCAAATTTGGTGTCAACATGTATTAGGGTAATGTCCCGGCGCCAGTCGAATTTGGTGACCTTCGCGACATTTTCAAGGTCACACCGAGGTATGATAGATTCTGACACTGAAATGCTTGTCTGCGCGATATCTCAAGAAGTAAGCATCGGATTTTTTTCAAATTTGGTGTCAACATGTATTAGGGTAATTTCCCGGCGCCAGTCGAATTTGGTGACCTTCGCGACATTTTCAAGGTCACACCGAGGTATGATAGATTCTGACACTGAAATGCTTGTCTGCGCGATATCTCAAGAAGGAAGCCTCGGATTTTTTTCAAATTTGGTGTCAACATGTATTAGAGTAATTTCCCGGCGCCAGTCGAATTTGGTGACCTTCGCGACATTTTCAAGGTCACACCGAGGTATGATAGATTCTGACACTGAAATGCTTGTCTGCGTGATATCTCAAGAAGGAAGCCTCGGATTGATTTCATATTTGGTGGCAACGTTCATTAGCGGGGGACATAGTATTCACGACCGTCCGTCCGTACGTCCCGAATCCTTGTCAGCGCGATATCTCAAGAACGAATTGTCTGATTTTCTTCAAATTTCATGTCAACATGTATGATGGTGAGGCCCCGGCGCCAGTCGATTTTGGTGACCTTCGCACCATTCTCAAGGTCACACCGAGAGATTGTGCATTTTCACACAGATAGCCTTGTCAGCGAGATATCTCAAGAACGAATCGACGGATTTACTTCAAATTCCATGTTAACATATATTGGGGTGATACCCCGGCGCCAGTCCATTTCGGTGACCTTCGCGCCATTCTCAAGGTCACACTGAGAGATTGTGGATTTTCACACTGATAGCCTTGTCAGCGACATATCTCAAGAACGAATCAACGGATTTACTTCAAATCTTATGTCAACATGTATTAGGGTGATACCCCAGCGCCAGTCCATTTCGGTGACCTTCGCGCCATTCTCAAGGTCACACCGAGAGATTGTGGATTTTCACACTGATAGCCTTGTCAGCGACATATCTCAAGAACGAATCAACGGATTTACTTCAAATCTTATGTCAACATGTATTAGGGTGATACCCCAGCGCCAGTCCATTTCGGTGACCTTCGCGCCATCCTCAAGGTCACACCGAGAAATTGTTCATTTTGACAGGATTTCACATTTTGTGGCGGGGGACAAAGACACGTTAGTGTCAAATACTTGTATTTCTTGATTTTTCTCTTCTCAATTTTATCAATATAACCATTTTGGGCATCCCATAATTAATAAGGGACACACAATATCAACTGTGTAATGAAGAGGCCTGACAAAAAATGTTCAAAGAGTTGGGGTGAGAAATTTCGTGCTGTCGGAATCAGGATTAATGGAATTCTCAAATGTTCCCTTAAAATGTTAAACTTCTGAGATTTCCATTAACTTTGAACTTCGGATGAGCTCAAAGTTGTTTGCACAAACAATTTGTTGGAATCAAAATAGATGGAAATCTCAAATACTTAGGGTTTCATACCATAAACAATTCAGATTTCCACCGATTCTGAATCCAACAAAGTACAAGGCTGTGATGGCAGCCTCATCCACTCCAGTCTTTTCTCACAGGAGAGCCTTACAGGTTACTGGACTGTCCTCAATCAGCATGGGCTATTAAGCAATTGGGCTTCAAGAAAAACCGCTAGTTTGTTTTTATTTATTCGCTGTTTATTTCTGTTTGAGGGCAAGTCAGCGAACGCCAGGTCACAATGAAGACTGCACATCTACTTTCTGCATTGTTTAAATCCACTTCACCCCAAGAAGAGCCATAACTTATTTTCGGCGCCTGCCTGACTCGCAGGACTCTAGCAAACTCCATTATACACACATTAGTGGAAGCCTCTCTCTAGTTGCGTCGTTGCTTGGAAGTGCGTCCGTATTAGCCCTTGCAATCACTTTCATACACAGCCAGATAGCTCCCAGAGAAATCGATGCTTGCACCTGGGTTGGGATTTCCGGAAATCGTTAATTTTCATATCTTGGAATCGCACTGTTGATAAATGCACTGTTTTTACTTGTCTTTATTTCCAAAGATTTTCCGTTTTGTTATTCTGTTATATTTGCCGTCACTGTTGTAGCGTTGCAAATGGGATGATTTTACGCATCGAGTGAATGATCAGTATTCATCTTGAAGACTCCTCAGACTAATAAATGACCTCTAAAGATACGCTGCTAGGTATGTCACGAGAAAAGTGAACATGTGGCCACTGAAGTACGGTCGCATTCCCACTGAAAAAGACGGAAAGGATAGAAGATCAAACAATAAAATTGGCAAGTAATTTATTCTGATCACGAGTTAAGCTTCATGCATATATTTTTTTACTTGAGACGACAAAGCGCAGAAATAAGACGACTGCGCAGAATTGATATTGCATAGTTTCTTTTGCCTGTAACGTAACATCCCATTTCGCTGCACCAGTGGGAAAATATTAAAAAATTGGCAACTCTGGTATTTTAAAGCTGAGTAATGGGGCACTAAAATGAGGCGCCATAATCCGTGCTGCGATTCGGTCTGGAAGATGGGGATCTTACACTGACCAGTGTTATATTGGAAGTGAGTTTTGTTACCAAATGTAAAACAGTTTATAACATGAGGCTGTGTTAGTCTGGTGTTGCTAGCCAATGAGTGTCACACCGAACGTTAGCTGTATAGCTTACGCTCTGCTCCTATCAAATTCACGTGGCTCAGGACTCATATAGACATTTACACACCTTGTTCTCCTGGCTGAACTAGAGAGGAGCTTCTGCTTCTGCTGTTATCCTCGTTTATTTATTTTCTCACACTGACTGTGCAAACTGCATGTGACAAATCAAACCCACGGAGACTGAATGAGGCAGCATTTGGACATATTTTCCACTTATCAACCCTCTGTAGTTGGTCTTTCCCGCCTCTGTTCATTGTAAAAAAAAATGCAGCGGTGTGCAGTCTCATTTTACTGACGTTCAGTCATGTGGAATTTTTATTCGTCATGACGCAATTATGTCTCCCCCTTCCTGGGGGGGGGACGTTGTTTTTGCCTGAATTCGCGTTGGCGCTGGCGTTCCCATTTGTTTCCGGAGCATAACTCTGAAGCTGTTTGACCGATTCTCACCAAATTTGATATACTATCTCTCCGTAACATGTAGATGTGCCTTTTGAGGGTTTGAACTGCTTTTGAATTTTATTTTTTCTGTTTCCATGGCAATAATTTGGACTTAGGCATATTGAAGGGTGGGACTCGTTTCCGGACCATAACTCTAAAATGTGAAATGGGGGAAGGGAGAGACATCTGTTTTTACGTGTAAAAACCATTATAATTACATTTGCCAGCGTGACTACTGCTTGACATTTTCTTCTCGTCACTGATGGATTTTATTTGTCAATGACAAAAATGACGAGCGGCAGCGGGAACCCTGAATCATTTGGTTTGTCTCTGGGTTTGTTACAGGCTGTGCAATATTTTTTATTTATTTTTTTTTTTTTTAATTTTTATTTTTTTTTAGTTTGGTTCTGGTGAAAACGTATCGACTTCAAAGTGTTGTGATGCGAAGTTAATGGTGTATTGTGTGCATCTTTGCAGCTCGAAGAGGAGAAGGACCCAGCGCATCTGCTCTCCGACAGCAAAATGACCTGCGCCCGGGCGCGCCCCTACATAAGAAAAGCACCGCCCCAGCCGCCCGTTAGTCCCGGCGAATCCCCGCTCTGCAGTGGCAAGGTCAGTTCACATCTACGCGATGCGTCTTAACACGCCGTGACCTCTCAACTCTGACCCTGACGTTGTTCATCTCATTCATGCACAACAGGATGACGACCCTGATCACAACCTCCAAGAGTCAACCTCAGAAGAGACTGGTGCCGATGTGTCTCCCGTAGAAGGTAAAGAGGGCCGATTTCTGTCCGCCGTTGATTCATTTATCGCATTTTTTAGTGTCCTATACAGTTGCAGGTGACCTTAACCCTCATCCTGCCTGTAGCCTAATTCTTATTGAGAACCAGGACAAGGGGGGGGGGGAAGCTACCGAGGGAAGATACATTCACGACTGGCACATAGGGAAACGAGTGTGGGTCCTCTATCTATCGGCAACTTGCAGGAAAGGGTTAAGTAGAAGCTGTCCTCGTGAGAATTTTTTTCCTCGGGATGAAGACCTTAAACTCACTCAGTTTCTGCTTGTTTTTGTTCTTCTTGGTGAGGACGCTAACTTCTATGCACCAGTCCTCTGTTATAACCCAGCATATCATCATGAAACATGACGAGGGTTTTCTACATATCAGTGCCCAGGCATTAGCTGAGCTCGATTTCGCAAAGCAGACTGAGGAGACATGCTTGTCCATCCTAGGGAAGGTGTTCATTTCAACATGTTATATGAACGTACGCTGAAAGTTCTCACTCCATGCTATCATGATCTCGATTTTTCAGCTGAAGGCAAGACTCCGCACTGGTCCAGACCACGTGTCCCGAAGTCTGTGCCGTCCAAGGTGCTGGAAATCGTGTCCGAATGCAAGTGGAGCAGGAGGTCCGACCAGAGCCACGTGCTTCGACTGGTGTGCGAGGCGATGGCCCAGAACCGACTGAGCGAGCCCTTCCGGATCGGGTCCTACCAGGTCAGGCTCCTGTCTGAGAGACGCAAGAAGGCGGGCGAGGGGTTCTCGGTCACTTATAAGGTGAGCATCTCCCAGCCCGACGGGCCGAGTGACCGCGAGGATGAGGATGGAGACAGTGTGAGTGAAGATGACCCCCAGGAGGAAGAGGAGGCGGCGAAGGCCCCCAGGCGGACTGGCCTCCCGTTTCTCTCTGGCGTGTGTCCGGCTGGGATCCTCACGGCTAACAAGAAGCTGCCGGGCGTTTCGTCTCGGGCGCTAATAAAGGTACCTGCTCGCCCGATCATTTCCTTGTGTTTCTTTACTGTGGTTGTTAAACGAGATTCCTTGTGGGTTTTCAAGTTGGTCCTAATTTGGCACACCTGACCCTCACAATTTGCTGCTTAATAAGCTCTGTAGCTCTTTGATGGTGTGTGTTTTGTTACGGTTGGAGTGAAAAGTGTCAGGGAGGTGTGAATCCATAACCACTGATATAACCGATTGGTGTGACCTGCTGTAAGAGGCTGTAGATCAGTGTGGGGAGCTGCTCAAAGACCTGGCCCTGTCGCCTTCCTCAAATGCAGGTCAATGGGAAGTCTTACCCACAGGCCAAATTGCAGCTCGGACAGATGGGGGCTCTGCACCCTGCCAACAGGCTCGCCGCTTACATCACAGGCCGACTACGACCCCAGCCCCAGTGGGCCACGCCCCCGGCCCCGCCCCCAGCTGCTGCAGCTCCTGAGACCAAAGCCCAGCCCCCTGCTGCCTCGACGTCACAGCTGACTCAAACACCCAAGGTCTCTGTGGCAACCAGCCCTGCCACATCGACTTCTGTCTCCAGCGGCTCAGCCCCTGTTGCTGGGACAGTCGTTGGCTCGACAGGTAAACTTTTACAGGCGATGCTGCCGCAAAAATGAACTTCTGGCTTAATTGGCCTCTTCTTGGTCCAGACCTCTCTTTTATACTGTATGTAAGGACTTGTGTGTGCGTGTCTGTCTGTTAGTCAGTCAGTCACTCACTCACTTAGCCACTCGCTCACTCACTCACTCACTCAGTCACTCTCACAGTCAGTCGCTTACTCACTCAGTCGCTCACTCACTGGCTCACTGTCACTTGCTCACTCTCTCACTCAGTCACTTGCTCGCTCACTCACTCACTCACTCATTCACTCAGCGAGCATACTAAAGGATGAAGACCCAGTGGCTTGTTAGCTCTTAAAAATCGATTGACTATCCTGAACTGAAACTCTTGACCTCAGTCCTCTCCGTGCCTGTAGTAGGCAAGAAACCTGCATCCCTGGCATATGCCTGCTTTCTGTAAATGCTCCATCACAGAGTTGCTGGTGTTCAGCGTGGTGAAGCAACCATGAAATAGACATGGGTGAATACTCTTGCTCATGCTTTACTGAAAGGATTTATGTGCTATTTTGCAGCTTTAATTGTGCATATTTTTATGTCTCTGAAAATGAGAATTTATCAAGCTGGAAATATGCATTCATGGACAAATCATTTTTCTGAGCAGTGTACACTGCCTGACCAAAAAAAGCAGAATTTTAACATTTCGTTGGACCGCCTTCCGCTTCGCTTTCAGCGAAGTTCATCATGACATTATTTCGTCAACCATGCACAGCATTTATTTCCGTGCAGAGGTGCATTAATTTATGACTAAGATTCTGTATTGACGGATGGGCAATAAAACCACTGTTGGTCTTCTAAAGTACACCCCAATGACCTTCAGTGGGGTTGGTAATGTGTTGGACAGTTCTCAATGCGTTGGACAATAATAACCCAATCCCAGTGATTTCGGCAGTCGCCTTTTTTGTTTTCTTTGCTTAGTACAGATCAATCATTTGTCACTTCTGAAACAGTCACAGCTTTTCCACGATATCTTTCAACCCGTTTTTTTTTTTTTTTTTATAAGAAAAGAGAAACTACATAGTGCATCAGTCGGGGTTAAAAGAATTTTGCCTCCTCAAACAATTTTTACTGCAGTTATGGTCCAATCATAGATTTTTTTTAAATGTTTACTCATGCAAATCCGCTTAGTGCTTTTTTTGGCCAGGCATTGTTGTAGTTGAAACTGAGAACTAGGTGGATAAGTCACTTATCGTACACGGCTCAATGTTTTTCTGCGTACATGGCATGGTTCAGTACGCCCAATGCTGCATGAAGGTAAACTGAATGTAAACAGGTGCACTCAGAGCGCATAACTCCGCCAAGGCCCAACAGCAGCCCGCATGTCTGGGACATGTCTTACATTATTATGTACCACCGCTCAAGGAAATAACATATTCCTGGATCGAGAATTTGAAACAGATCACTCCACAGACGAGATCACTTCCAAGGTGGGCCAAGACAAAATTTCATAAAATTGTGTCCATAACTTTTTACATAATGTTACTAACAAACAAACAAACACCCATAAACAGAAGGTAAAAAAACCTCCTTGGCGAAGGAAACTACCCTTAAGCTGTATATTTCTTTCTTTCCTATTGCCAATTGTAATGGAAAAAGTGGCTTGAAAATGCAGTTGGTTAATTTTTATTTTCTTGAGCGAAGGAGATAAAATCTCACGCAGCCCTCGGGTCTGTTCCTTTGTGCAGTGACCAAGCCCACTGTTGGGAAGGTTGTCACCCAGTTTCTGGTCGACAAGATCGGCTCTCTTCCGCAAAGGCTTCCCGGCATTAGCGGGGCCCAGTTGGTGGGCGATGCTCAGAAACTCATCTTGGCTCCCTCTCAGCTGCTGCTGATTGGCTCCAGCCCCGGGGCGGGGCAGGGAGCTGGGGCAGCAGGGACCTCAATCACCTTAATTGCCCCTCCTACGCCAAGCGGTCAGATGCTAGTCCCGGCCAATTCCGTTAGCTCCAAGCCCTCACCTGGGTGCACAATTACCCCCACCACTGTCTTAAAAGTCCCGGTGGTGAAGTCCCTCACAGCCCCCGTGTCAGAGCTGAAGGGTAAGCCTTTGTTGTGGTTTGCTGTGCATAACTCTGTGGTCCTTCGAACAAATCCAGTCCTCACCAGCCTGCTTCATTGGCCACGCCCTCCATACAGGGCCCTCCTCAGCATTCATCATGACCCTCCCGCCACCTTCATTCACCCCCCTCTGGGTCTGTGTGCCTGTCTGCTTCATGTCCACCTCTGTACTGTGCAGTAGGGATTTCCCAAAATGGCTTACTACAGCTGGTAAACACTGTATGGCAGAATTAATGGATTTCATCCTGTGGTTTGTTTAGTGACAAGGAGCGTTCATTGTTTCTTTATTTTATCCCACTGTAGTGCTGTTTTCCCGTAGATATTGTAGCTAGAATAGTTGCAAAAAATTGAGAGTTCTTGAAGATTGGACTTGCTTTAGTTTTTGGGATTTAAAGCAGATGTAAATTCGAAAACACCTTAAGGATATGGAACAGCCGTTGAACCTGACACACACATTGTGTTCACATTTCAACAAAACGTCCGAACGGACAGTAGTAAGCAGAACAAACGCATTAACGCATATCTCTGTCCTGTTTCACGTGCATTCCATTTTAATAATGCGACAATCATACTATCCTATAGGTCAGTATTTTGATTAGTCTTCATGATTTAGCAAATTAAGTTTTTAATTCCGAATCGAAGTGCGTGAAATGGGTGGAGGGTAATCGTTGGTTACGAGTTGAGAATTTTGATTGCAGTAATGTATTACCTTTGCTCTGCACGTCACTGATGGACACTGGCATCAGTGATTTTTTTTTTCTCCCAGGAGCTGTGCTCGTGGCATTTGACATTCGGCTGCTGTTTGTTTAAGGCCTCATCTGTTACGATTCATGAAAAATGAAAAGCACAAACCCGATGGTAGAAGTTATTCTTTTGACACTTGAAAAATCTTGATGAAATAAATCATGCAGCCCTCATATGTAATTTGTGACCACAGTGAAATGATAATATTGCATCCTTCGCTGATACTTTCCAGTAAATATTACTTTTTTTTGTAAATAGAATTTTTTTGTGGTTGATCCCTACTGTACGCCTGATCCTATGCATTGTGATGGAGCAGTGTGTCTGTGATTCACTGTGTTTTTCTGCATGCATTTCTCTGTTAAGACTTCGTGATTGTTCCTTTGGACTTTGTAACTCTATGGAAAGGTAAGGAAGCACGCTTTGCTGGGCTGTTGTGGTGTTTTGTTGCCTGGAATCCAATCCTCACTCTGTCACTGATTGCTGTGGCAGCTATTCTCGTCGTCAGTCCTCATTCGTCCGTATCGTTATCACCGTTAACAGGTGTGCAGTTTGGCGAGCCGAAAACTGTGGTGTCAGGACTGAACAGATCAGTTCATGAACACTAGAGTGATCAAACCTTCTGCTCATTATAGACAATATTCTCACAAACTGTCAAAACCGTGGATTATTCACTTAATTAGTGCAGTTGAATTCCTCGTCTTTAATTGTTAAAATTGATTAACCCAAACTCATCAGTTCATGCAGTGAGGCATTTCAAATTGCCAGTACCTTAGCCTGTCTGGTTACCTTATTATACCAGACTATCTTCCTCCTTCACAATGTTTTGCTCAAGTCATCTAGATGGTAATATGAGGTTTACACTATTTCGCAGATCCTATTTATCTCCCCGGTATGTGATACGGGGAGTTATAGCTATCGCTCTGTTCGCAGTTCTGTCTATAAATATGCTTTTGTCTTGGAGCGTAATTCAAAAATGTTTTTTTCGATTTCTGATTTTGAAATTTGGATATCGATTGACCGCAAGATAGCGCTATAACGACAACCTTAACCATTTGGCCAATATCTAAGTGACCACATGAATGAGTCAAACCCATTTGCACCTGTCTAGATTATTACCACCATGTTAAATTTTTTGTAAAACGTTTACGCACCATCTCCTCTTGCACGACCTGCTCACATTAAATTTGGTGCTCAGTAACTTCAGACCAAGGTTCTTTTGTGCATCATGCGCAGAACTGCTGAGTCAAAAGGTGTGGCCACAGCAATGTAAATAATTGCGTGGGTGTGGCCTCTGTTGCTAAAATGAGCTGTAACTCTTTAATGAAATGATCATTCACCATCAAACTTGAGATCATTGACTGACCAGTAGACTCAAGCCAACCAAATTTGGGCTAAATCTGTCCATAGGTGGCCCTATAGCTGAAAAATGGTCAGGGCCCGGTTGTTCAAAACTCGGTTATTTTTTAACCAGCCGTTAAGTACGCTTAACCGACTGTTAACTTTAACAGAGCTCTTATCTTGTTGTTTAAAACTCGGTTAACTTTAACAGGATGTTTACTTGACGTTAAAGTTAATGCACCTAAGGACCACCGCTAACTTTTTAACAGGGTGGTTAACTCTCAAAATGGCATTCATTGCCAACGCTGCTTTCATGATGCCAGTTCAGCAAAGGAAGGACAGGGGGTATCGTGGACTGGACTTCGATATTGGAGATTACTCTAATGAAGAGTTACGTACCCGCAATCAGTTTGGTAGAGCATCTGTTGCTTACCTTTGCAATATTTTGCAAGGTGATTTGCAGGGGTCACGCACTGAATTAAACAATTTAATTGATTTTATGGAAGTAATTCATTAATAAATATTGGCAAAACATAAAATAAGATGTATGTGAAGCACCCTTAAAATCCCAAAATTTTGTCAGATTTCCATTTCCCATCGTATCCATACAGTTTAAAGTGCTAAGTGTGCAATAAAATAGATGTGACAATAATAAAACAAACAGCCAAATTATTTCCAAATAATGTAAATAGTTATTTATGAAATATAATAATACAAAGAAATCAGGGAAACTGATATTTCCTATACTAAAAAAATATGTTTACTCCCTTTTTTTCCTGTTTAGCTGGTTTGATAAAACATGAAGCCTACACCTATTTTGATTCCATGAATTCAGTCATAAATCTTGGTTTGACATTTTTACAGTATACACATCTGAAGCGCCCATAAAATATTTACAACAATTTGACTGATGTCCCCCTCTCTGCGTGTTTGTCCTTGAACTACATTAAAGAGTATCATGTTTGCGTTCATATAAGGTTCATATTAAAACATAATATTATGCTGACAGCAAAATATAATGACTTTCATTACGACTGACATAAAGTATAATGTTGCAAAACACTAAGATTATAAGATTTATAAGATTTTGTATTTAAGTCATCTGCGTGCAGAGATCATTCTTCGGTCGAGTTTCAGGCATGCGCAGTTCGGACATTCTCCGAGCTTCGCAGTAGTGCGAGTGCGAATTTGCCTCGTGTGTGAATGTGTGCAAAAAAAAATTAGATTTTTCGGTTAACATGGACCAGTTTGCCTCCACCATGAATTGTATATTACATTTTCCTCGTCAGCAGAGAAATTTCTGCCTCTCTTTTTCCTTGGGCTTCCCTTTTTGATAAAACGGAAGTAAACAAAACTTGGAATTATGGGATAGAGGAATGCTAACCAGTGACGTTAACCACGCTAACTTTGACGGTGACGTTAGCTAACGGCATGACTAACCAAGTTTTGAACAACGCATATTTAATGTTCGGTTAGCTAACGGTCGGTTAAGGATTTAACCGGCTATTTGGAGTTAACTTGCGGTTAAAATAACCGAGTTTTGAACAACCGGGCCCAGAACTCCAAAATCAATCCCCCAATCAACCTCAAGTTTTGCATGCTTCATTTTGCTCAGGGATACTATTGATATCTATTAGTATAAAGTAATTTTGCCAACTCTGCAATGTTCTTTTTTTTCAGAGGGAAACAAAGCACCCAAAGTTATTACCGTGTCGCCGCCCCCCCGGGCTCCTGGCCCACGCATGGTTTTGCTTCCTGTCCCACCGCCCCCCTCTGCTGGGCCAAAAGGTCCCGCTCCCAGGGCCCCGGGGGTCCGCCCTGCGGCGCCCATGATCCCATCCCTTTGCCCGGGCCAGAAGATGGTGCTGCAGCCGGTGCGGCGGTCCTCCGGCACCACGCTGTACCGACACCCCAACGGGCAGCTCGTCCAGCTGGTACCGCTCAGCCAGCTGCGCGCCGTCCAGCCCAATCTGCTCATCCGCAACCCTGGTGAGGTCATACTGCCGTCGCACCCTATAGTAGAGCTCCCCAAATCTTGTTCCTCAAGGGCTGAGAACTGCTAATGTTCCACCCTCCCTTTACCTGGGAGTCAGGTGTGATGACGGTCTGGCCAGTCAGTGGAAATTATTGTTCATTAATTCCCTGGAAGGAGAGAAAATCAGGGCTGGATTTTGATTTGAGGACTGGATTTGGGGAGCCATGCCCCCTAGCTAGTGCAAAGGGATTGCTGATAAACCCGTTTCCACACTTTGATACTCAGTCTTTTCTGTTTGTTTGTGCTACTGTAATGCCACTGTTACAACAGCAGTGTTCTATGCTGTGATGAACTGTGTGTGTCTGTGTGTGTGTGTGTGTGTGTGTGTGTGTGCATGCTTGCGTATTGCTGCTTTCCAGGTGCTTTAGTTCGCTTGCCCACACCCGTGTCCTCGGCCACTGACTCAGTTAGTTCCAAGCCTGCAGTACCAAAGACCACCACCGCTGTCCCTGGGAGCACTACAGTCACCTCTGCCTCTGCAATACCCAGCACGCCCACAGGGGGCAGCACTACTCTCGCCACACTGAAGCCAGTCGCTGTCAGCGGCCTTCCCCCATCGGCCAAAACGCTGCCGAAGTTCGTGGGCCAGACGGGGACGTACACGCTCAGAATCGCACCGTCGTCTGGTCCCAAGGAGGCCAAATTAGTGACCCTGACCCCAGCCAAGTCGCCCCCCGTCTCTCCGCAGGTGCTGTCTCTGCCCAAGGGCTTCACCATGCTTCAGCTTCCCAAATCCTCCATCGTTACGAAGCCTGCTGCCCCGGGCGCTTCAGGGCCGGTTCTGAGCCCGAAGGGCGACCCTGTTGCGGGGTCGTCTCCTCAGGGCGCTGAGGCCAAGCAGGGCGGTCCCAAGGACGCCCTTGAAACGACCCCTGCCGAAGTTATCAGCACAGATCACTCCTACATCAGCGGCCCAGCTCGTCCCCAGGAGCCCTCGGACACGGGATCTGACCACTCCTACACAACTGGCTCCTCCCACAAGCAGGAGAACCAGGCTGATCACTGTGAGCCCATCAGTGAACCCTCCTCCGGCGAGCCTCGGCCAATCAAGGCTCACTCCCCTACCTGCCCAGGAGATGTGGCCAGTCCCCTCAGCAGCTGCTCCAAGCCTCCACTCAAACCCCTGACCGCAGGTGTAGAGGGCTGTTTACCAGGATCGCTGGACACACGCAAGGAGGAGTGCAGCTCTGGGGCGGTTACTGATCTTTCACGTCCTGCAGATTGTGTGCTCTCTGGCGCCCCCTGCAGGGAAGTCAAAGAGAGGCCGCCCCTCGAGGAGGGGGAGGTGGAGGCGGAGATTGAGGTGGACATCGGCGGGGATTTGGCTTCAGATGACTTGACGGACGACTCCGAGGACGATTCTGAAGGCGACAGTGAGGATGACACGATTGCTATCACCAGTGTAAGTGGCCACCTGGGGCGGTAAATTCGTTTTACCAATGAGCTTTGAGTGGATTAACACTGAAAAGGTGTGTAAAGAAGCCTGCAAGAGTAGTGTTTTTTGCTGTACCGTATTGTTGGGGAGATGAAGTTATCAAGATTAAGGGTGCGTTTACACGGCAACAGTTTTGCCTGAAACGAAAAAGGTTTTTCTTTGCGGTTTCAAAAAGTTTTGTGTCCGTACGGCAACTTGGGTGAGAACTAATCATCGTGCACACCATAGACTGTATAAAAAGATGGACGAAGCTACCGTGACATCACCCATTGGTTTCAGCATACCATAAAGCAGTGGTTCTCAAATTCGGTCCTGGCGCCCCCCTGTGTATGCTGGTTTTTGTTCCAACCACAATTGCAATCTTAGGATTTTAACAAGCTGTTGATTTGTTTTAATTAGGTGCATTTATGCAAACATCCACATTGAGATACATTGTAAATATCGGTAGTGAGAAAAAATTTAACCAAACATTTAATCAACATAAATAATCAAGAGGTTCCTCATTGGTGAAACTCTTGACACTTGGTGGCAAAAACCGACAATTTACTTTGCAAACAATGGAGTCACACCTGTTGTGTTTTATGTTGATTTGATTTGGTTCAGGCAGGTTATTTGGGAAAAACTCAAAACACCTGTATTCAGAAACCTAATTTGGAGCTTATTGATTTTCTCAGTCTAATTTGATCTGTTTAAAAATGTTTTCACCTGAAAATCCTAGCAATATTGAAAATGAAGCACAATGTGTTCAAGGGTTTTTATTCTCCATAGCAGAATGGATATGTCCATCCAAATGTGACTTAAGATGGTAAATAACTACTCTAAACATGGAATGCTGCTAATTAAGACAAAGTAACAGCTTTTGAAAATCCTACAATTGCAGTTGTGGCTGGAACAAAAACCAGCATACACAGGGGGGCGCCAGGACCGAATTTGAGAACCACTGCCATAAAGGAAGCCTCGATTTTGGCAATTTGAATTGCGCCATGTTGTCATTTTGAAGCTGGATGCGATTTCTATTGGATGAGAGCGCGTATTGAAGATCCGGGGAGGACCGTGGCTTTAGATATGACCGTATCGGACAAGGATTAGAGGATAGCCACACCCCCAGAGCATATTCTGGCTTTATCCTTTATTCTAGTCAATATCGGACCATAATTTACAAAAATGAACATCATGATATATCAAGGAGACTTGAGACTTCCTATAGCTATCATAAAATGTGAAAAATCAGGTGGGAAAGTTGGGTTGTTTTCTCATAGACTTCCATAGCATTGAACAACTTTCTGCAACCAAGGACGTCGCCATCTGCTGGACATTAAATAGAATTCCATTTTACTGTACTTCCGCATGGACTTCATTTTGCAGACCAGGGTGCTGCGTCCATCTTTTTATACAGACTATGGCGCAGACGGATTTGCAAAGCTGATTAGGAAAATGGTGTAGTATGCATGCCAGACCAGTAGGTGGCAGTTTAATGTCTCACAGTGTACCAACACCATGGAAGAACATCACAGGCCTGAGCACAAGGGCTTTGAATGGTAGCCCAAGTGAAGCTCGATAGTCTGCGAGCGTTGCCATGTCCTCCAGTGCGAGTTAACATACGCTGCCATACACACAGTCAGTTTTTTTTTTTTTTTTTTTTAATGCATGTTGCCAGCCTTCACCGTGATGGTAAGGGTGGCATTTCCAAAGAATTCCTCAGCAGAACCTGTTTTCAAAAGTTTTCCGTTTCAGGCCTCAAAAAGCGCTGTTGCTGAAAGAACAAGAGGCCAAACTACAACTATTTTCATGGGTTTCATTCAAAATCTGTTGTCATGTAAATGTACCCTAAAGCCTAATGCATTAAGCCTTTGGAAATCTCCACCACGATCACTGGTGTGACACGTGACCTGCGCAGCCTGTCAGATTCGCGTTTGCTCTTTGTAATTTTGTTTTCTGATGTTCTTCTTTGATGTTGCTAGGATTCAGAGGGGAGCGAGGAGGGAGGGCCTGTCGATATCGAGACGGTGGAGGAGCTGTCGGAGGAGATCAGCATCGCTCAAATGAAGGCTGTCGCCATGCAGAAGAACCTGGGCAGAGAGTGAGAGCACATGACCACTGAACATGAGCCAATCCCGACACACTGTCTGATCGTTCCCTCTCCTGCACGTGCACACCATTGTGCTCAGGATGGAGAGAACTGGCTTTAAATTCATATTAACCCCTAAAACTCTTCACTTTTCGCTTTAGTTTTCCCTTAAGTCGTGGTTGAAGTCAGAAAAAACATTTTTTCATATTGTAGCACAATGTCACACACACTCTCTGTATCTGCTGGTTGCAGCGCTTCACTGAAGCTACATCAGGCTTATACTGAGAGAAATATTCAAACCCAGGGTACCATGTTTTTATGGCCTGTGTATTTTATCAAATGGAAAATATCTAGATCTTGTACATTTTGTACACACTTCCCTGCGATTCAGCAGGACATATTTTGGGGTCTTTGGAAATATTTGACCATCCACTAAAGTAGAAATGCAAGTCAAACGGTGCCAATGGGAATGGGGTAAAATTTGCTCTGAATATTCCTGGAGCCAAAGCAGTTTCCCTGTTGATATGTCTCGACCTGAACCTTTCCTGTGGCCACCGCTTGGCCAAACTGTAGTTGCCGTTTCTGTGGAGAACTCTAGTTTTAGGGTAAACCCTGCTGTTGTCCACAGACTGCATTAGTCCAGTTGGTAATCCGTTCTGTTTCTCTCCTGCAGGTGGAACTTGGAGGCGGAGAAAAGAGCCACGGAATGCAAAGACGGGGTGAGGTTTCGTGCTGGAATCCCACAGTAGAATCTCCTCGTGCTACTCTTGCTCCTGCAGGAATGTGATTACAGACGCAGCCTCATTCCTTGCTAGTTGGATACAATAAACTTCTCAAAAGTGAAATGTTTTACTTGCATGTAAATTCAAGGGATAATTCTCTGTAATTTTGTGGATCATACTTACATTTATTTGCCTGTAGTGAGTGTCAGAAATGTATTTTGTAAAACTGTGATATTAGAATATGAACTGGCATATTTTAGTATGTTGACCAAAATATTTGCTCTCTCACTCTGACAGCCGTTCATAGCTTTGCAGTTTCCCATTTAAATGCGTTTCAAAACATTAGTTAAACTTCAGTGTACTTGCCTGTATTAACCTCTCCAGTTTGTGTGCGTTAGAGCGAACTGTCAAGATTCCTGAAACAAATCATTGCAAGTTGGTACAAACAAGACAAATGTGAGTCAGGAACAGCTGAAGATCTGTTAACTCGATGCAAACACTCGAAGTCGTGCAGCATTACTTGTGATGAAGCAAAGTGAAAACGGAATGCTCAGTTGTTTTCATGAACTCTCTGTTGTGTGACCAGACCTGTTGCAGGATATCTACCGTCCTTTAGATTTCATTTCGACCCCGAGCACACCTTATTCTGCTAATTACCTGCTCAGTGCGTATCATCTGCCGAATGACTGGCCATTATTGGTTTTAATTGAGAGCCTACTTGATGGCGGGTTTCCAGGAACAGGGCTCGGTTAGTCCTTTGCCTTAGCTTTGCAGAAAATATTTAATTCAGTGCTTTTTTTTTGTGGCATGTGACAGCATCTCTTGATATATGCTTGTGTGTCGTCATGCCGATAGAGGCACAGTAGTTTGTGGAGTCATTGGCGTATATTTAGAAATTGGCGACCGCGTGAATGATTTAAGCGTTGAAGTGGTTGTTTCGGTATCGGTAGCAGCAGTCAGGAGCGTCAGAGGAAGGCGAGCGGGACGACCTGCCTGAAGTGGAGCAGGAGACCGCGGAGAACGATGATGATGTCGAGGAGGTGATTCAGCCGAAGTCTGAACGGACCAACCGCCGGCAGCACAACGCACTGGAGAAGCAGCGTCGCAGCGATCTTCGGGATCGCTTCCTCAAACTCCAGCAGGTCCTGAACCTCCAGGACTCACCCAAAATCTCCAAACTTTTCATCCTCAAACAGGTTAGGCCCTGAAGACTTCCCACATTCTCCCTCTGTAATGTTTGCGGTCCACGTTAATATTCTGGAAGCTGTGCTTTTTATGGTCGGCAATGGGAACCGTTAGGGTTGATTTTCAAAGTGAGCTGCTCAGCTTCCCCTCAGGGTAACCGAACATTCTGTCTGCCGACTGGCGTGATCGGAGCTTGCTTAATTCTCAATCTGCGATCGCTATCAGCTTTGAGAAAACCTCTAAGTGCACTGAATGAGTCATGAAAAAAGTTTGCTAGCAAGCACAATAGTAATAGAAGACAGTCACTTAAAGGGACATTATGTAGGAATTACTCCCATCCAGCGTTGAAATCGTGTTTTACATTCAAACAAATAGTGCACCCTAGCGCCTCACTTTTTCTAACACGTATTGCAACTACGGTAGCCACCGTGTATCAAAACGGTGCCTTGAGAACACTGATGAAACCATGGATGTATTATAGGTCCATGGTTGTGGGGGGCTCATGAACGCAGTGACGCCTGAGGTATCCATGACAACCGGCCGCGCCCGAAGCACTCCCACACAGGATGCACGTTCACGACTAATGTTCTCTGGAAATGTAGCTTTGTCCACTGCGAAACCCTTGCAACAGCTCCGCACCGAATGGGCAAACATAGCACTCGGCTTAAATATAGTTTCGAAAAACAATTTATATACCTAATGGGGATATAAAATGTTGATGAACTAGTTTTATTTAACAGGGAAATAAATTCTGACAAGCGAAATTACTTATAGTGTACCAATACTCAAAGCTCAATTATTCCATCCTTTCTCTAGCCCAGGGGTGTCAAACTGACCCGTAAAAGGGCCAAGAGGCTGCAGGTTTTCACTCCAACAATGCAGAAGTGCACCTGATACAACTAATCAATTGTGCAGGCCTACATCAGTTGATTAAATCAGTGCTTTCAGGTGAGCTTCTGCTTGGTAGGATTGAAGACCTGCAGCCTCTTGGCCCGTTTACGGGTCAGTTTGACACCCCTGCTCTAGCCTATACCTGAAAACTGGAGCCCATCCCAGCTGACTCGCAGGGTGCACACACCATTCATTAGAGTTTAATATTAAAATTGCAAATGCATACGCTGCGCATACTCTCGCAACCCGGTGCGTCATCCGTAACATAGCTACTGCTGTTTATTACCACGTTTATCAGCACTAGAAAATAAACTCTAAAGTTTCTTGGCTAAATTCATGCTTTACGTTTTTACTACCCTAATGTTTCTCTGGGTGTTAAAATTAATTTTTTTTTTTTTGACTTTTATATCAGACAAGAAAGTGCAGTGACGTGCGGTGGAGGTTAAGGAAAGCTTGATTACTATTGGGTCAAAGAAGCTAAAAAACGTCAGAAGTTTCAAATACCTTGGATACATGATAAGTAATACCAGCAACACTTCTCAATCATTGAATACAAGATTAGGGTCTACCTTTCAGAAATGGGAAGAACTGAAATACGTCTTGACTGACAGACGCATTCAGCTTTCAATCAGAGTCAAATTCCTAATTGCTTGTGTGAGATCGCGACTACTGTACAGTGTCCAAGCCTGGGAGCTATCTGAAGAGGAAATGAGAAAAGCCGAGGTTGTTTGGCATGGATTCCTATGGAAAATGGTCAGACGAGGATATAGAAGAAAGAATGTTCCAGATAAAAATTTGAAAAAAATGACAACCTGGTAATAACTGAGTCAACTGATTGGAGCTTTAAAATGTCCAACAAACAACTGCGCGACATTACAAGGACACCCTCCATTCGATACTATTGTACCAGGCAGCAATACCAATACCTAGCCCATGTATGTAGAATGAGTAATGACGCCTTACAAAAACAGATATTATTTTCAAGCCACAATGGACAGTTATGGAATAAGATCGAACGTACTCTAGATGTCGATAAAAGCCAAGTCAGAAGAATAATGATGAATAAGATAGACTTCCTGCGATTCCTTGAACTACGGTTCTTGGAAGAGCGCCCCAAGGCCGCCAAGCAGCCATGTGGGAATACACCATGATGATGATGATGGTTAGTTTGGTGAGGCAGAAACCACCCCTTTGCCTGATAAGCAATCACGATTAATTAGTATAGTAAGACTATTCGGTTGAATGACGGGCCAGTTTAAGTTTCCGCGGCGTTATTGCTCAGTACATCGAACCTGAAATGCTCAACAGCAGATGTGCGCGTACTTGCTTCCAGGTAGCCGAAGCAATGTCATCAAAAAATATTAAAACAGTTCGACTTAAGCAGAGTTCAATGCTTAATCAATAGCCTATATTCTCCTTTAAATACGCGCTTTTACACCCAAACAAAAAGCGGGCGTTTATTTTCAGTCTTCTTTCTTAATCCGATTAACAAAATGTTTGACCGATATACAGAATTACCGAGAGAATTTTTCCTAATTGATTATTCAGATTTCCATCCTTGCAGTCTCGAATTGCAGCGTATACGTGAATGAAGTCATTATCCCCGCTATCAGTATCAGGCTTCCTACAGGCTTGGTCTTAATTGTTTTCATTGTCAATCAGGAATAGTACCTGGGAACAAGTTCACAAAATCCTGTGATAAAAGTTTGGGTCACTGCCTCACCTCACGTCTCTGGCTTCCTGTAAGCGAGTACTCACAAATCTGCAGTTTCGTGAGCATTTCAAGTTCCATGTAGCCTACTGAGTAATAACGCCGGGGAAACTTAAACTGCCCGTCATTCTGCCGAATAGTCTTACTAAACTTGTTAATCGTCTGATTGTTAATCTGGCAAAGGGGAGGTTTCTGCCTCACCAAACTAACCTGCGACTGCACGTCACTGAGAAAGTGTTTCTCTGGGTACTCAAACATCAAGCTGGAGAAGTGCTGATTTCATTCAATATCAGTGGAGTTTCAATTCTGAATTATTTTCCTTGTCCTTATACAGGATTAGCAAAGTCCTCACATGATCAGCAGCCCAGTTATAAAATATACATAAAGTCGATCTTAGTTTCGTTCTCATTGGTTTCTCTCTTCTGGAGCCCTCGTGTTTTCTCTGCGCAGATGGAGTTCAGCCGCATCAGCGAATCTCCGCAGCATCACTGCCATACACTGACACCCCTCATGAACAGTGTCGTCCACATCTCATCCTATCCAGCATCTCCAACCCGCTCAACACTTCTAGCTAATACAGGCTGAATAACAAATACTGTGTCTGTGCGGTGCTGTCATGCGAGTTCGGCGCGTGCATAAAATAAGGTACAAAATATGAAGTTTCTGTTATCTTAAGAGTTGCTGAAAAGTCATGGCATCAAGTATGCGCATCTGCTATTGTTTTCATAATTAAGAATGAGCGTGCAATGGTAAATAAATGATTAGCTGTGAAGTTTTTTGGGCTGAATTTATACCATTCTGAAGGTGCACATATTATGGACGTAGTCAATGCTACTTAGCCAGCATATAATACACAAAGCAGCAAAACACCGTACCGTGAATCAGGGTAAGATATTCAAAGTAATAGAAATAAACAACTCGGCTTAGGTGCATCTTGAACTATTTAATACGAAAAAGCATAGCAAGTGTTAGCTACATGCACGCTTATAGAATGTTACCTTCAACAGTTACCAAATACTTACCGTCATCCAACCCCAGTTAACCAACAACAGCCTTTGCTACCTCTCTGTTTATTCTGTGACGTTACATAAAAGACAGGTGAAGCAGTTGATTCGCTATCTAACAAAGCCATTCATCAAATACAAGAACTGAAAACGTTGGAGTCGTTACACCTGCTCACCTCGCCGACTTGGTAATAACATAAGCCAACAGCACGGAATCTCCTGACCGGTGCTACACGCAGAGAACTGCAGCTGCTGCACTGCTTACAAGAACGCGCTTAGAGACGAGGTCCCCTTGGTGTTCACGTAGCCGAATTTGAAGTTGACTTACTTGTCGATCAGAAAGCTGGCAACTACAGCGTCCCTTTGAAAATCTTTCGCTTTCATTAGCTCCTTCCACCTGGCGAAGGCCAGCCCGATGTTGACCCTCGTTTTTTTAATGCGCCGGTCGCGCTGCCTTTTTAATTCTCCTTTTCGCTTTCTTGGCGATGAGGATTCCGTTTCCTGTGCTGCATATGTACGGTCCTGCATTATGCGGCAGTCGTGCAGATTTTCAAACTTGCCGCGGTAGCCTTTCATGCTGATCTCCAACAGTGTCTCAATCACTCTGCGCTGGCTGGCAGGACAAATGTGGATTTATTCCGCATTTGGTGCTATTTGTCCCTCGCCGGCGGCCGTAGTTTCAAGATGGCTGACCGTCATGGCGCTTCCCTACCGGCTTACCCATCTAATGTACAAGCAAATCTAAAATTCTTCGTTTACGAGAATGTCAGATTATTAGTGGAGGTCGTAATACACCAATGATGACATATGTATGAATGCAGATTTCGATTTAAGCCAATACACAACTGAAAATGTTCCACAATGTCCCTTTTAATCAACTTTGCTGATGCAAATTTTCAGTTATCAATCCACTCTGTTGTTGCGCATCAGAAATCATTAATGCCACTTCAGCTAGCGGTATGCCCAAGCGTTTTTCACTGCTCAAATTATCAGCAAATTATTGCCTTGTTGCAAGTGAGCTATTAAGACCTTATGCAGTGCTCCCGTGATGTTGCATTATTTCAGATGTGTTTTTATTTTGGTAGCCCTGAATTTGTGAATTTATGATTTAGACGGGGTTTTCCTTTGTTAGTTTAGATTCTGTTGTATTGTTTATGTCAGTTTCCCACGACTTCCCTCCGTCTATCCCGTTCGCCATAATTTTGAATTATAATAGTAAAATTTGGAAATCCGGTGAAAGATTTTCTGTCATTAACCTGTTTTTAAAGTCCATCAGTTTGACAGAAAATAGTTTATGCTTATAAAATGGAAGACTCAAGTTGTGCTGGACCTTCATCCTGATCCAATCGGCCAGAAAAGAGAAATGAGCCATAATCATTTTTAGAAACAAAGTTGGCGTAATAATATGAGGTTTTCATTCAAACAAAGTATTGAAAAAAGTATTGATGTGGTATTGGTATGGAATTCAAGGTATCAGTATTGGAATCGGTATCTGAAGTTTTAAAATGATTCTCAGTTCTAATTGTATGTTTGAATATTAAAGTTCAAAGACATGTCAGGTCTTTTGATGCTTAACAGATCACGTGATTTAATTTTTTTAAATATATGATTTGAATTAGTAAACCTTTATGAGATTGTTTGATTTTCTGAACGTATATAACTTTTGTCTTTGTTGCAGTTAGTCTATTTGTATGCTTAAATTGAGTGCATCAAAGAAATATGATGTGTGTGTGTATGTATGTGTATATATATGTGTGTGTGTGTGTGTGTGTGTGTATTTATTCAAGGAACCATTAAGGAGGTTCCTGACCCTGGCCTGAAGACAGTTTGGTTGCTTCTAATTTGATGAATGTTGATGTTTGATTATGACTAATGATATATGATCTCTTATATAACCTCCAGCAGTGAGCTAATACAAGCCAATTCATTCTTCAGGCCCACAGTGAGATACAGGATTTGGCTGATCAGTTCGATCATCTGGAGCAGAGAAAGATCATTTTGAATCGCCGGCGTGCTGCCTTTGTGAAAAAGATCTCCCTGACCTCAGGTAGGAAGAGTAGTTCGCTCCCCTGTTCTCCACCTCCGTGTGTCCAGCGCTTCCCTGGTTTAGTGTTGCACTATGGGGAGCATGGCCTTCCTGCTTTGGTACAGTGTTGCACTGTGGGTAGTTTGGCCGTCTGCACTCATTACAGTGATGCACTGTCGGAAGCCTGACCTGCCTAGATGGTGAGTTGCAACATGAAGGCTCTAGAGAATCTGGTCATGGAGCCATTTTGTTTCCATCACATTCTCGGGCAGCGTCTCAAAGGGAAATGTCGTTTTTCTATTTCCTCTCGTCTCTTGTCCAAACATGTATGCTTGTTCATACCATTACTCCCTGGGTTATTGTTTTTCCCCCAAAATTATTTACTTTCCCCTCCAAGGAAAGGAAGGAGTAATCCAAAGGTTTCCACGCTGGGGTGGCTTGGTTTCGCGGCATGGAAACAAAATGGCTCCTATTCTTGATGTTGCTACTCACTTGATCAGGTGACTCCATCTTTTAGCGCAGTGTTGTATTGTGGGAAGTCAGGCTTTTCTACTTTGCTGCAGGACTGCATTGTGGTTAGCTTGGTCCTCTTCCTTTGACACAGCACTGCATTGTGGGAGGCGTGGTCTTTCTCCCTTGCCACAGTGGCATCTTTTCTCTCTCTCTGCAGGGAAGAGTGAGGACATGATCATGGAGAAGCTGGAGCACATCTGCTCCAAGCAGAAGACCCTGGAGTGGCAGAAGAGACGGAAGGTCCCCAAACAGCCCGTCCCGCAGCCCCAGGCCCTGGTGGAACCCACACCCCCGCCTCCCCAAACTCCCGTCCCAGTGCCCAAAGTGATTGAAGCCCCCCTGCCCGCGCCCCGCCTTGACTACGCGGGACGCCGACCCAACATCCTGTCCAGGAGGAAGCCCCCCGCACCGGCACCCGAGCCCCCTCCCGCACTCATTCCGACAGGTGTGTCCCGCATCACACCCTGTGCTCCCTAATGTGGCCTTGTGCCGTCGATAAGCGCCCTCTGGAGGCTTATACTGTAACGACTAGCACCTAAACGGTAACTACTTGCACCCATATGGTAACAACTTGCGCCTACACGGTAACAACTTGTACTTGCATTGTAGCAACTTGCGCCTATACGGTAACCGCTTTTGCCTATATGGTAACAACTTGCGTCTACACGGTAACAACTTGTACTTGCATTGTAACAACTTATGCTTTCACGGTAACAACTTGCGCCTTTACGGTAACAAATTGTGCCTATACGGAGGCTACTTGTGCCTATACGGTAACCGCTTTTGCCTATATGGTAACAACTTGCGCCTATAGAGTAACAACTTGGGCCTATTCGGTAACAACTTCTGCCAGTTTGGTGTCAATTAGTGCCTTTACCTTTAGCTTGCGCTAACACAGTCACAACTTATGCTTTGATCGTAACAATTTGTGCCAAGTAACGACTTGTACGGTAACAACTTGGGTGTTTTGTGTACATAGTTGCAATGAAATATGGAGAACCACGAGACTGTCAGACCGAGGCAGTGTTCGACTCTGTGCTGTGGTTTCTCTGATTGGACATTATATGTGTTGTCACTATTGGGCTCACTGTACCCTGTGTTTGACACACCCCCTCCTCTCCTTCGTTCTCTCCAGCCCTGCCCGGCCAGGTGTTGTCTCTGGTAGGCGGCGGAACACTGGTGGCCGGAGCTGTGCCAACCAGCCAGGTTTTAACCATCAACGGCCCCCTGCAGCCTTTTACCACGGTCCTGCAACCAGTCAACCGACAGGAGCTCTCAACCATCCCTGGTGAGTTCAGCTCATTACGAGCCTGTACCCTTGGAGCAAGACAGAGTCCTCAAAATGGCAGGCTTTTCCTTCAGGGTAATTTAAATGTGAAATCAGCCATGGCTTTTATGGCCTTAGTCATGCATTTTCTTCAAAGTTTGACAGAATTTTTCTTTGGGTTTCAAAATGAAAAAAAATGTAGTTTCATATTTCAGGCTCATTTTTTGGGGGTGCAGGGCTTAAAAGTGGGAGTGGCACCCTTAGGTTTGGACGCCTATTTTTTTTGCAGGCCAGAAGTCTGCTATCACAAAACCTAATCCCCTGTTTTTTTGAGGAACTATTGCATGATTTTATCTTTTAAAGCCAATCAAATAGGTTTTCATTCTTTCATTGTCGTTTTATAGGCTGTGACAGCGGCTTCATAATATTTGCATTCTTGGGGCAGCATTTTCTTTACCCACTTATAGTTGTGTGTGGATTTGTGTAAAATGAGAGATTAGCACTGGTCAGGGGTTTTCTCAGGCCTCTAATCTAGTAGTGATTTCTTCTGTGACATTGGCCCACTTGGTTCCCCCCAGGGCGGCCCCTTCTTTTTGGCCCTGTATGTACCCATCATCTGTAACGATGGTTGTATTATGGTTTGGCCCGGGCCATTCATCTGTCTGTTCATGAAGTTCACCTGAAAACGCAACTCCTCTCAGAATTTTTGTGGATTGTTTCCAAATTACCGTCGCGTGATGGTTTGGGATGAAAGGTGCGCATGTGGATTTTGTTGTGCGCTGAGATGTTTTTGGCAAGAATTGTTCGTTTTTGCAAAATCAACCTTATAAACACTTTCAGTCCCAAACTTCTTAGACTTCTTTATGGAGTCTTATATGATTTGAGCAAATGCAAATTCTCTGTGTGTTTAAGGTGGGCAGGGGAAGGTTCATTTAAAAAAACAGGAGCGCTGCAATCTTCAAAACGTCTGCGATGGAGGTGGAAATGTGAATTTATCTCTGAATCTAACGGGCTCCTTTCACACTCTTCTGAGGGGCTGATTATTGGCTGTGCTGTTGCCTCCATCTGATCATAACGCGACCTCTCCCTCTCCTGTAGGTGTGGCTTCGGTGACCTTCAATGTCCCAGGATTATCGTTCCCACTCGCCGTCAAGAGCCCAGCTTCACAAGCCTCTCCTGCAGGACCCAGCAAGCTCATCTCATCTCCAGGAGCAAGTCTGACAGGTAACCTGTCCGTAAACACAGCACCAAGCGAACTGAGGATTTTTCCAAATTCAATTTTAATTTGTAATGCTTTTTCTTTTCTTTTCTTTTTTTTTCCGAAGAACTGATACAGAAACATTTTAAGCAGAAGCAGTTAGGCAGATTCCAAACACCCAAAATAGTATTTCATGGGACGGGGGGGAACAGTTCTCACAGTGGGCTGTCCAGGGTGGGTCCCTGCCTTTCACCCACAGTCAGCTGGGATGGGCTTCAGCTCCCCCTGTGACCCTAATGAGGAAGCAGAGGGGATGGAAATTGGATGGATGGATGGATGGATGGATGGATGGATGGTCGGGAGAAATATCCTCACCATGGTGAGGAAAAAAAAACTCCTGATTAAAGCTGCAGTCCGTAACTTTGAGGAGAGAGAGGACTTCGCACAAAAATTTTTAAAAAAGCAACTTTCAGATCCCTCCCCCTCCCTCTCCACTGCACTCCTCAGACCTCCTGTCGAAAGCTACCGTGCACGCGAAGGCACGCGAACTGTTATCCATGCAACTGCGGAGAGATTTTGCACGTTCGCATTATGAAAGCGGCCAAGTTGCCGAGGCGAGACGTTACTGTTGCGAACAGTCAACACTGCTGGCCAACACACGGCGCGTTGTAAGACCTGATAATTCCGGGGCTGATATCACTCCTTTTATTGGAAACAAGTGTTTGCCACCAACATGGCAATATCCCCCGCCGCCTCAATTTTGTGTCTGTACAGACGGAGCCCAATGCTATATCCCCCGCTTCGCGCTAATCGCGCAGCGAGGGATGATAATTAGTCCTTGCAGATTCTAGATGGTTTTCCTTCATTCACACGTTTTCCAATTCAAGAATAATCAAGTGGCAGTTGAAGACACAGCTTCTCTCCCCCATGCGATCTAAAAGCGACAAAATATTTGGCTATATTCAGTACGGAAAAATTATTAGATTATAATTAGGTCTATGCACCATCACTCGGCGATGGCATTTCATAACTCTTCAGCGAATGAAGGTAATTTCAGCGACAAGTACATACACCTGTTTTTGCTGCACGGTCGCTCAATTCGTAGTTAAAAAAAAATAAAAAATAGACAGCCGTCCGATTGGAAAATGTAAACGGACGAAACCACTTACTAGTCTGAAATGCCGTCGCCCAGTGCAGGTGCATAGACCTAATTATAATTAAATTATTTTTCTGTCCCGAATGCAGCGCATTATTTTGTCGCTTTTAGATTGCATGGGGGAGAGAAGCCGTCTCTTCGATTGCCACTTGATTATTTGTGAATTGAAAAACTTGTTAATAACGGAAACCCATCTAGAATTAGCCAGGATTAATTATTTTCAAAAAAAGGAGGAATATTAGCCCTGGATTTTTCAGGTTCAACGACACGCCTGCCAACAAAGGAGCAGAAATAAATCATGTCGACATAAGCAGTATGTATTCATTAAAAACCCAGCACACACTTATTTCAGGAAGTTACCCGTTTTTTGAGTACAGAAACTGTCGTGAATCCAGCTGAATGGCCAGTAAATCATGTATGTCAGCATTTAGCTGTGAGAGCACAGAAACGTTACACATATTTATAAGGACAACAATACAACTGATAAGACTGCCAGGTCACTTCATAAAGAGATTTTCTGCTGCTTTCTACAAAAACAACACCAGTAACGTTAGCCCTAGCATCTGAAACAGGCTAACGTTAGTTCGACTGCAACATCACAGTAACATCACATGCACTGCGGAGTACTGTGACAATTACAAGACTCTGGCTATTCGAACAGCGACTGTGCTTGTAAGCGACGTTCCCTCGCTTACTTGCAGAGCGAAAATGAATTGATGCTGGTAGGGCTGGGGTTAGTTTGGTGATCATGTCAGCGACGCCAACAAGCTTATTTGCAAAGCAAAAATGAACCAACAAATAGGCTATAGCAGGGGTTTACCTGTCAAGGAGAAAAGTTGCAAACCGCGTCAGTTTTTAATCCTTCCAGATCACGGAGTTCCTTCCACTTCTATAAATCCACTCTGATGTTCACTCTGGTTTTATCCCAGGTTTTGTTAAATTCCTTCTTTTGTGCTTTTTTTTCTTCTGTCTTCCTTTTTTACTTGTCTTAGCCATGTGTGCTGTTTCTGGTAACTGAGGTATCGGTATTTTTTTCCTCGCTGATGGCTCTAAGCTCCTGAACCCGCTCTCGGAGATTTGAACTTGACTGAGCACTGGCGTGAACTGAGGAGGAAGGGGGAGGGGGCTGTCTGCAGCGTGTGCATGTGCACTGTTTGACGGCTGTCAGACACCATCCTGGCTCTAATTGGTTCTTTCTAGTCGGTCCGAACGAATATTTTAAATTGCATCAGGAGCATTAGGTGGGTTTAAATTAGCCTTTTTTTAATTACAGAGTACTAGTAATACTGTCTGTACACAGTGACAGTTTTGCCAAAAATGACAAAAAGTTACTTTTCTAAAACCTACAGACTGCAGCTTTAAGGGGGGAAAATAGCTGGCGAAACCTGGCTATTGTGGGAGAGTGCATTTGTGGCTGGCCGTCTTCAGCAAGTGTTGGATGGTTAGAAGTGGTAAGTCAGTTATGATATATTTGAAACTCCCTCAAATGGTTTGAGGTTAACATGAAAATAATATGAACAAGAGAGCGTCTGAAGATGGGATCACACCATCTCCACTCCACCCATCATTTAACCCCCCCCCCCCAAGCTATATACCCATGACCCCCATTTTAAAACCTTTGGTAGATATTTATTTGAGCCATATACAAAACCCAAAACCAGTGAAGTTGGCACGTTGTGTAAATTGTAAATAAAAACAGAATACAATGATTTGCAAATCCTTTTCAACCTATATTCAATTGAATACACTGCAAAGACAAGTGACTTAATGTTTGAACTGGTAAACTTTGTAATTTTTTGCAAATATTAGCTCATTTGGAATTTGATGCCTGCAACATGTTTCAAAAAAGCTGGCACAAGTGGCAAAAAAGACTGAGAGAGTTGAGGAATGCTCATCAAACACTTATTTGGAACATCCCACTGGTGAACGGGCTAATTGGGAACAGGGTGAGTAAAGAAAAGTGTGGGAAGTCCGGAGTCGAATTGATTTCCATGTTACTCGTGGTGAAATCCACTATGACGCATGTGAAACAGATATACCTCCATGCACATAGACTTCAATTATCACATCGCCTACGTGCTGATTAATGAAAACTGGCCACCCCTGATAATGCTGAGTTTTGACCCGACGCTGAAGCCCTCCGCCACAGTTTCAAAAACTCCTGGAGGAAACCCTGTATATAGATGACCCCATGAGCTCTGCTTTCTATGAACAATATCACTAAGATTCTTGGCATAATTACATAGTTTAGTAAAACAAACACGATTAGATGGTGCCTTGGTTAATACTATGAAGTTAGTTTTTTTGAACCACCCTAACCAAGGTTGCAGCTTTCCATGACATCACGGCAAGGAACCAAGCTCAGTTGTCTGCAGCCTTTGGGCATGGACTCAAAGGTGGACAGGCACTGGAAAATGATCATAGAAAAATGAGTCCGTACCCCCACTGGCACCGGTTTGGTCTATTCCGTTCCATTGGTCTCAAGTGAATTTCAGAATAATCGCACCAACTTTTCAGCATCATATACTAGCAGGATTTTCCCTACTTCATCTAAATTTCACAAATGGAAGAGCTCTGGTGTTCTTTATGTGCGTTGAAGATAGCGTTTTGAAGAAACGCTGACATTTTTTCCAATGCGTCAGGTTTGGCAAACTTGTACAGCTGGGGATCATTTCCCTGACATGGCAGTTCTTTATAATACAGATGACCAAGTCGCTGAATGTTTTTGTACAAACAGTCTAATGTTTAATCATGGTGCGTCTATTCCAATATTTTTGGTCGCACTCACAGGGGGGAATGGCTGCATCTTGCCGAAGATCAGCGCAGAGTCTCTGGTGCCTCGGAAAGCTGGGCAGGACAGAGAGAACCCAAGAGCGGAACGATCAGATGGTCTTTCGTCAGCCCCTGCTCGGGGCCCCGGGCCCCTCCCTGCGGAGACAGGGAGCGCTCCTTCCTTAAAGGGCAGGGAAGCGCCGGAGGCCCTGAAGCTCGGGTTCCCCCCAGAAGACGATGAGGAAGATGAAAAACTGATGTCTCTGCTCAGCGAGATCGCCTTCCTCAACCAGAAGGCCGGTGGCGAGGACCCCCCCGGGCTGGAGGAGGGGCAGGGGCTGGGCCTCAGGCTGAGCGAGGTGGGCCCGCTGGATGGGGACGACGAGCGCTCACTCAGCCCCCTCTTCCTGCAGCTCAGCGATGACTGCGCCAAGTCCGGCCAGGACGACGAGCCAGAGGAACCGCCAACAGAAGCGGCAGCTGAGCAGGAGAAAGAGCGGCGGCAGCCGAGAACTGAACTCGCCCCCGCTCCGGCCTTAGTCCCGCCTCCGGCCTTAGTCCCGCCCCCAGCCAAAGCCCCCGCTCCGGCCTTAGTCCCGCCCCCAGTCAAAGCCGCTGCTCCGGCCTTAGTCCCGCCCCCGGCCAAAGCCCCCGCTCCGGCCTTAGTCCCGTCCCCAGCCAAAGCCCCCGCTCCAGCCTCAGTCCTCACCCCAGCCAAAGCCCCCACTCCAGCCTCAGTCCCCACTTCGGCCCCGGCACCGGCCCTGGCCCCCACCCCAACCTCGGTCCCAACGTTGATCCTTGCCCCCACTCTGGCCCTGGTCCCCACTCCAGCTCCCACCCTTGTGCTGGCCCCGGCTGTCCCCAATGGCATCCGACAGCCAAGCCCACCCATCCCTGTGAAGAACAGCACCCTCACTCCGCCTCCGCTGCTGCAGATGAAAACAGGAAGCGTGGCCGCAACGGCTGATGTGAAGACCGTCGGTCCGGTCCCCTGGAGGCCGATGCCTCGGCTCACTCCGCTGGGGCTCAAGGCTGGCATCGCGCGCCAGGATAGCGTAGACTCTGCGAAAGCTGCCACAGAACCTCAGAAACTGAGCGTGACTCGGAACTCCATTTCGTGAGGAACGCCGCCCAGCTCACGCCTGTACATGACCTGTATATATGTATTTATTAAAGCACCTGGTGTGCCTGTCGAAAATCCAGTGGAGAAATTTAACACCAGATAAACGAATGATGTCTACAACTGGTTTATTCATAGATCTTCCAGTGCGCATTAATCTGTGTTATAAGGGGACTATCAATCCATTCAGTACAGCCTGGCTCTAAAACGCAAGACGTTTCAGGACGACGCATTTGTCGCTTTTTGAGCGCATAAGAATACTAGAATGTCTGACCTCAAAACAATGTTCTGCATTGTAATTGGATATTGCTGCATTGTCGAGGGTATTTTCTGTTTTTGAGCCCGTTAGTTCCCATATTGGGGTGGCATTCGTCTTGGTTTTTTTACGCTTGTGTGTTTGAGTTAATAGAATGACAGTAGCTAGGCCGACCTTGTATGTGTTTTCAGTGACAAACAGGTTATTTAAACCCAGTGGCTGGTTGCTGTGTTATGATTGGTTATTGGTTGTTTATTTCACATCATTTTGAATTTTGCTCATTTTCTACTGTCGTGTGTTCCCGCCCCGGCTCGTATTTCCACAGTGGTATGCAAGCACATGGGGACAGTGCTGAGGTAGCAATGCTGCTTTAAAGATCTAGTCTCTAGGCCCAGTGATGTGACTACACTCAGAGAACCAGATCTGGCAGTTATATAAAAATGCTGACTCGGCCTGCTGGTGATGCCTCAAGCACTACATCGTCCAAGAGGGACGTCTCTTCCAGTAGATCTGGTTTCAGCCATTTTGCATTCTTGGATAGAAGTTATCAGTTGAAATGTCATTCATCGAAAAAAAATTATGGTAGCATTTACACTCTACAGTAGCGTTGATGGTGTCGTCTCGATTCCTCTTAGGCACCATTTGGTGACGCATTTATTTTGTTTGTGTGGTGTTTATTTGTCTTGAAATCAAGTGTTGGATCAATGGCTCCGTAAACAGTGTGCTGTTCGATATCTTCCCTGATTGGCCTCTATCTCAGACCAAAGAAAATGCCCCTCAGAAGAGAGCGCATTTCTCCCTGTCGATGCCAGTCTGCTGTTGACGCGTTTGTGTTTAGCTGCAAATGGGTCGAGTCAGTAGACGGGCAAGATCCTCCCATTTTACTCAGCTGCAACGTTAGCCTGAGATGGTGCGAGCAACCAGGAAGGTTTCTGTGTAGAAGTTTATCTTCACAAGCTGTAACCTGTTCTTTTACAGGACTGCATGGCTCTGCACCTTTTACAAAATCCAGCTGTGATTCTCTTCACAAATTTGCATCAAAAAGGACTTGAGCGGTTATGATTTTTCCTGGAGGGCGTTCGTTCGGAACTGATGAAACCAGGATTGTTTCAGCTGATCGAGTGTTGAAATCTCAGGATCTTGAAAATGCCGTGAATCGACCACGCTTTTGCGGTTTGTCGCGCGTAAAAGGCTTGCGAGTCGAGGCATGCCCTTGCATTCTGGGTAAAGCTTTGGTGGTGATGTTTCGCACTGGTGTTTCACTTTACCCATTTCACAAATGTTTATTTTGCAACACTACCTAGCCTGAATATTGAGTAAGGCATGATGCTGTTTTGTTAGTGAGGCATTTGTGCCTCCTTACGCCATTATTGTGAACCATTTGACCTGCAGTTGCTCTCCATTACACTATGAATGTTCGTGGTCCACTCCTATTCTCAATGCCAGAGGACAGCCATCACATTTTGTTTTCATGTTTATCTGTATAACTGTGTCTCAGTTAAGTAATGGCTGCGCAGATCTGTATGTTTTGTGAATGTAGTGCATTTTTTCTCCTTTTGAGAGAACATTTACTGTATATTATTTTGCAGAAACTTGTAATGTTTACACAACTGTTAGTTTGGCTATCAGTTTAGCATGGCAATAGGCTTACTGAAACCTTTACTTTTTTTAACCTGGCGTGGTATGTTTTTCTTGTGTAATATCCTGTTTTGAAATGGACTACTTCAGAACAAAACATCTCCTCTGTGCCTGGAATAACATTCTAGAATTATTGTACAAAAGACTCATGTATAGAATCCATCATTTCAGATGTACAGTTTTATTCTGGGTCAGGTTCTCATTAGAATGGGCTGAATACTTTCGCTGATCCATTCACGTTACATGTGGAGTGTTAAGACAGGATTGCGAGTAAATGTGCATTGCTAGGTGCTGTGTGAAAAAGGACAAAGGTAATGTATATGCAATTGTACATGAGTCATGGTGTTTGGTCAAGTTGGTAATTATTGGCACCCTTGATAAAAATTAAGAAAACAGGCTGCCTGTGATGAAACACAGTTGACGATCCCTATGGATATTTCACACGAGGAATTTAATTCTATACATTTTTAATTCAGAGTATATTCTCCTGAATCCGTGTTTCTCATGGGACAATCCCATTATTTTTTTCATGAAAATCAAATTATTGGCACCCCAAACAATTACTGTAAATAAACCTGCTAACTTTTTTCTGCATTTGCTTATTTCAGGCTGAAGGATGTATATGGTGTTATTCCAGCTCTTCCTTCATGAGTCGGAAAGTGAAGTGAAATCCCTTCATCTTCCAGGACCATTGGAAAAGCAGAACTGGCAATTTTAAAGAGGCTTATTGTAAGTGACCTTAAGAAATGAGGTAATTGGCTCCAACGAATTCATAAACTGATACCACTTAGCACCGTACGGTTAAGAGTAAATTCTTAAAATATGCTGAATGGAAGCAAATTGGCCAGAAAAGGTCTGAATAGCTTGAAAGTTAAAATTTTGGCTGAAGAACCCAAAGCTTCTGTAAACTTGTTGGAAGGATGGGCTAACTCTTACTGGACAATTAGCAGAACATCATTTAAACTATGCCTGGAAGAGAGTTGTAGGGTTTGAGATAAGATCAAGATCAAGATTTTTAGCCTTTCAGCACGTTGTAAAAGTTTTAGCACATTTAGACGTATTCAGTTGAGCGAATACGGTTTAGAAAATCATGAAAGGTTTCTTAACGACAAGTGTACGGTTAGATGCCATGAATGGTAAAGTACTAAAAAATATAATCCATATTTGATGTGACTACGGTTGGCATAAAAACTGGGTACCCTGTCCTGCAGGTCAGTAGTGTTGACAGATGATGGGGGTTTTGCTTGGTCCAGCATGTTGCAGAACCTGCTCCAGCTCCTCTGCAGACACTTTGTCTCCCCGGATAGTCTGAGACGCGCCTGATATTCATCAGAGTTCTTTCAAGGCTTTATCGTTTGTATCAGCTGAGTGAACTTATTTTCGGAGAATTAGGATTTGCTATCTCAAATGTGCCTTTGGTTGGTGTGGAAAATAAAATTAAGTAGAAGGCCAAATCTAAATTCAGTAAAATTTAAACTTTGGCAAAATACAAGCCTGCCAAAAAAAATAAATAAATCCTACATCCTTCCGGTGGTACAATATAGGAAAATATGAAGGCAGGTCCTGGATGTTTCTTGCATGACTCACTACCAGTCATCCAAAGACTAGGTGAGATCAGCAGAATGAACTCCGCCTATACAGTAATCCTATATTTAGGTGGAAAAAAATGGTTCTCTCTCTGTGGTCTTGTTCATGGATCATTGTTCTGCAGGACAAATGACCATAAAGTTGCAAAAAAAAAAAACAGCAGGAACAGATCAAATTCACACAACTCCGCAGTTGCCATCTTGCTCATGGCCGAAATCCCATTGAAGTCTTTTGGTCAGAACTGGATTGGGCAGTAAATGACTGAAAACTGTAGGAGATCAATAATTTTGGAAATCCCAGCACAGCGGGGAAAAAAGATCACTAAATGTAAAATGTGAGAATAAATGCACTGAAATAGGAAGATATAGTTCTCTCTCGTGTTGAACTTGAATTTGGATTATCAACTATGATGTTTTTTTTTTTTGGACAGGCTGCCTTTTTTTTGTTTTTATTAAGGATGCTAATAATTCTTGACCAAATTGCTCATTGTATTATGCAAGGACAAGCATGACTTGAGCATCGAGCAGAACGCCATCTTTTTTTTTTTTTTTTTTTTTTTTTTTTTGGTGCGTTCTGTGTGTTTGTATGATACTCTAGAAAATACAGTTGTTATTATGTGTAAGTAATTCTTTCATCAAGATTTATGCCGCTTGTTGAAAATATTAATGGCGTCTTGTGACAATAATTATAGGCAGTTTCTCCCCCCCTGCCAGCTTTTGTATAGAAATCAATATTTTTTATAAAATAACCATTACTTGAGATGGCATAATCTCCGGACTTCGGGCGAGGAAGTAATCGTGGCCTTGAAATAAAGCTATATACACAGGAGTGTGTGGGTTTTCTGTCTCTGAACATAACACGTTGTGCCACGTCAAACTGCGCAATACACACTTGTTTGTGTTGGTTCCTGAGTGGAAATATTCGTAGTTCTGCTCACATTTCACTCACACAGAATTGATGGGCGCTCCATCACAACATGTTTTACCTACATGCAAATTCTGAACTATTTTATCTAATAATATTAGGAATGCAGCAGACTGATTTGGTAATTGCTACGGTCGAGGATGTTGTCTGCTATTGTCGTAAGTAATGCATTTCAGTTCTTTGGCAAAATGTTCACATTGCTCAACAGTGGAGTAACTTGTGTTTTTTGTGAGGCCAATGCAAAGAGTATTTATTTTTTTGAATGGAAGTGCAGTTGATAGGAGGAAAACAAAAGCATTTGAAATCAGTGGATTAATATTCACATCCCCCTGCTAACTCCAGAAAAGCAAAGCAGATGTCATCAATTGAAAATGAAAATCCGCCTACTCCAACACTTCATGCAATACTTACCTTTTTCCATGACATTTAAGCATTTGCTTTCAAAATAATTGTGGTTTGAAACGTTAAGAATTTCAAAGCAAAAAAAAAAACTTACCAGCCAAGTGGCGGCCGATAAGCCCTCCTGGTTCGCTGCTCGAGAGTCGATCTCTCCTCTTGTCTTTGATGCAAGTTGCTTCGTGGCGCGAAATCATGAGTAATTTCACACAATCTTAAAATTCATTTATTGCAGTTCTGATGCTAATTGGGTGAGGAATAGCATTTTATTCACGAACTACAGTAGGTGTGTAACTGAGGAGATGATACAATGATATAATTTTTCCTGACACAAAGGTATTAAGACAACGTGACTGTATTTTTGGGATGTCTGTAGCAGAGACGGAATTTGGTCCCAGGAAAAAGATACCGGCTGCTATGGGCGATCAAATTTTCTAGATTTTCTATCTCTGGTATTTAATTCAAAATATTAAAGATACACTTTGCAATTTCTGCCCACGAGATGGTTGCACAAGCACCAACTCCATTTGCAAATAAACAAAGCCATGCCTCCTCTCTCCTGGGAGCGGTGCCTTAGGTCTGCTTCACACAGACTGCACCTGATGCACGATCTCATTGGCTCGCATTGGTCTGGATCATCTTGTTGCATTTTTTTGGTCAGATAGCAAAACCGCAATCTGAAAAGTAGTTTATAACCTCATCTGTGCCTAAACCCCTTGTTAAGAGATACAGGAAACCTCGCGCCAACTGAGATGGTTATTTCTTTGTGATCTTTGATAGGTTCATCTAAGTTCATCTTTAACATAACATGAATGGCAAGAACAGGCCTTTCAGCCCAACTTAGCTCGCCAGTTTCTTTATACTATTGTGAATATATCCCGTCAGATACTGAATGAGTCAATGGTATCTAGCTTTAGGTCAAGCCTGCTCTTGAAAACCCCCAAGGTCTCTGCCTCAACAATATGGTCAGGTAAGCTATTCCACATTGAAATTACTCTTTGAGTGAAGAAATATTTCCGAATATCAATGCTAAATTTACCTTTGGTCAACTTCCATTTGTGACCCCGAGTTCTACTCACAACACTTGTTTGAAGGAATCCTACATAATTCAATTTGTTAATCCCTTTAACATATTTAAAGACCTCAATCAAATCACCCCCGAGTCTCCTTTTCCTAAGACTAAAGAGATTAAGGATCTTCAGCCTCTTCTCACAGCTTTCATCTTTTATACCTGGAATAAGCTTGGTGGCTCTGAACTTTCTCTAGAGCCTCTATATCGCTCTCAAATCTTTGTCTATTATTGCTTTGTGTGGCAGCTAGCGGCTGCAATCACGACCATCTTCCCTGCAGATTTCCAAATTATCTTTACCCTACTTGATAAATTCTCAAATTGAAATGTATTGCACAACCAACCACCGGATGACCCAGCATGGGAACATTTCCTAGCTAGCCACAGCATGCCAGCTACCATCCACATCTAGTCACATTGTGAAAGAATTGAACAAGAAGTGATTATGGATGCTGCAGGCAGGAGTCCCTGTCTAATCTAGTTCTAAAACACGAGTTCTATGCCTTTAATCATGACAAAATAATCATGAATTATGGTATTCTGTGTGTTAGCCAACAAGTTATATTGGCACTTTAAAACTGGAGCTAGCTATGCCGGCTGCTAGCGGGCTACATTAGCCAGCAGAAATTAGTTATTCTTCAAGCAAATGGTAATCTTAGAGTAAGATTACCATCAGCTCACTTTTTACCCCTCAGCTCTCAAGGCTGACGGGGTATTGCTATCCTTCGTGCGGTTGGGCGGGCGGGCGTCTCCAAAAACTTCGACATCGGGCTGAGGGGGTATTCCGTGCATTGCACGCCTATTTTATTTTCTAGCCAGGAAACACTTCCAGATGTAAGCAAAGCCGATTTCTTTGTTCTGAAGGCAGAGACATGCTCTGCTTTGTCCTGCAAGACCACATCCATTCGAGTGAAGTAAGTTCTAATTGAGTCCCGTGCAACAGAGGGGAGGGTGGTTACATGACAGGCAGAGGAGAGGCTTATTTTCGGGCCGGCAAAGCAATTTTGCTAACAAAAACAGGCTACAACACCAGGTTGACGGTAAACTGCATGGAGGACAAAGACCTACAAATGACAACTCTCACATTGCCAGGGTCATTTTACAGAAGTGTAGCTTTTACAAAAAACATGTCATTGAAAAACAAACAGAGGAAGAAGTCGTCATAAAATGGGCATTTTTCTCATAAATGCGCGCCATGATCATTGGACCCCCTTAATTTAATACTTTATGCAGCCACCCCTTGTGAACATAATACCCCGAGTTATCTCCTATAGTGCATAATGAGGTTGGTGAAATCAGAAAAAAATCAGACCATTTCTCGGCACAGGATTCTTCCAGGTCCGTGTGTATGTACTCATCTTCAGCACCTCCCCTCAGTTTTCTACAGGATTTAGGTCAGAGACTCGGAGGACTGTGACTAACCCTGTAATTTGTGGACTATTTTTGTGAATATTTCAACACGTTTTGAATAGTTGTCCTGTTGGAAGACTCAACCATAGCTCTGTTTAAGCTTTCTGGCAGAGGCAGTGAGGTTCTTATTTATGGAGTCTTTTCTGGCATTCGATAGAATCCACGATACCATGACTCTGACCAAGTGCTTCTGAATCTTTGGAGTAAAAAGAGCCCCACAATATCAAAGATATGCCATTATACTTCACAGCTGAGATGGGGTTATTTCTGTTTTGACGTGGAATGCACCTCTGGTTTTTTTTTTTGCTGAAGTGATATATTTTAGCCTCGTCTGACCATAGAACATTGTCAAATAGGAAGTCTTGATTGTATGATAAACTTCAGGTGCATCATTTTGTTTTTTGAGAATAAGAGGCTTTTTTCCAGTCGTCCTCCCTAAAGGCATCTTTTTGTGTATCTGACCATAGTTTTAGAGACTTCCTGACCCCAAAACACAATATCTACAATTCTGCAACTGCGATGCTCTATTTGACTACTTGAAACATCCTCCTCACTGTGCATGCGTTCAAAACAGACACGCGTCTTCTTGGAGCTGGATTTTTACATTTCCATATGCTTAGAACTTCTTAATTATCGCTCAATTTATAGCCAATTTAACATTTGTGAAGCTCAACAACTTCCTCGCGTACATAATTTCTGTATGTCTTTATCATAACCCTGGTGATGAATGATTTTAGAGAAGGTGACATACGGCAGGCTCAAAAATTACTGGCACCCCTGACTGGCAATGCAGAAACTATACAAAAAATATATAAACAACAAAATTAAAGAGAAACAGAATATACCAACATGTTTGAAATACTTTATTAATGTTTTGCTGGAAACGAACAAAATCATAATCATTTAATACAAAATAATTTTCAACAAAATTAAAGATTCATAATAACTGGCACCCTTCATTTAGTACTTAGTGCAACCACCTCTGGCAAGGACAACAGCATGGAGTCTTTTCCTGTAATTTTTGACAAGGTTAAGTCACACATCTTGGGAGATTTTGGACCATTCCTCTGAGCAGATCTTTTCAAGATCCTTCCCCTTCTCAAGTTTGTGTTTATCAATTGCTGTCTTCCACTCACAGGTTTTCAGTTGGGTTGAGATCTGGCGACAGATTGCCATTGCAGAATATTGATTTTGTTGTCATTGAAGGATTTCTCTGTGCATCTTGAGGTCTGCTTTGGGTCATTGTCTTGTTGTAAAGTCCACCTATGGCCAAGTCCCCGACTTATGGCAGAGGCAACCTGACTGTCGGCCAAAATATCCTTAATCCTAATAATTATCCTAAATAATAGGTGGAATTCATCATACCATCGGTCTTAACCAGTGCCCCTAGACCTCTTGACTTAAAACAGCCCCAAAACATGACTGACCCACCATCATATTTCACCATGGGTATGAGGTGCTTCTCTTTGTGTGCATCTGTTTTGACGCCAAACATGCCGATGCTTTATTGATCGAAACGTGCAATTCTGGTCCCATCTGATCAAAGCATCTTGTTCCAGTCATAATTTAAATGATGTTTGACAAACTCCAAGCGCTTGCCTTGGAGTCTTCTGGTCAGAAAAGGCTTCCTGATGGCAACTCTTCTGAAGAGCCTGGGGTTATGGAGGTGGCACCTAATGGTTCTTCTTGAAATCTGGTGACCCCAGGATGCCACTAAGGCCTGCAATTCTATTACAGGGATTCTTGGGGATTTTGTTGCTTCTCTCACCATCCTCCTCAGTATCTTGGGGGGCAAAATGTAGTTGCATCCTCCACCCTTGAAGTTTTCCAAAGTTCCATTAAAAAACATAAAAATGAGAAATTGCACAGTGCTCAGTGGTATACTCAATTGTTTGTGAATCTTCTGGTAGTCATTGTCGGATTTATGAAGGGCTATGACCATCTGCCTCTTTTGAACCAACAGTTGTTTTTTTTTCTTCATGATGTTGGTTGACAAAAGGATATTGCATGCATGTTACCTCATTTTTGTAGTGAGACAGGAAGTGATGTATTGGCTCAATATCAATCTTTAACACTTAAAAAAGTGGAATTTATCTAATTTTGTAGATTTTTTAGATGTTATTTACAATAATCTTTAAGAGTGCCATTCATTCTGAAACCTTGATTTGGAGAAAACTGATATTTTACTAAATCAGTAAATGGTTTTGGTTGTTTCCATTGGAGCAATAATATTGTTTAGTATTTCGCACATGTTATTTAGAGTTCCTCTATAAATATATATAATTTAAACATTTTTTAAAGTATTGTTTGTACTTTGCAAGTCAGGGGTGCGCGTAATTTTGGAGCCCACTGTATGTATGTCACCTCAAAAGTATACCCTAGAGAAACAGGAAGTGACGGGCTACATTTTATCGTATGAAAAGTGGGGTTAGTAAATGCTATATGCCGTCTACTGATCCCCATATATTTCCGTATTGGCCCTCCTACAAACTGTGTAACGAATTTATCCCACCGAAGACGGTTTTTTTTCCCCACATACATGCCATTTCGTCTGCTCCAGTGACGCTAAGGGAGATAATGTACTCGCACACCGTGTATGGGCTCGGAGACGGGAAGATGGGAATATACGGGGTTTCCATGTGACTGCTGTCGACCAGTGCCATCTAAGTATTCTTGTCTGAGATGGGATAAGTGGGCAGTGATCGTTGTCTTAAACACGAAAAAGGGTGCATCTCAAAGCATGGGCTGCATCCTCCGAAGGTTGCATTTTTAGAGTTTTTGTCACTTACTTCCATCTGCCAAACTTAAATTCAGGGTAAGGGTCATGGTTAAATGTAGGGTTAAGTTTAGGGTTTGGGGTTAGAGTTAAGGCTAAGTTGAGGGAAACCAGTGACGACTCGCTTGAACCAAAGCTGTTTAACAGAGATGAAATGACGTTACGTCAGTTTGGGCAATGGAATTAAGTGACGACCGCCCAAAATGCAGCCTATGCTTTGAGATGCGCCCAAGTCTGACCAAATTTTTCATGTTAAGTTGTCGTTGTGCCACTAGATGGCGATGTTTTCCCAGCATTAATTTGTAATCAATTGCGAGTGTACTGTACCAACAATGTAAGACTTAGAGAATGTGGAAAATCGTGCTGTCACGGGTGTGCATAAGGGTGATCTGAAATTTTTGTATTGCCAAATGAAAATACTTAATGCGTTTTCAGAATCAATTAGCGAGTCGTCAATGGCTATGTTTTTTTCGTCCAGGGGGGAACTTGGTGCGAGTCACGGCAGTGTTGTGTCCGACTGAGCAACCAGCCATCAGCTTACAGAGGCCATAATCAACCTTCACCAAAAGAAATCGGACGGGAAGATAAGATACTGCTGGGATACTGCTTGAACATAAGCGTTAACTCCATGCGAGTTTTTGTTAATAAGAAGCCAAACTAATGCTTTCCTAATCCATTCAGAATTTAATCGAATGCTGCATTTCCGAAATCCAGCCACTAAGCGACAACTGCTCTTTGTCTCATTTTGTTAGTTTTGCTAACACGGTATACTGCTGCCATGTCTCAGGAAGTTTAAACGCAGCTTATTCGTGCGGGTCTGCTTTACCGTAGTCGCATCCATAAGAAGTTGACTGCGACTCGCGATGGTGAAACCAGCCGTTTGCCAACTATGACTCGTGTTAATCCACTTAACCATCGGCAAACAAAGTTAAGCGCAGTCCGATGAGCAGGTGATAATGACATCTAAAATAAAAGCGGACTCAGTCGGGCTGATTAGCGCAAGTGTTCACTGTTAATCTTGTGCAAATGAATGTAATCATGTCAGTTCGGCCGTTATTTCCTTTTGTGAAAAGCACTGTCAATCAGACGTAATGCAATTATATCACAAAAATACCGACAGTCCCTCAGACTCGCCGAAGAAGCATTTTTAAAGACAGCCGATTCACATCCGTGCAGTACGGTGCGAAAGCGGTATAGGGAGGACACAGCTGCGGATTTCCCGGAGTCTTGATTAGGCTCGCCTGCTGTCGGTTGGTCATATGGCTGTACAGCAAATCGGATTTTAGGTTTGCATTGAATTCAAGCAACCGTTTTGCAACCAGTAGCCGAACGAGCACCACAAGATCTTTTCGGCTCGACCAATGTGGAACTGCTGACGACCGTGGAAATGCAACATGGACAGTTTCACGAAAATGCATCCCGTGGCAACATCCCTTTCCTTGGAAGTGGCTTTGTCTTGCAGAAATCGTAGATCTTCTACCGTGTGAAAATCGCCTGCAACACCACAGGCCATCGAGTCATTATGTATTTTTTTCTGTTATTCGTTCATTTCTAGATCAATGGTTTAGCGATCTTTCTATTTATCTGAACCATACTTATAGGTTGGCTTTTCCGTTTGCATTGACTGTTTGGGGCGATTAATTCGTTGATTTTTTGGTGAAGATTATCCGACTTCAAGATGACGGTGGAAGGGTCTACAATAAAGAGTCGGATTAAAAATCTGCTGCGCTCCCCATCTATCAAATTGAGGAGGAACAAACCGGGAAACAAAGAGAATCTCGCTAATAAGGTATGTCATATTGCTCACCAGACATCCTCCGAGTTGGTAGAATATCGACCACAAAATGGTCTAGTGGCTTAATTTGCGGCTTGACGTGAAGACATGAGCTCAGGTTGGCTAAAGAGACGCATTCTGTCCGAGCGCCATACGTGGCGACATTTAACACCTTATTCCACTGGCACTGCCACATGCCGGTAGAAACTAGCTACTGGACCTAATTTTGATATTTTATATCTCTTGATTTTTTTTTAACATTTTATCAGCCATCATATGGAAATGATGTATTTTCGGATGGCTTATTCCTGAAACGATTAATTGTCCAGTTTATTGACTTTTGCGCATAATTTTGTGTGCTAGGAGTGGGCTAGTTGGCTACCTATTTCTGCTGGACATAGCGCCGACTTCAGAGACGGCCAATTTCAGTATCACCTCTGTCAGTGCTTTGTCTGTAACTTCATTCGCCTGTCATCGTCTTGTGTTCTTTTACATTTCTGCATTTTCCTGTTGGGCTGAAGCAAAACTGATGGTCTCTTGCTAGACGCAGCACTGACATGTATTCCAGTTTTCTTTTCTATTTCTGCGGAGTGCACGCACAGATCATGATCCTTTCGTGTAGGCTGTCATAGGGCTTCAAATAAATTATTTCTCGGTTTTTTTTTTATTCATGTCGCTTTCTGCGTAGCGCAGCCTAATTCAGAGTGAACAGCGGAGTAAAACCATTTTGCTCACCCGACACGCGCGGGCTTCACTCTGCGAGTGTTACAGTAGGACGAGGATGGTCGTGTCAGCCACAGCTGTCAGCTCACCACGGGACTGCCTGGACTGGAGCAGTGATTTCCTGCGTCAGTCCTGGGGACCCCCTTGTGTGCTGGTTTTCTGTCCAACCACGACTGCAATCACAATTCATAACGGCTGTTATTTATTTATTTTTTGATTATGATATGGGATTATTAACCCCTTTAAGCCACATTGACTGAAGTGGCTACAGGCCTATGCCATCTGGATTAAATAATTTAAAAAAAACCTTTGAAAAAGGGGTGCACATTTTTAGCTGAATTGAAAACGATGGTACTTTGCTGAATATTTACACAATGCAGGTTTGGGCCGGTGTCGTGTGCCTTCTCGTTTAATTTGCCATATTCCAAATGTTTTTTAGTGACCACGTGTGCGCAATTTTACGAATTTTAGGATCTGATTCTTTACTTTTATCAGCAGCAAGTTCATCCTTTCTTGCAATTTCTAGTATAACTGCCAGTAATACCAATATGGAACTCTTCAGGATATGGATAGCCATTTCTGACATAATGTGGCTTAAAATGATTCTCATAATGATCATTCTTATGAACATGAATGGTGCAATTAATTGAAAACGTTACTCCGATGTTACACTGCTACAAAAATAAGATTCTGGGACTGCAAATGTGGTTGGAGGAAGGCATGCAGGAGTGGCTGCTCCCCGGACCAATGTTCGGAACCACTGTGCTAGAGCTCGGACCCGAGGGAGGCACTTTATATGTAGTCAAAAAAATAAATATAGCTGGAGTAATATTTGGTTGGTTAACAATTTCAGAAATGGGCTGGTGGATAATGAAATTGCATGAATATTGTTCTGGACAGTCCTGTCCCCCACCCCACCCCTTCTTTCAGCATCGCTGATGTGGAGCGCAAACATCTACATGCTCAAGAGCGCCATTTCATTTGACTGTTGTATGTCAGTCAGTTTTGCTCATTAGTGGTTTTGCCATTAGAAAAGTCAAATCAATTACACACACTATGTTTACATGCGATCTAATATTCCACTATTAATCCAAATATGACAATATTCTGATTTTGATGGGGGTCATGTCAACAGCAGATTTTGTTTGGATATTTGGAATTAGGCCTTTATCCAAATGTTGAATTTTCTGATTGAGACAGGGATTATGCTGAAATTATTTGCGTTTTTGAAGCATTATTTGCACACGTATGCAGCACATTTGGGATATTCCTCTCAACTGGAGTTTTTACCACAGTTTGTGACACACGGCTGCCTATTTTACTGTCAGTGAAGTACATGTTTCTAGTCAGGAGGAGAAACTTGTCAAGAGTTTATTGGATGTGTGCAAATATCGCGACATGGGCCTTTTTAAGGATTTGGTTGAACAAATGTAAGCAGGAGGTTGTGCTCACACCTTTGAACGAGTCCTTTACCTTTGGAAAACTTTGAAACGGTCCAGTTTTCGTTGGAGTATGTTCGGCTCCATGTAAACAGGAGTATTGATGGAATTTTCATTTTGGCCCCGTGAACAGCTTTTAAGGCCAAAACACTGGAAAATTGTGCACATGTAAGTGTAGTCAATGAAATAACAGTTCTAGTCAAGTTTGTGGTTTAATTTGTCGGAATTGGGTATTGTTTTGTTTTGCTGCCACTGAAGCTTCTTGTTTTGTGGTCCTGCGGTCTGCATTCCTGCCTGATTGCTTGTTTACTGTGAGTGGACATTAGCTGTGCTTTTCCGTTTTCCTGGTGTCTGGAGTTTGTGTGCTTTTGAGTGAGAGACTTCAAAGAGAGAGCCTTTGCCCCATTCTTTGTCTATGGATAGGACTTCCTGCCGGGCATCCTCAGTCATGCTCTCTAATCTTAATCTTAATCTTGAAGTTTGGAGTGTTTTTTGTAGTGAAGTGTTCACACCCTAGTAATTTTTGGTTGTTGGGTACAATTTGCGATGAAATGGTTACTATAAAATGAGTGAATCCATTCGCTGCCAACTCCTGAAAATTATAGATTTCAGCCTCCCACATTTTTATTTTTCCATTAGTTTGCTTGATAATTATGTTTTGTGAAATTTGTGAATTTTTCTGTTCATGCTCATTTTTGCCAATGGATCAAGCAGAGGCACGCACTACTCTGCAATTTTTCATCTACACTTCATTCAGACACAGGCCTTAGCATGATTTTCAAGTCACGTGGTCTGCATGGCGCTGGTCTGTAAGGAGCATGATTGGTGCTCTATAGCTTGGGCGGCCTCTGCACAGTCACATTGATCATTCCCATTTGAGTCATAGCCCCACATTTGCATTAGCACCTCCCAAAACCAACCCTCTGGCACTGAGATGGTGTGATTGGCTGTACCTCGTGCTCCTCGGCGTAGAGAATCCATTGGATTGAAGGAGAACTTGTGAGGATCGTCTTCAAGCAGTCTTGCCCTGGCATCTATTCTCTGGGTTGGGGCGTTCCCACAACAAGGGCTGAACATCATGAATGAAGCTGATTTTAACATGAAACTGGTCCATAGGTTTGTGGAGGAGCCCTCCCTATTTTAAAATTTTTATTTTGGCAACATTTTATGTAAAATTCGTGTCTGGCCTTCAACAAAACTTACGGGTAACAGTAGAGTGGTCTCAGGTCCAAAAGGCTGCCTTTGAATGTAATTTTATTTGTGAAAGTCATTCATCTAAGAGGATCGTCTGGATCGGAACAGTATTGATTCGATTTTGATTTTTTTGTGCCAGAGCTGTGGGAGTGATGAGTCCTTCAGTTTCAGATTCTGTTCATTTATTATAACTTTCCTTCACTGGAATTTGTCACAGGCTGTTGCCTTAACTTCATGTGGGCTACTGTCATACCCTACAGTTCTATAGCAGCAACATTCCTCTATAAAACTGATTTGTTAAGTTTTCCAGACCAAGGAGCTTTATTTTAGCCAAATAAGTACTGGAACTTTGCAACTGGGGAGTCAATTTCTGGTTCTCAGGAAAATTGATGTCAGCGTTTGTGCTGCAGGATTATGCAGAGTGAAAACTGGTTTGTTAAACGCAGCTATTCTTGTACCAATTTTCAGTTCTTATTATTTTTGTTAATCAAAGATTTGGAGTTGATGTCTGTCACATTGTGTGTCAAGTTTTCTATTATGTATTAAAATAACTGCTGAAAGATGGGAGGAAAAAAAAAACACTGCAGAAAATTAAAGTTTGGTGCTGAAATGAACCTCTAATGCAAGGCTGACACTTGCACAACTTTTGGCCACGATTTTGTCATGGCAAGTCGTGCCATTTTGGGGCATGAACTGGGAGGCTCCCACACTGTTCACGACTAGTTCACGGATAGTTCGCGAATGCGTGCCCATCAGTGTCCACATTGACACAAACTGGCACGACGAGTTCACACATAGTTTGCGCATAGTTCACGCACTTCCCGCATTGGCACGACAAGTTTGCGCAATTCGGACGGTGTGTTGCCGACTTGGTCACGCCATGTAAAAAGCGGTCTCTGCCTCTGGCCTGTCGGCTTCTGGCCTTCTCTGCTTTGCTCTTCCTCTTGTCTGCTTTGTCTTAGGCATGTTATCTCTGTGATACAAGTTGTCTCTTGTCTGGCGATCTCTGGAATGGCGAGCAGTGTCCAGGAAGCCCTATATGTACCCCCGCACCGACGCGAGCGACACTGTCGCGCAGTAGTTGTGAACTGCTCGACGTGAACTGTTCGTAAACTCGTCGTGAACTGCTCGTGCCATGCGCAAACTGTTCGTGAAGTGCGTAAACTAGTCGTGAACTGCTCGTGCCATCAATGCGTGAAGTACACGTGACCGTGTCAGTTGGAAGGCACGGCCACGCTGCGACGCGCACCAATTCGTGAACATGTCGTGAACTACTCGTGAACTCGACGTGAGCTATTCGTGAACTATTCGTGGCAGTTCGTGACAGCCGTTGCATGGTGCGCACTGCCACGCACTGGCACGCATCCTCCCGCATCGTCCCGACGAGTTCATGACGAGTTCATGCCAGTTTGTGCATAGTTCACGACCCGGTCGCGAAATTTTGTCGTGACCAAAATTTTGAACATTTTCAAAATTCTCGTCGTGACATGGCACGCAGTCACGACGGGTTTACGCACACCTCACGCCAGTTTACGACTAGTTTGCGCACTGGCACGACTCGAGTCGTGCCAATGCGTGCCACAGAATTGTGCAAGTGTCAGCCTTGCATAAGCCTGATTCACTTGCTTGTGCAAACCCAGATATGTCCTTGCTTAGAATGTTACTGACAAGTACCTGGGTGGCCAGCAGGAGGCGCTTGTGCAATATACAGTGCTAACCCAAACTGACTGAAACCCTCCCATATCCCTGAGCAGCGCAAGGCCAATCATTCACTGCTCTCACTAGACTGCTGCCCACAGTCAGCACTGACATGGCTGGAATTGATCCAATGAATATTAATGCCATGATGCTCACTTTTACTGAATGAGCCAATCAAGCAGCCTTCATGGGTTTTGGGCTTTTAGGTTTATAGCCAAACCTACCATTTTGGGCATTCAGGTATGTAATGACTTGGAAGGGTGGGCAGAAAAAGCATTATAGGACTTTTATGTCTCTCAGGTTTCAAGATATTTGAGATATTTGTTCATTAACCTTGGGATTTGGAGAATGAAATGGTGTTTCATAGTTTGAATAGCAAAGAGTCCACAGGGAGCTTTACGAAATTATCTAGGGAAGTCGGTCCTGGAGGCCCCCGTAATGCTGGTTTTTGTTCAAACCATAATTGCCATCATGGTATTTCAATATGCTGTTAATTTGCCCTAATTAGGTGCATTTTGGGTTTGTTATTTGCTGTCTTAAGTCAAATTTTAGAAGAAATATCCTCATGTGCCATGAAGAATAGAAGACCGTTGAAAATGTTGTGTGTTGTCGGGCACTGAGAAAATTGTTAATATCCAAATCAGACTGCTAAACACGGGTGCTTAAAATTCTTTCTAAATAATTAGATTAGATCATAACAAAAACATAACACCATTTAGGCTCGACTGTCATTTGCTTGTCTAATAAATTATTACCTTTTGCAGCCATCAGGAACCTGTCGATTTCTTACTTTGGGTATTTTTTTCCCACTTTGTTTGCAGATGTTAGTCGTATATCACAATGTGGATATGGAATTTATTTTCAACTGCATGCATGCATGTCTGTCAAAATTGGTCTCCAAAGGATCCATTACTGCTCTCAAATGTGACCGCATCTAATTAAGACAAACCGTCAGCTTGTTGAAATTGTACGATTGCAGTCGTGGTTCGACCAAAAACCAGCATGGTGGGGAAGGACATCAGTTATCGGTGAATCCAATGATTTATTCATCTTGGACAAGAGATATGCACAGAGGGTGTGCCTCTGTGAGGCTGTGCCTCGGTGAATATCTCTTGTCCAAGGTTGATTAAATCATTGGATTCACATCAACTAAAGTGTATAATTTTATATTATCATCATCTGGTCCCTCTGTTCCTTCCCTAGTATTTTCTTTACCCCCAGTAAAATCTAACTGATGGTATCAGAAGTGGGCTCGCCTATCGCTGGCCAGGGTCTGGATATCTGCTGATTCGCTGTGATTCCTATCATGGGATTTTGGGACCGCGTGAGCTCGTGGAGGAGCCAGGTTTTGGCGTGGTCGAGATCGCGTGTGATGCAGAGTCAGCTCAGTTACAGCCCTCCCTCTTGCCGGAGATAATGCTGCCTTGATCACCTCGTTGAAAATATTTGAAAGTTTCATAACATTCCAGAGAGACTCTGATGAGCAACAGGAGCGAAGTTACCGAGTCCTGGGTCACCAACACTGGCAGCGGTGAACAAATGTTATGACTGGGGTTTCAGACACATTCCTCAAGGCTGTATCAAAGAAATCTGAGGTCCACTTTTGACTTATTTTTCCTGCGCCAAGTGTTAATGTTTTCAGTGGCGTTTGTTCATTTGTGTTATCGGGATATCACAAAAAAGTGCAGGATAAATGTCGATGACATTTTATGTGTTGATGGGTACTGTGCTTGTGAAGAAGCAATCAAATTTAATGTTCTTGGTCCAGGATCCAAAAGAATTTCTATGCAAGTAAACATGGAGCTGTCGCGCTCATTGTCACGCCAAGGCCAACACCCACATCAGGCGTCAGATTATGTCTTTGTAAAAATACTGTATGCCAGGATAAATCGAATCTGAACCCTCCACTAATGAATTTTGCTATAGCGGAGATCATGTGCTCTCAGGCTGCCTTCTAGTTAGCAATGGTTTCACGCAGTCGAGACACTAGCAGGTGAATTGCCTAAGAGCTTCACTCTCAACTGAAGAATTTATTCTGCGAGCGGGTCCAGCGAAAAAGTGGCCCTGATGGAAACTGGTTTTTAAGTGGTATCCTTGTGCTCTGCAAGGACCTTGGCGAAGGAGCATTAGCCCGCCGCTGATCGGAAGCTACCCCGCTTGTGGAGTCTTACATGGCCCATGTAAAGTACTGCATGTGACTTACCGATATGCTGGTGTGGGGTAAACCTGTCTGGGATTAGCCTGAGGGGTCTGGGATGGGGTATGGCTCTACGGCACAAACACATTATTGAACTAAAGTTTTTTTGACTCCATATTCTGAACCTTCTCCACTCAATTGACACCTGTGAGACTGTTGGAGTTTTTGGTTATAACTGTGGAGAGGTTGGGGACATTTGCCCACTGTGTCAATTGAGAAGATCAACCTGACTCACCTTTGCTGTGTTCCACGCCCCATCAGACCTCCACTCAGCTGTAGGCCTCCAATCTGCTTATCACTGTTCTGTTCAATCGTAAAACACACTCACAAGCTGTGGGGTTTTTATTTATTTATTTATTTTTTGAGATGATATGCAGAGACTGTCAAGAAATCTATTTCATTCTGTGACTTGGGCCATCTATAGGAAACATGAGGGAACATTAGCAAATTGAATTCCCCTGGCACCATATTTTACCTCTTCACCTGTAAATGAATGGCTCAATCAGCACTTCATCAATGCTTTATTTGTCTTTAAATTATCTCAGGTAAAGATAATTTAGCGCAATCATTGACCAATGACTGCCGTGAAATGGCTGCCCATATTGTTACGGAACCATCATCATACTCAAGTCGGCAGCCAGCACGGTAGATTTAATGCCTCCGTCGACTTTCTCCAAACATAAATCCATCCAGTTATATTGACCCATGGAACGCTAAATACAAATAGAGTTGCTCAAATATGTAAGATATCAAGTTCAAAGCTGTTGAAAGCCTATCAAATCGGCATTTAAATAAATAGGAATGTCCTGAGATAATGCTTTTGATATTTTTTTGCAATACTGTTATTAGAAATGTGTTGGAGCTGTGTGTAGACCCTTCATTCTCATTCTCTGTGAATGTTAATGGCTAATTAATGGAATTTGTTTTGGTTTAACCTTACAGTAGTAATTGCTGAAAATGTTTGTTATCGTGTTTACCCCTGCCTGCTGTAGCTGCTGAAGCCTGTTGGTTACATGTTTGGGTTTATCCTCGATCCTCCCTCCAACAAAACGCCTGCAGCGTTTTGGGTATAAATTTGCAAATGCAGGCTGGAGTCCCAGAGCGCCGTGCATTGTGGGATCTCAGATCAGTGTTGATGGAGAGGAGTTTTGGAAGGGCAACAGGCTGTTACGGACACTTCCTGTACCGCTAGTGTCTGTAAGTAAAAGCAGTGGAGTTTTCTGCTGTTCGGCTCAGGGAGACGTCTGTGGGACGGTCATTTGCCTGACTATGGTAAGCGGGAAAATCTACAAATGTATCGGATCTGACAGGAGATGTTGGTCAATGGGAGGATTCTGTCTGCCTCAGTACTGGAAGCTTGTGCTAGCTGATGCTAGTGGAAGTGTAAACCATAACTGTGTGCTGTACATCAGTATGCTGTCTGTAAAGTGTTAATTTTGAGTGCATATCAGGTTGTTGATAGCCTATGAATGTAATGCATCACAGTAAAGATGGTGCATGACTGTATATCAGAATTCAAACTTGGAGCATAGGTTTGAAACTAATTTTGATTGGTCAGGTCAACCACACCGCTTCAGTTGTGCAGCTCTACCAAACTGATTTTGTTGTCTGAATCATTTATGAGCAGGTATTCGTGTCAGTAGACCAGAGGGTTAAAATGGCGGATGGAGAGTTGATGGCTTTCAGATGTCAGGAGCAGCAGTGTTATTGGTGAATTGCCTAATTAGAAACAAAGAACCATTGAGGAATCTGGCTTTTGGTGCATTTTTTGGAATATTCCTTTGATAGCCACCGCCGTCCTCAATAGGAAAAATTATTGCTGCTGTTTTGCTGTTGTTCCACGTCCAACTTTTGAACGTGGTCTAATGTCATGTGGGAAGCCTTTGTTGCCTAAATCGAATGTGAATATGGGCACCCTTGTTTTTGACTTGCCTGTGTTGACATTGCTGAGCAGAATTCCAATACACTGTAAAACATGATAACCTGGTTTAGTTCTGCAAACTTATTTCTTCTCTTTGACCCCTTTTGCTCTAGTTCAATATCGAAGACTTGTCAAAGACTGAGTTTTCAAAAGTTGAACTTGAAGTTATCCGCGGTCTTGACTAATTGATTCAAGTTCACTAAATTCAAGTTTAGTTAAGTCATGTTCAGTTAACTCACATTTATCAGGCAGCTCGTGAACTTTAGTTTGTTCGCTGTAATAAATTTCAGGCTGGGCAAACTTTGGCTGCCTCTAAAATTGTGAGTTGACTAAATGTGTTTTGAAGAAGTGTAAGTTAACTCAACTTGAAGATGAGCTTTATTTCTTCTCACAATTCATCAAGACCACGGATAACTCTAACTTTTGAAAACTTGGACTTGAGTTCAATATCTAAAACCTATGACAAGAGTAAGACAAGAGATAAGTTCACTTAACAATGGATGTTTTATATCCATCATGTTTTATAGTGATGTGACGTAGCCCAGCCTGTAATCTTTATCGCACGTGACGTAATTTTGACTGTGCTGGTTTGCTGGCTCATGGGTGCAAATAGACCTAGCTGCCCCCTCGGATTTCATCAAAGCAGCCAGATGTTTCCGTCTATAAATGACCGGGGTCGGTGTCATTGCTTTCAAAGGAAATGGGCTTTACAGAAACCCAGGTCCAGACATTGGGGACAGGAAGTCCTGTCTAAGCCACTGCACAAAGAGAGAGTGGTTTTAGAGCTTCAAAGCCGATGTTCCTCCCAAACATCTTTCCTTTTGTTTTGTTTTCTCGTCTTTGTTGCCGTTTCATCCGCTTGTGAAATGAGGTGACCTGGGTTTTTTTATCCTTGAGTGTGCTTTCAGCAGTCTGCACGTATTCCTCTCCGATAACGCTGACTGGGTTGGCCTCTGCCCGGTAAATGGCAACGTCGAGGAAGAGGAAATCGTTTGTCGAATGCTGTCCTTTTGTCGCTGAACTTTACTGAAACTCTTTATTCAGTAATTTATCTCGATCAGCTCAACCCAACAGCAGTATTTTGTCTTGCGCCGCAGTAGGTTCTTTGAATCGGGTCATGAATGAGGTAATGTATTGATGTGTACACTTCTCCGTGCTGCTGGACCTCTGCTCGTCGGCACATGATCAGCTTTGTTCTCTCTCGTTTTTTCCCGCACAGGTGACTCTGGAGAAGGTGCTCGGGATCACGGCCTCTGGGAATCGCGGTTTGGCCTGCGACCCTCGCTCAGGACTGGTGGCCTATCCTGCTGGGTTAGTTTGCGGACTCTTGCCTGGGGAATTGGGTAAAGGGGTAGGGTTGGGTCGGGCTGGGCCAGCTGGAACATGCTCATGAGTTTGACTGTTTTTCAGGTGATTCTGAGCAGGGTTCAGGTTATCTTAAACAAGGTATATTTGGGCCTAATGTGGTTGTTGCACATTTGCCGTTGAAACATATGAGGAGTTTAAATCTGTTTGAATCCCAATAGTTTGAATCATGTGAGCACATTGTACTTTATACCAAATTTGCATTTCACAGTTGCTTTTGTGTAATTAACGCTAAAAACAGGAATTGTTCTCGCTCTCCTCTACACCAGTCATGACACTCACTGATCCGGCTTTGGTTCTGCATGAATTGATCTCCTCTGCGTTTGTACAGAATGCAGTCTGTACAGTGTCAGGATGATGTGTACACTCTTTGTGAGACCTAGTTCAATTGGAAGCTGGTTGAACAGGGCTCCATTGAGCTTTGACTTAATTTAATTACATCCAGTTGAGAGTTCAGGGTAACTGGGAGGGAAGGCCCATGGGAAATGCTGTGGATTTTGAAGCCATTTCTCAGTGCAGTGTTTGAAATGAGTGTCCCTATGCAGCTGTGAAGAGCTGTGGAGGGTAACCAAGCTTAACTAACACAAGTTAGAAGTTTGAGAGACTTGTGTTGGGTGTGGAGCTCCACTGTGATATTCTGTTACCTACAGGAATGCAGGGGACAGGCGGCTGTATCTGAACATCTTCAGAAGGTTCAACAGCGCAGTGCAGCCCTGATCTTTTTCTTTATCGACAATGTTCTGAATACACAGACTTTCTGATCTTTGATCCCATTGATCCCACATGTCAATCTCAGTGCCTGATTTCAGGCTGTCCCTGTACGGTGCTGTAAAGATACCCGAACCGGGGCAAACTTTGCAAAACTTGCCTCTCAGGCAGTCAAAACCAAAAACCTATGAATAGGCTGCTAAAACGAACTTGTGCTCTCTGCACGTGGAATTAGAAAGGGCAACATCCGTGAGAACTTGAGCTTAAGCCATTTCGATATTCCTATAGTTTTACATTTATTGACTGATTTTTGTCTCCGTTCTCTTATGGAGAGGTTACTCGAATTGCTTTGATGTGTGAGGTGTCCCTCCACATAGAAATTTTCAAGCCGTGATGAGAGTCGAGGCCTATAGCTGAATCTATATATGATGCGCATTAGCGAGGTTGAGTATGAAAGAGCATCAGAAGGAACTGTACACTTACAGCTCCAGATTCTGTTGTTTGTTTGAACAGAGACTGGTCTGGGTTAATGACATTGAGGTCATGAGAAAGCAGGGCTCCCCAAATCACGGTCCTCGAGGGCCGAGAGCTGCTGATGTTCCACCCTCTCTTTACCTGGGAGTCAGGTGTGACGACGGTCCAGCCAATCAGTGGCAATAACTGCTCACTTGATTGTGTGGAAAGAGAGAAAACAAACCAGGACTGGGTTAGGATTCGAGGGCTGGATTTGGGGAGCCCTGAAAAAGGGGTACAAGCTTTAGAAAAGAGAACTGGAGGTGCTCGGCAGCAATGACAGTAAGCCTGTATAACCGAACCCCTTACCTGGACTGTTCCGCTGGGACTAGCCTGAAATAAACAGAGCTGGAACACTAAGGGCTCAGAAAAAAAGAATCTTAAGTTTACTGAGGAGACCGACATTTAAACATCAGCAGCATTTTCCGCGGAGTAGAAAGAAAATGTCTTTGCTTATGCGTGTTTACGGACAGTTGGGGCCTATTGTAGGTACGGTTCTTGATCCTCGTTCAGTGAGCCTTCCCCGACCGTAGCCTTTGTTTTTGTTTTCGATGAGCTCAGTACTAATCAAATCACTGACCGGGCAAGCCGTTAATGCTCATCAAGCCGTTGTATTGGTGTGAACGGCGTTTCTGTCTGCGGAAAAAAGCGGCTGATGAGCTTAGTCCTGTGGGAGTTCACTGTTGCTTTCTCATGCGTTTTACCTCTTTCAGTCTTGTAGGATCCCTTGGCACAGGAATTAAATTCTGCTATTCTGAATGTCCCTGTTCATTATTTTGTTCTGAGGGGCTGTCTTTGTGTGGCTGTAATTCCCAAATCATTTGCCCTGAGGGCACTTCTGCAAATTTAGACGTGGTTTATATCATGCGCCTTCCAGTTTTGTACTGCAATGAAAAATGAAATGATGAGGTTAATTTCTGCTGATTGTGATGCTGCCAGTGGAGTCTTTTCAGGAAGGTTTATGCTGTCAGGAAAAGAAGCTGCTGTTGGCTTTATGCGAGATGCCAGCGTCCAGCCTTTCCTAGAATTCTTTTGCCTCTTTCCTGCACGTTTATGCAGTTCCAGATCCGCTGCACATCAGTGTGAAAGTTAGAAATTAGCAGTTTTCCAGGGAGACCCCCACTTACACTCTTCCGTTTTGCAGGGGTTGGGTATTCATTCCTTTGGCCCGCCAGAATTTAGTCCTGCAAGTGTGGGATGTCTGCATGCATAATCGGAGCCCAATATGTTACTGTGAGCGCATTATATCTGCAGTTTACCCATGAATCCCTTTTTTTCTTTAGCCAGACAGATTGAAGTGTCTTTGCTGGGCCAAAATCCAAATGAATATTCATTTTGATTCTTAGAACAATAGAACTCTGGCTCATTATGCGTATGAATGCAGTTAGTAATAATTCACCGTTTGGAGGTTGCAGATGCAGCGTGAAGGACTCATTACTCCGCTCTGTCCATTAATTTTTTTCAAACACTTGCTGGCTACCAAATTTTGCAGTCTCTGATGGCAAATAAATTCTTGTTAAATGATGTTGATGACATCCAAAAATAAATAAATAAATAAATAATTCCACTCCAAGTCCGTTCTTAAGTGCTGGTTTAATGTAATGATGAGTAGACGCTGTTAAAATTTTTGATAATTTTGATCTCTCTCTACAGGTCCGTTGGTTCTTTAGTTTATTTCTGAATTATTTGAATTCTTTCTCAAATAGATCATAGAATTCTTGTGAACTTATTGCAGAAAAAACACACATACTTGTGGGCGTCGCATACTCCATAGATGTGACACTATGCACATATGACTTTATTTTTTATCCTTCTAATACTAGTGGTTGCACGTGGTCTGTTTCGTCCTGATCATGGTCATTAGCGGCTGTATTTGAAACTGCTCCTTTCTGCGTTCATTGACCACCTAAACTGAACACATCATGGCAGTCTCTGCCCAGTGAAAATGCGTCATGAAGCAGAATTGCCATCTGTGAGCGGAACAGTGACTTGAGTAATGGACTGGAGTAGCGGGGCGAACTTGCGCGAGCGTATTGGTGCAGAACGCCATCTCGTGCGAGTTTACCAACTCAAACATTAGAGCATATTTAAAGTCGCTCACCTTTTTAAACACCACGAGGCTCCATCTGAGGGGAGCGAATGAGGAGCCCTCGGTTTACATTAACACATGGATGAGTGGACATCCCAGTCGCTCTGTGCTCTTAATCTGATTACGCCGTCAGGCTTCAGTGCTTTGTGTGCATCGAGGAGGGAGCGGAGAAGCTCTTTTAAAGGGACAGAGGGGCTGGGTGTAGGAGGCCTGGTATCCTCTGTGAACATGCTCCAGCACGTGCCGCTATTGACCGTGATGCAGTGGAGGCAATAAGCACTTGCTTTAGTGTGGGAACCCTGCTGGGTGACCAGTCGTAGCATCAGAACTGCACTGCTGGTCTTTCATTGGTCGAGTGGCTCCCACTCTGTGTAATGGATGCTAGAGCCTGCAGGTTTGCAGGGGTAGGTAAAGCGAGCTTATGCTGTGGGTGTGCAGGTGGGCTGACACAACTCTATCTTAGCCCCTTAAACTCTAAATTTTTGTTTGTTTTTCCTTAAGTTCAAATTCAGAAAAGCCTTCTTTTTTCATCCCACTTGGGCTCTAAGCCAATCGGGCTTCTGCTGTAGTTGGATGCCCTCGTGGTGGTCTGTTGTGCCTCCATAAACATTTTGCCTGGTCATCGCTCTAGAACCTTCAGTTCTTCATGGATCCTTTTCATATTTTATACGCTTGTATATGGGACGAAAATCTAGGTCAAGTTTAATTTTGGCCACGTTTGGCCAATTGGGCGCAGTGGCTTTGCCACTATTTTTTCATATTGTAGGACCGTATCACACTCACTCTGTATCTGCTGGTTGTACTGCTTCACCAAAGCTGCATCACACTAATACTGGGAGAAATATTCAAACCCTGGAAGCCATGTTTTTGGCCACAGCATTGCATCAAATGGAGAATATCCAGATCTTTGTACTTGATTTCATACGCATATATCTGCAATTCAAGTGGACATATTTGGGATCGTTGGAAATCTGGGGATCTCCTCTAGAATTTAAAATGGGCCTGAAGTTCCACAGGTTTGAATACAGCAGCTGCGTTTCATGGGCCCACATATGGATCTGTAGGTTGTCCTTTGTTTGAGACGCTGCTTGAATTTATTCGCAAACCGTCCGGTTGTCTGGCGTCAGCGGAATGCACTGTTCTGCAGTAGTAAGTCCATCTCTTTGTTGTATGTATGGCTGCAGTGGGCATTGTGTTGGGCTGTTTTGACGAGGCCTCCGCACCTGTGAGCGGGGAGTCCATGGGCTCATCGAGACCCTGACATTTTACTTCAGTCAGTTGTGACTTACCCTCCTCTCTTTACCCTGGCGATGTGTTCAGGCTTCGCACTGCCATGGGGAGGCACCCAGCGCTATGAGTCATAGGGGCTTATTTCTCGTCCAGCACTGATTAAGCTGTGTTTATCTGATCATGTTTCTGTTTAAGAATCATCCTCCCACACATGAATCAGTGAAGTTCACTGAATTGAGTTTAGTAATTTTGTAAATGTTCTTTAAGAGTTTTCTCAGCCCACGTTTAATCCCATCTGTGCTGGGACGTGGCCCTAATTTGTAAGGTTGACTGCGCTGAGTCCCTTTCCTGAGGAAGAACCCATGCAAAGATTCAAGTGCTCGTAGCCTAGTAGGTTGTTGGTCATCATTAAATGCATGGAGGCAAAATTGTTGGATGAATAGTAGAGCTGTGACAATGCGTTCAGGTCACAGCACGCGTGCTAAGAAAACCAGTTTAATTTCATTCAGATGGGCTACAGTCTCGGACTGTCAAGTGACCGTGAACCACATGGTCTCAGGCGTATTAGTGGGACTGATGGGGTGACTCACAGCACAAGATTATCCAGGATTGGGGGGTAGGGTGGTGGGTTCGGTTGGCTACTGTTTCCATTTGACTGATCTGCTGAAGCTGTGTGTGGAGTTGTGTCCTCCTGCAGATCTGCCCTAAACTTCCACTTCATGCTGTCAGATTGGCCTGTCACTTTTTTTTTTTTAATGTTAAATTTGCAGTATTGCTGTTCTGAACACAACCGTATTGGATGAGAAGGATGTAATCCGTAAACACAATGGACTGTCTTCATAGGCTGTTGTTGTCTCCCGGGCTCTGTGCAGTGAGAATGTGGCATTTTGCCATCCTTCGGCTGGAAGGAACACAGATTTACACGGAGTATGAACTTCAGGGGGAAGTAGGGAGCCAAATCCTGAAAATTATTGCCATTTTAAGCATAGAAGAATTACGCTTGTGGGGAATTATAAAATGATGAAATTATGTTTTATATCACATCATTTCTTAGTGTCAAATTTCTGAAAATGGAGGCGTTTACTCTGGTCTCAGGCTTATGAAGTTTTCAGGCCTGTGTTTGGAGAGCAGCGTTAAGTCTTTGGAAGTTTAAGATCTAATCTCTCCTGTAGCTGCTCTGACACTTGCAGACTGACTGGTTTAACTACTGTGTCTTTCATTGGGCTGTGAGAATCAGGAACTCCAGGTTTGACTGTGTTGACAGCTGAAGGATCCCCTCGTTACTGCCTTAAGACAAACACAAGCATCGGTGTATGTGTTTCGTCGGCAAATCTTTGGCACTGTCCAATACGCCGTGGCAATACTTTTTCTGTTAAGCAAAAAAAAAAAACAATTGAATGATAAAGAAATTTCAAGTACAAAAGCACTGATGCTGCTTGATTAAAATAATTACTAATTACTTCAGTCTACCCGCTAAGTCGATAGCATGAGGCGCTACATTCTTTTCAGGGTGATGTCAGACAGTTTTCCAGTGTGACAGTCTGACACAAGCTAGGATATTTGTGGCTTGCTTAATTTATAAGTGTGTATTGGGTGTAAAATGTGATAAACATGGCAACTGCATTCACCCCTGGCAGATTGCTAATATGATATTGAATTTTGTAAGACTCGTAACATAGATTTAACCCTGAAGAAATGCACCTGATCAAGTGAGTCCACTGAAAATGTCTGAACTGTATAACATGAAAGGTCAATTGTTAGTTTTCAGTTAATAATTTTAATTTAATTTATTGACTTAATATAGCACCTTTTAACATTTAAATGGTCAAAAGCACTTTACAGTGAAGCTGTAAATTATAGGAAGATGTTCATATTTCTTAAACTAATTCTCTTCTGAAAAAGGTATTAAAAGTTGAAAGTATGGAAATCAAATGCAAAGAACTAATATTAGGGTTGAAACATGCATGTCAGTTGTGACAAAATTTAAGTCGAATTTTTGACAAGCTTAAATAAAGTATCCTGTCATACGGAGTAAATCCCTTAGACAGTTGGATTTTTGGAAAAACGTGCTAATGCATTATTCAAACTTGGAGATGAAAGCAGTGCTGAGTAGAGAGAGCTTCGGGCTGTGTTCAGTTAAATAAACCGCTCCACCTGTTTACATTCCGGCAGAAGAAGTGCGTGCGCCAATATTTTGGTTCAGTAATTCCCGATGAGCCCAAGTTTCCAAATGGGCCGTCAGGCTTCTGTACTTCTTCTGTTTTCCATTGAAGGAAAAGTCCGACCTTTTCTGACTGATTAAAGCCATTTTCGCCTAATTGGCGATTAGCCAATTGAAGTTCAGTTGTTTCTGTGATTTTCTAATTCAGACAGATCTAGTGGCTGCCCAGTATGATATAGTGTATTTTTGTTATCCTTAATAAAAGTACACTGTCCTAAAGCTTTGTGTTGTAATCTTTATATTAGTGCACATTTTTGTGTTCCCTGTATCTATAGCAGACAGGAGGGTGACACATTCTGTGTGAGGCTGCTCTCAGTTACTCAAACAGCCAATCATGTGACAGCAGTGTGATGTGTGACATCATGCGGATATAGGTCAGGAGCATCCGTTCATGTGCACATCAAACATCAGAGTGAGGGAAAATGTTTTTTTTTGTGTCAGATGGGCTAGTCTAAGTATATCTAAAAGTGCTGATCTCATGGAGTTCTCACACTCAGCAGTCTCCAGAGTTTACACTCACTGGTGTTAAAAAAAAGAAAACATCCAGCAAGGAGAAGTTCTGCTGACTGAAATGCCTTGCTGATGCGAGGACTCAGTGTTCTGCTCCCAAACTGGTCTTAGTTGTCTGAAAGGCCACAGTCAGTCAGTCTGTTAATTTAAGCATTTCAACTGAATATAAAAATTATGTGCCGAAATTGGTTTCTTAAGCTGTGAAAGTGAGGCCAAGTCTGTCTTCACACACCTGAGAGTTTCAGCTGCATGCAGATTACATACAGAAAATGTCAAGGCTTCTTTTTGAGTGCTGAAAGGCAGGATATATGCTTTTTTTTTTTTTTTTTTTATTGAAAATTGCCTACTCTTGGTTTTTGTGTATTTTTTGTAAATTATATTTCTATAATTTTTTTTTTTAAACATGAAAGACATTACAAGAGACAGATCACTCTAGAAGAGGGAGTTAAAAAGAAGAAGAAAAAAATGTGCAGGTGAGGACTGAAGCCTGAAAGGGCTTATAGAGCAGCCTCACCCTGACCTTATAAACGCTTATTCAAGAAAAGAATTAATGTACATCCTATGGGAAAAATAAAGGATAAGTTATAAAAAATAAGATTAGACTGATACAATACAGGACGACAGAAAAAAACAACACAAAGACAAGAAAAGGGGGAAAAAAATCAGAATAAAGGTAAACCAGAACAAACTAATTAAAAGAAATAACAGCAAACAGATTGTACCACAAATGAACTGGTCCTAGGAGGCCGCCATACAAAGTGTTCTAATAATTATAGAACAGTCTCTTTTTAAATATTAGTGTTCTAATAATTTCAAGAACAGTCTATGTATGGCGGCCTCCTAGGACCAGTTCATTTGTGGTACAATCTGTTTGCTGTTATTTCTTTTGAACTAGAATTGAAAAAGTAATCCTCCGCAAATATGCAGGCGTCAGAAGTAGCTTCAGTCGAGTTGAGCGAGATGGTCGTTCCTGGCTCTCATACGATCAGCTCCCTCTTACATCCTAAACCGAGGATCATCAGTCCAGTTTGTCTGCTAATGTGCAGAATTTTTTTGGGGGTTTATTCCCTCGGCCTTTACCTGACAGCCTGCTATGGAGTGGATGAAGTTGGAGGTCTGCGCTCGATTCTGATGTGGAACAGCATTTGTTACCAATCAACAAAGTCTGTGTGTAAAATTTAAGCATTAACTCTTGCCATTGTTTATTCTTGATTGTATTCCCCTGGTCGTATCCCCATGTGCAGACGGAGCAAAATGGGCCAGCGGCCTGTCTGCAGCGATGGCTGTGAGATGGAACAGGGAATCTGTATCTCAGAGAAACTGTCTTTACAGCAGTGCCTCCAGCAGTGCATTGGAGTGCATATAAAAGCCAGTGGTCCGATTTTATTATCCCGCCACAACAGGAACTGGAGTGTGGGACATTGTAATAGAGCTCGTCCCTCTGTCTGTCCATTTGTCCAAATAAGTGCAGACAAGTTTTCTCAGAAACAACTTACCTCGATGAATGAAATTTTGTGTTTAAATGTTATCAGTCCTGACTTTGATTGGGTTCAAAAATGGGACTTCATGGCGGCGGGGATATTGATGAGAATGTTGTATTTTTAATTTTTCTTTTTTTTTTTTTACTGATTCCGGCTCATATTTCGGGGGATATATTTATCCCTCAGAAGAACAAGAAGCTTTCATCTTTGGAAAAAACGAAAAACAGAATCTTAATATTGTTTTATGCTGGATCACTGCATGTTGTCATTTGTGTGGTGCTGAACGGGCAAACTCTGGGCAACGAAAGAGGAAGTTAAAAAAATCGTGTAAATCCCTGTCCAATCCCACCGCTCAGGCCTGAGGTGTGTAATAAACGATACATTACAAGTGAATAAAAATAGCAGTGGATTGAATGCTGAGACGATAATCTTTATGAAATCGACTCGACTGGTGAGAGGTACCGGGCTCTCCTTCCACAGCAGATGGGTCCAGGTGGTCCGCAGCAGGGTCCGTATCGGGAATTCCAGGCTTACCCACGTGCATCTGTTACCGGGCAGAGCACCTCCATCATGTTCACTGTGCCAGCAGCCGTTAACTGTAAACCGTATTTCACTGGACTGCCCTGCTCTCGACACTGCCAGACAGAAGAACTGTGTAGAAAGCGCATTCCTGCGTTTGACAAAGTTTATTTCTAGAACATTTTCTGGTTTCTGGGGGAGAAAAAATTACAAAAGATTTTAAATTTAAGTGTCTGGCTTTCAAAATGTACAAAAAATTTCTACATACTTTAACCTCTTTTTCTTTTCAGTTGTAAATCTATTTATTATTACTTTGCTTTTACTATGAAATGGCCATAGATGCTGATGCAGTTTAAAAAAAAAAAATGGTACTACTACTCATTTATATTCGACCTCTCCCAGTAATTAATTATTTGTATGAGACTCGGATGCATTCTTGCATTTAATTCCATCTCACCCCCGGGTAGGATAATGTCTGTGTCCTACTTTACCTAATATTCCTTTACTGATGTGGTCGTTTATAGACTATTCTGTAATGAAGTCAGATTGCTTCTCAATGTAAAAATTTACATGGAGTCTGATTATAAATGCATCCCACTGCAGACGACATTATAAGGGCGTTGGTGCATCTCCTGGGGTTAGCCTGTTGTACCTCACATGTGCGGGCAGAATTGTGTCAGTGTGTCCTTTCTTCATGAAAGCACTGCAGTAAAACTGGGTCAAGAACATGGTGCATAGCTGTCTGGCAGTGGCCAATGAGAGCCCTCCCCAGAGCCCCACACTGCCCTCCCTTCTGTGCTGTGATTGGCTGTTGGATGCAGACTCTCTGCAAACCCTCGGCTGGGCCGGTTTGCGGCCAGAACTTGGCTGTACGCATGTCCACTGGTCTGTGCTCCATTGTGTTCCGGCCAACACTGCTCTCTCCCTTCAGGGGAAAAGGCCGAAATGGAATTTTAGCTCGTAAAAGGCCCCTTGGTGATTGAGCAGTAGCGCGCCATTGGAAATATGGTGCTTCTGAGAGGAATGTGGTCTTGGGGTTACATTCCATATGTCAGTATGAAAGTAGAGCCATATCAGTTGCTGGCCATGGGCGTCTCATGTTCTTATCGCATTGTCTCGCTCGGACTCCAGCGTCAAGATCTTCTCTCTCGTAGGTCACAGACTCACCTCTAAATCCTTTAAATTCTCCCCACATAGTTATGAAGCCTTTAATGGGCTTCACTGGTGATGTGTTTTTAACGCATCTGCTCACCAGCTGCATTTTCCGCACAGATTCTCAGCTTTAATGGAAGGGCTTTTCTCTGCAAGCCTTGTATGCAACCGCTAAATGTAGTATTATGTACAGTCAAGAAAAAAAATAATGTCCCAAACATAATGCATGACGAAGAGTTATATAGTATTGACCATTTTGTGTAATTTCAAAAGCTCTGAAGCTTTTTTTTTTTAGGCCGTAGCATATTGTGGTAGAAAGAACCGAGACATTACGACAAATAGTATTTTAACAAGTTTATTGTACTGTTACAATTGTGAACAAATGGTGAATCATACCCATGAAAACCAACTGCTGAAGTCTGCGGCTCTTGCTTCCTGGTAACAGACAGAGCCGCAGACTTCAGCAGTTGGTTTTCATTGGTATGATTCACCATTTGTTCACAATTGTAACAGTACAATAAACTTGTTAAAAGACTATTTTGTCGTAATCTCTCGGTTCTATGTCAATATCTAGGATATAACTGTGGTCTGCTGTCCACAGGCTGTAGTGGTGCGGTCTGCCTTTGGAGAGCAGGAGGTTCGGGGGCCGGGGGGATGGGGGGTGGTAGGAGGGGAAGTGTTGCTTCACTGCTAATTGAAGCAGCTTAGGTCGCAAGAAAACGCCCTTAATGCTCACAGACTGGCTTAATGGCCGCCACCTGTCGGGCTGTTACACTGCAGAGGGGTGTAAGCCCTTACTGTGTGAAGGTCTGACGCAACGAGCGTTTGTACATCGGCGGCTTCCTCCTGCGTTTGTGCTCTTCCTGACGCCAGTCATGTCATGATGGGGTTCAAATAAGTTTTTTTTTTTTAAACCAATGTCTTGACTGTATTTATGGATAGGTTTTAACGGCACCATAGTAAATGTCAGTTTTTCATAAACAGAATTTTTCTGGAATTCCTAGTTTTTTTTTTTTTTCTTTGTTGTTGGGACACCATTGCAGCGGCCTTGTGTCCGTTTCTGCAAAGGTTTGTGAATTTTTGGAAGTGATGAACAGATCAATTTACATGGTAATCAAAGAGCAGTTATTCAGGCCTTTTTGTAAAATTCCAAATTGAGAGCTGCCTGACAATGGCTGATGGTACAGTTATGGCCTGCTGCCCGGCATTTGTGTGCATTGTATTCTAGCCTTCAGTTGTATTTATGGGATGGCAGGCATCTCCACTATCCTGTGGACGGCCGGGGTCTCATTAGTCCTCGAGAGGGAGCATTTCAGGCTGATGCAAGGAGAATTTAAGGGTGAAGTGTGTGGAAAGGAGCCATGAAATGCGCTTCTCTTCATGACTGGGTGAACTGCTGTATTGTCAGGGAATTGAGGCTAAAGGCTATTTAGATTTTTCCATAGAGAGGTTAACTGGCACAGCTCGCGCCTCTGGGCAATGCAGCTACAGCTAAGCACTAAAGAGCCGGAGCTTTAGCCTGCGACTAAAGAGTGTAATACTGCATTGTTTACATAATTTAGAAGACTACATGCAATAGGACTATTGTTTACATTTGTCATTTGTTTTTGTTTTTTTTTTGTTTTTTTCCTTCCCCCTCTGAAACCACTTATGGTTAGTCATATATGGTAATAATTCTGGGATAAATTGCCTACTGTTCCATCACAAAAGATCTGCAATGACGATCCAAAGACCTGTGTGTTCAAAAACTTATGGAGGTTCAGTAATTTTGAAGAGGTTTTGTGATGCGAAATTTCAGTGTCTGTACCCTTTAAAATAATGAAGTCATTTGCCGATATGTAATTGCTTGCAGAGGTGGACAATCCAGCCCCAGAAAGTAAAAGTCTGTCCCTGTATTTTGCTGCAACTGCTTGGATCTAAGAATTGCAGCAACTCTTCAGCCCAGAGGTTGAACTAATTAGGAAAATCAGCTGCCTGAGCTCATTGCTGGAGGTAAAACATGGCTGGACTTTTACTTTCTGACCCCTGGAATGTCCACCTCTGATTGCTTATGCGGTGTGTTATGGCCCCAATTTGTTATTACATTCATAACACAACAGCAACAGCAAGGGACGACAAACACAGTTTCAACAACTAAAACACATTTAATTTTTAACAAAGACAAAGACTAATAACAACCTACAACTAAAGACCAAGATTGATAAATAAAAAAAAACAGAAATAATTACAGTCCCTTTTTGGTGGGGTGGCTTGGTGATGTCCTGGATGAAGAAAATGCTCAAACTCAGGCAAAGAAATCCACAAAAGAAAACGTCACAGGTCTTGAACAGAATGGCAGGTCTGGTCATCTTCTTGCAATTTCTCCTACTACTTTACTGTCTCAATTCTTTTCCTTATATACTCTTTTGCAGACCCCACCCACATTTAGACCTCTTTTTTTTTTAATTTTCTGAGACTTGCCCCAGACATGTCCAGGACATGTCTAAACATGACTCCAGTCTGAGCTTAACAAAAAAAAGGTAAATACTGCCATCCAGTGGCCTATATTCACATTACACCTCCATTCCAAAAGGGAAAAATTTTGACTCATAAAGGCAAAATTTTTCTTTTCAATACAAAATGGTTAAGTGAACACTTGTCTATATATACATATCATACAATATTCAAACACATGATATATATATACACATTCAAACACGGGATAAGCAATCAGCAATTACATTGTCTGTACCCTTCACATGCTTAATTTCCAAGTCAAACTCCTGTAAAATCAAACTCCAATTCAACAATCTCCGATTCTTGTTTTTCATCTTACTCAAAAACATTAACGGATTGTGGTCAGTGTACACAATCATTGGCTTTTGTCCTGTACAAACATAAACCTCAAAGTGTTGTAAAGAAAGGACCAGAGCCAACAGTTCCTTCTCTATTGTGGAATAGTTCCTTTGGTGGCGATTGAACTTCCTGGAGAAGTATGCCACGGGATGCTCAATGTCATCAGAGTCACTTCTCTGTAGGAGCACAGATCCACAAGCTTGGTCGCTAGCATCGACCGCGATGGAGAACGGTTTGTTGAAGTCAGGAGATTTGAGCACGGGGAAGTGACACAGCAGAGACTTCAGGCGATCGAAGGCTCTCTGGCATGCATCATCCCAGGTGAACTTTACGCCTTTCTTCAGTTGGTCAGTTAGACTGAGAGCAATCTCAGCAAAGTTCTTGCAGAACTTGCGGTAGTACCCGATCATTCCAAGGAAGCGGCGCAAAGCTTTTTTGTTGTCAGGAACTGGAAAGTCCATGATGGCTTGGACTTTAGCATTTATGGGTGCCACCTTACCCTGGCCTATGACGTAGCCAAGATAGGTGACAGTAGCACAACCAAAGTCACTCTTGTTCAGGTTAACAGTCAGGTTAGCCTGGGTCAGGCGCTGGAACAACGTCTCTACATCTTTTAGATGTTCTTCCCAGGAGTCACTCCATGTGATCAGGTCATCGATGTATGCACCCGTGTGTGGCAATCCGGCGATTGTAGACTGTATCATCCTTTGGAACGTGGCTGGGGCATTTTTCATGCCAAAGGGTAGGACTTCATACTGGTACAATCCAGATGGTGTGGCAAAAGCAGAGATGCTCTTGGCCCTCTCAGTTAAAGGCACACACCAATAACCCTTCAATAAATCAATCTTGGTCAGAAACTTTGCTTGCCCTACACTATCAATACAATCATCAATCCTAGGTATTGGAAACACATCAGTTCTAGTTACAGCATTGACTTTGCGATAATCTGTACAGAATCTAGTACTTCCATCAGGTTTTGGAACTAGCACACAGGGTGAACTCCAATCTGAGTTGGAGGGTCTGATAATATCATGTTTTAACATGTACTCAACCTCTTTCTCAGCAATCTTTCTCTTTTCAGGATTCATCCGGTATGGATGCTGTTTTATTAGTTTGGCATCACCAACATCTACATCATGAGAGGCTATAGAAACTCTTTTTGGAACATCAGGAAACAAATCCTCATATTTCTTGATCAACCTTTCAAACTGATCTCTCTGTGAGGGTTCTAAGTGCTGGAGTTTTACATCAAGATTTTGCAACACTTCAGTGTTTGACAATTTACATGAAAGAACTTCAGCTTTAATTCTTGGTTCATCATCTTGAAACTCCCCCTCATCTTCACACGTTTCGACCATTGGAGAATCTGAAGTGACAGCTGCAACCCTAGCATTTCTGTCATGATAAGGCTTTAGCATGTTAATATGGCACAATTGTTTTGGTTTTCTCCTATCTGGAGTCTTCACAATGTAATTGAGATCATTGAGTTTTGTCAGAATTTCATAAGGACCATGAAATCTAGCCTGCAATGGATTGGACTGCAAGGGAAACAACACAAGGACCTTTTCTCCTGGTTTAAACTCACGGCTTCTAGCCTTATGATCATACCAAGTTTTCATTTTTCCCTGACTTGATTTCAAGTTCTCTTTGGCAAGGTCACAAGCTGCACGCAATCTTTCCTTGAACTTGCTAACATAGTCTAACAGACTGATATGCGGCTCTTTCTCTTGCCATTGTTCACTCAATAATAGCAAAGGTCCTCTCACTTCATGACCAAACACTAGCTCAAATGGACTGAATCCAGTAGACTCCTGCACTGCTTCTCTAGCTGCAAACAACAGCAAATGAACCCCTTCATCCCAGTCTTTCTCATGGTCATAACAATAAGTCCTCATCATTGTCTTGAGAGTGGAATGAAACCGCTCTAAGGCACCCTGACTTTCTGGATGATAGGCACTAGAAAGAATCTGTTTTGCACCTAGTTCATACACAACCTGCTGAAACAATCCTGAAGTGAAATTGCTACCTTGGTCTGACTGAATTTCCCTGGGAAGACCAAACAACGTGAAGAACTTTATCAAAGCCTTCGAGATTGCAGTTGCCTTGATGTTACGTAGAGGTATGGCTTCGGGGAATCTGGTAGATGCACACATGATTGTCAACAAGTACTGATTTCCAGATCTAGTCTTGGGTAATGGACCAACGCAATCAACAATGACCCTAGAGAATGGCTCCTCAAATGCTGGGATAGGCTGCAATGGAGCTACAGGTGGGTCTAACTGGTGTTTTCCAACTACCTGACAAGTGTGACAGGTTTTGCAAAAGTTGGAAACGTCTTTCCGAAGCCCAGGCCAAAAGAAGTGTTTCATGATCTTATCAACAGTCTTGTTAACACCAAGATGACCTCCTAAAGGTAAACTATGAGCCATTGTTAAGATCTCATTCCTATAGACCTTCGGAACAACAATTTGCCTGACCACTGCCCAATCTGCATTGGCAGGGATATCAGGAGGGCGCCACTTCCGCATCAACACACCATCCTTGAGATAATACCCAACTGGAACTGCATCTATTTCTTTTTCAGGAAGGGCTCTCCTCTTTAGTACACCAATTTCAGGATCATTAGTTTGCTCCTCAATCAACCGCTTTCTGGACAGAGACAAGTCTCCAGACACATCAGAATCACCAGACCCATCCGGCTGGCTGAATAGAGAACTGATAAAAGTATCTGATAAGTCCTCAAACGGAGAAACCATAGTAGGCCAATCAGAGTCATGAGGCGAACCACCTGAGTCCTGACTATTCAATGTACTGGACGGCACCACAACATCATCTTCTTTAGCCTTCTTGGCCATAGCACGAGTCACTGCGCAAGAAGGATACAGAGATGGGTCCTCATCCCCATTTTCAGTGCTCGGCTGTGAAGTAAGATGTACAGGGGGAACTACTTTGCCCCCAGCCAGGTCATTGCCTAGCAACAGAGAAACACCCTTTATAGGTAGACTTGACATAAGTCCCACCTTTACCTGTCCTGTAACTAAATCTGACTTCAAGAATATAGAGCGCAGGGGTACAGATACAGTCCTCCCTTCAATACCTTGTACAAGTATGAAATCCCCTGAAGCGGTCTCATCACGTAACTCCAAGGAGTCCATCAACAAAAGTGACTGAGAAGCTCCGGTATCCCTTAGGATATATATGGGGACAGGAGTAGTATGCTCATTCAGAGCCACAAATCCCTCTGACACAAATGGAAGAAATTCCTCCCTCACAAAGTCAGCTGTATTAGGCTTTTTAGCCCCACAAGAAGCAGGCAATTCAGCAGATTGGTTATCTACTACAGGGGTTTCTAACCTTGTTTTCACAAAGGCATTTGGTTTGGTATCCTTTTCTTTTTCTTTTTTAGCTTTAAGGAACCAACAGTTAGTTGTAACATGACCAGATTTCTTGCAATATCTGCAAACTAGACCACTTCTGTCACTGTCAGCTTTCACACTTTGATCAGACCTGTTACAGGATTTCTGAGCACCATCACCAGATTTGTCTTTGTCTTTGGGTGAGGAATCTTGGGTATCACCGTAACCCTTTTTCTGAAATTGGGACCATTTATTGTTACTGCTAGACTGAAATTTGGACTTATGAGTGAGAACATATTCATCTGCAAATTTGGCAGCTGATTGCAAGTTCAGTGCTTGCTTCTCATTAAGGTAGGTCTTAACATCATCCTTAACACAGTTCTTGAATTCTTCAACTAACACCATCTCTTTTAGTGAGTTGAAATCATCCTTGACCTCCATAGAAGTACACCAGCGCTCAAAGCAAACCTGCTTTTCATTAGCAAATTCAACATAAGTCTGATTTTCAGATTTCTTCAGACCTCTGAATTTCTGTCGGTAAGCCTCTGGAACCAACTCATAAGCTCTCAAAATAACCTTTTTGACAACGTCATAATCAGAGGAATCATCTGCAGACAAAGCCGAATAGGCTTGTTGAGCTTTACCCTTGAGGACAGTTTGCAACATCAGAGGCCAGTGTTCCTTTGGCCACTGGCAACTCTTTGCTACCTTTTCAAAACACTGGAAATAGTTGTCAACATCTTTTTCCGAAAATGGAGGCACCAGTTTTACCTCCTGGCTAGCCCGAAATTTATTTTCAGTTTGAATTTTTATTTTTAGTTGCTCCATTTGGAGTCTTTCTTCTCTATCGAGTTTCTCTAATTCAAAATCTCTCTGTCTTGCAAATTTTTCTAACTCAAATTCTCTTTGTTTTTCTTCTCTTGCTAATTTTTCTAACTCAAACCGCCTTTGTTTTTCTTTTTCTTCCCTCTCAAATTCTCTTTGTTTTTCTTTTTCCTCCCTTTCAATCTCTAGCATTTTTAATTTAAGTTCCATTTCTATATTTGGATTTTCCACTGGAAACTGTTCCAGATCTCCTGGTGCAAACACATTTTCATCAATGTAATATTCAACTATCTCTCTAGCCAGTCTTGCTTTTCGCATGGCTGGTTTTACCTCTGTCAACTCCAACTGTCTGCAAATTTCTAGCAGTTCTGTCTTTTTAAAAGACTTCAAAACCCCTACGGTTGGTGATGCCAAGAAATCATCCATTGCTGTTGTCAATATATATCTAGGAAAATTCACAAAAACAATTTCACAATTTGGAATGTTAGATTTTCAATAAATTACTCACACAATGGTCTATCCCGGACCTTGAGCCCCCAATTTGTTATGGCCCCAATTTGTTATTACATTCATAACACAACAGCAACAGCAAGGGACGACAAACACAGTTTCAACAACTAAAACACATTTAATTTTTAACAAAGACAAAGACTAATAACAACCTACAACTAAAGACCAAGATTGATAAATAAAAAAAAACAGAAATAATTACAGTCCCTTTTTGGTGGGGTGGCTTGGTGATGTCCTGGATGAAGAAAATGCTCAAACACAGGCAAAGAAATCCACAAAAGAAAACGTCACAGGTCTTGAACAGAATGGCAGGTCTGGTCATCTTCTTGCAATTTCTCCTACTACTTTACTGTCTCAATTCTTTTCCTTATATACTCTTTTGCAGACCCCACCCACATTTAGACCTCTTTTTTTTTTAATTTTCTGAGACTTGCCCCAGACATGTCCAGGACATGTCTAAACATGACTCCAGTCTGAGCTTAACAAAAAAAAGGTAAATATTGCCATCCAGTGGCCTATATTCACATTACAGGTGGCCAAGGCAGGCAAGTTCAAAAGAACGTGGGCTGCCATGCAAGGAAATGTTCAGACACTTGTTTTCTTGTGAAATAATTCACATTTCTGACTTGGGCTAAAATGAGAGACCCAGTATCAGACCGATAACGAATTTTCAAACTGAAGAAACTGACCTCAGTTAAGATTAGTGTTTAGAATTCCACAATGAGAAAGAGGGTGGGCAAAAATGTGTCCATGGAGAGCTGCGAGGCGATAATGTGTGCTGACCGAAAAGAACACGTGTTTCACATTCACCAAACAAACATTTAGACCTTTTTGGTCGTGAATTCCTTTTCATCTGGTGTAAAGAGAGCGCAGAATCCCACAATAAAGCACATCATGCCGAAAGTCAAACATGATGGTTGTAGTGTGATGGTCCGGGGGCTGTTCAGCTGCTTCAGGACCTGGGGGACTGAACTTTAGCCGATGGAACCATGAACTCTGCTCTCAAACAGAAAATCCTGACTGAGATTGTCCAGCCATCAGTTCATGAACTAAAGCTCAAGTGCAATTGGTTTACACAGCTGGACAATGATCCAGTGCAATCAAGTCCATCTGAGTGGCTCGAAAGAAACAAAATGAAGGTTTTGGGGTGGCTTAGTCAAAGTGTTGGCTTGAATCCAACTGGAATGCTGTGGCATGACTTGAAGGGTGCAGCTCATGCTCGAAAACATGCCAGTGTGAATGAATTAAAACAATTCTGCGAAGAATGACCCAAATTCCTCCACGGAGATGTAAAACGCTCATTGCTGCTTATCCGCAATATTTGATTGCATGTCATCGCATGTCATTACATTGTCATCGAGGATTGGCATAATTAGTCGGTGCATTTTGGGGGGGGGGGGGCAGGGCTATTATTGCATATTATATACAATTGTGTTTCATCACGCAGTCTTTTATTCAAATTAAATCCCAAACCAGGCTGGTTGTAATTAATTTGTTGGAAATGGAAAGAGTTTGGCTATTTGTTTTGACAAATGTGGTTTTTGCATAGTAAAATTCCAAAATGTTCACGATTCTGAGAGGTAAATTTTTCTTTTTCATGTCTTACCATGGCCTTGTACCAGTTGAGGTTGTTTACAGAAGGATCACATGGTATTGCTGATTTCTGGCCTGTTATCAGGTTACATTGATTAAATTTCTCACGAGCCTTTATTGGTTCCCTGGTTACAAGGACGAATTTCAAGGTTGCAGAGGTTGTGATGGATTGTGTCGTTTCCGGTCTGTCTCTCAACTGTTCTCGATCACTTGTGTAAAATCCGAACATGTTCATTCAACCATTTAACATTCTTTTACAGTTTCAGAATATTTATTGAAATGTAATTTTTCATTTCAATTTGGATGCATGTATTATTTTATTAATGCAGGTTTCGTTGTGGCAAAGGCCCATCTTGTTTCCATGCAAATTAATTTCTGCCTGTACGTTATTGTATTATATTGTATCATGTAGCTGTGTTTGGTACTCATGTTTCCTTCAGGAATTCCTTGCTGTTGGCTGTTAGTGTGATGCTTGTTGAAGATAAAGCTACTGCTCTCTTCTTCTTTGGTATTAATACTTGAACCTCGGCATGATCGTCTTAAAGGCCACTCTTCCAAGGTAGCTGCAGTGCCAACTAATTGCCGAGTTTGACTTGTTATTCCTGAACTAATGCATCGTGTCAGTGCTAAAGTGCGGCGTGCAGCTTGAATGATTAAATGTGCCTGCTGGGGCAAATTTAGTGCTTGTGTATTCAAAAGGTGAAGCCAGCTGTGTCTCGACTGGGCTCCTCCAATTATTTTACTGAGACTTTACCGTGTGTTGAATCAGCTTTATGTTAATTCCTTTCGGTTCACATGACAGTAAATTTCTATATTGGTTGGCTTACAGGGGCAAAATAACCGTTCAATGGCAAGTGCTGACGGCAGAATCTGCACCCTCTACTCTGTTAGGCAGAGCAGCACAGAGACGACATGCATGAACGAACACACTGCCGTGGTGCGAAAAAGTGCGTGCGCACACACTGCTGCAATGTGTGAATTGGAACACGCGCCGCACAGACGTGTGTGTGTGTGTGTGTGTGTGTGGGTGTGCATGTGCTCGCATGCGCACACACTATGCTGCAGTGCACAAACTCCCAAACAAAGACAGGGCAGACAAAAGATGTTTGTCCGTTTTCTCATTTCTGCACATCAGTCGCACTTAATCGTTTGTTTTTCGAGCAAAATTCAATAGAAGACAAAGAGAGCCCGCATAATTAAAACTAGTTTTTAAGTAATCATTTCATTTATTTGAGGAAAGAATTTCATGTAAATCAACTGGCCCTTTGTGAAAAAAATTAACCCTTAGATCGCTATAGGCAACTATAGTTGCCCAGTGGTGTCAGATATCAAAATCAGATGCTGATGAAAACTTATTATGTGGTAACTTGTTTAAGAGCTCAGGCTGGGGTGCTCTTTTAAACAAGTTGCCACACGGCAGATTTTCAACATCTCAGGATAATTACATTTTTAATTCCTTTGAAAATATATTCATCACTCTAAGGGTTAATTGCCCCCACTGTTACTAAATGTGCAAATTAGCCAAATTTAATTGATAACTGGTTTAAATACTGTATGGGTTAAAATTGCACAGTTTGAAGAATATCATCCTGGGCTTGGAAAAGCTTGCAAAGCCTCGCTAAAGCCCGTCTGACTCCCAGCAACCACACTGAGGCCCATTTTCTCCAAATATAGAAAACTTGCAACTTTGAATCTTCCTGGGAGCGTTCGATCTGCCAAAATTCCTTCAAGAGCGCTTCAGCGACTCATCTGGGATTTCGCGAAAGAAACCAGACTAACATGTAAAGAGCTGCTGGCCCTGTTCACCTTTGAGGTCGGCGCTCTTGAATCCACCATCTGTATGAAACTGGGCAAAAATGTTATCCAGGGGATAGTTGTGTGGTGAAAGCCTGTGCTTATAAAGAGGAGTATGAAGGTTCGCCTTCCATTTGCCAAAAACGCCTCGATGCCCACTCTCCCCCCCCCAAAACCATTTGGGATAATGTTCTGTGGACTGACAAATTTGAAGTGGAACTTTGTAGAAGTTATGAAGCCTGTTATGTCTGGTGTGATGCTTTCGCGGTATTATTTTGCAATACAAATATTATATCTAAAACATGAGGTGGTGGTAATGTAATGGGCTGTGGATGCTTCGCTGCCTCATGGTTCCTGCAACTTGCCATCTTAGACAGAACCTTGAATTTTGTTGTTTACCAGAAAATTGTGATGCAGAACATCCTGCCATCAGTGTGCACCCTGACTGAGTTTTGCGGCAAGACTATGATTTGTAGCACAAGTGCAAGTCCAGCTTTGAATGGCTCTTAAAGGGACAAAATTAAGATTTTGATGAGGCCTGGTCCTGATTTGAACAGTCATGAGACACTAAGACACACTACTTTAAAATTAATATTCAGAAGTTCTCCAATAGCTAAAGTAATTCTGCTAATGACATTCCTGCCCTGCTATGTGACAGACTGTTCTCCTCGAAGTGTTAGTTTGCTGTTCTCGCAGCTAAAAGTGTCCTGACATGTTAAGTTTGGGGGAGGGTAGTGTGTTTTCGTGTGGATGATTGAGGTGTTGGATGACTTTTTGTCTTCTATAAATTCTATTTTTAAAGCTGTATGCTGTGTTTTCTCACAATGTTCTCCTCCTATTCGTTTTCATGATATTTGGAAAGTATTCTGTGTGGCAAGTATGCAGGATTACAGGAAATTGGAGCAGGAGTGAATGTTTTTTCTGGGCAGCGCGCATTCCTGGCATTACATACACATATTGCTGCAATATGTAAGTGTACATCTGCATACCGAACACACGTGCGCACTGCAGGAATGTGTGAAGGCGTTCCCTCCGCACATGTATCGCTCACTCGTATCTGAGCCGTTAATCTTTGGTCCGGGCCCCGCCCCGGCCACTAAGGGGCCTCTGCAGTGCTATTACAGAGGAAGCTGATGGAGGCGGAGTCCGTGAGCCCTGCTTCTGCCTGTGCTCGGCTTTGTTTCCACGGTCCAGTCTGTTGCAGGGAGTCCTGAGCCGTGCTTCCCGATGACCTCTGTGTTTCGTAGACCTTATGATAATTTCGCCAAGATCAGGACTGTTCAGCGTGATCCAGAAAGGGCTGGTGTGGGAGCAGGCTTTCATTCCAACGAAGAACAATGATTCATGCAGCCATCAGCACCACTTATTTCTCAAAGTGTGTGGTCGCTGTGCAGTGTTCACCAGTCAAATATGATGTCACGTGATCTCCCGCAAAATTTCGAGGTGCTGATTTGGTCGAGCAGATTCTGCTTTCTTTTTTTCTCTCTGCATTAACAAGATCAAATTGCCTGGTCAATCTAGGCGACATGATTATCGCGTTTAAGCATTTTTCCGTCCAATCAGGAGTTTAGTCTCGGGAGGCAAAGTTGAAATTTTGAAAAATGGCACTGATGAAGCTGTTTTCTGGAGGGTTATGATGGTGAAGTGAGATCTGAGTGAGTGACAGGACTGAGATTGCATCTCTGGACTCCCCTCTCACAGACGATGATGTGAAAATCTTTGTGAAGGATCCTCATGGCCATTGTGTGTCAGCTCAGAACTGAGAACAAATATCTCCTCATACGCAAACGGCTTTGTTTGCATTCATTTCTCTCCTCCTACTGCCTGGTCTGTGTTTATTGATTCTTTCGATCGGCCACCTTTGTGGAGTTAAGTCTTTGTGATATTGTGTCAGCTGAATATCTCACTATGAACCTTGGAGAAAATATTATTTCTCTTCACTTGAGTGCACTTGACCCTCTCTCTGTTTTCAGTGATATTATGTTGGTGTATTATTGGGGTTGTAACTGTGGATGGTCACTTCTTGGTTGTGAGTGCTTCTGTGTCATTTCTGTTTTCTCTCAGTATTTGGATTTAAGACATGGTGTGGGTATTGCACAGTCTGGAACAAATGCCTATCACATGCACCATACAGCAAGAAGCTATGTGATTGGTGTACAAGACAGCAGGTAGCTGTGTGATTGGTGCTCAGGGCAGCAGGTAGCTGTGTGATTGGTGCTCAGGGCAGCAGGTAGCTGTGTGAGTTATGCCCAGTGCTGGCAGTTGTATGTTGATTCTACTGTTGTTTTTTTTAATCTACTTTACATCAAGCAGTCCTATAATCTTTCTACATTACAGTATGATTAAAATTACCCCAACTGCAGATTGAGGGAAATTACTGTAATTGGAGTAAGATTGCTCACATTTGAGAGGAGTGTTTGTGTGTGCGTGCGTATCTGTACGCTGTTTGAATGGAAGTGCAAAATTTTTCTGGTACTGCAAGTCTGTCTGCCGATCAAATCTTAGCAACACTTAGCAGAGGCTTTACACCAGACTGCTCTTCAGAGATTCTTCTTTCACCGTTGAGCACTTTTCAGAGTAAGGTGTCTTCTCTGAATGAGTAAAAGGTTTTTATTGTGTGTTGATACGGCAGTAAGAGTGTATATTGGAATAAGTGTTCGCTCCCAACCAGTTATACTACTGATCAGGATGGTCACTCATGCTGCATGGTAATAATCATCTTTACTGAACTGGTCCTGCAGCAGTGTATTTCAAGTTTTAAACTTGGAGCCACTCATTTTCATGGTTAAGCACCTGTTGTGTGTTGCCAGTAGACGACGGTGCGTACTGCGCTTGGCCTGTGTTTGCTGTTCATATTTTCATTGATTTCTGAAGCTCTGAGTTCTGTAATGTAAAAATGAGGTGAAATGGAAAGCGATGCATGTTCCCCTTGTTTGGATACTTTTGCCACAGTAACAGCTGCATAACTGCACAGTATGGAAGAACATGTCAAACCAAGTGGAATTTATTTTATAGAAAAAACCGAAGCACACCTTTCATTTCAAACTTTTCTCAAAGTATGAGTATTATTATTAGTAAGACGAGAGAGACCGTTAAACTGAGGCAAAAAGGTTTTTGGACACAAATCAGAATAAACTAAACTGAAAAAGTAAAATTATTTATCTGGAACGATGGAATAAGCAAACAAATGCAAAACAAGTTTAGTCACCACCTGGCTCTCAACCAAAGATGTGAACTTTGCAGAATTTCTCATTACAGTTGAAGACAGAATTTTGACAAGTCCTTATCAAGAGGCAGCTCAACTATTTTATAATACTTCAATATTTCTTTATCTGTGTTTATGAAGTGAAATATTTCAGCCTCTCTCTTTCATATCCTCTCCCGCCCTCCAGTTTTCTTTTTCCTTTACTCTGTTTTTCTCCTGAGCGGCTCACGTGCATCTGAACGAGTGCACAGTTCATGCTTTCTTGTTCTCGACTATTTTTCCTTGTTATAGTGTTTCACACTCACTGCTGTGCTTTGACAGTACAAATGCAAGTTTTATCATGCCTGCGAAGCACTTTGGATTAGAAAGAGTAACTTGAGAGTGTATGAGAGAGAGATGGAAACCGGTATATGCGCTTAACCCCGTTTTGTGTTTGCGTTACAGGTGTGTGGTGGTGCTTCTTAACCCGAAGAAGAACAAACAGCATCACATCCTGAACAGCTCAAGGTGCGGCCAGAACCCCCCCCCCTGTCTGTGTCCTTCTCCTGGTGTCTGTTTGTTCTGAATCTGGTGAAAAATTTGACTCAAAACTGCCTTCAGTCGGACTGCATTACTGTTGACGATCGGCTTTGTTGACTAAATTTCACCAAAAAGTTATTCTTGAAGAAAAATAGCGTATAATTGGAAAAAGCTGTAAATTTTATGAAAATGTATGTACTTGCTTCTGGTTGTAAAGTTTAAAAGGGTGAATATGACATTGCTTCAGAAGTTGAAGATATATAAGAGTCATAATACTTATTATAATAGTTTACAGTCGTTAAAAGTAGAAGAGATGTCAATAAAAATGAATAGTACTCTTAATGTGCGAAGTAAGCTGGTTAGCGGTTTCTCGTCGAGCGTGTGAAAGACCAGCACTAGTTGAAAAACGGCAGAAAACCTCAGAAAATAAACGACTTCGCTTGGAGTTCTTTTGTCCCTATTGAGGCCAGTTTTCACCGATGTGACTGCACGAGACAGTGTATCGTTTCTATGGTAACGACTCTATTTATGACTCGCTGTGTCTCTAATTGCTGGGCTTTCCAGTGTTGGCAGCTGGATAATTTGTAGCGGCTTAAAATATGAATGGGGATGGTGACAGCGTGTGTATTTGAATTGTAGTGTACAGACACGGCTGTTTCTCAGACAAATTGATTCGCCGATCCTCTCTCTCTGCAGTCTGTTTCGTCCAACTGACTCTAGTAATAAACTTAACTATGTGCATTTTTTCTGAAACCAGCTACTTGGGACGTGACCAACTCAGTTGCTGGCAACACAATCAGCCGAGTAAATTCGAGCTGAGACGGCGTATTTCACATCTCCCGTCAACGGTATAAATTGGTTTAGTCTCATAGCGAATCTCGGGTCTGAACTGGTCTTATAGGACTGAGAGAACTCCCTGCAAGCAAAAGATCACTGCGTAAAAACTATTGACCATAACTGTAAATGATATCAAAATTATTTTTGGATATTACTTAATCCAGAACAGACTGATCAAAAGGTATTAATGATTGAGTTTTTTGGGCAAAACTTGAGGGCAGAATAAGAATAATTAAATGCTAAAGAAGTATGTGAGAGAGTTAAGTGTACTGCCTCAGTGGAGTTCGTACACAAATAGAATGTTTTTGAAGTCGTCCTTAAGTAAAAGTGACGGTAAAACTAATGAAGTGTGAAGGAAAGATTTCGGGCCATGAAACCGGATCTGGGCTGAGACGCCACAGGCCTCAGGCTCTTCCGTAAGGTGTGCAGCTGTTGGGTTTTAGAATCTGGGCCGTTAAACTCTTCAGTTCCCTGACCCAAAGATGCAGTGCCCCGCATGGGCGAGAGTACAGCTGTCCCCCCACCCCCGGAGCAGGGGGCGAGCCTGAGAGCTCTCGCTTTCAAAGACCACCGCTCTCCCCCACTGTCTGAGGCACTCGCGGGTCACGACCCCCTCTGAGGTCGGCCAGATGCCTTGGCATCGAATTTGCAGTGCACACACACACACATACACACACACACGCGCACATCCTTGCGCTCATATCTTTCTGAGGACATTACATTGACTTCCATTCATTCTTTCTGTGTCTCTATAGCCTTTCCCTAATATTAACAATAATGTGCGCCTAACCCAAACCCTTACCCTAACTTTACCCCTAACCTTAACTAATTAAGTCACTGTAAGCCTTTGTAGTTGTGAGGACAAGTATATCCTCACTTCCCAATAATGTCCCCACTCCGCAGGAAACACTTTTTTTTTTTGTCCTCCCTGTGCGGCAGATACTAGAACACATGCACGCGCACAGACTCATACACACTCACATGCTTATAACATAACCGAGTGCAAGAACAGGCAATTCAGCCCAACAAGGGTCGGCATTTTCCTACAGGTTTCTGCAAAACTGTACATAATACGGGATAATTGAGGTCTAGACAATATCTTGCTCTGTATCAAACCCGGTCCTGAACTTTGTAATGCATGTGCTCAATTTACTGTCAGCTGACCTGATCTTAATGTAATAATCCTGCCTCTTTGACTTTGTTTATCCCTTTTACATGTTTAAGGTCCTCCGGCTGATCCCCCTCCGACTCAGGCTGATGAGATTAAGAGTCTTCAGTCTTTTCACTTCATTTTGTCTTTTTATTTACGGAATTCGTGTGTGGGCTCTTTGTACCTTTTTCAGAGCATCTAGATCTTTCTCACAGGACGTCCAGAGAACTGCACAAAATATTCTGTGTGTAATCTTAGAGGGTGTTGTACAAGATTAGAAACCTCTTAGGATTTATACTCCTTAATGTTAGCTATGTACTGCTGTAGCGCAGTGGCTAGAGCCTAATATGTTTTATCACTCCCCAGACATGCTCAGCTCATGCCAGTACTGAACTACCCATAAAGTAATCCTGTCTACAAAAGTAATATATATATATTTTTTTTATTTCATAGAGGTTGAACTTTACACTTGGCTACAGTGAACTGTGTAATACATTGGATAGTGACTTTGTTTCTTTGGTTTCACTGGCTGAGTTGATCAGAGATCAGTTGAACATGTATTTTACATGCTGAAGAGCAGACTGACTGCAGAAGGTGTTTGAAACGGGCAGGAACTGTAGATGGCAGCTGCCCAGGCCTGGCAGAGCGTCAATGGAGGAGAAATCCATCATCTGCCGATGACCAAACGCCACAGAGTTCAAGCAGCCATTGCACGCACAGAATATACCACCAAATATTAAAAATGATTACTCCGCACCATGACAAACTGTCTGTATTTTTGATGCTCCTGAAAATGGAGTGACTACATGCCATGATGCAGTAATATCTAAACCATCAATCCATTATGGATCAAAACGCCCTCAAATTGAGGCCGGCAATCGCCACTTTGACCTCACCATTGTATCCCTTCAAATTGAAGTGCTAGAGTACAGAACACAAATCAATAATATGTTCTGTCCACTTAATTATGGTGCTCACAGAGTATTGAATTTCATTAGCCCGCTGTCAGCACTCTACTTTCTCTAAATAAATACAATGGAGACAGCCAAAAAATAATGTGCTGAAAGCGTCTGTAAATATTAACTATGGATGAAAAAATGCTGCTGGATTCAGAGGTTCGTGTGATGAATTCTGCCCTCTGTTCTTTTCTTTGCAGAAAAAGCATCACAACTCTCGCTTTCTCCCCTGATGGAAAATACCTGGTTACTGGTGAGGTACGTCAGGATTATATTCTCCTTCAGTCGCTCGTGATTATTTTTAAAAAGGCTGTTTTGTAAGAATGAAGAGAATCTGGTTTCAGTTTATAACCCCAATTTTGAGTGGGCACATTATGGACAGTTCAAGTGAAATAAAAAGGATTGATGAGAAATGATCAGTCACCAACTACTGTGCACTACACTGCTAAAACACTGCTACAGTACTTTATTTGACACTTTAACATGTGAAATCAGTTGTTTACTGATAATAGACACTTATTCTACACCTGCTGACTCCAGCAGACTTCAAAAAGGTTAGCACATGGGCCAGTTTAGAATTAAAACTGATGTGACAAGTTGTTTCAGTGATGTTAAACAGGTGAATTATTGTTTTATAAAAGATGCCTCCAAAAAATGCTTTGTCTCTCGAGCAAACAAATGTGTAGGCCTATAAACCATCGCCTTGTGAACAGTGTTCCCCAAAGACAAGCTGGTAGTATTTTAGGCATTTTAGCCTCTATGATGTGTGATGTTATTAAGAGATGGAAGTAATCTGGGCGAATCATGGTGCATAAAGGGGAAAGTCAAAAATCAGAAATTCCAAAGCCTATATCTGTCATGGTGTATAGGGTTATGTTGATTTATATGGCATGATTGACTTAAACATTTACGAGGCCCTCATTATTGTTAGATTTAAGAATTTTGGAGCAGCTGCCACCTGGACATCTTTTTCAGGGACATCCTTGCATTTTCCAGCAAGAAAATGCCAGACCATATTCTGCATGCATGGATTACTAGGGCATTGCTGTGTAAGGAGAGAATGCAGACACTGAATTGGCCTGCATGCTGTCCTGATCGCTCTCTGTTTGAGAATGTGTGGCGCATTATAAATAAAAATGTATGGCAATGACGGCCTTTTACAATTTTGCCGCTGAAGACCTTCATAATGGTGACGTGGGGAAAAATTTTACTCCCTGAACTTGACCAACTGGTTGTATATTCAGTATTTGGATAATACTTATGTTGACAAACCACCAAAAAAGTCTGAAACCAATCCTTTCTGTTACTCATTTTCTCATTTGATCACTCTATCATGGGCTCTCTCTCCGAGTTCTCATCAGCTGAAATACGTTTCTGCAGTTAGCTTGTGGATAATATGAACTATTCCTCAATCTTAACTGACATGTCTAAAACGTCCTGTGAACCTTAATTCTTAAAGCTCAGAAAGGATTCATGCTGGATTTAGGTGTAACTTTTTTTGGCTGGTCTTATTTAAGCTAATCTTTATTGAATGTTTTGGCAAGGTGTGGCAGCCAAAAACAGTTTTTAAACCAGAACGTCTACATGCAAGTGGGTCAGGGGAATGCAAAGGATGAGACTGGTGTAACTGATATTTAATCCTGTCTGTTTGGCTTTTGTTTAACAACATATCAATACCTTTTTTCTCTCCTCCATGTTCTTTGTATTCCTGTCCTCAGGATAATCGGGTGTAAAGTGGACAGGTTGTTGAATACTCCAGTCCGTGTTGGTTTGAAGCAGAGCTTGCTGGTTGATGCAGGCCTAATCCTTCTGATCCAGAAGGAGATTATGAAATCAGAGCTTGGCAGTGCCTGTCTGTGCAGGGGTCGTGCCCTCTGGCTGCCCTCCGACAGCTCGCGGCTCTCTCTCTGTGGTGGAGGAGTGGGTGTGACTGCAGGTGAAAGGCAGTTCGTGTTTCGCCCTGACAGATTACGGCTCTCCTCTGCCGGAGACGTCTCACGCATCAGCACCAATGATCCAAATCATTTTTTGTGTTCATTTTTTACCCTTCCTTTTTCCTCACCCTGCGTGCTGTCGAATCGTTGCGTCCACCGCAGCGATCTGCTTTCGTCAACACAGGAGGACTGTGCTGTGGCACGTGATTACCCCGAATCGCGCGATGACGAGCCCTCACTTCTGTACGCTGTGAGGTCGCGCTGCTTTCGCCGTCGGAGGATTGTGTAGTCTGCTTATTCGGCTCACACGGCCGCAGGAACGCGGCTGCTTGAGAGCGACGAGCATAAGAATTTTAACTGGTTTGACCCCTGTTGTTCTCGGCTAGGCTGAGCTAATTATTTCCTCGCCCGTGCGGACCTCTGGCCATTGCTGGTGATTAGCGTGGCTGCGATTTCTTTGCTGTGATCCACTTGGATGCAAAGACTATTTTACTATTAAATTCCTGGAAGCATTTAATCAGAAGAAAGCAAGAAGGTTGTGGGTACGAATCTGGCCTGGTGTGGAGTTTGCATGTTCTCTCCGTGTTCGCGTGGGTTTCCACCCACAGTCCACAGACATGCGCATCAGGATCAGGCTAATTAGAGATGCTAAATTGCCTATGAGTGTGAGAGTGAATGGTGTGTGCGCCCTGCGATGGATTGCTGAGATGTGCAGGGTGTGTCCCTGCATTCCACCCATCGTCAGCTGGGATCGGCTCCAGCTCCCCCTGCGACCTTAGTGAGGAAGAACCGGGAATAGAGGATGAAATGATGGATGGATGGATTTATTACTGCAATATTGGTAAACAAAGTTCCCCATGCAACCTCAGTTTTGCTTGAGTTAAGCTGTCATGGTTCTCCATAAGTAACGCTTCCAACGGAACTATTTTGACATGACATAAACTCCCAGTCTGCCACATTCTCCTCTGTTGCCAGCTCTCCAGTTTTGCGCTGGCCTGTATAAGCCTTCCCTCCATGGCATTCTTCTGTGGGAGAACTAATTCTTTGTGAAAATGTGCGCAAATTAAGTTTTAAGGATAATAGTAACACTTTATTAGGGAAGAGACTTTGCTGATGATTTTTTTTTTGTTGGTTTTTTGTCCATTTTCCAGCCATCCATTTTCACTTTCTCGTGAGCTCAGTTGAAGACAGGGTCTTGTGGAGAGGCCTGTGCTCACAAGCTCTGGGCACAGCTAATCACAGCAGGAGTCAGGAAGCATGTTTTTAGTTTTGTTTGTACAGAAACATTAACTTCTCCTGGTGCTGAGAGGGAGGTTGTTTTGGGAGTTGCTGACCCCGATTCCCACGGAGGGGCACGGGGGGAGGGCTGTGGAGGACTTGTGAAGCTCTTTGTCCCTCCGGACCCGAGCCGCTATGTTATCAGAGTATTTATGAGCAGGACTTGCAGGATTCCGCGGTGTTTGTTTAAAGGCCGTTTTTTACTCGTAAGACGTCTCTGTTAACAGTGGCAAGCGACCAAAATTGTGTCAGAGAGAGAGAGAGCGCATTTCGACAGAGTCTTCTACCGTTGGAATATTTGTAACGTTGCAGACGCTGTCATTGGTTGTCTTGTGATTTAAACGGAGGGATGGTCTGAGAGTTTGAGGGTCGTCATGGATATTGTAAGTCGATTCGTGACGTCCGCAAAAAGATTGGTTGATTATGGTCATAAAGAAATAAATATGTATAATTACTATGGAGATGACTGATGGCCCCACAGATGTTGTCCAACACCAAAGCATAAAAGCATCTGTATTGTCTGACACTGTTTTTTAAAGGACTGTCAGCTGGGGCTCGTGTAGTAGAGTCCAGTTGACACAGTACGATATCATGGAGCAAAAATACAAACCCCAAGCTTATTTGTACGCGCAGGAAGCCTACTTTTGTTACTGCTTTAAAGGTGAAAGATGGCCTGCTAGCTGAAATAGTTTACCTTACGCTTTCAATGCATTTTCACCCAAAGATATATGGATGGATAGAATCATTTTGACTTTTTGGGTTTTGCAAAGATGAAATGCGGCTACTCTAACGACTTGGCGATTTATGCAGGCCATCTACTGCAGACGCCTCTACTCTACCACGCATGTGCCCCAGCTGACGTGCCCTTTAAGATGTCTGTCAACGCATGTCTTACACATATAGAAGGGTCTCAAGGTTCTGTTTTGTGTGTGTGGTGATCGTTTCTGCCCTCTTCAGAGTGGGCACATGCCAGCGGTGCGGGTATGGGACGTGGCGGAGAGGACGCAGGTGGCAGAACTCCAGGAACACAAGTACGGCGTTTCTTGTGTGGCCTTCTCGCCGAACTGCAAGTACATCGTCAGCGTGGGCTACCAGCACGACATGATCGTCAACGTCTGGGCGTGGAAGGTACAGCAGCCAAGAGACGGTCATGATTCACTTCAGGCCTCCTGACAGCAGCAGCAAAGTGTGTTTCTGGGTTTCCGCCAGGAAGAGGGAGGAATCCGTTAGTTTACAGCGAGAGGGAATTAACCCTTTTTTGGGTCTTTTTTCTTCCAGCTATGTACTATAGTATCGCTCGGTGAATTTTTTTTCCCTGTAAACTAAAAGATTATAACAATTTAACAATTCCTCTTGAAATCAAATTACTAACTAGTTTACATTAACTGTTTACTGAAACCACAGGTATGTTTAATAAAGGTTGCATCAAGTATTTTATAATGTTGCTCTTCTGACAAACCCATATTGACAGATGCGTATCTTTTGACCGCTAGAACGGTTAAATATTTCTGCCTGTGGAACTACCCGTCTTGTAGGTATGGAAGGCATTTTCAAAAACATTTTGAGAATGTTAAAAATGTGTATCTCGCAGTTGAAATTTGTCTCCCTTTTCTCCGTAGAAAAATGTCGTTGTGGCTGCCAACAAGGTGTCCAGCAAGGTAACGGCTGTGTCGTTCTCAGAGGACAGCTCCTACTTCGTCACGGCGGGACACAGGCACGTCAAATTCTGGTACCTGGACCACACCAAGTCCTCAAAGGTAGAGCCCCAGCTCCTATTAATCGCTGTGCATTTTCCACAGTTGATCTTTGGGTCCGCTAGTGTGCTAGTCTAGTTCTGACTTAGCGGAGACACAGGCCAGCGGCACTTGCCCATATAGCATTTCACCAGCTCCATTGCGGTCAGAACACCCGGTTGTTATTTATACGCGGTCCTTCCATTTGTGGTTTTTGCTCTCTTGCCTATGGAGAGCCGCAGGTTAATTGGGCTTCGTTTTCACCATCAACAACTTTCATACCATCATCGTAAACCAGCTCATAAACCAACTCATGTATTCTTAATACAGACTCAATACAGACCAATACAGACTCTAAAAAAACCGATAAGATCCAGGTTAGATAGTCGTACAGCGGTCTACCCTGATAAAAATCTGTAAACACTTTGGGGGGCTGCCAAGCTGTCACAGAATTACATTCTCATTACATTTTGGGTTGTAACTCTACAACTAAATAAGATAAAATCAAGTATGATATGTCATATTGAAGGTATTAACTTGTTCTTTAATATTATTAAGTGAAAATATATTTTTTGAGAAATTTTCATTGAAGAAACAAGCAAAAACTACTCCGTCACGGAATTACACAAAATTGATGTGGTTTTTTTAATGTTGTGTTTAACTATCCAGAAAATGATGTTCCTAGCATAGTTAAGTTATGAAACTTCAATATGTTCATATTTAAGGTGTTTTTTGTTAATACTGTAAGTTATAGAAACAAATATTGACTTTAACCCTGCTTTATGGGCAAGAAATCTCCGTCACGGAATTACAAGAGGCAAATTGTCACGGAATGACAACAAAAGTATTAATTAGTTTCAATGTATTTATTTCAATATGTTACACATATATACAAAATTATTTACATTTTTACAGTTTAGCAATATATTACAATGAGTTTTCCGCTTATAATGACCAATCATAATACATACTTCAAAAATTTTTTTTTAATCTCCATGTCAACATTGGCTTTGCGGCCCCCTTTGTCTCTCCTAAAGGAAAATGGTGAAGTTTATTGCTTGATGCCTGCAGTCTAAGAGTTAAAGAGGCCAACAGGCCAACAGGTTTCCTTCTGCAGCCTCCGGTGACCTTGTGCTTTTTTCCAGTTTTCTCAACCGTTGTGTTTTCAGCTTCTCCCTCATCAGACAGAGACCACTCTATAGAATGCTGTTCTACACTGAAATGAGGGTCATGAGTCAGTGAGAACTGGCCATTCAGAAAAGCTGCACTGGCCAATTATATCCAGATGAAGGTCTTCGTAACATTAATATATTATGATAATGTCACCAAAGGATCACGTTAACCGATTAAGCAAGCCAATCCTGACATATTTTGAAAGATGTCTGGGGACAATTTATTCCCAGTACAAACACGAGAAAATGAATTGAGGTCCTGCAAATAAATGGTTGCCTACCTTTGCTAACAAGCTGCACAGTAAGCGTTGTCTTGCGTCCGTATGATATTTCTTCAGGCAGTTTCCCTTTTGCGGCTGGACATGTACGCCGTGAATGATGAGTTGATGTGTTCATTACAGAATGTATTGTCTTTATGTATATTTTTCCTCAAACCATTCACCAGCTAAATGCGACGGTACCCCTGCTCGGCCGCTCCGGGCTCCTGGGAGAGCTGCGGAATAATTTCTTCAGCGACGTGGCCTGCGGGAAGGGTCGGAAAGCAGACAGCACCTTCTGCATCACGTCCTCCGGCCTGCTGTGCGAATTCAATGAGAAACGGCTTCTGGACAAGTGGGTGGAGCTTCGGGTGAGTGACTGATGGGGGGTGGGGCAGTGGCACCATCTGAATGGGTGTTTTAATCCCATTAACCCTTTGAGCGCTGAATAAATTTTCAAGGTGTTAAAAATGTAATTATCCTGAGCGGCTGAAAACCTATCATGTGTCAACTTGTTTAAAAGACTTCCCCTGCAGGAGCTCTTTTAAACAAGTTGCCACATAAAAGGTTTTTAACAGCATCTGGTTTTGATATCTTAGACCATTGGGCAACTACAGTTGCCTATGGCACTTTAAGGGTTAAACCTGTGGACCCATATATGGGTTTGTCAAGTGCAGCTGCTTCTGAAGGCAAGCGGAACTAAAACTTGGGGTGTATTGATAGATTTTGATATTTTTGGTCCCCCTAAGCTTGGCTTTTCTGGTTTTGTTATTGCATCCTCAGGCAAGACCGTGCCAAACCATATTCTGCACTGATTCCAAATGCGTAGCTGCAGAAGTAGAGTGCGGGTGCTAAATTGCCCTGCCTGCAGTCCTGAACTGCCGCTAATTGAGAATGCATGGTACATCCTGAAGCAAAATATATTCCAACAAACACCCCATATATTTGAGTTTCTGAAGACCTGAGGAATGGGGGGGGAAATTCCAGATTGCCAGATTTGATAAAATGGTGTCTGTAATGTCAAAATGCTTGAGAAGGGAGATTAAAAGGCATGGTGCTTTTATACAAAGGTGAAATCAAGTCTGCCAGCTTTTTTTGAACACTGTTGCAGTAATATGGCATATTTTCAATGAGCAATTACATTCACGTGTTTGAACATCAAGTAATTAGTCAAACTTTCTCAATATATTATGTGGGCGACTGGACTTTTCAAATCAGTTCTTCTTGATTTTTTGGAGTTGAGATTGTTAAAGATTCAGGTTGATGTCTGCAGCCTTTTCAGTGCTGGATGTGTGGTAGGATTGATTTGTGCACTGCTGCCGTCTAACTCGCCTGTTTCTCTTCTCTCAAACACTGAACAGAAAAATGACAGTATCACAGTAAGTTATGTCAACTCTAGCTGTATGTCTCATGGCGCTCTCCATCGCTGACTCCTCCCCCCTCATCACTGATTGGTTAATTTCCCATAATGCTGCATTCTCATTTGTTCACCTCTTCATCCCCTTGGGCTGTGCGGGCCTTCCATACACCCTGATTTCTCACTTTGAGACCGAGCGCTGCACTGTGGAAAACCAGTCCCACTGCGGGCCGAGAAGCAAAACTAGCCCATTGCCTTTGTGTTGCGTGATTCTGCCGCCTTTTTGTTTTTAGTCTGCTTGCTGTACAGCAGCATCAGTCAGTCATTATGGTGTTAACAAGATAATCTTAAAGACAGGAAGACAGAGACACGTAACGCAAAGTCAATAGACGCTGATGGTTTGTCACCCCCCTGTTTGCACTCCGTCTCTATACCGGTCCGTACCTCGGTCATCAGTTGTGTGTTCACACACTAAATTGCTTCTCTATTGGACTATTATTCATTCCTCATTATAGGGCACGTGTGACTGATTCCCATCATGCAAACTGCGGACGAATTCTTTGTACCAATTTAAGTGAAGCTGCCATGACGGGGCTTCGGCTGAGTCGCTTCAAGACTTCGTTTTCTAGGCCTTTGGCAACATAGCTGTTTACATTAGGCTATTGTAATGTTTGAAGGTGAAGTTATTCCTTATCTTCAGCTGTTTAACGGAGGCCGACAGCTCTGTCAAACGTGATCGGCCCAATAAGTTATGTGAGCTCATTTCTCAAACTCCACTTACCATGTCAAGTTTTAGATATTTAACTCAAGTTTCTAAGTTTTCAAAAGTTAAACTTGGTCATCCATTGTCTTGTCCGATTGTCATTTGAAACAAAGCTTTTCTTTAAGCTGGGTTAATTCACCTTTAGTTGGGTTTACTCACATTTTTATGGCAGTAAAATTTCATTTCTAATTTTAATCAGCGTAAAATGTATTACAGTGAGGTCTTTGAGGTCTTTTTATACAATGGTCTGCAAGCCATAACTTGGCAGATATGCTGTGGTAGGCCAACAATCTTCGAAGCTGAAGACATTGTCTGGTGTAGAACTACCCTGAAAATCTAAAGCATGTTGCATAAATAGTTCAAAAGTAATGATTCATAGAACTTGGTCATTTTTAGGAACAAGTTTATGTGGGTCACGAGTCACAACCCCTTTTTGAAAACCTCCTTATCTCAGAAAATGAAGAGAATAAAAGCCAAATAATTTGCACTCTAGTTGTTTGGTACAATTATTTTATTTGCATAAAGTATGAAGCAAATCCATTAAGGTCAGTCAGGAGGCCACTATTGATTTGACACAAGATGATCCTGCTCCAGATTTCGAGGTATTTTGGCTCAAAACCGGCAGACCTGTCAAACATCTGTCACCCACGGTGTCAGGATGGAAATCGAAGTCTGAGAATGACATTAGCCATCAATCACAATCAACATGATGAGTGATCCTAAGGGAGCTCTGACTTTCTGCTGACTTTGGTCACATGATTGGCCCCTTGCTATGGACCAACCCACCTTATACTTCTGGTTACCGGAGCTCGATGGAAATGTGTGTGCTTAAAGAACCTGCTCTGTACACACGCTAACATATGAGTCCCAGACGGGAACTACGGTCCTCCCAATCCCTTGTGTTCACTGTCCAGCCATGAGAATGAAGATAGCCAAACAAGCAGGTAATCGAGACGGATGGAAAGGAACCAGTAGAGGGAGGCGAGTTGGAGTTGATAGCTGCTCAGTCCATGAAGCTTTTAGGCTGCACGATGACGCCGCTTCATGTCACAGGATTCACCGATTCTCGTTCAAAGTTGTGGAGGAACCTCTCAAAGACTGCAATTCCTGCCACTTTTCCCTTAGTCCTTAGTGGTCATGTGATGGACCTTCCCAAGTGGCCTTTGGTTTTTTTTTTTGTTTTTTTTAAACCAGGAAACCGTAGAGACTGTTCTCAGCTGGAACTAAATCCTGGCCCCCTCCTTTAATGAATAAACATATTTCTCCATTCGTATGCAGTTGCCCCCTCCTGTGAGGACAGGACTGGGACCATCTCCACCAGCCCTTCTGACTCCTGTTTTTATACAGCTTCAGGGAACGATCAGAAATGTTTTGTAATTCTCACAACCTGCTCGGACTGGGGCGTGAGGAATGTGACCCCCCAGTGCTTGGTGATGTGGCTTTATTTATTTATTTATTTATTTATTTTCCACATTCTGCCTCTCAGTAGAGGAAGGTGCTTGATTTGTGGTTCCCCCTGAGGGGGCGCTCACTTGTTTTAACCCTCGCATGGCTGCCATCAGTCTCATTTAAGCTGCCCTTATGCTCCTGAAGCCAGGCCATGCACCATGCTTGTTCATCTCCACTCACTGTACATGAGGTGATTACTAAGGGGCGGGTCCACTATTTTATTGTTGGGGGTTTTTTTTTTTTTTTTTTGAGGTTTCTGTATAATTTTGATGCATCCCAGTAGCGTTCCTCACGTGTTCCGTGTTCCTTAAGTATTCAAATGCAAACATTCAAATTCTGGTTGCAGTTGAACTGTTTTAGCCTCAAAATGCTTTTTTCTCGAGCCCCTCTGAAAACGTGTTCCCACATGACCTGACGTGGGTTTTCTGCATGATGACATCACTATTTTCACTCTCACACTGTCAGCGATCTGTGCGTGGAGAGGGGAGGGACCATCAGCACTGTAACCTACAGTATGTCAGCACTTTTTACAAACGGTCAAGTGGGAGTTTCAGTTTGAACATCCTGGAGGAGAACGCGGATGGAGTCGCCCTTTGAAGTCATAACCCCTTGTACCAACATTGTCATGTGTGGTGAATTATGGGAAGGGATTTGTTTGTGTCTCATAACCATCCTCTCTTTCAGACCAGCCTGGCGACTTCTCTCTCCGTGACGGAGGATCTGATATTCTGCGGCTGCGCGGACGGAACGATCCGGGCCTTCAACCCCTTAAACCTCCACTTCATCTGCACCCTACCGCGACCCCACAGCCTGGGAACTGACATCGCCACGGTTACTGAGGCGAGGTGAGGTCCTTATGATTGTGTGTAACAAGGGTCCTAAATCTTACCCAGACAGGGCTGGTGTGGGCGCAGACTGTCACTCCAACCAAGGACATCGGTGAAGAATCTAGGGGTTGATTATTGGAATCAGGTGTGTAAGGGCTTGGCTGGAGTGAAAGCCTGCACCCACACCAGCCCTTTCTGGGTAAGATTGACCTCTTGTAATACTAATAATGGACCTCTTAGACCAGTATTAGATATATTAGATTGACCTCTAATATATACTGTCAACATTAGTCAGTTTTATTTGCTTAAACTTTGTAAAGTCAAAGACTTTTATTTGCTTGATGGATATATTCACCAAAATCTGTCTTCCCTGAAGAAATCTGTAAACATGAAGATGAACTTTGACCCACTGGCTGACTAGGCAGAATTATACTACAGGACATGAGAGACAATCGCCATCATCAGGTGGTGAAATCGATAATGGAAGAAAAAAATAAGTCCCACACACACAAAGTTGTGTGAATTCAATAAAGTATTGCAAGCGTAGAGGACTGTGTGCGGGACTTATTCGTTTCTTCCATTTGGCTGACCTTCAGTCATCTCCTACGCGCCTATCCACTTACAGGTGTGCATTCGTATTATTTTCGTTGAAATTGATAATGAGAAGTGTTGCAGGTGCGCGTGTGCGTGTGCGTGTGCGTGTGTGTAGAGTCTGATTGAAGAGGCCCTTCTGGGTTAAAACTGCAGAAATGCCCTGCGCATGACTGGAACCTGCAGCCTGAATCTCTGCACTGGCTCACTGCACACTGTAGTGATGTCATGAGCTGTGTTCAGGGATACTGGCCTGTTAGAGACTGTGCTGCCACTGCAGTCACTGCTGTGAAAATTCATCTGTCTCTACTCAGCAAACCCTAAGGAACCTCTGCTTGGCTGTCAGGAGGCTTTGAGATGGAACATTAGTTTTTGCGCTTCAGTGAAAGCGTGGAGGTCCGCCAGATTCTGTGGTCACTCTGAGTGTCTGTGTACGACCAAGAGGCTGGCGTTATTGGCACGGGGTTACATTAGCTGAGGTGTACTATCAGTCACAGAACGACTGCTTTATCCGAGACTCGCGTAATACGATCTCAGCCGTGTGCTGTCCACAGTGCAAAGGCATCACTGCCTGTCAGTCTTCCACACATTCAAGGACTGCTGTTGTGGTCGTAATTAGTCTTATCCATGATTGCTTTAGAGAGCGTCTGTTGACCCAGTTGTTTTCAAGTAGGGGATATACCTCTCTATGCAGGCCCAGATAACCAGTCACAATCTGAAAGGTCCCCATATTGTGTCACCTGGCATACAATCCATTAGCCATTACAAGCCATTTCAAAATCTGTTCCTTTGTGACATTGCAGGAAGTGACTGCCAGTAGCAAGAAGTTCTGATTGGCTTCAGCCAATGAGATAATCAGTTAATTCATTATTCTGGGTGGCGTGGTCCCTCCCCCTTATGATGTCATGGAGGAAAGATTTTGAAATGGCTCGTAATGGCTAATCGGCTTTGCACTTGTCGACATTGCAGAGAACCTTTATACACGATGCCATTACACCCTACCATCCATATTAGTATTCACGGTGTCGCTGCCTTTAGCTGAATTGTCAGATTGTCAATCAGCTGCCCCCATAAGGCACTTAACTGTCCTGGTGTAAGAAGGCAGCAAAAAGTCTACGCTGTACGATATTCTGCTCTCAAAATGATGGCATTTCCTGATCCTGTTGTCATGGACACACCAGGAATATTTCCTTTCGTGCCCTGTCCAGGCAGCTTCAGAGAGGCAGGAGGGTCAGTGCTAGATTAGAGGGGAATTTTGCCTTTAAAAGCTATTGGCCCTGCTGCTGGAGGCATTAATGAAGTGCTGACCTGAGGAGACCTTTATGAAGGTCTGATTAAGACTGACTCACTGTTTTTCTTCAAAATTAACATCTTTTATTAATAGCTGCGTGGATATGACACCATAGCGGTGGAATTTTAGTGACTCTTCCTGGTCTTTAGTGCCTGTTGCTCCAGCCCAATGTGTTTATTATAATTTATAATCACAGTCTGGGCACTTTTTCTTTTTTCTGACGATGTGACTGAATGAATAAACTGTGATGCGCTGTGATGTGCGCTGACTGCTCTCTAAAACATCCCAGTGTAGGTCGAAAGGAATCTGCCTGGAAACCAGATGGAGGGCAAACAGTAAAATTCCTCGAATGATCGCAGAACAATTTGCTTTTCTTTTACTCTAAACTGTTACTTATTCTGATTGTGTGTGGGAGGCAAATGCATTATTAAGCACTTGCTTTGTGTGGCTGAGAGTGATTATGCAGTTCTTGTGCTTTGAAACCCTCCGTTGTTCATCTGTACGTCTGAAGGGCTGGTGTTCAGGGGGCGAGGGAATGTCGAGTTCAGTTTAATTCTTGTGAGAAATGAGCTGGCAGATTCTCTGGAGTGATGGAATGATGCTCAAGTTAAGATGCTTCTGTCTTTTTGCTGCAGGGCTTTACATGAATTATCAACAATCCCAGCGGTGATGTTTGCAGGGCAGCTCGTAAATTCCATCATTGTGCAAAGGTTTTGGGCACGGCACGGAAATTACAGCTGTACAATTACAACTGTGTTCCCACGGAGCTGCATATTTGTATCTGGAATTTAAATGCGGCACACAGGAGGGTTATTACATTCGTATGTAATTGCTGGGGAAATAGCGCTTGGGTTAAATTTTTTTTCCCACCTCGGGTGGGAGAAAAAAAAAAAGATTCTGAGTTGTATTGCGGACTGAAGTTGGAGTTCAAATTTGCACGATGGCCAATTGTGCTGCCTCTGCAATATTGCCTGTGCCCTCACCAGACTCCAGTCATGGAACCGAATGATGAAGCTGATAGTCTTTTATCCAATTTATTTTGATATTAAATATTTGAGGAAATTGAGCTACAGCTACAGAGAGACTGTTGATGCCTGTCCGCCGCCCTCCCTTGGCACCAGAAAACAGGCCCCTGAATGAGCGCTTGCAAATTTAAGCCAAAACAAAGTGAGCTATTTGTTTACAGTACGGTGTCCTTGTTGATTGGACATGAAAAAGACACTGGAGGGGAAAAACCAATGAATGGCCTGCAGGGAGTTTTGGAGGGAAATTCAAACGGTTACAGTGGAAAGGGATGGCGAGGAGAGGGGTACAGATACAGGAGGGGGGGCGGGGGGAATGGTTTCTTCCAACACACTCCCTCTCTGGTCCTGCGCCAGATTTGTCCCTTCACAGCAGCTCCCCTCACATATCTATTTACCGTCAGCTGTTCGTGATTCCAGTACTTCGCCGGACCCCTGGGACATGTAGTTTTTATTTTCATATAGTGTCTCCAGTAACCTACGGCCGCGCGGAAGTGTTGAGCTGGAGGTGTTGAAGGGTTAGGTGAGGTCGTCACATCGTCGTGGGTGTGGACGGTGGAAAAGGCCTCTGCTCGGTCAGCACAGTTACTGCTTACTGGAAAGTTTATGGAAAAATCGAGATGCTGTGAATATAAAATGCAAGAAGTGTCCGGCACAACATACCCGCTCCGTGCTTGGTGAGCTTGACCCAATTAGGCTGTGCATATTAGGGCTGGACAATATTTCAGGATTATTTGATATTGTAATGGAATATTTGATGGTGTCTCAGATTTTGGGTGTTGTTACATTGCAATATTACATAATTGTTGCCATTTCTGGTTCCTGAAGTCGTGTTTCAGTAAAGGAGTGCTGCTGTCTGCATGTATTAGAGTTCAAGTGGTTGCCGATTCCTGCTTGATCATCATATGCACATTAAATATGATGGTTTTTAATAAGTCGCATTGTGTGAATATTTTCGGAAAGCACCAGTCGTTACCCCTACAATATAGGCATATTAAAGATTTTGAGGTGTTCGGTCAAAAATATTGTGATATTTTATTTTATCCATATCACTCAGCACAGTTGTGCACCTTTTTTTCATTTTTTCTTTATTGGATCAATCCGTTTCTTTCGACAGACACAGAAAAACAGTGGCCACTGAGAAAGGTGCCCCTCCCCCTTTTGGGTGGGGTTATAAAGAGCCCATGCTGGTGATCATATTTCTTCTAAATCTCACAATCAGTTATTTTCTGTATCTCCCATCAGCCATCTCTTCTCCCACAAGCTGGAGGCTTGTTTCCCTGACACTGTGGCATTGACCTATGACCCCACCAACCGTTGGCTGTCCTGCATGTATAATGACCACAGCCTGTACGTGTGGGACACGCGTGACCTTCGGAAGGTGGGGAAAGTGTACTCTGCACTGTACCATTCGTCCTGCGTGTGGTGCGCGGAGGTAAGTGGCTGTCGGGGGGGCGGGCATCGCCGCGAATGTTTCTAAAGCACCTGTTAATTCTCATGTGAATAAAGGCTGTTTTACGCCTGTAAGACGTGCCGACAGGCATCTTCACTGAAGTGTCGGACGACGCAGATTCTTTTATACTTAAAGTATCAGATGTCTGCGGCGTGAACTGTCATCTTAATTGTAATTATAGAAATTTCTTTAAAACCCTAAACAACCAAATTTTCAGCAAATGCAAATGTATCAATTTTTCGATTTCTTTGACAACCGCCACACTCTCGGTCTGTCCAGCCAATGAAATAAGATAAACAGTGACAGTCTGTGACATTACAAATATGTGATCTGTACAAGACTCCATCGGACAACACTCTGTCTGTCTCTCTGACATCGGACACTGTCGAAAGACGCAGGTCTTGCAGGCATAAAACAGCCTTCAGCATAAATGAACAGTGTGGCGCCAGACTCTGTCCTTCCAATAACACTGAATATATGAAAGACATTGGGAAACTGAACTCTGTAGAAAATGTAGTCGTATGCTGCATTTAGATCAGTTTTTTTATGTTAATTTATGACAATCTGTGATGTCATCACTGTGCGACTTTTGAGCTTTCCTCAATGTCTCCTTGACTCTTCTTCGTATGGAATCTGCTCTCTGTCAGGGCTGTACTAACCTCTGTCCTTCATGGTAGCCCCAGGCATTTTTCCACCAAACAGTTCTAGGGACGCCCTGAGAGGAGCTGCCCAATGGGAGGCTCCAGGGTACAATAAAGCTTTAAAAGGGATTTTTAATGCTTGTATTTGTGCAGCCAATAGGAGTCCCTGAAATGACCTAATGAAAGTGCACTTACATCTCAGAGTTCCTTCGGTGCTGCTAACATTCCTACTCTGAAGCTGGAGCTGAAAAAGTCCTTTGATTGTTCATAGTTCCTGTGGTCCGGCTAGAATGAAAATCAAGGCTCTTGGAACTAAGATCTCAGAACTATGAAAAAGTTCCCCTTCTCTGAAGGTGTCTAGTGTGTGTGTATTAGGGTAAGAGTCTTCTTTTCTTCCGTGTGTGTGTTTAATCCCGGGTCCCGTGTCGCAGGTGTACCCAGAGGTGGCAGAAGGAGAGGTGGCCTGTTTGTCTCCTGGCTCGTTCCTCACGTGCTCCTCGGACAACACGGTCCGGCTCTGGAACACAGAAGCTCACGGCTCCACGCCGAGCCGGAACATCATCAGCCACGTCAGTTCCGTCACACACACTCTCACACTCCCATCCCTCTCTAGCCTGGGGAACCTCCATTCACTAATTTGTGCAAATCATCAATTGATGTTGAAATCGCTGGAGTGGTCAAATATCTGTTTCAGGGACAGAGGTTGGTGAAGTCTGCATTGAGCCAGCTGGCTCGTCAGGCCGGTAGTTTACCCCAGTTTCTGTAGCATGAGGCGACTATGAGTATAACTGCTCCCCCTGGACGGGATGTCAGTCCATCGCAGGTTACTTCCTCAGGATTTAGTCAGATTAATTCAACAATTCGCTGGTACCCAATTATAATCTTGGGTGGAGTGAGGCAGTGTGGGTCTGAAGTGTTTTGCCCAACACACTGCGAGAGCCGTGGCAATGACTCGAACTGGAGATGTTGTGGTCCCAAGACCAATGAGCTAAGCACTAACCAAGGCTATCAGGGCACTTATCTGCCTGGGGCCTGGTGGTTTTTCCCTGATGGTTACTGGATCAAAGCCCACATCTATCACTCACTCTACCCGAGTCCTTCCACAATGAGTGTATAACAGCATTAATTTAGTCATCTCTTCCGTGTAAAATGAGATGCTGCATAGTCTGCATGTGTTTTATGTGTTCATATTGCATATTTAAATGATCCCATTGTAGAGGACTTCATTACTTTACAGGACCTCCTGAAGATCATCTACATGGACAACAACACGTCTGCTCTCCTGGACACTGACTGCACTGGTACCAGCGTTACAGAGAAGCTGGACCCTCAGACCTCGGAGAACAGGAGTGGCATTAGGACCATGTCTGTGAGCCCAGACGGGCAGCACCTGGCATCCGGAGATCGGACAGGTACCCTCAGGTACAGTCTCAGTTCTGCTGTTCCACCAGGCTCAGCACTGAGCCTTTACCTTGGACTGGTCCCCCAGGGCTATCTGTGTCTGGAGAGAGGGGTGCAGTAACACAGCAGTCAGCCGAGTGCAGTGTTTAGAATATAGCTTAAGTAGTGGAGTGCAGTATGTTTGAGGATGTAGCTGGTGCAGTAGAGTTCAAATTGCTTGAGTTCTAAGCTGATGCAGTAGAGTTCAGTGTGTTTGCAGTTGAAGCTGATGCAGTAGAGTTCAGGGTGCTTGAGGTTGAAGCTGGTGGATAGGAGGTGGGTCCTCGTGTGTGAGTCCAGTGTGTACAGGATAGGAGTTGGTTCCCGTGTGTAGGTGCAGTGTGTACAGGATAGGAGGTGGGTCCTCGTGTGTGGGTACAGTTTGTACAGGATAGGTGGTGGGTCCTTGTGTGTGAGTACAGTGTATACAGGATAGAGGTGGGTCCTCGTGTGTGAGTACAGTGTGTACAGGATAGGAGGTGGGTCCTCGTGTGTGAGTACAGTGTGTACAGGATAGAGGTGGGTCCTCATGTGTGAGTACAGTGTGTACAGGATAGGGGTTGGTTCCCGTGTGTGGGTACAGTGTGTACAGGATAGGAGGTGGGTCCTCGTGTGTGAGTACAGTGTGTACAGGATAGGAGTTGGTTCCCGTGTGTGAGTACAGTGTGTACAGGATAGAGGTGGGTCCTCATGTGTGAGTACAGTGTGTACAGGATAGGAGTTGGTTCCCGTGTGTGGGTACAGTGTGTACAGGATAGGAGGTGGGTCCTTGTGTGTGAGTACAGTGTGTACAGGATAGAGGTGGGTCCTCGTGTGTAGGTGCAGTGTGTACAGGATCGGAGGTGGGTCCTCGTGTGTGGGTACAGTGTGTACAGGATAAGAGGTGGGTCCTTGTGTGTGAGTACAGTGTGTACAGGATAGAGGTGGGTCCTCGTGTGTAGGTGCAGTGTGTACGGGATAGGAGGCGGGTCCTCTTGTGCGAGTGCAGTGTGTACAGGATAGGAGGTGGGTCCTCGTGTGTGGGTACAGTGTGTACAGGATAGGAGGTGGGTCCTTGTGTGTGAGTACAGTGTGTACAGGATAGAGGTGGGTCCTCGTGTGTAGGTGCAGTGTGTACAGGATCGGAGGTGGGTCCTCGTGTGTGGGTACAGTGTGTACAGGATAAGAGGTGGGTCCTTGTGTGTGAGTACAGTGTGTACAGGATAGAGGTGGGTCCTCGTGTGTAGGTGCAGTGTGTACGGGATAGGAGGCGGGTCCTCGTGTGCGAGTGCAGTGTGTACAGGATAGGAGGTGGGTCCTCGTGTGTGGGTACAGTGTGTACAGGATAGGAGGTGGGTCCTCGTGTGTGGGTACAGTGTGTACAGGATAGAGGTGGGTCCTCGTGTGTAGGTGTAGTGTGTATAGGATAGGAGGCGGGTCCTCGTGTGCGAGTACAGTGTGTACAGGATAGGAGGTGGGTCCTCGTGTGTGGGTACAGTGTGTACAGGATAGGAGGCGGGTCCTCGTGTGTGGGTACAGTGTGGACAGGATAGGAGGTGGGTCCTCGTGTGTGAGTACAGTGTGTACAGGATAGAGGTGGGTCCTCATGTGTGAGTACAGTGTGTACAGGATAGGAGTTGGTTCCCGTGTGTGGGTACAGTGTGTACAGGATAGGAGGTGGGTCCTCGTGTGTAGGTTCAGTGTGTACAGGATAGGAGTTGGTTCCCGTGTGTGAGTACAGTGTGTACAGGATAGAGGTGGGTCCTCATGTGTGAGTACAGTGTGTACAGGATAGGAGTTGGTTCCCGTGTGTGGGTACAGTGTGTACAGGATAGAGGTGGGTCCTCGTGTGTAGGTGCAGTGTGTACAGGATCGGAGGTGGGTCCACGTGTGTGGGTACAGTGTGTACAGGATAGGAGGTGGGTCCTTGTGTGTGAGTACAGTGTGTACAGGATAGAGGTGGGTCCTCGTGTGTAGGTGCAGTGTGTACAGGATAGGAGGCGGGTCCTCGTGTGCGAGTACAGTGTGTACAGGATAGGAGGTGGGTCCTCGTGTGTGGGTACAGTGTGTACAGGATAGGAGGTGGGTCCTCGTGTGTGGGTACAGTGTGTACAGGATAGGAGGTGGGTCCTTGTGTGTGAGTACAGTGTGTACAGGATAGAGGTGGGTCCTCGTGTGTAGGTTCAGTGTGTACAGGATAGGAGTTGGTTCCCGTGTGTGAGTACAGTGTGTACAGGATAGAGGTGGGTCCTTGTGTGTGAGTACAGTGTGTACAGGATAGAGGTGGGTCCTCGTGTGTAGGTGCAGTGTGTACAGGATCGGAGGTGGGTCCTCGTGTGTGGGTACAGTGTGTACAGGATAGGAGGTGGGTCCTTGTGTGTGAGTACAGTGTGTACAGGATAGAGGTGGGTCCTCGTGTGTAGGTGCAGTGTGTACAGGATCGGAGGTGGGTCCTCGTGTGTGGGTACAGTGTGTACAGGATAGGAGGTGGGTCCTTGTGTGTGAGTACAGTGTGTACAGGATAGGAGGCGGGTCCTCGTGTGTAGGTGCAGTGTGTACAAGATAGGAGGTGGGTCCTTGTGTGTAAGTACAGTGTGTACAGGATAGAGGCGGGTCCTCGTGTGTGGGTACAGTGTGTACAGGATAGGAGGTGGGTCCTTGTGTGTGAGTACAGTGTGTACAGGATAGAGGTGGGTCCTCGTGTGTAGGTGCAGTGTGTACAGGATCGGAGGTGGGTCCTCTTGTGTGGGTACAGTGTGTACAGAATAGGAGGTGGATCCTTGTGAGTGAGTACAGTGTGTACAGGATAGGAGGTGGGTCCTCGTGTGTGGGTACAGCGTGTACGGGATAGGAGGCGGGTCCTCGTGTGCGGGTACAGTGTGTACAGGATAGGAGGCGGGTCCTCGTGTGTGGGTACAGTGTGTGCAGGATAGAGGTGGGTCCTCGTGTGTGGGTACAGTGTGTACAGGATAGGAGGCGGGTCCTCGTGTGTGGGTACAGTCTGTACAGCATAGGAGGTGGGTCCTCGTGTGTGGGTACAGTGTGTACAGGATAGGAGGTGGGTCCTCGTGTGTGGGTACAGTGTGTACAGGATAGAGGTGGGTCCTCGTGTGTAGGTGCAGTGTGTACAGGATAGGAGGTGGGTCCTCGTGTATGGGTACAGTGTGTACAGGATAGAGGTGGGTCCTCGTGTGTAGGTGCAGTGTGTACAGGATAGGAGGTGGGTCCTCGTGTGTGGGTACAGTGTGTACAGGATAGGAGGCGGGTCCTCGTGTGTGGGTACAGTGTGTACAGGATAGAGGTGGGTCCTTGTGTGTGGGTACAGTGTGTACAGCATAGGAGGTGTGTTGCTGATCACTGCCTCTCGTTATCTCAGGATCCATGAGCTGGAGAGTATGGAGGAGATCATGAAGGTGGAGGCCCATGATGCGGAGATCCTGTGCCTGGAGTACTCCAAACCAGAGACTGGTGAGCAAACCTCAGCCCCTACACTGGGGTTCCATTCACATACTGGCTGTAGGGGGAGTCATAATGCTACCCGCAAGATCTCCTGGGAGTATAAACTGTATTGCTCCAGCTTGGGTAATATGTATTTGGACAGTAACAGAGTTATTACGGTTTTAGATGTCTGCCATATTGTAGATGAAATTAAACGAGTATGAGCTCAATGTGCTGAATTTTTTCTTTGATTTGTGGCTAGTTAAGTCCAAATTGAATGGATGGGTTAGGAATAGTATGCATCCCCCTCTTATCAGGGGCCAAACAAAATTTCACGGTCATCTGCGTAACTTTTCCCTTGTCAGATATCTTATCCTTCATTCCCCAAAACCGGGGTTCTAATTGACCTGTGGCTTTCGGGGAGCCTTATTTTTCCTGTGACCTATGACTCGTGTCATCAGCACGCGCACAAATGAACAAGTTATTGTTGTTTTTTACAGCGAGTAACGTGCCTGTTCCTGCATACAGTTAATGTGCTCAGAAAGTTTTCACCTCATGCTGGGAATATTTAACCAGGTACCATAAAGTAACAGGCAAAGAATTCACCTTTTATACATTTTTATATCTCTCTCTCTGCCAAGCAACAACAAAAGGAAAAAAAACTGCACCAAGTGGACGGGCCACTGGCTTTCATTACGTTTCGAATCCGACCAGACTCTGTCTGTCTTTCTGTCTGTCTGTACCACCTTTTTGACCATGTTCCTGTCGTCGTATCATCATGAAATTTTCAGGAGTTGTTGACCTTCACCAAGGTGATGTCCATGCACAAGTTCGAGGTCAAAGGTCAACTTCACAGAGGTCACGACCTTGTTTGCGGGTTTTCGCGCTGTGACTCCAGTTAGAATTCATGGATCGCTATGAAATTTTGGAAATAGCTTCTAGGCATAGAGGAGGTGTACCTTTTGTTTTTCAAGGTCATCCATCAAATCCCAAGGTCAAAAAGGCAAAAAAAGTGTCAATTTTGCCCGATTTGACTGTTTTCGCACAGTAACTCAAGTTTAATTCAATGAATGGCTATGACATCTTACAACAAGCTTCTTGGTATAGAGGAGGGGTTGCCTATTGATTTTCAAGGTCATCTGTCGAATCCCAAGGTCACTCCGGTCAAAAAAGTGTCGATTTTGCCCCGATTTCACAGTTTTCGCACCGTAACTCCACTTCAACTTCATGGATGGCTATTACATCTTAGAACAAGCTTCTTGGTACAGAGGAAGGGTCCCCTATTGATTTTCAAGGTCATTTGCCAATTCTGAGATCACACTTGTACAAGAAACCCCCAGTCATGGACACTAGGCCACGTGACGGATGCTAGGCGAGGTCGCAGCTATTAGATCCTTCTGATCAACTTGTTTTTAAATAAGTGCTCTCGTCCTGCGCTGCAGATGGATTAATTGCATTAAAATTTTTAATCAGATTAATAATGATGATGGATCTTGTGCTGTTAAGAACCTATCATATGGTAACTTGTTTAAAAGTGCTCCCCTGCGGGAGCTCTTCTAAACAAGTTGCCACATGATAGGTTTTCAACAGCTTTGATTTTGATGTCTTGCATCACTGGGCAACAGTTACTGAATTTGGCACCCTAAGGGTTAAAAGCCATGACACACAAAAAGGACGATACTTTTCAGCCTCCTGAAATTTCTCCCCTGTAACTCGAACCCTGCCTTTTACCATTTCCAGACCAGAATCCACTGAAAAATTGGCTGATCCAGTATAAAACCCATATAATTGTTCACCTCATCCCTGCTGTGGTTATATTGAGTTGCACACAGTGGACCACAAAGTGAATAATTGACTGATTTGAGTCATCGCCTCGGTTTATTGCGAAGCGTCCGGTTTATTGCTCATGGATGTGGTGCTTCAGAATAGCCTCTGTTTTACACTCCCTCTGAAGGGTCAGTGAGTGCAGCAAGTGCTTTGACTCACTAATATGGCAGCTTTCTTTGCGGGGGAATTAAACAAAATAACTTTGCGCAAGAAGAAGATGATTCAGTAAAGCTTGGCCCTAATTTTTGGAAACAAATGACAGTATTTGCCGCTCTTACCGGTGCTTGACACAACGCTCGTATGAATAACTTAAGTTATCGAGCGTAAATATGTCTTTGGATGAAAGGTGACGGCTGTGTTTCAGATTTGAATTTATTTTTCGAGAGTGAAAAGCACCCAGCCCTGCTTTCTGCTTCATTTTAATCAACAGTAATGTTTGGAGAAGCACTTTTGGACACTGGCCCAGTGACACATTCTTCCTGGATACTGACTCAGTGTTATGTCACGGTCTCGCGAAAACACTTCCAAACACAAGCGCCCTAAACAGGAGCTTTAAGATCAGGGGATGAAAACCCACCCGGTCCCTTCACTGAAGTGGCCATATCTGGAGTGTGTTGACCTGCTATTTTAGGAGGAAAAGAGATCGGCGTGACAGCAGTGAATTTCTGTGCTGTATCGGAATATTTTGGCGCCATAAAGTCGACAGAAGTCAGACGCTGAGTAATATAAACATTTACTTATCGCAGTCGGTGATCTGACTATGGAGACGATCTCCACCAGGTCAACCATATCTCAACTGCACTGCCGAATACCGGCGACCGACCACAGAGGTGATCAAACTTTCAATGATGGCACTTCATCCGTATTACATCGGAACATGTTGTATTGTACATCAAAAGAAAGCTGAGAATCTGTTCATTCCGAAGATGCTCAAATATGGAAATGACCTGCTATCATCAGAATAGTTCACGCCTCAAAGCACGACCCCTCATCTTGTTTGTCATCTAAACACGTCGAAGTATGTTGTCCAATTTTGATGATCTATGGTGTTATATTTCCGACGGACAGAAATATAAAATGTTGTCAGAAAAATGAAATGTTGCCTTTTTTCGCTAACTTTATCCTCAATATTCATGAGAGCTAATTTGCATTATGTGATATGAAATAGGCAAATTTTTTGCAATCATACAAAAAAAGGGAAAAAAACCTGCGTTCCAAGTTTTCATATGAGGAATCATGAAGACATGTTGGACATGAATAAATTATCTGAATGAATGTTTTTGTGTGGCTGTGTTTTACCTGAGCTGTGTTGTGCTGGTGTGGGCCGGTTGGGTGAGAGGTAAGCAGTAGCGGTTATGGTGACCAGACCCATGCAGCTGAAAGCAGGAGTCCTGTGTTGTGCACTGACAGACATTAATGCTCCGCTGGGACTCGGGGTGTTAATGAAATGGAATCCTCTGGCTTCGCAGCTCTGGTTCTGCAGCCGATCTGTCAACTGCAGGATCCCTCCTCAGCCTGAAAGAGGACGGGCCCATTTTTACCCAACCAGCTGTCTGACCGCACCCCTCGGTAGTCTGTTCGTCTGTCTGCAGGAACTCACCGTGAGGACAGTCACGTTTTAATGCATGTCATTTCATTCTGTCAGTTCGCACCAATCATGTGTAATCAAAAACAACTGTGCTCTATCAAACAATTTTTCTTGGAGTCGATTGCTTGGCTTATATCTACCATCTGTCGGTACCCCATTGCCAGGCAATCCTTTGTCTTTGCTGCATAAGGTTTTTATCAAGATGGCGACAGCCTGCTTTCTCCTCGCGCCCAGTGTACAGAATCGAGGCGGAATGGCTGCTGTCGTCTCGTGTTCATGATAACGTTGAATTATTAGTGCAAGCTTAGTTTGTATTAAAGTAATTTTAGAGACCGATAACAGAGCTTCAGTGCCATGATGTTATATAACGGCCTGTTCAGTGGCCTCTGCCCTCATTTGACTGGGCTGAAGAGGTTTCCCTGAGGGTGGATGTGACCCAGTCTTCCCACAGACGTGTCATAATCACATGACTCTCAGTCTCAGAGTCATAATGCTTCACTTACAAGCTCCTGAGAACATAGACTGTAAATTACTGCAGTTTGGTCCATAAACATTTAGACAGTAACAGAGTTATTGCCATTTTTAGCTGTCTGCTACACTGGAGGTGAAAGTAAATTATGAATATGTGCAGAATTTTGTCTTTGATTTGTGGTGATTTACATCCAAATTGTATGAATGGCATAGGATTACAGGATATTCACCCCCTCTTATAAGAGGCCAAAAGTAATTTTGAACTCGGCTGCTCGACCTCTTTTATGGCCAAGTTTGGTATTCCCTCGCTGTTTTATTCACAAGTTTGTAAATGAAAGGACTGGATTTGTTTTTGTTTTGTTTGGTATTTGCATTTGGAATTTGTTGCTGTTAACTCTCAGTATGAAATCCTAATGGCTGTCACTGCCAGTGAAGCAAGCCACTATTTGGAAAAAAAATGAAAACGGACCCACTAGAGAAACAGGAAAAATATTAGCTATGTGCGGCCAAACATATTATGGGATGCATTCCTAAAATATAAGAATGCACTGATGAGCTCAGGAGCGCACAGAAGACCCAGAAGACTGTGGATAAGTGCAGTTTTAGAGGTCAAATTCATACAAAAAAAACTTTGAAGGTGTAAATTCTGAGGGTCTGACAAAAGATGGAATTCATTTGTAAGCCTCAAATGTTGGAAGTTAGCCAAAAAATATCTAAAAATGATTATACAATTCTGAAATAACATTATATGGACAGATGATAAAACGATAAACTTTCCACCTGAATGATGGGAAGAGAGGAGTTCGGAGAAATGCAGGAACTGCTCATGTTCTGAAGTGAATCACTTCATCTGTGAGTGATGATATGTGGGCATGTATGGGCCACTAAAGGAACTCATTTCCTTGGATTTATTGATAATGTGACTCCTGCCAGTTGGAGCTGCATGAATCCCCAGTTGTACAGGACTATTTTATCTACTCTGATTCAGCCAAATGCGTCAAATCTCATTTGATATTAAAAATCATTATAGATTACAGGAAATGATTGTTAACTTTTTAGCCCCTAAAATGAGGGGGCAGGGGGTATACATAGAAATGGAGGTAACTTGTACATGGTTTGCACAATATTTTTGCAAAACTGAAGCTGAAAGTCCTCATTTCAAACATCTTGTTTTATTTAAAATCCCCTTTGCCTGTTTGCAGAGTCAAAATTATGAAAATTGTTGTTACTGCCCAAATACTTGCCAATACATGACTATACATTCCGTCTTCCCTCTCAGACACACACACGCGCACACACACACACACACACACACACACACACATTCCCAGAACGAAAACCTTTCTAGAGAGGGACACAGGAGATTGGAGCGCACTGATAAATTAACAGCCTTTATGGTGCAAACAGACTAATGTTTTCGCACTACTGTTCATCTGAGTCACAGATCTACTGTTGGCTGTTTGGGTCTTCCTGATTGTGATGTCATCGAGAGCTCATTGGCTGTAATGGGGGATTTGGTGGCTATGATGCATCGTGTTTCCTCAGGGCTGAAGCTGTTGGCCACGGCTAGCAGAGATCGACTGATTCACGTGCTGGACGCCGATCGGGATTACAGCCTGTTACAGACTCTGGACGAACACTCGTCCTCCATCACCGCGGTCCGCTTTGCTGGTGAGACCCAGAGCTTATCATTGTATTTCCTGTAAACACTGTGGCACCAATGCACTTCCATACTAATGGTACAGGACTCTTACGACTCGCCGTCTGTAGGGTAACACTGTTTCGTCAGCAGCGCAAAGCGAAGGGTTGACGAGGAGTTACTCAATGTCTTACACTTTAGCTGTCATCCACACTGCAGTCATACACCTCGACAAACTCTCTCATGCTGGAAATGAGGAATTCAACAACGTTCTGACATCTCACACTTTGACTTGTTCTGTTGACTCAAAATCATCTTCTTAAACACAGTCTGTAAATAATAGCTGGCTGTCACACTGAAATCATGTGCTCACTGCTCAAACAGTCTATCATACTTAAACCTCATCTGTTGTACTGAAATCACACAGGACTGATGAGAAATGACAGACTGTATGTTACATGCGTCCTGTTCTGAATAGCGATCCTGGTAAAATGACTTCCAAGCTGATGAACTAATTTGTCTGAAGTACTAAAACCTCGAACTAATGAGAAGATGAATTTCTACTTTGCAACAGCCAGCAGGAGCATTGTAATTAAGCAATCAATCATTCGAAACGATTTGGCGCAGGTCTCGTTCTGTCCACCCGTGCTCATTTCGTAGAGATCTACTCCTCTATCAAGCTCTCTCGAGCTTTCGGCCCTGCCAGCCGTAAGGTGTTTTTCTGCTGTGCTGTGCCCTGCTTTGTGTTCTGTTAAAGCCCCTGTTGCCATGGTAACTTCTTTGTTTTTTTAGCCAATGAGGGGAAGGTGAGGATGATCAGCTGTGGTGCAGACAAGAGTATCTACTTCCGCACCGCACAGAAGGTGAGCACATCGCTCCCACTGACGCACAGTCTCTTCTTCTGCAAACTCTGACACGCTTTCACTGGTCACGGCGCCATTTTGTTTCCATCGTGACATTGGGCAACATCTCAAAGTGAATGAGAATACTTTTTTTTTCCCTCTTTTGTCGTGTCCAAATATTTTCCCCTCTTATGTTTATTGAAACAGTTGCTCGCTGGTTTATTGTTGTTCCCCCAAAATTGATATGTTTCCCTTTGGAGAAAAGATTTAAAAAATCCACCGATTTCCATTGTGCGAAACGGCTCTGTTTTACGCAATGGAAACAAAATGGCTCCCATTCTTGAGTCGTCTCAACTCTCTGTCCTGGGACTCCAGACTAGACCACACACCAGCACACATACAATCAGTCAGACACACACACACACACACACACACACACACACACACACACACACACACACACACACACACACACACACACACACACACACACACAATATCATGTGTTCAAATGCATGTATGATCACTTTTCTTCTATCAGTACCATGCCTTCTGTACTCAATGCTTCTCTAATCGTAGTTTGGGTCAGCTGGAATCCCCACTGTTGAATCCTCCGCTTGATTGCAGTGTAGCGTATAATGGTGTGCAGTGTGCTGTGGGACACCTGGCTAAAATACCTCTGGAGAGTAGCTTTTGGCTCCGCTTTAGTTTAAAAGAAACATGAATGTTCGTTGCTTGGCGACTGACACAATTTTAAGCCAATGTGTTCCTCTGTGCCCCCGATGTCTAATTTCTCCCTCATGAAAAACAACTTGCTTGTAGGAGAAAGCGCATGAACTGGCTAGGCAAACCAAGTCTTTAAGAAACAAGTAATCACTGCTACATAAACTGAGGAAATGAGAGCAGTTTTTCCATCAGCCTTGGTGACCAAACATTTTACCGCTCCAAAGTTTTAGCCAATCACTACAGCAGATCATTTAAAACTGAAATTTAGAAATTACCGGAAAATATAGCCCACTTGATCAATGCATACAAGCTAAGGATCAATTATTTCTCCGCATCTGAAGGTGGTCAGTCAGAGCGACAGTATGCCTGCCAAAGTTTTGGTCTAAATAAAGAATTTTGCTTTTTTTATTTTCAACTGTTTACAGCACCCGTCATCGTCACCTCAACTAAGCAGACTTAATGAGTCAGGGCACTTTTTTAGGAAGCCACCCTCGCCGCTCTTAAATGACTCAGTCCTCCAGTTTTCTTTGCACCATCTACATGAGCCCTGAATGGTTGGCTGGCCTGCAGCCGTGTGTTTACAGCTAACCTATGCAGTTGGGTCGCAGAAATTGGCAAGATTTTTCAGTACAGGCACCAGTTGATTGATGCAGCTGATGACGTTCAAAGTGCAGTTTGTCTCGCCGCACTGAAGATCCTGTTGTCCCATGTTTGTCTGTAAATCTCCCTTGAAACCTCTTCAGTGGTGTTAAAATGACTGCACAATGCTGCAGTCAGTGCCCTCATTTCCAAGCTTTTGTGTCCCGTCAGCAGAGCTCAGTGTTTTATTTATTCAGCTGAAAACCGTTCATTTAATGTTGTTTGGTACCATTATGCAAATACTACCCTGGATATAGTTGGACACTGTAACTGTTCTGAAAGTCACATTAGTACATTACTGTGCATATTTTTAACTCAAACCGGCTCGGATTAAAAAGGATTTTGCATTCACGTCCTGGGAAAACCTCAGTATTCAAAAAATGACTGTATATGGTTAATTTAATATATGATCATGTGAAATGATATGCTGTCGTATAGATGACCTTAAAGAACAATGCAAATCATAGATTTGTGTTCTTGCTGCATTGGAGAATTTTTATCATTGTCACATAATGCACTCAAAAATGCAGTGGGAACAAGTGCAGTTGATGGAAATATTCCAGAAATGGTGAAATTTCTCATAAAGAGTCATCGTCCGTATGGAGGTTTGCTACCTAACATAAAGGCCTTGTGAGTGTTTTGTGAGCCTATCTGCGGTGTGTGTTAACTGGAAAAAAACCATCGACTCATAACACACATACTACCTCACATTTGGTGCCATTTTGGGCCCGTCTGTGGTTGTTTCCTATACTGTTCCTACGCGCAGAAATGCACTTTGAGATTTCACAATGGGAGCCTTTGAAGCTGAAGTCAGAGATTCTGTAGTATGATGTCATGTGGTTTTTATATAAACAACTGCCCCAGCCTTTTAAAGTTTGTTTCATGTTTTTCCGAGGATGTTGCTATTAAAATGCTTTTTACTGGAAAGTACTGGCCCCACCAGGACTGGAGGCTCAGGACAGCTCTTTAGTGTCCAGGAAACAACAGCATGAGGGGTGTAGGCCTTTACATTTACTGTGGTTATGCTTAGTTGATCAACTGGACTGTGTATTAATTCATTCCCATTGTCCATTGTATTGTTTTTCTGAGCTATTAGCAGACACTTAAAATGGATGACTGACAGTTAACTTTCAACACACCCACAGGGCAGGATAATACTTGGCAATGTCCCTTTCTGACTGACTGACTCGTGTTCCATATTTAGCCTGCATGTGTGGCGTAATACCGGCTGGCACCATTGGCGTTAGGGGGGCAGTGCCGAGAACATGTACCTCTGTGCTGGCACAGCTGGTAGAGATCTATGCCTTGTCCATTCTCTGTAGTGCATACCTGCACTATCACCATCACTAAAGTATTTTGTTTTCAAGATAATACAGATGTGTCGCTTAGTAAGCTTCGCCATGATTGCAGCAGGAATGGGGAAAGAGTGCCGCTGTTGTTGCCACATTGCAGTTTTTCGGAGGCAACAGCACTTGGCTAAAATTATCATTTTAAGTTGGCCTAATGTCAATAATAAATGTACTATTATTGGAAGATTTTTTTTAATAGCCGATTGAGCACATAAAGAACCTGGAACTGCCCTGTTGAATGAAATGTGAGATGGTCTTAGCTTGAGGTTGGCGTGGTCTGGGGAGAATGTTGGCTGTACAACTTGCTGTCTTGCTGAAATGAATTGTGAACTTGCGAACTGGCAGAATAGATTTAGGTTGTGTCACATTTATGAGATCATGAAGCATGTCCTAAACTATGGTTGGCCTAGTCTGGCTTTCACAAAGCATTTTCACAAAAATGTTTATTATTTGTAAATGTTGAAGTGGTCTGTAGTGTACACCTGCGTTGGCTTTTGTCACAGGAATCCGCAGTATTTGAATGATGTACTGTAATCCCCTTGAATGTTTTAGTTTTTAGGTTGTTAATCAATAGCTTAACTTTAAGTGCCGGACAACTATGACTGCTCATTCTGTTTGATAAGCTAGCTAGCTAGTTAAAATGAATTTTGAAATGAGCTGATAGAATAGGCTTGGGTCGCATTGTATTCACTATGAAGTGAGTTGCAAAAGTTAAAATGCCTTATATGTTAGTGTTGTGGACTGCGGAGGCTGGTCTGCCAAAATTAGTGGTTGCCACAAAGCATCCCTTTAAATTAATTTTTGGTCTTGTCTTAAGTTGGTTTCCTTGACTAAGATGTCTTCCTGTTACTAGAATTATTAATCGGCAGTTAAAGGGGCGTTTTGCCAATAAATAAACCATTAATACATTGTAGTTTTAAAGTGCATGCTCTGCATAAATAAGCTACACACAAACTATTCACAATTTCCAAATGCAGCTCAAGATACTTGCATTTTTGTCAGCCCTTCCCTATGCATTTGCGATAAAGACAACAACTACGACAATGCACTGTGATAGCTTACTACTCCAAACACCCTCAACCTTATGCGGATCTGTGAGATAAAGCAGTTGTGTAGCATCAGTAGGCTTCAGTAGTGCGTGTTGTTGTTCAAACCTTTTTTTTTTTTTTTCCATTCGGCATCTCCAGTCCCACCCGAATCTAGAGTGCCCAATTCGAGAACTTTGTAAAGACTTGCTCATGTGTGACCCCTTTTTGCCAGCTCGGGAGAGAGAGACGGTTTGTGGCTCTCGTCCGAAGCACGCACCCATCGCGCCTGCATCTTTACACTCATTGGTCGAAACTTTCGCAAGTTCAGAACGAGGGCAGAGGATACCCAAACATGAGCAAGCTTAGAATCTCACTCACGAGTGCCCGGCTGGCCAACAGGTGGCGCTTGAACAACAATCAAGACAATCATTTTTAATTTACCTTCCCAGCAGTCCCTTCCCAATGTGCATCCCTACAGCGCTTTAGCCAATCGTGTGCTGTTCTGAAAAAGCTGCCGACTACCGCTGGTTGGTACGACCGGGGATCGAATCCGCGCCGTAGCAGTCACTACTGCTCCGCAAATGCAGCACCTTAACCGAGTGAGCTAATCCGGCAGCCCAACCTTATTTTTAACTTCAGAAGTCGTTTGCTGCAGGTCTGATCAGGGAATATGAAAGGATTGTGGAGATGCACTTTTAAGGATAAACAGGGCCCAAGTTGTGTTGCTCTTGGCAAGTTGGTGTCTATCTGAAGTTTTAAACCTGAGCTGAGTTTAACTTTGCTTTTTTTTTTTCTTTCTCAGATGAAAGAAGGGACTGAATTCACCCGGACGCATCACATTGTGCGCAAGACGACCCTTTACGACATGGATGTGGACGTCACCCGCAAATACGCTGCAATCAGCTGTCAGGATCGCTGCATCAGGTGCGTGTGTGCGTGCACTCGCGTGTGTGTGTGTGTCTGTGTGTGTGTGGGCTCGCACAAGTTCAGGTGTGCTATGCAATGTGTTGGTCAAGTGTAGCATACAGGACGGTGTTGGTGTGGAAGTGTTGCTTTCTCATTATGAATGAAATGAAACATGGGATAATTCAGAGAAAGAAGAGTCAGGTGGTTCTGTACAGAGTTTCTGGATTAGAAGAGTTGCAACATGAGTGTTTCAGAGAATCTGGTCTTGGAGCCATTTTGTTTCCATTGCTTTAGTGGGCACTGCCTCAAAGTCAAACAGTGTTTGTTTATTTATTTATTTTTTTTCCCTCCTGTGTCTTTTCTCAAGTCTGAACATTTTCCCCTCTTATCCTTGTAGAAACCATTGCTTGCTGGTTTATTATCCCCCGCCAACACGAAGTGGGAGGGGGATATAGGTTTGACCTCCGTCCGTCCGTGCGTCCGTGCGTCCGTCCGTCCGAGATAAAGGGGACAGCTTTACTCAGAAACTACTACAGATACAGTAACCAAATTTGGTGTGTAGCTTCAGACCATAAAGGCCTTGATTGAGTTCGAAAATGAGAAGCGCACGATTGGCGGGGGATGTTGTAGACCATGTCGACTTGTTGTTTTTCTCCTGAAATGAATATGTTCCCCTTCTGAGAAAAGGGAAAACTCCAACAGTTATCACTCTGCGGAGTGATTTCGCTCGATGGAAACATAATGACTCCTATTCTTGAGTCATCACGACTCTTCTTCCTGGGACTCTAATTTTTGGGCATCTTGGCTCTGCAATAAGTGGCTTTGATTTTCACTGGATAATATCATGGCCTCCTTGGAACCGATTAAAGTCTGGGCTTTTGTTGTCTGACTGGGGGAGTTTGGTCTTTGTGGGGAGTATGAGAGGAGCTGCTAACTCAAGAGGAGACTGTGGTCCTGATAGATAAGCCTGTAATGATCCTTTCCAAACCAATTTAGCCATCTGCTAAACATTCCCTCTCTCTCTTTATGATTTTTATCTGTCAGGCACGGCTGTTAGGATATTGTCCCTGTAAAGTTCATAATTGTAGTGTTAACATTCAAATTGAGAATTCACTGCACAGCTGGTAATTACATTTAGGGCTGTGTAAATGACTAGAAGAGGTGATGCGGGGGCCTTGGATGTTGAGGTTAGAAAATTAATTGCCCTTTTCGTGTAGCAAGTACAAACTGAGCGCGTAGCATTTTACAGACGTGTCGGCACCGCGATTGTTCATCACTGGTGAGAAAAACAGCCACAATCCTCAATGACTGTGAACGGCATATTCTATTCTGGTATTGAAAATATAACACCGACTTTAATTATATGAATTGTTTGAATAATTAGATTTTTGTAATGTCTGTAGCAACGTTAGGCACTCAGAATAAAAGAGCTTTTGAAACCTGCTCTTTGTCCTGGATTCAGTTACATTAACTTAACGCAATAGTAGAAAAGTAGGACTGACGAGTACAGGTGAGGTTACATGAGCGAATTTGTGTCAGAACTCAGAAGCAGAGATTTTTAGCTCTTTGGTACTACAATCCTATCCACAGTTTCCCCCTAATTTAGTGACCCCTTCAGCCCAGAAAGAGGAGGTAGCTGAATGTAGCGCGCGCACAGCTAATGGCCGCAATAAGACAACGGTTTTTAGTTTTAGATTTTTTTTCTGCAAGGCTGAGGGTATACAGTTGGTCAGGGATTGTCAACCACTGGTGGTCCACCCACCCTTTACCTGGGAGTCGGGTAGAAAGACTATCTAGCCAATCAGAAGCTCTAATTGTTCAGTTACTTACTTGAGAGAAATGAAAACCAGGGCTGGATTTGGGTTTGAGTGCCGGAGTGGATTATGCCTGCTGAAGGTGGAGAGGGCATTTCTTTACTGGGGGGGGCGTCCCTGCGTCCCTGCAGCCTCTGTTTCGGGTAGCACTGGGTAGCATTGCACCCGTGTCCCAGTTCTGAGGTGCGTCTCTGTTCCCCCAGGATCTTTAACATCAACAACGGTAAACAGAAAAAGCTGTATAAGGGCTCTCAAGGAGAGGACGGGACCCTAATCAAGGTGCGTCTGTCTGTCTGTTTGTCTGGTTGGTCCTGGGATGGGCAGCATTTCACCCAGACCCCTCCTCTCTCAATATAACTTTCTGTCTGAATGCGCTTTTAAATGCAGTAACATATAATGAATGAATGCGGTATTCCTGCCAGTGGTTGACTCTGCGTAAGAACAATTAAATCTTATGATCTGTTCTGATTGGAAGAGAGAAATAAAGATCCTTGTGTCGGATTATATTGGCTCAATGCATGTGGCTTCCATCTAAAGAGGTCTAAACTGAGCAATACAGTGGCTTGGGAACTGTTCCAGCTTTATTGAATATTTAAAGGAAAAACTTGATGAGACTAGTATCCAATTATATAGACTAAAGGATTTTTATCAACATTATTTAAGATTATTTTGTTGTCTGTGGGTGTTAGTTTGTCTCTTGGAACAATATCCTTCAGTAAAGGGTGATGTGGCCTGTGTCAGTGGTGTTATCTCTCTGCAGAGAGACTGTATGTTTGTCAGTAACATTCACTGTCCTGTATCTCTCACAGATCCAGACAGATCCATCCGGGCTGTACGTGGCCACCAGCTGTTCTGATAAAAACCTCAGCATCTTTGACTTCTACTCAGGAGAATGTGTGGCCACCATGTTTGGGCACTCTGGTAAGGCTGCTTAATCAGTTACAGAAAACATTTGCTCTTTCTTTGATCAGTCATGCCATTTATTCATCACGCCATAGATCAGTTTGGTCAGGCAATCCATTAGAGGGACTGCATCCATTGATAAATATTTTTTTCCATTCTTTGTTAAAAGTCAATTCTGTAGATTGTGTAAATAATATGCATAACCGAGGTACTTAATGCATTTATTTTTCCTTTTTTTATAAAGTGAAACTGGTTTGCAAATCTGTGCGCAAAGGTTATTACAGAAAATCCTCAAATTCAAAGTGTCAACTTTACATGTTAAATTATCTTGAGCTGTTGAAAACCGATCATGTGGCAGCAGATCTTTCACACAAGTCGCCACATGATGGGTTTTCAACAGCTTTTAATTTGATATCTTGCATCACTGAGCAACACTGTGTATTTAGTGCCCTATGGGCCTGATTTACTAAGACCTTTAGCACATGCAAAAACAGAAACCTTGCCACTGACTGGTGCAAGGCAAGTACCCTGGCCAATCATGGACAGTGTTATTGGTTTTGTACGGGCAAAAAGATTTTGCATGTGCTAAAGGCCTCAGTAAATCAGGCCCTAAGGGTTAAGGTACTTCTATGCATGTTCCTGTCCTTAATATCTCTGATAGCATTTCATTCTGTCATTTACAAATAACCTGCTTAAACTTATATTCATGAAACTTGTATTCATGGCTGTTGTCTCAGCTTCACAAGTAACTTGTGACTATTCTGTGGCTGCAGAGATTGTCACGGGGATGAAATTCACCAATGACTGCAAACACCTCATCTCTGTCTCAGGAGACAGGTCCGTCCCCGCCTGTGTGTCTGTATGTGAATGGTTGCATTGAGAAAAATCTGTATTTACATGATTGTGTTTGAATCGGTGAATGTGTATAGGTATGAATATGTTCCTATAATAAATTGTTTAGAATTTTGAATTAGAAAATGGCATTTCAAAAGTATTTCCACATGAAATAACATTCCCTCTGTTACTTAGAGTACACTTTTGTTATTAAGACTGAAAAATCCCCAAAAGAGGGATTGGTGTAGCCTGGTGCTGTAGTGAACAGGCTGGTGTTGGCAACCATTTTTAGACAACAAATGCACGTTACTCATTGCAAGGAGGTCAAACATTGGGAAGTCCTAAGTTGTAGAGTACAGAAGCAATTTTAACTGATGCCAGAAAAATTAACCAATTAAGAATAACTGGGATTCACCAACTGCAGCCAAACTAACGAGAGTGATTGAATTCCTTTTTCAATACCCGACCAGAGCAGCAGGAAGTGAACTTGAGCTTGCAACCGTGAACAGCCAACAGGCTATTAAATATTAATGTACGGTGCTAAGAGAATCCGACTTAGCCAATACTTGGCGATGTAATCATTCGTCCCTTCCAGTCATGTTCAGATGCATTCATGATTGGCCGTATGGATGGTTCATTGCTTTATATATTGCTGCCGCTAAGAATTGTGGGAGGGCATTACCTTTTTTCTGTTCGATAAGGGTGATCTATTGTGCCTTTTGCTAAAGGAGATAAGTTAACAAGCACTGAAGCTCCTTTCCTTAACATCTTGTGAATTTAAATATCATTTAAATACATTTGCAGCATAAATACTTTGGGCTTAATTTTAAGGAGTTGAAAACTTTCCTAACCAAAAAAAAATTCAGACGCAGCTCATGTCTCTGTGTCAAACTATTTTCATTATTAAAGCTACCTCATGCAGCTCCGCCCACCGTACCCTCTCCACATCTCATTTTCTCGTAACTTCCTTTCCGGTTCGGCAAAATGCTGGCTCAACAAATACAGTGACATCGGTGTTCGTGGCTAGCTTGCTAAGGAAAAAATTAACAGAAAGCAAATCGTTAAGGCAACCACTCTGCCCACACTCTATACTCCTTGTGATGTTTTGTTTTTAAAAACTGGCGTCAGACCTTTCTTGCTAGCTGCAAAAAATAATATCTCAGCCTGTTCTGTGTACTGCCACTGGACTGCTCTGAACGGAGTCGTGTGCAGTAACGGAAGTTCGGTTACAAAATGGCTACCTGCCAAACGTCCGATTCTGATTCGGACTGATTCTGTAGTGATTAAGGTGAATAGCCGCGGTGCTGCTGCGTGAGGCTGTGGTCTGACCGTGTCGCTCTGTTCAGCTGTATCTTCGTCTGGCGTCTGAATCCGGAGCTCACCATCCGCATGAGACAGCGCCTCTCCGAACTCAAGCAGAAGGGGCGACCAGCGCCGAGGAGTCAGTCCCACAAACCATCCACTCACAGGTACCGTGCTGGAACACAACACCACCAGAGTTGCGAGATCTCAGAACACTTGACCTGATTACCATGTCACCTATATTGAGTATTTTGGTGATATTACTCTGGTAAAGCAAAAAAAAGGGATTTTCAGAATTCACCCTCTCGCTGATGTTGTACATTGTGTGACCACTTCGTTGAACAGGATTGGCTCCTAAAATTTGATCCCAATAGAGAGAAAAGTGATTTGTGAACCCATCAGCACCGCCTATTTCTGTGTAGTACTTTCCGGGCAAATGCCGAATCTGCTCGGCCAAATCATCTCAAAATTTTATGGGAGATCACATGACCTTATGTTTGATGGGGAAATGATATGCAGCAAAAACATACTTTGAGAAATTAACGGTATCGATGGGCTCAAAAATCATTCTTCTTACAGATGGGATCAAATTTCAGGGGCCAAGCCTGTTAAACGAAATGCTTGGACCGTGTACAAGATCGGCGATGGGTGAATTCTGAAAATCCTGTATTTTGCTTCAGTCAAGGTGATACGATTATCGGGTCTATCGGAGCACACAGCTGGCCAAGAGTAACTCATCTGTACCGTCCTGTCTGCCGTACCAGGAGAGAGGTGTACAGCAGCCCGCCGCTGGTCACCCTGTCCTCCGACAGCGATAAGGAGGTAGAGGATGATGGGACTGAGGAGAAGGGGCAGAGCCCAGATGAGATCTCTCTTCACATCTCAGACTGCAGCAATGTACAGGACACAGGTCACTCTTTCTCTCACTCCATCATTCAGTAACCGCTTACTGTGACTTCAGGTATCTTCAACACATACCTGTGTGTGCCACTCATCTATATAGAGTAACTCGATTGCTGACGTGATAGAGAAATGCATTGGGAGGTCGAAGCAAGCAGAAGTGGTCGAGCGGCCATTTTACTTTGCCCGGTAGTAAGCAACCGTTATATAGTATTCTATGGCAGAGAAGGGCTGATGTGCAGGGGGGGGGGGGGGGGGGGGGGGACGTGGCGAGACGATGCACTTGCTGTAGTGAAGACGGATAGACATAAATGAATTTCAATGAATATATTGGTTATTATTAGCCACTGGCGATCTACCTTAACGGCAGATAATGTGTCAGTGTTAGCCCAGCTAACGGTTATTATTGGAACAATTCAAGTTAATGTTCGCTAACGTGATCCATCAGGTTCGCCTAAAGCTACCTAGTTTACCAAACTGAAGTTAACCAGATCAATCAATGTCACACGGCATAAATGAGATAATCCAGTAAAGCTGCTGTGTGACGCTGTCCATAATATTAGACCAGATTAAACAACAAAACCAGGTGTTGACTGGTCTAATCATTATGGCAAATTTATGCCAGCACTTAAAAAGTCTAATGTTCTGCTGACACTCAATTACTGTTGACGGACAAATTTAATTCTGCCGGGTTATTAATGAGGATGTAACGTTAGAGCTACTTAAACAGATAATGTGAATCACACTCGACAATGAATGGCAGGCAGTTTTAGATGCATCTCCGGAACGCACCACTCACTTCACTTCTCATGTGAGCACTGATTTAGCAACCTTGATAAGTTTACATTGCGTTCTCTTCAGCGAACCCACTTTTGCTTCGTAGGAAAATTAGCCTACAGCTTCATGGCAGCTACTGAGTGAAGACAGCGCAAGAGAAAACCCAATACAAGACATCCATTTGGAGTTACATATACATTATGTGCGATTGAATCTCACACCCAGTTTTTTTAAAATAAAGACAGTGGTTGACAAAGTGCGAGCTTACGGCTACTTTATTTTTTCATGAAGTTTTTAAATCCCCCCACACAGACTAATAGTAATACGTGCAGGATTGAGGTCTTGTCTTCTTCAGTCTCAATGACTTTGGACTTGAACTCGTTGTACCACTGCCCCACTCAGGCGAGATGTAGACAAATCCGTATAGATTTCCTATATGGCGGCACGGTTACTTCAAAATTATGATGTCATCAGCTGTCCAGTTCTTATATGTAGATCAGTGGTGTGTGCGCCTTTTTCAAATACGGTGGTATGGTCACCTACGTCTTTAACTAGAGATGAGATACTCAACTAGTATATAGTCATTCTGTAGTTGAATGCTATAGCCATGTTCTGGTGATATCAAACACACGTTCCAAATTCAATAATAATTTTCTTTCCTCTGCTGGTTCCCTGGCATGTTGGGCTAATATGGTACGACATGCTTTGCGTTGCTGGTGCTCGTGGGGTCTTCGGGTCTGTTTCAGGCTGTTTTCTGTGGCCAAGCCCTTGGAATATGATTGCCTTAAATGTTGCCTGAGGGCTTGTTTTGAAGGGCATTCTTAACTTCAGTACTGTAGCTACATTTAGTTGTGGAACAGGAGGAACTGTGTTCATAAACTCTCTTCTGAAAATCAGTTGTTGCAAAAATGGCTTGTGTCTGCTGAGCTGCGGAGTGCATCAGCAACTTGAATTTGGCTCTTGCTTTGAGAAGTTATCTAGCAAGCATGTTCAGATGTTATTCTAGAATCTACTGTTACTACTACTGTGAGTTTGGGTCAGAACTAATTCTCGCGACTTTGGTGTGTGCAGATGACTCCACTCGAGCTCATCAAATCACTGCACAGTATTTGCTTATCATTTGTTGAAGAAGGTCTCATATTCGAACTAGGTCATTTTTGTGCATAATTATCGAAACATGCACAAAGCAAATGGCTTTTGATTATTCCTGTGAAAATTACTGTGCTCTAAACATTGCACCGTTTGTGTTTTCAGAAGACCATCATGGCTCGAACGGTGAATTGAAAAAGGTAAACGGTGCCATTCTCTCTCTTAAATTAGGATCAGTTCTCTCTTTCTAGCCCTCGATCTTCTCCTCATCTGACCTCTCTGCTCGTTCACGTTATTAAGAGTCAAAGGGGCAACAGGGTACGTTAGTGGTACGTCGCTTGAAGTAATTGAAGAGTTGCTGGTTCAAGTACTTTTGGTGGGGTTTGGGATTCTGAAATGATCTCGAGAGATGAAGCTTGGAAAAACTCTGCTGTTGGACCCTTAACCCCAAAACTGCTCCAGGGGCCCTACCTCTGTCTCTCTGTCCCTCCTTATCTATAACTGTTCTATCTAGCATTTCTCCCTGGGCATTCTAGAAGAGGAGAAAATGTTTTCACTGGAATCATATCATGGTTAAATAGAGTTTAAAGAACCCCAATAAGGCTTTATCTCTCAAAAATACCACAGGGTTTCTGCTTCATGTAATTGATCGTGGCGCACCGCCACGGCAAAATAAAAGCCGCCACGCCTGTGTAAAATGGCTTCACATAAACTCCAAAAATCCTAAGGACAATCAGGTGTCGCCAGTTCTCCTTGTTAAGTTAAAATGAGCGCTAATAATTCTTGACCTCTTGTCAATCATTTTGCTTGATGGACACGTTTTCCAATTATTAAAAATTAGCCATCGGCAGTAAAACGCACTGCTTTCTTCTTAATGCAATGCGTGCAGCGATTAGAGAAAAAATATTTTGTTCTCTTTGCAAAACGATAAACTACGACATTAACTTCTGTGAGCACATCCTGCTCTACCTAATTGTGTTTTCATGACTATTTCATTCCAATTCCAGAGTCATAATCGGTTTTTATATTATATGTGAAATCCACCGTCAAGCACGTGAAACTGATAAACCTCCGTGCACAAAGACTTCAATTATCACATCGCCTACGTGCTGATTAGTGAAAATTGGCCACACCTGATGATGCTGAGTTTTGACCCGACGCTGAAGCCCTCCGCCACAGTTTCAAAAACTCCTGGAGGAAACCCTGCACAGTATGTGTCACGACTTCCTGGACCAGCAATGTGCCGTAGGAGTCGTCGCCATGTTCTGTCCCAGTTACATGTTCCATGTTCCCCTTGAAGGACTCGAGTGGCGAGGGCGAAGTGGAGACCCCGAGCCGTAGACCCCGCCGACAGTGGAATCGCCGAATCGGCAGTATGGATCTGATGGTGAAGTCCATGCTGGACCTGCGGCAGCTGGAGTCCTTCACAATGTCCTCTGCCCCCGACGAGGCCCCGCCCACCGCTCCCTTCAGACAGGAGGAGCTGGGCAGTACAACCAGCCTGCAGCCAATCCCATCGCTGGTGAGTGCTCAGGGTGTGGCCTATCTGTGACAGTGCTGTGATACTGTACAGTTATTTTGCGTTATCACCTTTATAGCCTATGATGAAGCCTTCAGACCATGACGGCTGAGCCCAGACCCTACAGGGCACAAGGGGTCACTGAATGGTTTTATCATTATGAAAATGATCCAAAGCAGGGGTCCCCAATCTTTCCCAGAAAGGGCAGGTGTGGGTGCAGGCCTTCATTGCAGCTAAGCGGCTACACACCTGATGTTACTAATCAAGCTTATAAGCAAAGAGTCCAGGGGTTGATTAGTAGTATCAGGTGTAATTGTTTGGTAGCAATGAAAGCCTGCACACGCACTGGCCCTTTCTGGGAAAGATTGGGGACCGCTGATACGAAGCATATGCCACCACCTTCAGTCACAAGATCTGAAACCAACTGAACTCATATGGGAGATTTTGGAAGAAAAACAAAGACAGTGCTCTCCGTCACGATAATAAAAACACCAAATGAGGGAATATCTCTTGGAATAAAGTTCCCTCCGGTAAAGCTTTACACTTGTAGACTTCATGCCAAGGCATGATGAAGCTGATCTGGCAGCTTGTGGAAGCCCAACACCTTACTGATACTGTTTATGTTGATTTTTCCATTAATAGAGAGACGGGTTAAACGTCATTTCGACAACGCCCTCTTGCACCTTATTTAAACACACAATCCCCTTCCCGACATTGTCACCGCCTTATTTACTCAGGTAACACCTCCGCTCACGACGTCGTTATGTTAACCGCGTGACAGAAGCGATGTTTTTGCTGTCAGGATGCATCATTTTCAACTGATCTGTCTGTTCAAGCAGCAATGACCCAACCTAGTCGATATAGCGTCAACGTGATCCGTATTGCTGTGAGACGAACTAAAATATTTGTTTTTCCCTGTCGCCATATGGGCGACATCATTGTTTACATTTCTGAGTGGATCTAATCTCTCCTGCTAATTACACATCGTATTGTATCTGTATTAAATTAATATGGACACACCAGTTACTCTTGCGCTGTGGGATGATGTGGTCTAAGCTTACGTGGCTGCCATGGTTACGGACTCACTTGTTTGTGGTTTTGATATAAATGTTGATAGGAACGGGAAGTAAATTGAGCAGTACACAGAAGAACCCTCTCTTCTGCAGTACTTCGGCTACATGTCTCCGGGCGATTGTGTAGTGCTGCTTCCTAAAGCGAGACAATGATCCCGAACATACTGCTGAAGCTTCAGAGGCTGTTAGCCAAACACTGGCTAAAGGACTAATGCAATTGGCCCCTAAACCAAAGTAACTGAAGATCGCTCCCGTTAAAACCAGTGACTGGACTAAACGAGACTAATTTTATGTACACTCTAATAATTCTTAATTGTTATTCAAAGGCTTCAAAACTGAGAAACTGTATTGTTACCTGGCAAAACAGTTTAAAAAAGTATATACTAATGCCTTGAAATGTAGCTGAGAATTTGTACTTTTAATGCGTTAATTGTTGGATTACAAATCTAAAATAGTGGAGACACAAGTCAAGTCAACAGAGCTGGAGGTGAATGTTTGTCTCTTTCTCTGAACATTATGGAGCTGAGAAAACACATACTGATCACTTCTCTATATACTGGATCTTTTGGATCATAAAAAGAGTGATTGTTAAATAATAAATTGTACCAAATTGCAGTCATATCCCAGCGTGGAGAAGCCTGAGGTTTGTTCCCCCAGATAAATAATTTCTTTTGACACCGTATATCACCTCTGTGGCTGGTGAAGGTCACGTGTAAAACTCCTTTATTTGAGCCCACAGTCTCTCTCCCGTTGGTGCAGGAATCTGAGCAGAGACGCCAAGGCCTGCCCCCCCACCCCCGCTCCGTCTGGCTGACCCCCATGACCCCTGAGACGAATGTAGAGGTGCTGTATCCCGATGGGTGTGAGGACCAGGTCAGCCTCGCCGGCAGGTACCCACAATTCCCTCATGTACACACGCTTCAGAAACCTGACCCCGCCCACAGGTGTAGGGAGTGTGGGTGCTGACTGTGCTGCAGCTCCCCCTGCTGGTCGGTTGTTACCTCAGTAATGAGGATTGTGAAGTGCAGAAAATACTACAGCAGTTATTCGATTCTGAACATTTTTATCACACTGTAAGCAAAGCAAAACAAACTCGCAGGCACTTGGACCGCACTTGACCCTTGCTGTTTTTGAAATTTGAGAATTATCGGTGTCAAACGGGTTTCGACAGTCTCATCTCATCTCATCTCATCTCAGCACAATGAAATTCTTAGAGATCCTTGAGCAAGAATATGGGTCCGATCTTAACCAAAATTTAAGCACTTCCTCCTTAGCACAGTATCTATCCACATACAAAATTTAACATAATATAACATAACATAACATGACATGAATGGTGAGAACAGGCCGTTCAGCCCAACTAGGCTCGCCAGTTTCATGTCAGTTTCATTGACATCGTTCTGTTACTTTCTCAGATATCCCGTTAACTGATGAATAAATGAACAAACAATTCCCAGTGGAAATGTATTACTTCCTGTCGAAGGTATAATTAGGCTTGTGACATGAAGAAGTATGTAATGGAGAGTGTTGAAATGGATTTTATTCTTTTATATTTTAAGAAATTGCTTTATTGTATGCCAAAGGGGCCTTCTGAGTACTGATAAGACATCATTACAGCGCAGAATCAGTTCAGTTGACATGGTTTTGTGATGAAGGTCGACCCGGCTGCTTATGTGGTGCATTATGGGATGTGTGTTCCTATCCGAGTGGCAGATTTCAACAATCACAGAAACCCTGATGTGTGTGAATATTTTAGCTATGAGTGTAGTTTTTGCTACAAACGCAACAGCTGGGATTGATGAGCGGCTGGTCGTGGAATCGGAGTGTAGTGGTTTGGAATGATCATTTCATTTATTGAAGGCAAAGAGTTATTCAAACTTTATGACACCAATGTGAAAAGATAATTGACCCCTTAAAAATAATAACATGTTGTGCCTTCCTTGGCGACAGCAACTGTAATCGAACGCTTGCGATTACTGACAGTGAGTCTTTTACATTTCCAAAGGCCCCAGTATCAGCCACTGTAATGCTGCTTGATCATCAAAAAGTTTGATAACCTTAAAAAAATCTTTACTGCACATGAATACTGTCTGAGGCAATGGAAACAGAACTATTGTTTTAAATGATAGAAAGAGAGCTTTTCCTTTTAAACTGCTCAATATACACTTTATTGTCGTTTGTTTTGTGTTGTGTTGAGTTGGTCGCCTTTTCTCTCCTTTTAAAAAGACTTCTTTCTCTTACAGTGAATATCAGGTCAGAGAGCTACCCCACGGTCCTCTGGGACGCTGTTACCACGGAAACGAAGGCCACGAAAAAAACAGCCCAGACAGTGCCTGTTCGGTGGACTATTCCAGCAGCCGACTGTCTAGTCCAGACCGGCCAAGAGAGGGTGAGACACACGCACGGCACGCACGGCACGCACGCACAAACCAGTTCAGACCGGCCGAGAGAGGGTGAGACACATGGAGTCACTTGCGCTCACATATAAACACTTAAAGCAGCATGCAAGCAAACACACACTCAAATATACACAAACACACTCTAGCACACGCGTACAGACACGCACACCCTCACATAGGAGTTATTGGGCGGGTGAGCTGCTGGGTCATTGGTCCTATTTTTATTCCTGCTTTTTGTGGAGCTCATCTGGCAGGTCCAGCACCGTTTCTACATTTTAAAAATGCTGCCAAAGGTGCAGTCTGCAGCCTCATACAGCTCGTCAGACTTTCTTTCCCAGCATGCACCTGTTTGTCACTGTAACTCTGCGAAGTCAGGAAAATCTGTTGAGTCAGGAATGTCAGTGTCCTACGCGTGTTCAGCGCTGTGAAAAACTATTGGTCCCTTCCAGATTTCTTTTATTTTCACATATTTGTCATACTTAAATATCTAAGATCATCAAACTAATATGTGAGCCACCCACTGAAGTGTGACATATATGCAAAAATAGAGGAAATCAGGAAGGGGGCGAACGCATCTTAACAGCACTGTATCCACTCAGTAGTGCTCTTACTGAGAATATACTTTCTAGCAGCCCTGACTTGTTGACAGCGTGTGGCTCTGTTCTGTGCTGATCTGCATTTATGCACTATATACAGACATATAATTATAGCAGTCCCCATGCAGCTGTGGTTATATAAACTGTTGTTGTTTGGTAAGCCTGGCTGAATTTTGACAGGTCTGCAATTTGGTCGTGTTTTTGCAGCAGTGATGTACCGTTGTGTTCTGTTGTTAGCTAGGAGTGAGATGCAGAGCTAGCTCTGAATAAGCTGGCCCAGTTGGATTTACCAGCAACGTACAATGTGTGTGTGTGTGTGTGTGTGTGTGTGTGTGGAAATTAGTTTTTATGGTTGTTTATTAACAGCCATAACTGCATTGAATGGTTCTCTTTTCACCCTGTGAGTTTGTTTTTGTGTGTGTGCGTGTGTGCGCGTGTGTGTGCGCGTGTGTGTGTGTGTGTGTGTGTGTGTGTGTGTGTGTGTGTGTGTGTGTGTGTGTGTGTTTGTTTGTTTGTGTGGTCATGCTGTCCTGGAGGCTATTGTAGCAGGAACTTCCACAGAAATGATTTTAAATACTTGGTGTTTATGTCTGCGTCTTTGTCTGAGGATACATTTTGTCACTGGCGCAGCATCACAGTGCAAGATGGCATATCTCATCTCTCAGAATATTACAGGTGTGTAGTTTGGATTAAATTTAAGGCGGCGTTTGAAGGTGGGTGTGGTTCGAGCGAGAGCACCAGTAGTAGGTGGGTGGCTGGTGTGATCTCACTGCAAGTGGTTGTCTAGTTTTTTTTTTTTTTCTTTCTGGGTTTGTATTTTGTTTCCTTGTGTATGTATTCACATTGTTGCGCATGTATTTGAGTTCCTTCGTTTGACTATTTGTGTCTGTGTCTGCATTTAATAGCCTAAATTTATATGTGTGTGTGTGTGTGTGTGTGTGTGCGCGCACCTTTATTTCAGACTCTGAAGCCACAGAGCCGCTCAGCGTGGACGGTCACTCCTCAGACCTGGAGATGGAGGAGGAGCTGGAGGAGAATGGGCTTGAGAGGGGCGTGGCCGACGGCGTGTCGCCCCCTACACCAGACCAGGAAGCCTTCCTGAAGCAGAACTTCGAGACTCTGGCTGACCACAGCAGCACAGGTAAGACTTGAGCCTGCAGGGCTGCTTCGGGAGATGAGTTTTCTTGCTCTGCTCTGAAGAACCTCGCAGAAAACATGGTTGTCCTCCATGCATCATCTTCAGATACCGCTGGTGGTGGGTTGTGTTGAGTAGGGTATTTGTCTTTTACCTCCGTACACAGCTCTGTCAAAGGTTCTGTTCAAACAGTGGTAGTGAGACTTGCTTGCTACTGTAGATCGCCGTTGTTGGCTTATGTGTTAAGGGAGCTGTGCCACAGTTACTGAGCATGCTCTCAACTCTGAACAAAGTAAATCTGCTCAACTGCAAGTCATAATCTAGAAGGTATTTTTCTTCTTCTATGATTATTGGCGATGGCTACCGGCTTACATTCCTCACATTCCTTACATTCCTGGCTACAGCTTAACGTAGCGCTTTGAATCCTCGAATTTCCATAGAAAGCTCTTTAATATAACAAGCATAATGCCGGAGTTACTTAACTATACAAATACAATGCAAAATGAATACGGATTATCAAGGATGGAATCAGATTCTGACTTGCAGTCAAGCAGTAATCCGTTTCTTGCGATGCAAGTACTGAACATGCATAAGTAATCATGACACAGCTCTTTTAAGTAGTTTTCACCCTGTCACAGTTGGGTAATTAAATCCTCGTCTCCTCCTCCGGTGGGTCTGCGAATGTTAACCGCTGCCTCTGATTCCTTCCTTCTCCTCACATGACTTCATGATGTCTGCGCACCTGTGTGACGGAGCTGCACTGCTGAATGTGGGGAGAACGATGGCAGTACTTATGGTATTGTTTAAAATGTTGGCTGGTGAAGTGATGTCAGGCCTCTGTGATTCACTGCTGCACAGCTTCAGAGCCCAGGCTCCTAAGGCACTCGCCTTGTGTGACCGTGTATTTACGCCCCCCGTGGAGGGAGAGGGAGGCGGAGACGCATTGTTTTTGGCTCTGGTCCCATCGGTGCTGGAGTTCCCAGAGTGTTTCTGGACCATAATCGGCTTCTTAAACTGGTGCCTTTTCGCATTAAGGGGTTTCTTAAGGGGTGGGGGCGTTTTATTTTTTTACTTTGAGTCGAAACGCACACTAGTTTTCTTCGCTGCTCCTCTTCTGTCTTTATAGCGAGTCCAGCCAGATCCCAGAGCAGCACTGAGAGCATCTCGGCTCGGTTCCTCTCCCAGAATTCCTCCAGCAGGTAAGGGCTTCCTCTCTTAACACCTGTGTGCAGGGAATCCGCAAAGCGCTGACCGGCCTGGAGCTATTAACCTGGTTATGAACAGTTGAGCAAGTTTGAAAGTGTATTTCATGGTACTATAAACTATTCGCAGCCAATATTTACCTAATTTCCATCATATTTATACACTCAATACAATTGGGACAACGTGTAAAACGTAATTTAAAACGGTCAGCAATGTAATTAAAAACTATCTGCAAGAATTTGCAAATCCCTTTAAACTGTATTAATGTGAATAGTACAAAAGTGCAAAGGAATATGAGAAACGTTATAACTCATCTACTTTGTTTTTTTTTTTTGTTTTTTTTTTTAAACAAAGGCTTGGTCGAAACAGGATGTTTGCAATACGCTCCGATGGAGTTGGGGCAGGTGCATGTTCACTACCGTGCACCATCGCCTCTCCCTTTGATAACTCTGTCGTCATTTTGCAACTGCGGACACTAATTGTTGGAGTTGCAAAAGCAGAATTTGTTCCCCTTTTAGCCTAGTATATCAACTCAACTGGTCAACGATCCGGGGCTTTATAATCTGCCGTACGTTTTCAGGCAAACACAGGTCTGGGCTGCTGTAAGGCCTGTCTACTAACCGCAGTCTGTGACAAAGCCACACTGTTGTACTAAATGCTGGAACTAGCAGGGGTGTCCATGAAAGACTGCGTATGAAAAATGCTTTTCCAGTGGAGAGGTTCATTTAAGGAGTTAATGTGCTACTTTCTGCATTTGGACTTCATTTTAACTGGAGAATCCCATCAGTAAACCTGTGCTTGTGCCCCTGGCAGGAACATGCTCCCCCTCTCTAAGCTGCGCAGGGAGAGCAGCGCCAGCGATGGAGCGATGCGACCCCTTGTACCACAGGTGAGGCCCATCATGGAGCAAAGCCAAACCAACGGCTCCAAGGGCAAGGACAAGATGGAGCTGGACCCCACCGAAAAGGGACCACAGCTGCGCTCCACCCCCCAGAAGAACAGGGTCCCGACCACAGACCCCCACCGAGCAGCCAGTCCCGCTGCTAAGGCTGCGGCCTCCTGCGTCGGAGAAGCCCAGCTGAGGAAGTCTCAGTCTGTTCAGAACCTGGCCACTGCAGGTGATCTCTCTCTCTCTCTCTCTCTCTCTCGTCGCAGTGCCGAGTGTACATACTGCCGTGATCCCTAAGCAGAAATGCCAACGTGGTGTCTGATCAGGGACAAGTTGGTAGCCTCCATATTGAAGTGGTCATATGGAGTTTATTTGTGTACCCATTATGGAAGGGGTTGCTAATTGGCTGCAATATTGTTATTTCCTCCAGTGTTGTTCTGCTATAAAATCATTCATCGATTGCTCATCTTTTTGTTTTACTTTGGGGGAAAAAAGGCAGAGTTTGCCTGCATTTAGGTAGAATACTGCTATTAAGCATGAAAATCTTTATTTCATCACTTACATCAAATTGCTTTATTGATATGTGAAGCAAACATTCAAATTGGCAGGGAGGGAGGTGATTTGCATAAATTATGCAAATTATGTGTCCAAGATGGCCACTGCAAAGGGGCATATCATGACTATTTCAAAACTCCATACTTCAGTATCTAACTGACATATCAACTTCTTATTTTGCACACAGGTTGCCTGATCCTGCATTTATGGGCCAAACCTCTTAAAGTTTGATACTTTAAAAAAATGCTAAGGTTTTTTGAAATTTTTCTCTTGACTTGAAAATTCTCTACCTCTCTATTATATATTCAGCACCCTCTGAAAGTCCCAAAAGGGCCATATTTTTTAGGTTCAGGACAAAGCATCATGCTGTAAACTATTTATGTTCCAAACTTCATTAAAATCGGACTAGCGGTCCGATGGCACGTGAAAAATATGGAAATGGTAAAGGTATTTTTATAGCAGAAATATACCTTAAGTGTTTCGCTAGTGGCCTGTCTGGTCTGGGAGTAATTTCCTCAATTTATTCTGCTTGAAAAGCTTGCTTGTGAAAAATAATACAATATAGTTGGACGAGGCAACAGAATACGCTTGGATCACGATTTAGTTATGAGGCAAGTGATAAAAGTTTATTGGCTTGATCTGGGCAGAATGTTGGGTGGAGAGTTTGGTAGCTTGCTGAAATTGGAGCCTTATTAAACTAGCTTGTTGATGGGATAGGATCAGGTAACTTTATTTGGGATCACCAAGTGAGTGGAAAACTGAAAAAAATCTAGTTGAATGAGTTGACGGAATGCTCAAACATGGGTTAATATCTTGCACTAATTTAGTTGTCATTGTGCCGTTCACACTTGATGTTCGAATCATTTTTGCGCAGCAAAAGCGTGTCCTGGTCTATTCACGTTGAGCATGTTGAAATTTGATATTAGCAATAATTGTTTCATGCTAATTTTAAAATGTTCCCATGGTATTCACTTTTTGTACTTTGTAAATATAAATAAAACACTAATTTCGGTGTACTGTGTTGTTGAGTGTACAATATTAATGGCGTTACCCTTTTTAATCAGGCGATGGGCCCAGGACTCCTACTCGACCCTCCAGGGAGGTGCCACCTCAGTCCAGTGAACGAGATGCTCGTGCCGCACACCGCCGCACACTGCCCACCTTGCCAACGTCCCCCCTGCCCCGGGAAACGGGCATCTCCATGCACAAGGCACTGAGGTCCCGCTCCTACATGAGCCCAACCACCAGCTCCATGGCGAAGATGTCTCGCTCTGTCTCTATGGGGGACAGTTTGAATTTGGGCGAGCCAAATGAGGGGCATGTCAGCCCTGGCTCTGAGTCCAGCTCCCAGGGAGGCTCAGGGTGTGACCCACCCGCACCCAAGAGCAGCTCAGTCATCAAGGGCAAAGCACTCATTCTTCCTGCAACTGCTGTCTCTTCCAGTACTGCTGCATGCCCTTCGAGCTGCACGACGCCCAGGGCAGCCGTGGCACCCATACTCAGCGTCAGCTCGCCAAGCACTCCCATGCCCAAGGGCCTCCAGGCCAGGGTGCCCCACAGCGCCCGCCTGCACCTCACCCTGGACATTCCCAAATCCCTTCCAGACAGGCCTTCTACGGCCACCTTCTCGCCTGCCGGAAAGTCGCCCAAGGCCCGGAGACGCGAGTCCACCCCCAGGTCCCCGGCCAGGCCTTTCCCTAACGCAGTGGCCGCACCGCCAGTGCAGATCCAGGCGCAGGCGCCTGTGGTCAACGTCCAGCCCGTTGTCGCGCTCACAGAGTCGGGGTGCAAGGGCCCCGCGAAGGACCTGGGCACGGAAACTGTGACTCAAGCCGAGTGGTCTCTTCATGTTGAGGTGGGAGGGGAAAACGAGCCCCTCCAGCGGAGCCCGTCCAGCCCCAAGACCACCGCAAGCCTGCTGGCTGACCCCGAGCCCCAGGACCCAGGTTTGCTCTGGCCCATCTCCTCCATCCTGTCGTCTCTGCATCTCCACTTGCCTGTATCAGTCTTTCCCTTCCTCACCCTCTCTGTCCGTTACCCATTTCCACAGCAGGGCACGGTCTATCTCTTCTCTCATCTCTCCCCATTACTGTGCTGTCCCCACACCTCCTTCTGCACCATCTTACTGCTCTTTATTATGCACCAGAACTGATTTTTTTCATGGGTTGAAATATCATAATTTATCATTTTCTGACCAAAAACAAAACCCCTATTCCTCTCTAATATTATATTCCCCCATCAGGTTGATTTGCTTCTGTGATGTATCTCTGTTTATTTTTGCTACTCGTTACCCTCAAGCTAAGAGCCAGTTTAGGAAGTAGAGGTTTGTGATGGTTTCAGGGGAGAGGGTAATTTGGTCTTGGGGTTCCAACAAATGCTGGAAAGCCTCCTTCTGATGCCATTATCTCATGCTATCAGCATCAAGTGTCCATCGCCAACAGAAATAACCCAAAAAGCTGCTTTACACCGCTAATATGTCTGACTGAAGGAGACATGAGTGTGTTTATGAATTTGTATGATTCTATAGGTTGCGATTGCAAAGACATACTGGGCCTATTCCATCCACTTATTTTAATCTCTTCACGCATTTTCTTGCCGCTTATCTCCACTCAGCAGAAGCAGCCGAGGATGGAGGCAACAAAAGAATGATTTTCATGAGCCCATTTTTCCTCACAAAAGTTGCCAGGCTTTACTAGAACAGGAGTTGGCTACATTGATGGTGCTCGGCTTTTTCGAACTGCTAAGAGGATATATAGATGGAAATAAGTTGTTTGAAAGTCTTAATAGTGTGGAATTTTTGAGGACATCCCACCTGCCTCTCAGACAGACACCACCCAGCTTTTGGGTTGAACTACTCAGGAAAAGGTGTCAACAAAAAATAACGGCCCAACATGGTCGGACAACACGGTGTATGAACCAGTTTGGTTGAACCAGCCTGCAGTAACAGCAGCACTGTGACTGAGTGCATTCAGTGGGTGCTGACTGCACATGCCTCTTTCCTTGTGTAGATGACTCTCTCAGCATTGAAGGCTGCCACCAAGTGGCCAGAGAGCTCCACTGCAGTATGAAGAAAGCAGCTCAGCTCTACAGAGCGGTGAGTCCATCTTCTCATTTCCCCCCTTTCTGATGTGGTTTCCCCATTCACCTTAACCCTTTAACTGCCTGCTAGAGCACATTTTGAGTCACTGCCCATCTTGGATGTTTTGAACGTACTTTGTTTATTTACGTTGTGCTGAAAAAAATCCAATTGGGGTGAGTTAAACACATCTTTCAATTAGATACAGCGACCCAAAATGTACTCCACCAAATGGTTGATCAGGCAGTTAAAGGGTTCAGGACTGTGATTATGCGGTGAGAATTAAATATTCAAAAACTTCAAGATCAGAGCATCGTATTTTGTCTACATTTTGTACCAAGGAGAACTGTGACTTGTCATGTGACAATGGCACGTTGTAGAGCCAGTGCTTGTTGAGGGATTGGTGGGGCAGCGCTAGGGTCATGCCCTGAGTTAAGCTGTGTGTGTGTGTGTGTGTGTGTGTGTGTGTGTGTCCCAGGTGAGCGGGAAGGAGAGCGAGGCTAGCATCGAGTTGCGGGAGATGGCGAAAGTCCTGACCACGGCCTTCCGGGACGCTCGGGCGGAGCTGGACTCCCTGCCCTCCGTGGAGCCTGCGGGCGGAGCCTTGTCCGGGCCGCGGGGTAAGGAGGCTGTGCCGGGAGAGGACCGGACCCTGGCCCTGCTGGAGCAGTACTCCCAGCTCCTGCTGAAGGCTGTGGAGAAAAGGCTGGACAACAGACTCTGAGCGCCCCCCTCAGCCACCTGAAAAACTAAAAAACAAACAAAACCTCCTACAGCTGTGCTGTTAGCTGGACATTGTCACACATTTCTAATCCTTTTCATTTTACCATTTTACTTCTCACTTTTTATTAGTTCTTTTGTTTTAAGAAGGTCGTTTGGTTTTAGAGCAAGTTATGTATTGTTGTACAGTTAACTTGGTCAACCAAGTGAGATGCCTCCTTCAGGATAGATGTTGAAGGTGCTGAGTGTGTGTGCGTGTGCGCGTGCGTGCGTGTGTGTGCGCGTGCGTGTGCGTGTGCGCGTGTGTCTGTGTGTGTGTGTGTGTGTGGGTGTGAGCGCGTGTGTTTGTACCAGCAAAATGAGCTCTGTCACCACATGCTATATTGCTTGGCACTCTTCTTCTCGAAGCCCATCCTTGTCATCTAGTTGCCATATATTCACCTTCCCTTGCAAACAGCTTGAGAGATTCGAAAGGCCTCCGCTCTGAGGCCTGCGACGGTTCTTAAATAATCCTGGGAAGCAGTGACTGGCTGGACCTTTCACCCCCAGTTTTTGCTTTGGGTTTGCAGCTGTACCTCAGAGAAATTTCTAGATCCTGGTCAACAGAGGGAGGACGCTGGGCTGCAGTGGAGGAAAGCCACTGCTGATAAAAATATTCACGTGTTAATGTGGATTAGCGGTGTTACAGCTGCGAGCTGAGGGTACAGTACGGGTGAAAAGGCATGAGGCTCTTCTGTAGTAATTCTGAGGGGAATCGTGCCCATCTGTCCCGAAGTTTTAATCTGGCAAATAGGGTCGTGTTCGACTTGGGTACCATCGAACTGTACTCAGGTTACAATTAGATATATCGAAATGTATCTCGGTTCCTGGAATTTCTGTCAAAATTTATCCCGGTTCTGGTACTTTTCGATGGTGCTGGGGTACGTTTCAACGGAAGTGAAACCCCTCTGCGTGGGGAAACGTGCCCTCCTGTCCTTACTTATCCTCTCTACTCTGGATCTTTTTATAGATGAAGTGTTATTAATTGTATTTTAAATGTTTCTTTTTATGTGTTCATCAAGAAAGTGGTATTTATTTCGTTGTGGACTGTGAAGACATTGTACAGTGCACGTGTTTTATTCTGGATGCGAATGCAAATGTTTGGGGTTTGTGCCAGAGGCGACGTCAGTGTCACTCGACACTCGGAAGGTCAGGAAAGCAGCTGCCGAGAAACAAACTCAGAAAAAAATTTGAATTCGCCAAAAGCCTTTTCAGGTAGATTTTATAAAGTCGCAGCTTTTTTATATTTCAAATTTCTATTCGGGGTGTTTGCCGACGCATTTCTTAATAAACTTGGTGCCTTGAAAATTACCAGCATTTGGGCTTTTTTATACGATTAAACTGCAATTACATGAAAAATTGCATGGCATTTTAAAATTACGAAAACCCACTACCTCAGCTTAATTCTGGGGTCAGCTGAAATGGTGGTCTCTCCAGTGAGACCGAACAGTGTCCAACAACTGCAGGAGAAATGGCCTTCCTTGGTGACACTGACGGACACCATCCCCCATGGTGTGTTCCGGAAAAGGAAGATGTGTATTTGGTCAGCAGAACTGATCGAAGTGTTATGAGTACCAACTTGATTTCAAATGAATATCAGAACTTCAGCATGGTGAACTGCCATAGATGGAATGGAACTGACGTCACCAGGAAATGTTAGTTGACGTTTTTGATTGAAATGCTACCTGCTCAAGTCTCTGCTTCAATACTCTGGTTGAGCTGTGCAATATCACTAGTATTTTATTCCTCATGTATTAGTAAGATTGAATAATTTGAAAAAATAAGATTGTTGGGTCCTCAAGGCACTTATCCTTTGATAAGCAGCAGTGTGATGAACCTCCATAACTGTCTAACCAATTAACTAAACCCTTCTGTAGAGGAAATCGATGGCTACGTTTGGCAATGCACTGCAGGTTACGGTGTCTTCTACCCAGCCTCTGGCACAATCTTTTTTAATAATGTAAAGCACTTTTATTCATCCATGAGCAGGTCAAACGTTCACTCGGGCGAAGGTCTGACCGAAAGGGTCTAGATTAAACCATCAGGTACACCATTCCTCCACCTGACTCACTACACAATCAAAAACGGGAAACAATCCTGCCAAGCTTTAGCTACTGATCGTTTGCTGTCACCGCCATCGCCCTGTTTTCCCTAAATACTATTTACTTGGCAAGCCTATGATTTAATGTCTGCTGCTCAGACATTGGTGGTTGTGGACCCAAGTAGAATCATGAGTGGAATCCAGGATAACTCTACTGGCAAATGATTCCAGCCCAGTAAATGCTTGTTGGTCTTTGTCTTGCCTGAGATGCCACTGTTATTACACATTAATCGTATCGGTGTGTTTTGACAGTGAATACCTCAATTTGTCGACAAGGAATAATGCCACCCTCGAACGTACAGATGATATGAAACAACATGGCGGGCCAGATATATACCCTCCATTTGAGATCTGTCCCAGTAAACTTCTTCAAAAAGAGACTGGAGGCTCCAACGTCATTCATTTGAACTCATCTTTAAATGGTAAATATGCTATTAAAACGACGTAGGATTGTAATGTAAGCTTAGGCGATATGAAAGGCTTGGTGCTTTACCTTACTACTTAAATGCATGGGGAGGTTTGCATGGGAGGCTATAGGAGCATGGGGCTAGCAGCCCTTCAGTGAAACTTGCATGGTTGTACAGATCAGACCGACTCGTCGTGTGCGGGGTCTCGGCTTTGTCCATGAAGTTACCCTTTCCGTTCGTAGCTTTCCCGTAATGCTTATGACACTGTCTACGTTTCAGATGGACCAAAAGAAGCAATCTTTTTATGGCTGTCTGCGAGAAAACTTGAGTTTATTTTGCACTGAATTCCAGGCTCAGTTACGTGTTTTTACCCCTGGTGTATGTACTCTTTATCATTTGAAACCGTTTTTGAGAATGAATAAAGATGTATTTATTACATGTATTACTCTTGTGTTCTTTTATTGTGTTTCATGACCAGAACGTACCTTTGAGGACTTTTAATTTTGTCAGCCCGTTATGCCAACATGGTAGTCCTGAACTTTGCTATTACTTGGCTACGTCGCTATGATAAACATTTGCGTGATGCCTTCCTTGAGGCTAGTTTGGCACATGCTCAAACCAGCAGTGTTTTCAACCGTCCTGGAATCCTCCGGAGCTGGAATTCAGTTGCGGTAAAGGGCTGAGACACTTACAATGCACACAATTAGCGGTGGGCCAATCGCAGCAGAATGGGGTTGATGGCAGGGGCTGTCTATTTCTGAATCACTGGGTGGCTGAGGAGGACTCCATACTCGTGAAAGAACCGCGAGCTGACAGGTCGATAAACTGATCGTCGTCTGACACGGTCATCTGCCGTCGTTCTGCTTTTTCCCCACACCGGGGACGTGGTTAAAAGTGCGAAAGTAGTTTCCGAGAGAGAATGAATTGACAAATTGAATTACATCCTGTGTGTGTATAGCTACATGTCTGACATGGAGCAAATTTTATCCACGTGTGTACTTACCTGGGCATAAGTTAACCATCACTGACTTCTTGAAACAAGTTCCACTTCACAAAAGGACAAAATGAATAACATCACTTTCATTTTAAATTTGGTGGTGCTTTGCCCTGGTGGTGCATCATCTCCCATAATTTCACTTTGTGTAAAACGGAATAAGAGGTAAGGAGAGGAGTTGTGGGCATAAGAGCACGTTTCAGTGGCTCCATGCACTAAATTGACGACTGAGGCAACCTGTCAATTTTTTAATCTTTTAACTGTTAATCGTTAACTAGTTGTTTTTGCGGTTTGCCTTATATGATCAAACGATGACTCCGCATTTGCTGCTTGTGTATATTATCATGTAGAAACCGATTTTCCAAAGATGAGGTTTTGAAGTACGGCATTTCCCAATATTAATTAGATTAATTTATGGGTCTGGCTACTGGAAGCTGTGATGCAATGTGCTCCGTTTGCCTTGTGAAGCCGTTCTAGTCCAGACAGCTGGGGCGGCTCCAATTTCTACACGGTTGCCAAAATTTTTCCTTTTCACCCACGCCCGACGAGGCGGTGTGGGTATACAGTTTAGCACCGTGTGTGTGTGTGTCTGTCTGTGCGACAGCTCGGCCACCACTGAAGCTAAGGTGACCAAACTTTGTGGGGTAGATGATCCTAGGGTGCCCTGTCCAAATTTGCATTTTCAGGTTGAAAGGTCTAAGGTCAAGGTCAACAAGAGGCGTGGGTTAGCATCTCTATAGAGTGTGCATCATCTAGTTTTTCCTGTTTTTTAATTAAACATTTATTTTAGACTGAATGAACATCCTTATATTTTCTTATGGGCTTAAATTTGTGTTCAATAGTATTGATATAGAGGACATAACCTATATCTATATTTGACTGAAAACGCTGTATAATAGATATGATTTAGAAGGGCTCCGTGTAAAAGTGAGTGCGTTGTCCTATTATTTCAGAACTATGATTGTTGAATGATTTCATCTCGAGTAAATTACATGCATGTCAACCAAATTTGGGTAGACATGGGGCGTTTTGTATGAAATTTAAGCAAGTGCCATAACCTTTGAGTCGCTCAGTTCCATGGCTTGAAATAATGTAGATACCGCACGAAGTGCTTCATCATTAATCTGGAAAACATACCTGGGCCTCTTCAGCAGATTCAGCACCTCTGCTGCCATCTCCGTAACGTCACTTTCACTAGCTGCTCTTAAGCCTGGGAATAAACTTACATCAGGCCACTTCATAATTATTCATAAACCAATGAAAATTTACTCTCTCTCTCTCTGGTTTACTAATGCACACAGCTAAACTTGGAAAAAGTCGGAAGGCTTCTATGGACTCATGTCCTCTCCGCTGCCGCCGTGTCTGTGGACGCAGTACAGGCTGTAATTTTTGACTGATTTCCTTCATACTTGGTATGGACATGTGTTATACTTCAGTTATGACACCTATCGATTTGGTCGTCATGGCGACAAGACAATCAGCACAAGGACAGACTGAATCCAAATGTTTGCTTTTCTCCACACACGAAGTCCGTCAGACTGATATAACAGAGGTGTCAGGATGTCACAATTCTTCAGTGAATCAAGTCCATGATGGAGCTCATGCAGATTTTCAGGGAGTTCGCTACATTGCGGACTTCATGCCTTTTGTCCAGTCTACTGAAAATTCATAGCAATAAGGGTATGAAAATATGAAGGGAAGCAATTCCAAAAGATATAAATATTAATCAAAGCATGGGAAGGACACTAAGTATGGTATCCCAATATATTTTGGGTAAACTTTCAGGATGGGAAAATGGCCAGCCTTGTCTGGTGGGATAGCCCAGTGCTCACTATTATGTTATTTTATTCAGCCTAAATGTACACTTATTTGTCGTCACAGATTCACTCATTTTTCAGCTGGGGTCGAGCCCACAGCAGATGAGGTCAGAAGTTCACTCCCATCTACCCATCTAGCGTAGCAACCCCCGGCTCCTGTAGGCTTCTTGCGATGATCACAGTAAGTAACACCACAGAACGCCGGAGCCAAGTCCTGGAGGGCGGAGTCCAGAGTGCAGACTTCTGTCAAACACCCACAGTGTCTGTGACCCACTGACCCTTGACCTTTGGCTCCCTGTGATGTCATAGCACCCCCACCGCTGCAGAGAGAGACTCCAGTAGACTGAAGTATTGGTACTTGATGTCAAACTCCATATCGTACCAGAAATTCACTGAAAAAAAGAAAACCACTGCATCAGACGCAGGGCTTCACACATGCAGCACACGAGCCGCCGCCAGCAGCACCTCTTTAAAATCCATAAAACGCTCATAATATGCCGCAAATTAATCAAAATAAGGCCCTATTAAATAAAAAAAAAAAAATTAGCTGGTTAGCATCCTTCACATTTCACTTTTCAAGGGGGGGTGGGAGGGTTTTCATTCACTTTATTTCATCAAAATAAAAAATAAAAAAAGGCAGAAAAATTCTGTGGCGTACGGCGTGTCCTGGACCGGGTGGGGATGCTAACCGACTAATTTTTTAATACGGCCTAATGAAGCAAATCTCTGAACATGACGCTGGTTCTGCAGGCGCTGTTACGGTCTGACAGCAGGATACATGTCCCATCATCCCCTGATCACTCCGCCCCGCGGGGTACCTGCGATGCAGCCGTGTGATTGGCGCACGTGGTGGAACCACAGGGAGGGCAGGTACAGCATCTCCCCCGCCCTCACGGTGCAGCTGAGGGGGCGGGCCAGCCGGTAACCCGGGTAACGCTCCAGGTCTGGATTAAGAGGGTCCAGGGGAATCCAGGGGACCTGAGAACAGAGGGACAGTACCAGTTACAGCATCGACTAACCCTCAGACACTGCCCTCGGTACGGAGATCAGCAGGCCGACGATAAGATCTAAAACCACCTTGATGTCAAACGGATTAACTGCAAAAGACAAAACAAACATGAAATACACAGATCCCCCGACACAGAGTGGATGATATTTAGCCTGGAAATAAAACGCAGTGAAGGAGATGGACGGACAGACAGGAGGACAGACAGCAGTATAAAAAGCACATCGACACAAGATGTGTCCACATATAAATGTTTGTTGAGAAATACTGCACAGTTCAGGAATTCTGACTCAGAAACAAACAGGACGGCTGATTTCTGGCCTGGAAAAAAAGCAGTGGAGGGACAGACAGACAGACAGACAGGGGGACAGAAGTATGAAAAGGCACAACTGCACAATAAGATACATCCATATATGAAATTCCTATGAGAAATATGGAACAGTTTTGGAGTTCTGGCCCGGAAAAGAACTGTGATGGACAGACGGATGGACAGACGACACTCATTCCAGTATTCCCATCTTCTTCATGTCGGGGGGGTCATACAGTTCTCTCTGATCGCACACCTGCAGCAACACAGTCACGCCTCCCTCACCTCCTCCGCACCCTCCTCGTCCAGCACTTCAAACGTCCCGTCCTCCGTCTGGCGGAAGGTGGCAGGCTGATACATCTCTGGGGCGAAGGGAGAGACCGGAAAGATTACAGGGAACTGTACATCGACATTTGACATTTTATTACAAAATAAAAATGTTTCAGCCAGTATTTTCCCTCAATGCAGCTCATGGAAGCACATTGGTTCACTTCATTTTCTCAGACATTACATTACTGGGTGTGCCTGTGTGTGTGTGTGTGTCTGTTCACGTTTTTGTTACCTATTGGGGACCTTTTGCAGTATAAACACTGACCTTGTCAGGACCAATAGTTCTAATAGGGACCAAACCCTGGCCCTAATACGGCAAAATGTCATTTCTGAGGTCATGGTTGAGGTTAGGGGTCAGGTGTGAATTGAGGTTTTGTTAAGGTTAAGGTCAGGTATGTTTTGGTTAAGGTTAGGAGTAGGCTGTCCATAATGAATAGAAGTCAATAAAACGTCCTAACAAGGATAGCTGCGCCCACTTGTGTATGTGTGTGTGTGTGTGTGTGTGTGTAAGTGAAATTAAATGCTAAATCTTGCTGGAAAGGTTACTTTCTCAGACAAATTCCCTTGATCTGACTTTGCCTCTAGATCAGGGATACTCACTCTTTTCCAGAATGAGCCGCAGTGGGTGCAGGCTTACATTCTAACCATGCAGTTACACACCTGATTCTACTTATCAAGGGTCCATGGTAAACGCTTTAAGGGTTCATAAGTAGAATCAGGTGCGGGACAGGTTGGATAGAGCGAAAGCCTGCACCCACTGTGGCTCATTCTGGAAAAGAATGAGTATCCCTGCTCTAGATCCTCATGAAGACAGGTCAAAGTTCATCCACAGAAGAGTTTGCCGTGAGCTGGAATAAGTATGATTACTGTACCGTAGGGGATGAAGGGCCGGTCTGACGGCGGGAGGAGAATAAACTGCTTCTCTCCAGAGATCACACAGTACAGGTTCTCATAGTGGTCCTTGTGCACTGAAATTAAATTAAAGGATTAATGAACCCCAGAGCTTCACAATAAAGGCCTGCCCTGAGCCTCTGTCCCGCTCATATTAACATTCAATCATATCACGGTGGCAGCACGTGCCAGCGAAAAAAATCCTTCACTCATCACCTTATAGTCAATATCATATTTTCCAGCAAACATCAAAATCATCTCTTCACAGTCTGGAATTAAATCCCAGTACAGAAAGTACACAGGTATGAGTAACAAGCTGGTACAGGGCATTAAATTGTTATAAACTAAGCATGTGTCTCCTTTCAGCAGGCTTCACCGAATGCCAGCCAAATGTAAGAGCATCACTTTTCCACGCCATTAAGATGCGTCATGTTGATGAATGATTGAGCCTAACTCTTGCTATGCTGTATATTTCCCTGTAGTCTTTTAAGTACTTTAAGACCGGACTGTACTCTCCTCCCAGAGTTAGCAGCACAGGACTTCAGTTCCCTGTACTGGACTAACAGATGATGCTGTGGGGATAACGAGTCTGTTACCCTCACCACTTTATTTATGTTTTTGACCTAAAGAGGGTGGCACAAGTGTAGCCGTGACCATCCACCTGCGATATGATTGGATAACCACTGATTGGATAACCAGCTTCCACACTAAAATGGCTCTGCTATAAAACTGAAGCCAGGTGGCTATCTGTATAAACCAATAAGAATTACCCTTACTAAATGGTAGGAACCAAAGCTCACCATCATTAGAGGTGGTTGATTATGTATTTCTGATATAAATAATTATCATAATTAGCTCAATTATTGATAACTTTTCCCTTAAAAGTGATAATATAGAACAACCATATAGAAAAGCAGCTAAAATACAAATCTAGCTCAGTAAACTTACAAAACCCAAAACCAGTGAAGTTGGCACGTTAGGTAAATCGTAGATAAAAACAGAATACAATGATTTGCAAATCCTTTTCAACTTGTATTCAATTGAATACACTGCAAAGACAAAATTTTTAATGTTCAAACTGAGAAACTTTCTTTTTTTCTTTTGCAAATAATCATTAACTTAGAATTTAAAGGCAGCAACACATTGCAAAAAAGTTGGCACAGGGGCCTTTTTACCACTGCGTTACATCGCCTTTCCTTTTAACGACACTCAGTAAACGTTTGGGAACTGAGGAGACCAATTTTTGAAGCTTTTCAGGTGGAACTCTATCCCATTCTTGCTTGATGTACAGCTTAAGTTGTTCAACAGTCCGGGGTCTCCGTTGTCGGTCTCCGTTTACGCTTCATAATGCGCCACACATTTTCAATGGGAGACAGGTCTGGACTACAGGCAGGCCAGTCTAGTACCCGCACTCTTTTACTACAGAGCCATGCTGTTGTAACACGTGCAGAATGTGGCTTGGCATTGTCTTGCTGAAATAAGCAGGGGCGTCCATGAAAAAGACGTTGCTGGATGGCAACATATGTTGCTCCAAAACCTGTATGTACCTTTCAGCATTAATGGTGCCTTCACATATGTGCAAGTTGCCCATGCCTTGGGCACTAATACACCCCCATACCATCACAGATGCTGGCTTTTGAACTTTGCGCTTATAACAGTCCAGATGGTTCTTTTCCTCTTTGGTCCGGAGGACACGATGTCCACAGTTTCCAAAAACAATTTGAAATATGGACTCGTCAGACCACAGAACACTTTTCCACTTTGCATCAGTCCATCTTAGATGAGCTTGGGCCCAGCGAAGCCGGCGGCATTTCTGGGTGCTGTTGATAATTCGCTTTGCATTGTAGAGTTTTAACTTGCACTTGCAGATGTAGCGAAGAACTGTAGTTACTGACAGTGGTTTTCTGAAGTGTTCCTGAGCCCATGTGGTGATGTCCTTTACACACTGATGTCGGTGTTTGATGCAGTAACGCCTGAGGGATCAAAGGTCACGGGCATTCAATGTTGGTTTTCGGCCTTGTTGCTTACGTGTAGTGATTTTTCCAGATTCTCTGAACCTTTTGACGATAATACGGACCGTAGATGATGAAATCCCTAAATTCCTGCAATAGCTTGTTGAGGAATGTTGTTTTTAAACTATTAGACAATCAGCTCACGCATTTGTTCACTAAGTGGTGACCCTCGCCCCATCCTTGTTTGTGAATGACTGAGCATTTCAGGGAAGCTGCTTTTATACCCAATCATGGCACCCACCTGTTCCCAATTAGCCCGTTCACCTGTGGGATGTTCCAAATAAGTGTTTGATGAGCATTCCTCAACTCTCTCAGTCTTTTTTGCCACTTGTGCCAGCTTTTTTGAAACATGTTGCAGGCATCAAATTCCAAATGAGCTAATATTTGCAAAAAATTACTAAGTTTACCTGTTCGAACATTAAGTAACTTGTCTTTGCAGTGTATTCAATTGAATATAGGTTGAAAAGGATTTGCAAATCATTGTATTCTGTTTTTATTTGCGATTTACACAACGTGCCAACTTCACTGGTTTTGGGTTTTGTATTTACCTCAGCAGCTCCACCACCTGAGAGAAGGATAGAAGCGCAGTTGTGCTTGTCCACAGGAAAGACTAAACTTTCTGAAGCTGCATTTTATCATCTCTGGTAACCTGTCACAAACACCACTGCAGCACAAACTGTACGATGCGACAGTATTAAAAGCAGCACTGGTCCTCACTTGACGTGACGGCACTCGCTTCTCCCAGCCAAAAATTCACAGCATCAGGCAGCTTCCCTGCAACAAAAATGGAGCCTCGTTATTATTTTTGCCATAAAAGATATACAAGAATGTTCTTCCTGGACAAACAAATGTGCCAGTGGTTATAAGAACTACACAATATCACTTGGGCTTCTGTCAACGAGGAATAAAGACGTCATTAATGTTCTCATTGTACCGATGTGTGATTTTTGGTTCAAATGAACACGTTTGCACAACAGAAATTACAATATAATAAATCATTATTTTAGACCTGTAAACTCCATGGCCTTCGCGCTGTGAGGGATATGAACGGGGAAAAGTGCAGTGTAATCGAGAACGCTCTACAGAACAGTACACAAGGGTAGAAAGGACCTGCCCCAGCATGTGTTCAGGCATAAAAAAGTCAGCCATTTAAAGAGGCAATCTCAAAAATTCATCAAATTATAAAACATCTTCACTGTTAGTTCTGACCAACTCTGCCGAACACTCATGGTTTTTTGTTTTTTTTCTTTCACACAGAACTACCCAGCAGAGACTTTCCAGAAAGATCATCAATAACTAAACAAGTAACAGACTGGATCTTCTTTTTTTTGAAGAGACTGCTAAGGCCCTCTCCTCTTTAAAAGCAGTCTGCACGTATGAAGCATGTGTGCCCACCTAAGGCTTCGCTCATCCAGGGGACGTGGGTCTCCAGGTCGCCCGTCAGCTCGGGAAGCTCCTCGGTCAGGTTGGAGCACTGCTTTTGGACGTAGAACACGCCCGCCCCTTCCTGCTTCTGCTCTAGGACATCCAGCAGAGCCGAGAAAGTCATGCTTCGCTCTTCGGGCATGACGAAGCGATCTCCGTGCACAGCGTCAGCATAGCCGGTGGGCGTGACCGCCACGCTGATCACCTTCGAGCCGACCGCTTCCCTGTTAAAACGGATTGCAGCTTCGCATTACTGATGGAGACACTGAAATCATGAAATCAGTTACAGGTGGAATTTTTATAAACTGTCAACTACACATTCAGATTAACCAACCAAGGACTTTTCTCCACACAGAAAAACATAACCTCATACAGGAGAATTGCAGGTGACAAGCACGTCCTCACATATGTCCTAACCCATTTTACATCTTATAAGACCTCACTTCTGTACATACATTTCAGAATTGAAAAGCTATTCAAAGGTAACCTAAAACAGTGGTTCTCTAACTCGACCCCAAGGGATGGCTGTGTATGCTAGTTTCTGTTCCAACCAAAATAAAACAAACTGATTACTTAATGTAACTAGTGGCTCTTTGTGTTTAGATTGATAATTTACACTACTAACCCATATTACAAAAAGAGCTCCCCCCGAATAAACTGTACACGTATATTATAATAAACCAAGTTACTGCATTAGAGGTGAAAACATTCTTTTATCCGATTGGATTAAACCGTGGTGAATCGATAACCTGCTAATTGGGTTTCTAAAAGAGGGTGTTAAGGTTTTTTTCTAGATGTTTTTTCCTTGAATTTCACTAAGTAAAAATAAAAATGTTTGACTCCGTATCATTTGTTTTGTCCTTCAATTTGTCATCATCCAATAACACGTTCCTTTTATTGACCATGTGCCCCCAGGTGAACAATACAGACGGTAACTGACTCTTTTGAACAACTGTGGTGGGAACAACAGGAATCTGCAGACAAATTTGTCCTCGGGACCCAGTTACAAAACCACTGATCCAGCGGAAAAACAAGGCAACACCAAAATAATACAAATACTGACTGTCTAATACGTTACAATATCAGCCAAATTCGCAAACAAAGCTAGCAGGGGTACCATCATCTCGAACAGCTTCAAGTGGAATACTGCAACACAATGACCATACGCACATAATACGCGAGTTCAGTCCCGTTGGATTGTCATGGTCCTACCGGAGATAAGATGGACTCCACTTGTGCAGAGCTGGCCAATGATTGAAGGCATTCCGGATGATGCAGGGTCTGTTGGGACCAATCCATGAGCGGTAGAACTCCAAGGGGGAGGGAGGATTCTCCAAATATGGCACATTTTCATTGAGGTACAGCTCTGCAGGTAAAATGGAGGTTCTCAGAAGGCTGCAGATTCAGAGAGTCAGGTCACCACTCTATGGATGGTCCAATGCAGGTGTGTCTCAAGTACAGATCATGCCACAACCATACCTCATAGCTAAAGTGACAAACTTGACTCAATTTAGAACAGATGACACACTCATTTTCCTGTCAGTCAGCCAGACAGAATACAAAATTTAATGAAGAAATGACTACTTGCCAAAGAGGTCCGTTGAACAATGTGTAATGATCAGAGCTAGCCGCTAGCAATTGAAAATGGCTTGTTTGCGCGAGAAGTTCAATGAAAGAGGATTTACTACTGATAGCTAGCTAACATTAATACAATACAAAGACTAGGCACATCTTGTGTGAGCCACGTATTGTCGTCATTCTTAGGCGACTTTCCAAATACTGGAGGGGAAGTATTATTCAATATCCAACATTTCTTTCAGGAGTACCGAGAACCATTCATTATCTGGAAAGAAAAACATCTTGAGAGGTCTAAAGGTTCAGTCATCATCGTCAATCCTCAAGTTCTCTTTTCCCAATGATGAATGCTCGCCAGTACTCATGATAAAAATGAGACATTAAATACAGTTTGCAGCTGTTTTCAGGAAAATCACCCAGAAATTAATGATTGTTCTCAGTTCATAAAAATTTTGCAATGCTCTAAAGTATGATCGCCTTTGAAGTATGAGGTGTACACTGCCAAGTCCACTACATGTGCCTACTAAGATATCCCTATTTCCGCAATCATAATGTTCATAATTAATGTGATAAATTTGGGGATTTAGTTCTCCTGAGAGATAAAATAATCATGTGAACAATCCAACGAGTGTACAGAAATTAATATGAAAAGTTCAGCTCCATGAGTCTTGCCCCATGAGGTGCAGTCGTACTGCATACAGTCCCGTTAAATATTAAAATAGTGTGATTGAAAGTAGGAAAAATCATCTGCAGTCAACATCATTGACTTATAGTTTATAAATAAATAGGTATAAATTTACTATTATTTATGAAACCAATAAACATTTTCGGGAAAGACGTTTATTAAAGCAGTCCATCATCAGCTGATAGAGTTTAAGCAATATCGGAGATGGTGGGTGTCAAAATTTTGTTTCTTCGGGTAACTTTACACAGAACACCCCGCCTGGGAAATGAGTAGCGGTAACCTTCATTTGGGTTTCCGCTCATGAAAGGGTAGATAGAGGGTAGTGAATTAACAATGGATTAACAATAGACACTACGTGGGAGAATACGAATTTTTATTAGACGATTAAGTCTTTAAAGTATATAAAATCCCAAGTACAGAAATATCCACAAGAAAATCTGGGATAGTTATGAAACATTTAGCCACCTTCATAACTTACAGAAAACATATCAGTGATAGAAAAGAAGGCAGAAATATGACAGCAGAAATCATCACACGGTTAAGAATTGGACACATAGGGCTGATTATCTCACTGCAAGAGATCTGCAAGCACCCATTGGGTGAACTCGCAGTTAATGTTCATTTCACACCTCAGAGGAAAATAATGTTTACCAGTGAACTTACCACGGGCTTCATTCGGGAACTCTCTCAAACACTTCCTCACTGCATCCAAACCTTCCGCCATAACGTCTTGCTCATTTTACGAACATAATTTTGTACATAATTACAGTCTAAATTGCTGTACTGTCACTTTGACACTAGTCCAAATCCAGCTATTTACGGAACACTTTCTGAAACTCATGGTTTGAGTACCATCGAAACCTTGATAATATTGTGATGGTATCAGTGGAATACATGTGCCTTAATTTGTGTGTCTCCACCTTCTGGCTGGGCGTAATAACGTGCACACAAGTGTCCAATTGGTTTTTCTGACCAATTAAGGTTCATGGCTTTACCTGCAAGGGCTTAAAAGGAAGCGTACTCAGATGAGACGTGCATTTTACGTTGTTTATCTGCACCGCAAGGACATTAAAACAAAACCTAATAACTGAATTTATAAACCAATATACGCGGTATTTTAAACACATATGGATGAGGAGGCTGCTTTGGAGAGTTATTTTGATCAATCAATTGCCAATGTGAGTGTTTACACGGCGATTCCACGAAGTTGAAATAGGCGTATAATTTCTGATTTAGCCTAACACGTTTTAGTTGCGCAACTAATGTTGTGTGACGCTTCTTTATTTTACTTTATTTTTGCTGTTTATTTTGCCATGTGCCTCAATATACTGTTCATATACCATAAGCAATCCATAGACAGTTATTGTAGGGACGCTTTGTCCCCGATGGTTTTCCATGAGGTGGTGCGAATGTAAAGTGAGATTCCTTCTACAATGCCGTCATATGTGCTTTATATTTTTACGAGATTACAACCTCAGAATGGCGCATAATGTTCTATATTCGATTGCATCTGCCTTCAAATGGTATTGCAGAGGACAGGTTACAGTGTAAAGACAGTTTTCACATTCTCCTTTGAGTAATGCTGTAATTTTTTGTCCAGGACTCCGCTGTCTACATGAGCTATGAGGGGGCCCTGGAGCTACCTCAGGGACCACCTCAGCTGCAGGACCCCTCCTTCCTTTCGTCTGTTAGCGAGCAGGACAAAGATCTGTCAGAGGACTTGGACCTCAGTTTCTTGCCTGATGACCTGGGCGCGCAGGATGAGCCGACAGGGATTGCCGATAAGATGGAGGACAGTGGTGTCTTTGAGGACAACAAAACCGAAGAGCCTGTTGTGTCTGAAACTGTCAAACCCTTACCGGAGTCCTCGCCGTTTTGCCCTCTCGCCATGACACCAATGACCCCCATGACGCCCATGACCCCGGTCTCTGAGCGATCGGGAATCGTACCGCAACTGCAGTGAGTTACTGTTTAACCAAAACCTTGATTATAAGAGATTTAATGCCACTCCTGAGCTGAAATTGATGCATGTTTGGGCAGTTTCAATGTCACAGCATGTGCCTTCTAATGTAAACTCCTTTGTTTATATGCAGGAATATTGTGTCCACAGTTAATTTAGCATGCCCTCTGGACCTGAAATCTATTGCACTCCAGGCACGAAATGCTGAATACAACCCCAAGGTGAACTATGTGCAGTAGTGATTATATTTTGCACTGGTTTTAGGCTATTATAATGGACTCCAGACCTTAATATCATGGATTGTTTTACCACTATGTTTAAACTATATTCAGCTAAGTGCATATTTAAGCCTATAGAAACATCTTTGAAACAATCTTCAGCTAGCAATAACCTTTTTTTTTATATCGGTAGTGAAGATCATGAACTTCTCTATAAGGTGCTGTCTCAACATGTTTGATTAGAGATTCCAGAAACATGCTGTCATAATTCTAAATTGACTGTATTATAGTTGTGGGGGGGGGAAATACGTAATCAGTTACCAAGGCAAAAATGAATTTTACTTGGCTGATCATGCACAGAAAAAAGAGACTCTTTATGGAGGTACAGGTCAGGAGAGGTCTGATGGATGGTTATTTTCAATCCTGGACTGGACCTTTCCTTTTGATTACATCAGTATGCTCAATGTAAGTTTCTTGTCTGTCTTGTGATCTTACTACAGCGCTTTGCTGCTGTCATCATGCGGATCAGGGAGCCAAGGACCACAGCCCTCATCTTCAGCTCGGGGAAGATGGTTTGCACTGGTGCTAAGAGGTGAGGACCTTTCACTTGCTCTTCAAGAAAGATGCTGATAAATCACATGCTAAGAACATTGCAAACCAAGAGAGAGGTGCAGTGCAGTCAGGTGCTTACAGAGTACAGTGAAGGCTAATCAGGTGCTCAGAGAGAGGGATGCAGACTAATCGAGTGTTCACAGAAAATGATGCCGACTAATCAAGTGTTCACAGACTGACTCCGACTAATCAGGTGCTTGCAAAGAATGATGCAGACTAATCAGGTGCTCGCAGAGGAAGACAGAGCAATCAGCGGTGTACCACAGAGACCCAGGTCAGTTAACTTGGTCTTAACACCATTAACACTTCAAATAACTTTCTTCAGCATAATAACAAATTGAACAAGATGCTTCACGAGAATTCGGTTCACGAAATAAAGATAAATGAAGCACCTTAATGAAAACAAGCCAAAAAAAAAGTAAATTACCTGATAAGATAGATCCCCCTCTTTAAATCCTGCCTTCTTGCAGTGATCGCATATCCCATTGACAGATTGCGGAAGAGGTTGCTATGGTTCCTAAATTTAATGCATATGCTAGGAACAATTAGACTGCTAATGTTTTTGCTCTCTTTGATGGGTTATTCTAATTATTCAGATTCATCGATAGTTTCACTGGCTGCTCTTCAGCGATAGTTGTTTTGACTTCATGATGAGACAGCGAACAGGAACTATTTCCCAGACTTGAAGTCAACTCTAGACCTTTATCTGCTTACTTTTAAAATAAATAGTGAGACAATAACATGGACCTGGCTATTGTTAAAAAAAGTTGACCACTGTATATCATTGACTGTCAGAGTGAAAGAAAATTCCTCTCTTTTAATTTGTCCCAAGCAGTGAGGAGCAGTCCCGTCTCGCGGCCCGTAAATATGCGAGAGTCGTTCAAAAGCTGGGCTTCCCCGCCAAGTTCCTCGACTTCAAGATCCAGAACATGGTGGGCAGCTGTGATGTTTGCTTTCCCATTCGCTTGGAGGGTTTGGTCCTGACGCACCAGCAGTTCAGCAGGTATTTTATCTTCATACTTGGGTAAAGTATCGGGAGGCTTGATTGGGAGTCTGTGGCCACTGTTCAGTTATCATAACGGAACATGAATGGCAAGAACAGGCGAATATATCACTTCAGATACTCAATGACTCAATGGTATCTAGCTTTAAGTCAAGCCTGCTCTTGAAAATTCCCAAGGTCTCTGACTCAGCAATATGGTCAGACAAGCTATTCCATGTCGAAATCACTCTTTGGGTGAAAAAATATTTCCTAATATCAGTGCTAAATTTACCCTTGATCAACTTTCATTTGTGACCCCGAGTTCTACGAACAAAACTTGGCCGAAGGAATCCTACATAATCCACTTTGTTAATCCCTTTGTATTATATTTAAAGACCTCAGTCACTTGATATTATCTGTTGGGACATTCAGAAAGAACAGCATTACCCAGGGTCAGATGATCAAATTAAATGTGCCAAGTGATTTTGGAAAAAAATCTACTGATTAATTAAGAGAATATTCTGTTTACAGAAAATCAGAGAATGAAGAGTTACTTGCAATTAACTAAATTACAGCCCAGTTCAGTAGAGATCTGAAGTGACAAATAAGCTTGCTTACACCTTTCAGATTGGATATTTCATTAAAGGTCCCCTATTATGCTACCAACTGTGCGGCTAATTAGCCATTATGAGCCAGTTCAAAATCTCCCCTGCCTGACATCACAAGGGGGAGTGACCACCCAGAATAATGAAATCTGATTGACTGCTTGGCTGAAGTTGATCAGTTTTTCTTGCCTCTGGTTGGTTACTTCCCCATGTGATGTCAAGAGGGGAAAAATTTTGAAATGGCTCGTAATAACTAATTAGCTATGCACCTGGTAACATAATAGGGGACCTTTAAATTGTATGTGTAAATGGAAAGTGCTGCTGCATCTGAGATGCTGTCCTTTTCACATCGAGGACCGAACAAAAAAAGAAACTAAAGTGCAGATCACTGCTTGACGGCGAAATGGGAAAGTTTTGGATTCAGTGTAGATCGACTGAGAGAGGAAAATGGGTTTGAATTTTCATCTTTGGCGTGAAAAGGCCTATGTTGTCACAAGGCAGCACAGTCAACTCAAATGTTTTGTAAACGTATGAGCAAAAATAGCACTGACTGAACTTCAGGATGTAAACAAACCATTTCACATCCGCCAAACTAATACCATCTTGAGTCAAGACTGTCGCTTGTCTTACCTCCCCACCCCAACCCACATCTTCCTGCAGCTACGAGCCGGAGCTGTTTCCTGGCCTGATATATCGCATGGTGAAACCGCGCATCGTGCTGCTCATTTTTGTCTCGGGGAAAGTGGTTCTTACTGGTATGTGTGGCTAAGAGCTTCTGTGGCCGCCTTGTGCCTTCACACATGCAGAATGTCGACTGAAAACAATACACACAGACTGCATCTGCGAGATGAGCCCATGGGAACCAATGAGTCATATCACCTATTTGTAATCAATAGATGTCAGAGCTGCTTAAAGTAGGCAAAATGATGATGTGGCTCATTGGTCCCCAGTCTCCCTTACAGATGGTAAATCCTGCAGCACTATGAGAGTGACACTCATCCAGTGAGAGACACACGCAACACGTCGAATGCGAGAACCGACTGTTCGCTCGAGGTCTGTCTGCCGGCCTTATTATCCCTCATTATGGGATAATCGACATAATTAGCTTAATCTGTGAGTGGCTTTATTGTTTTGACTCATTGGCATATATGCCACCCTCTTGCTTCAAACAAACATTTCTTTGAATGGCACATATAGTACTACCAGAGCTAAGGACTCCCTCCATCGTAATGTCTCCATAAATTAAGCTCCATTGGAACAAAGACATTATTTTTTTCCTGAATTTAGCTTTGTGTTCTACAGTTTTTGATTTGGCATTTAACTATTCACACGTGATTAAAGTTCACATTTGCAGCCTTTGAGGGTAAAATAAGCGCTTTAGTTTCACCATGTAGAAATTTCTGCATTTTCCATGTTTACTCTCATACAACCATAATATTTAGAACATGTCAACACCAGGACTTTGCCCCTTTCTTCTGCATGTGATGACTGCTTGAAGTGTTTATTTGACACCACCAAAAGCAGAGTGGCCTCGCCACTGGTGTCCAGCCAAGTGTGTACGGCAGCCGTCTTTACATCCGACTTGTTCCAGGGGCTAGTTGCAGCAAATTTTCTTTTCTCTGAATGAAACGCATGCTTAGGTAGATTCAGATTGGCCTAGTGATGTAGCTAGTCAAAAATTTTCTTGTTAACCTCCGCCGAGGAGGTTTATGTTTTCGGTGCCGTTTGTTTGTTGGTTTGTTTGTTTGTGTACAAGATAAGTCAAAAACTAATGGCCGGATTTTTATGAAATTTTCAGGGTAGGTGGGTATTAAGTCAAGGAAGAGGTGATTAAATTTTGGCATATCTAGGCCAAAGTACTGCTGAGATACTCCAAAGTTCAAGATTTCAAGTCTTTCCAATGGGCCAGAGTTCCAATTGCTGTGCTTTTGGCTTTGCTGCCCCCTGGTGGCGGAGGTTCTGCGCTCTCTGAGTGCTCTTCTAGTTTTTAATGCAGAAAAACCAAATTTGTTGTCGGGACTATGTATTCTGCAGCGTCCGTCCGTATGCCCCGTTTCTTGTTAACGCCATATCTGATGAACCGTTGCACCTAGAGTCTTCAAATTTAGTATTAGCCTACATTGGGGCATTACGCAGACACCAGTCGATATGGTTGACATTGACCTTATTTTCAAGGTCACCACAACACTTTGACCGCTTTTTCAATTCTTGTTAATGCGATATCTCATGAACCGTTGCATTTAGAAACTTCAAATTTGGTATCAGCCTACATTGGGGCATTACGCAGACACCAGTCGATATTGGTGACCTTCACCTTATTTTCAAGGTCACCACGAAACTTTGACCGCTTTTCCAACTCTTGTTAACACGATATCTCATGAACCGTTGCACCTACAGTCTTCAAATTTGGTATCAGCCTACATTGGGGCATTTCACAGACACCAGTTGATATGGGTGACCTTGACCTTATTTTCAATGTCACCACTTTGGCCACTTTTGAAACTCTTGTTAATACATTAAAGTATTTGGTATTTACTGAAGCAGTATTTAAAGAAGTGGTGGGGGACATGGCCACCTTTAGTGGCATAAGCTTGTTAATTTTTTTTCTTCACAGCATGCATGGATATTTCTGTCAATATGTGCCTTACGAGGGTAACTGCTCTTCGCCTGAAATGCATCTAATTATGAGGAATTAACTGCTCGTTAAAATGCTTCCATTGCAATTGTGGATGGTATAAAAGCCAGCATACTCAGTCAGCCTCCGGGACCAACACGTAGAGCCGCTATTTCAGAATAACAAATGCAGGTCAAGGAATGTGAATTTGATTGCCAGTAAAGACAGAGATTGGCATTGCATCATAACTATGCTGGATCGGAACCTAATATTTTAAAAATCATATTCTGCCATAATAGTCCTCTAATCGTTTTCCAACTTCCTGGCCTAAGTCTGAGGTTGGGCCTATGCATTTTTAATTTCTTTTTTTAACTTCTCGGCCTCATGACCACATTATGGCATTATTAAGAAATAATATCAACAAATTCTCATATTCATGATGACAAATTCCAATAGCTGACTACAGAAGTAATCCAAACCATATTAAATGTTCTTATACCTGCAATTGAACCAATCGAACACACCAAAGCAACCTTCTGTCCAAAATATTATGGTGCCTTGAAATTGGGGACTGCAAATTGTGCCGTACCAATTTTCTACATGATGAAACTACAATGTAAAAAATACTGTAAATAAAGATGAGCTTTCATCACGTGCATTTCATCGATTTCAAATCTTAAACTGTACAGAGCCAAGTCAACATCATTTTTATTTATTAAGCTTTGACAGAAGTCAGGAAACGATCGCACAGGTGACAAGGCGCCTATTGTGAGGCAATCATCCCACAACATGTAGACAATTGAACAATGAAAAGAAACAGAAAAAAAATAGTAATAATGAAATAAGACAGTATACCAGTGAGTGTAAGTATTTTTTCACATACTTCTACTTTAAATTATTTGCTTGGCAAGTTAGGCATGTAAGAACGTACAGGTACATCTAAACTATGCATCGGGTCCTTAACCTTGTGTGGCTTGTGAAATGGGTAGGAGTGGTTAACACTGGAACATCTTAAAAATCAATTCATTGGGTCCTAATTCAGGATAAACACATTCATAAGTTTGTCAAAGGTAACGCGGAAAGCAGACCGCATCTCCCAAAGCTGCCCAGAGGTCATTCCACAATCCAAAGAGGAATATTGTCTTTAATTCAGGAATAATTCCAGCCATGATTCGTGTTCACAAATGTCTGGCCTGTAATATGTATCCATGTTGAGAAAATGTTTACTTCCTTGTAGGTGCTAAAGAGCGCTCTGAGATCTACGAGGCTTTTGAAAATATCTACCCCATTCTTAAAGGCTTCAGAAAACAATGAACTTACCCGTTTTCATCAGAATGGGCTCAAGAAGCGATCAAGCCCACACACTGACGTTATTGGGCTGTTAAAATGTGCTTGTTTCGAGGAGAGTGCCTCTGTTGTGTGTGGACGCTGTGATTTTACTGCCATGTATTCATCATTAAAAAATGCACTTTGTAAAGAAAGATGAGTCTCTAACAACTGTAATATTGGCAGATATTATATATCTGGCCTTAAGACTGTGAAAATGGCAAATAAAACTTTATAGTGCAGTTGACGTCAGTCTGTAACCACTAAGTAATGCTCTCGCATTCTCATATGTCATGAACACCCAATCAGAAATGTGCATTAGTCTCATCACAATGAACCCATTGTGACGCAGTACCATTCAGGAGTTTGTACTCCCTTTGAAATTTCATTTCTGAGAAAAATTGCTCTTGTTTACCACTATATAGCATTAGTTTGATGAAACATTCAGCCAAGGTATTTATAATGTTACGCATTTCAATTCTATGGCATTTCGAGTTTTATGCTGTGCAAAATTATAATTGCATAGCCCCACTTTCAGCAGGCATGACTCCTGCCCTGACGACAGACTGAGCCCTTCCATACTCTTGTAATTGTGCATATACAGTTAGATCCATAAGTATTTGCATATCAACAACTTTATTATTTTAGCTATCAATCATGGTGTATATTGGAGTTGAAATTAATGATGAATGAGATCCAGTTGCAGACATTTCGCTTCAATTTCAGGAGATCACAGATCTTTAAGAGATTCCTGCCTTCTCTGAAGAGCTGAAGTACACTGCCTGGCCAAAAAAAAAGTCGCTCACTCAAATATTTAGTTGGAACCCCTGTAGCTGTGATTACAGTGCATATTCGTTTTGTCATTGTTTTGGCAACTATATGCAATGCCAGAACATTTCTTTTCGATCAGAAATGTCATGATTTTTGTCCAAGATCTTGTCTTCTCGACATAATGGTTGAACCACTCGGTGGTCTTGAGTACATCCCAATAACTTTTATTATGTTAAAGGTCAGGACTTTGTGGTGGAAAATTTGTTTGTCAAAATGTTTCCTCCTGCTAGGTTTTGTCATTCATGGTTTTTCTGAAATACTTTAACATCGTTTCCACCATCAGGGAATGTGTTTTCCGACATGATTTTGTAAGAAATGAATAGCGACGCACTTCATCAGTCAGGGTTAAAATGATTATTGCCATCTGAAACATATTAATAACCGCAATAATGATCCAATTTTAGAATATATTCATTAACTTCCAAACGGTGACTTTTTTTTGGCCGGGCGGTGTATTTGGACAAGTGGCTGCTTTGCTATTCCATGGCCAGGTTTGTTTTATTCCCTAATATTTTTCATTCAAAAGTGTTAATATAAAATGCCTGCCATTGATATAAGGGTTGCATTTGCACTCTGAATCTCTTGCTAGCTTTTTGTAAGAAATCCAAATAGTTGTCACTTCCAATGATCCAGCTCATTATTTGGCTAAAAAACACCCCGGAGGCTCAACAACATGCTTAGATTCAACCAAATTTTTCAGACCTCATTTTTTAACAATGCCTTACGGTGCAGATGGACAATGACTTGGAAGCAGAGGGCAAAAGCAACCCCAGATTTTTCAAGGCGAAGGAACAGAATGTTCTGCAATCAACAAGTCCGTCGTATCGAACTGAGCGCGTATTTCACTCGAAGGCAAAATACCCCGACAACAGGGCAGAGACTGAAGACCGCAGCAGTGAAGACGGCATCAGAGAGGGTCGGCCAGAACATCACCAGCGAAGAAACCCAGTGTCTGGTGATGTCTGTGGGTTTTTGACTTTGGGCAATCTCTGACTGCGAGGAGTTTGCCATCAAGCATTTAAAATGGCAGTTCGGTTGATGATTGTCAGTATATTCACTCGTTTTTGAGCCCTCAAAACTGAGAGGGCTGTGCAGTCATACAGCATTTTTGATAAACCCTTAAACTGAAGCTGCAAGTCTGCACTTGATCATGCTCTTATTGATTTTTTTTTTTAATACATTGAGGTGGCATGAAAAGCTAAAAAAAGGTGTCTCTGTTCAAATATTTATGGACCTAACTATATTATTTTGGCACTCGGGAAACTGCACTCATCACCTGCAGCACGTGCTTAAAAAGCTGAATTAAACTTACTGCGTTGTCTAGTGTTCTGATCTTCCCAAAGTTTAATTTTGGTCTTCTAATGGTTTCTTGTGAAACCGCTCAGTCAGGCGTTGTTTTGCAAGATAAAGGCCCTCTCTTGTGCGAGATTGCCAGAGGTGGACATTCCAGGGGTCAGAAAGTAAAAGTCCCACCATGTTTTACTTCCACCCATCAACTCAACCAGCTGATTTGCTCGACTAGTCCAACCTCTGGTCTGAAGGCCTGTTTTATTTTGCAAATCCAGGAGGTTGAGACTAAATACTGGGTAGGACTTTTACTTTCTGAACCAGGATTGTCCACCTCTTGAGATTGCTGAGAAGCATGATCTCATTCAAACAGATTGCCTGTGACTGCTGAAGAGCAGAAGTACGTCAAACAAAGTCTCTAGATGCCTTACAGATCCTTAGCTGGCAGGTTAACGGTGTAGTACCTGCTAACAAGCAAAGGAATACAAGGATTGGACTGGCATAAGGCCAAGAGAGCCAAATAAAAGTCAGCCATTGGAGTCCTCTTTTGCAGATTCTTAGGTCTGGTCTAAGCTGTTTAATGACGCAGCCATCTGAGGACCCATAAGACTCGTATCTCAAACTAAAGGCTGATGTGGTAGTAATACCGCACAGTTGCGAATCTGGGCCATCAACTTGTCTTCCTGTTCAGGACAAACATCCTACTTCACAATTGTTTTCCCCCAAGAATGCAGTTTATCTCAGATGAATTTGCAGCGTTATCTATGTCTTGGCCCAAATTCAAGTAATGTAGCATACAGCAACCTCCGTGAGTAAAAGTATCGATTTCTTTCAGAAAATAAAAATATTGGAACGGGTGCAAAACATTCGGTAACCTGCATGAAAGTGGGATCAACCCCTGAGCGCCCACGTGACCGGGCAAAATGAAAACAGTGGATCACGTGACACGCGAGAATGCGAAACGGCAGGTTACCGACTTTTTTCTAATATCCAACATCCTCGGTACTGACGAATTCACTTCGTCGCTGTGATCGCAATCGTGTATAATTTCCGCAGTCCTAATCTCAGACGATGAGAAAAGACTGCGGTTATTTCAGTATCGGATCGGCAGTTTGCTGGTAAACACCGCCGGTTCAATGGCCGCCGCGGGGAATGAAGCCCGGACGAGTGGCCCTTGTCGTGAGGGGGCAGCGGGGGTACTGCCGCGGGCACGGCCTCCAGTTCGCCCGCATATCCCATCATCGGCAACCGCTACTACTTCCCCGGGGCCTCTGATGGCGGAGTCGGTGGATGATGCGGAGGGGCTGTACGTCGCGGTGGAGCGGTGTCCCCTCTGTAATACAGCCCGTCGGAGGCTTACTTGCGCCCGCTGCATACAGGCGGGCGATTTCGTTTATTTTGACGGTAAAGACCCCGAACGGTGAGTGTCTGCATGTACCGGAATTAAATTCTAAGCAGCTGACGGACGGGCAGTATCTCTGCCTGAGCCGCGCGATTCGCATCAAGCAGGCTAAAAACGAAATGGAGCCAGAAGTCCACGGCCCGCTTTGGGGAGCTGATGTTCAAAATACGTTCTGTGTTTTGACAGTTCAGTCGTTCTGCTGCTGGTTTTGCCTGGTCAGTAAAGCTGCTTTCACACTGAACGCGAAACGATTTCTTCGCGCGACAGATCACATTCAAAGTCAATGAATTGCGTTGACTTTAAATGTAATCTGTCGCGCGAAAAATTCTTTTCGCGTCCGGTGAAAAAGCAGCTTAACACCGTCCCAGTTGCATGTGTGCAGAATTTTGTTTTTGCTGCCTAACTATAATCCTACGAGTAATGGTGAACATTTCTATAATCCAACAAGTAATGGTGTGTACTACATCGGGTCCAGTACAATGGAAATGCGTTATGTAACGTGACTCAAACTTTTTTCCTTGGGGTAACTTGGTTTTTGTACTGCACTTGTATGGACGACCTACTCCTCCGATAACGTAGTTTTGAGAAGCAGAAGTAGTATTGAAAATTATTGAATATTGAAAAATATTGAAGACTTGAAAACTCGTCCGCAGCAGTGCAATGGTTAAAGGAAAGTAGTTTGGAGAGTGAGTGTTGAAATGTGGAGTGACTAAGCATGTCAGATGTTCACTCGTGTTACTTAAGAACTGAAGTGTATTTTTGTCTGTACAAACACACGTTCAATTTATACGACCGTTTCTGGGTACTTTCATTTCGCCTAGCTGTGTCTGGTATCATGCAGGACATATACAGCCTGATGAAGCTTTCATCTGAACTGTGACCACTAATGTAAACATGAGCCCCATTACACCCCTGTTTCACCTCGCTGACGTCAGGAAAAATTCAGTATCGCGAGTTTTGAACACCGTTTGAGGAGACGAGAGCGCAAAATACGACTTTTAACCATTTGATAAATTAAAACCCCCACTCACATATGAAATGGTGTTTTATTCACTACAGAATTAGACCCAGCTTCTTGCTTAATGCTTGGTAGAATTTACAAGTGACTGGTAGATTTGTTCACTCGCTAAACCCCCCAAAAACCAATGGTAATCTACAACCCCAATTCTGAAATAACTGCGACAAAGTGTAAATTATGAATAAAATCAAAATGCCATGACTTTCTGATCACATGAGCCAATATGTTATTTACAATAGAACATGGATAACATTTCACATGTTGAAACTGAGACATTTTACAATTTTATACACAAAATGAGCTTATTTAAACATTTCTGGCTGCAATAGGTCTCATAAAAGGACTGAAAAAGCAATTAATATATAAGAGAATCAGCTGAAAGACCATTTACCAAGTAATTATGCTAACTAGCATCAGGTGTGTAACATGATTGGCTATAAAAGGGATGTCTTAGAGAGGTTGAGTCTCTCAGAAGTAAAGATGGCCAGAGGCTCTCCAACCTGTGAAGACTTGCGTGAAAAAGTTGTGGAATACTTTAAAAACAATTTGAAGGTCTCATCATCGACAGTGCATAACTTCATCAAAAGATTCAGAGAAACAGGAAAAATCTGTGCGTAAGGGACAAGGCCGAAGACCTTTACTGGATGCCTGTGATCATTGGGCTGTCAGACACCACTGCATCACTCACCAGCATGATTCTGTCATTCACATTACTAAATGGGCCCAGGAATACTTCAAGGCCCCACTGTCTATAAACGAAGTCTGCCGTGCCATCCACAGATGCCACCTAAAACTCTATCATGCAGAAAGGAAACCATTGTTGAGCATGATCCAGAAGCACCGCCATGTTCTGTGGGCCTAATTAAGGCTAATTTACAATGGACTGTTGCAAAGTGTCCTGTGGTCAGATGAGTCCAAATTTAACATTCTTGTTGGAAATCATGGGCATCGTGTCCTTCAGGCTAAAGAGGAAAAAGACCACCCCTCCTGTTCTGTAAGCTATTACAACAGCATAGCTTCGTTGTAGAAGAGTCCTTGTGCTGAACTGGCCTGCCTGCAGTCCCGATCTTTCACCGATTGAGAACATTTGGCGAATAATTAAACGAAAAGTCTGTCAAAGGAGACCCAAAAATCTCCAGCAGCTGGAAGCCTGTATTAAACAAAAGTGGGATCAAATTCCAATGGCTAAACTCAAGAAACTTGGCTCCTCAATGCCCAGACTCCTCCACTCTGTGTTAAAAAGAAGAAGGGATGCTACACCATGGTAAACAGGCCCCTGTCACAAATTTTTTGAGACCTGTAGCAGCCATCAAATTTGAAATGAGCTCATTTTGTGGGTAAAATTTTTCAGTTTCAACATTTGCTATGTTATCTCTGTTCTATTGTGAATAAAATATTGGCTGGTGTGATTTGAAAGTCATTGCGTTTTGATTTTATTCACAATTTACACTTTGTCCCAACTATTTCAGAATTGGGGTTGTATTCAGTAACTGCTAAAATTGGAGAATTCACTTGCCATTTGGCTGATGGACACAAAAAATGATTGTTTTGGGAACAAGGTAAAACTGTATGCTTACCTTTGGATATGATGAATGACAGTTTAGTTCTTGGACTCTCCTGGTGACTTTTAAAATGGTGGGGTTGTGCAATTGTTGCGATTTTCCCCCAGCTAAAATGCAAGCTGTAACTGTTCTGCAGCACACAGCAGCATTTGAAATGATGAAAAAATGACTTTGAATAGGCATGTTTTTGTATGTTTCTGAGATCAATGAATCCAGCTTTATCAGTTACATGTTTAATGTGTGACACTCATGTATAACTGGTCTATGTTTTGCCTAACTGACCGTAGATGGCTCCGCTAATGTGTGATGAAATGTCTCAGAGGTCATGAGTAAGAGCAAGTGCTTGATGTTGTTGAATAAAAGCCTCTGTTGGACGGAGTAGGACCATGGAATATACAGCAGGCTCCGAAGTCACTGGCACCCCTGAGTGGCAGTGCACAAACAATACAAAAAATAAACAAACAACAGTAATTCTAGTGAAACAGAATATACCAACATTTGTGACGTACTTAATTTGATTAAAGTTTTGACGGAAACAACCAAAGTCATAACTATCATTTAATGAAAAAACATTTCAACAAAATCAAGGTTTCATAATAATTGGCACCCTTCATTTAGTACTCAGTGGAACCTCCTCAGGCTAGCATAACAGCATGGAGTCTTTTCCTGTAATTTTTGACGAGGTTTAGGTACTCATCTGGGGGTATTTTTGACCATTCCTCTGAGCAGATCCTCTCAAGGTCCTTCACATTTTTGGGTTTGCGTTTTTCAACTGCCCTCTACACCTCGGCCCGTAGGTTTTCAACCGGATTGAGGTCTGGTGACTGAGATGGCCAGTGCAGAACTTTGATTTTGTTGTTGCAGAGCCATTTCTGTGTGGATCTTGAGGTATGCTTGGGGTCATTGTCTTGTTGGAAAGTCCATGTACGGCTAAGTCCCAGCCTTCAAGCGGAAGCAACCAGATTGTCAACCAAAATATCCTGATACTTGGTGTAATTCATTATTTTATTTTTTTATTTTTTTTATTTCGGCATGATTGTAAATCATTTCATGACAATTTCAACACGACACAACATGTATCATGACCGAAAGGGTCGCGGGGGAAGCAAAATCGCTTATCAGAGTCCCGCCCCCAGCTTCCAGAAAAAACTGTTTGGTTATGGTTAAAATATCATAAGGATTATAAATCACAGCAGAGTTAATGTCCATGTACGCTACGTTTTAACGTCAGAAAGTAAGATCATGAAATTTATGAATATCATAAGAATATTTATAATTACAGATTAAGTGAGTGTTCATATAACTTCGATTCAAATGCCACTCTTGATCCAAAGCGACATTATCCCGAAACCCCATTCTTGATCATTTGATTTGTTCCAGCTGATTTGGCGTAGATGAGAGGAAGCAGATACCGGATCTATGCTTGAATCTCTTGATCAGTCCTCATTTTCATTACCTGGCTTCACCCTTCCCATATCGGATGTAATGACTTCTCGCAGTTTGTCCAGTCCATCGTTGCCTTCCTTAACGTCAAGCCCAATTTTATTGAGCTTTCTGACAAAGGTGGCCATGCCATTCCTGATTTTCTTTGTCCTTTGGTCAATCAAATGCAGTCCAAACCCCAATAATAGCAGACCCACTATCATGAATCCAGTTATATAGACATCCTCTACATCCTCGATGTCCAGGACTGTCAAACACAGCGAACGCCACTTTCCCCATGAATCCATGACGTAACCGGCCGGGAATGTCCCATCCGGGCATGTCGGTTCTCCAGAACCTGCCCGCCTCCCGGAAATAATTTTGTCGATTGCATTTAACGACCAGCTTATAAGATCCATTTTGGTTCAGCTGTCTGTAATGTGCTGTGAGTTGCCTTTCGGACAGTTAGTCAGAAGCGTCCAGTGACAGGATACAAATTAACAAGATTGAACATGTTTATAGTTACTCAGATATGCACATTTCAACAAATATTTGATATTATGCCTTTAATCTTAACCAGTACCCCTGGACCTCTTGAATTAAAACCGCCCCACAATATGACTGACCCACCACCATATTTCACTATGGGTATGAGGTACTTCTCTTTGTTTGCATTTTTATTTCGACACCAAATATGCCTATGATGCATCTGACGGGAACATACAATATTGGTCTCATCCTACCAAATCACCTTGTCTCCGTCATATGTTAAATAATGTCTGGCAAATTCCAAGCGCTTGCTTCTGAGTCATTCCATGCCAAGTGGACCAGTTTTTGAAACGTGTGCACCACAGCGTCTCAGAAAAATTTGGGGAAAAAATCATGGGAGTTTGTCATAATTTCAAATGTTCAAATCCCAACTCTAATTTTTCATGGAGTAATCGCCAATTTAAAGAGGGGGCATCTAGCATTTTTGAAGGGATATAAATACACTTTCCAGTGCTCCCAAATTAAAGTCAATGGGCACATATGTAAAATTACCTGACATTTATGAATCTGTAATCAGATTTGGCATATTTGATTTTCCTGTAATCTTCTGTTGAAAATGACTATTTTTACAGAACCAAAATATTAGATTTTTAGTTGGTCCCCTTGACTGAAGTTTGCATAATCAGGGGTTCATATTGCAGCCTCATCCTCAGCAGCGACTGCACACTGGCCCCTAAAACCCAGTCCAATCTCCTGTCTCTAGTTTAGGAGTAACTCGCATCTGAAAATGCTTATGATTAATAAAAAATATCCAAAAATGCCTAAATTCTAGGCACGATTTAGTCATGTAGACACGCCAGGAGAAATCTGAGAACATTTGTGGAGCAGCTTCTATCTTGGGGCAATAAACCGAAGAAAATTCATCACGTGCTCTAGAAAAAATCTGTTATTTTTATTTACCATGTTGTGTATGCATTTACCATGTGTAATTATTATTCTTTGTGGATGCCGTGGCAATATGTTCAGTGAAGAGGCTTTGTTCAGTTCTTTAAGTCAACGTTTTTGGGCCACAAATGTTTTGAACCATTAATTTAGCTGTATCGGGTGAGATGTCATGGATATCTGCCCTGCACAAATATTAGTGAGGCTATCTGGAGGGATACACAAAACTGCCAAAGTGGAAACATACTTTATTTAAATTTTTGGATGAAGTATGTAAGTAGAATAGATCTCAGTGTACGGGTAACTGAAGTGAACGAGATAATTCGTACCACCTGAAAGCTAAAGACGAACAACGAAGAAAAACTAGAGCAGCGTTAAGTTGGCGTCATTTTTCTGTTCCTCCAGGTACTCTGAAAAGTTTGAAAAACTGAAAAAGCTGAAAGCTGAGAAGGAAGACCTACAGCAAAGGTACGGCCGACGGAAGACTGGTCTCCTGATGACGGGGCGTGATTCACCGTGCAGTTCACCAGCTGGGCGGCACAGTGAAATGCACTTCGTTACTTGAAACCACTTGCTTATTTTCATCGTTTTTTTATTTTTATGTAGTTTGGCTCAGGTTTTGGCTCCGAAGCGTAATTACACCTCTGTCTCCCTTCAGAGTTATCAAAGCCATGGACCAGAAGATCCACACTGATCAGCTGGTAAGTCTTGCTGGGATGCTGTCTTGAGATCTGCCTTGCAAATATATCAACGTGATTATTCTCTGATTCACGGACATTAATTTTATACATAACTCATACGTAACCCCACATCGGAAGAAGTTGGGTCGGGATGTTGAATTAAAAAACTGAGAGCAGTTATTTATTGATAATCTTTGACCTGTATAATGTTCAAAGCAACACAGCAGCACATCAGTTGATATTTCACCACCTTAGTTTGATTTTTTCAAAATAAGCTCTTATTTGAAGTTTGATTTGACAATTCTTAACTTGAGAGTTGGGTTGATTGTTAATCATTGAACAAATATACAAGAGGGCATTATTTCTACCGAATCAAATTAAAGATTTAAATTGTTTGTACTCTGGCCACTAGAGCTAGTCACTCAGGAGATAATGAACAAATCAGTAGCCAGCTGTATAATGACATGCCAGGCCAGGTATCTTATTGATCAACATCGAGCAGTTTTTTGATTTAAAAAGTTACATTTAGCCTGGAATTAAGACTTGGTGAATTAATGTTAAAGTCAATGTTGATGCCCAATGGTAGACTGTGTGGACAAGCAGCTTGGTCCTCCATCGTCAATTACCTCTTCAGTGACTGCATTTGTCACCAGCAATACTGAGTTATTGAAGGCAGCTGAGCGAGCATGCTTCAGCACCATGGGAGATCTGTAACTGATGATTAATGTTTGGCCAGATTCTGAGAGAGTTGATTAATAAAGCAATGCTGTCGCACGCAGAAGTGGAAGATCATGTCGTGCAGGATGAAGATTGAACAGCTGAAGGAGGCCATTCTCGGTGGACAGGAAGAGGTTAACAGCGGTAGGTTCTTCTCTTCCCACTGTAAAGAGCTATGCTTGAGCCCGAGCTTCCGCAAACTTTAGAAGCACAGAATTTTCCGGAAGAGCAGTGCCCAATCATGTTTTATTAGGGCTGAGAGTGTGCGAGTTCTCATTTCAACCCATCAGCACACTGGCTGATTTCACCGTTTAGCTCTCCGTTGAGCAGAGAGAAGCAAACTGATCGGTGTAATTAGCAGGTGCAATGATTGGTTGGAATAAAAGCCTGTATACTCCTGACCCTCTGTGGCACATGGCTGAGTACCACTGGTCTATAATGTCATTGTTTGCTTGAGCATCAAGACCTTCCTGCTGTGGAGCCAATAGGCCAAACCTGAACCATAAGCCACAGCTCCACATTGAAAGTTCAGATACTTCTGGCCACATAGTGGTTGTTTCTGAAAGGAAGGCTGTAGCGTAGGTTGGCTGCATTTCTAGGCTGCTACAGTACATCATCGCTGGCTGTTTAGTTGAGAAGGCGCCTTTAAATACAGCTCAGAAATGTAGGCTCCATCTTCCCTGATATCAAACAGAATTGTCAAGTTAAGCTTTGGCTTTGAAAAGCAGCCAGTGTAAAACTGATGCTGTTGCCTGTCCCCCCGGCCTTGCCCCCTGTCCCCCCGGCCTTGCCCCCTGTCCCAGGTAAGGACCTACTCGTGCGCTCCCATGAGGAGCGGCAGAAGCTGCAGCGGAGGGCGAGCCGGCACCAGGACAAGAGGGAGAAGATCGAGCGGCACAACCGGCGCCTCGGGGAGCTCCTGGAGAAGAGGGCCCGCGAGCAGCTGAGCCGGCTGGAGCAGCTGGCCGAGATCCGCCGGGGCCACATCCTGGAGCTCACCACCCACATCTTCCCCATGCAGGAGGAGAAGCTGGGTGCCAGGTGAGGGTCGGGGGCTGGGGGCTGGAGCTGTGTGCCTGGGCAATGGGCTGAGCTGTCAGACTGCATTTGGGTCAGTCCATGTCAAATCACCCAATACAGAAAAAGCTGGTTGCTGCACCATTTTCAAATTTAACAAGCTTCCACTAACTTAAAGACAATGCCAAAAGGACATACCTTGCAAAATTTTAGATCTCTAATTCAAATAGTTTTCAAGCAAAATAGTTTTTAAATTTCGGCAATTTAGGCCTGAACCAGCCCCCCCTAATCCTCGAGTGTATTTTTTAGAAAATGAAGTGCTTGTATCTCAGCTTCTAGGCAACATAGCATCACCAAATTTGACATGCAAGTTCTCTATAAGTAGCTTGTTAAATAAAATCCTTCCTAGCCTGCTAGCTAGTGTGTTGTAGCTACTGGAGCTTGTCAAAAATGCCCAAATTTGCGAAAAATTAGCTCGCGAATGAGTTTTCAAAACCCTAAAAAACAAGAAATGGTGCTCATACCTGCTCTAATACCCTCCAGGTCCATTCTTAACAACATTATGCAGTATTTTAACTAATTAGAGCCCCTTAGCTTCATTATCTGCAGAGATATAATCAGCTGAATTTCTAATCAAAGTGAAAATTATCGAAAATTGCCAAAATTCGACAGGCCAGAAGCCAGTGTAGCACAGGTGGCAGGGATATGAAACTTTGTGCAGGAAAGCATCTATCATTTGGCTGTTTCCACATAATAATTGCAAGTTTTCCCCATCACATCATAGAATTTTTTTCACATTTTGTAAGCCATTATCTGTAATTGATGATTCTTACCATAATCACTTTATATTACTTCGTGGTACATCAGTGTAACTGAATAGTTTGGATTTCATAGGATAACCTCAGGAAATGTACTAAGTCTACTAAAGCAGTATTATAAACAGAAATAACAGGGGAGCACATCAGTTAGTATAAGGCCAACTGACTTTATTTCCAAAAACCAGGCCGACAATATTTCAGAAATATTTAGATAAGAGGTTCAGCTGTTGCTATCTCAGCAGATCAGCAGGAATACACCAAAGTGGCATTACAAACATTGATGGTTGAACATGCATCCAATGTTTGTTATGAACTAAAGATTTAACTGCTTTATTGCATATTAAACAAAGGTGTATTCCATTGTGTAACTGTAAGGTCAGAGGTTGCTCTCACTCATTAAACTTGTCACGTGACTACATGAGCATGGTTCTGATAATTACAAGTACAACAACAATAGTTAGCAAACACCATGGTCAGCAGGTTAACAGGCACTATTACCATTATTACATGTGGTTATCTTTAAACTCTTCAAAGGCCTGGGCAACATTTCCTTTCATTTTTGAGTTGAGTCTGTAGACACGGGCTCTCCTGTTTGTGCTCGGCGCTGGTATTATACACAGTACATGCTGCACAGGAACCCAACATCTGTCTTCCCTGTCTGGCCATTTGAAAGAGACTGCTGGTCCACTTGGATGCATAAACAACACCAGTACATCTCCATGCTCCTCAGCTGTTTGTTCAGTGATGCCTAACCACCACTTGGCATCATAGACACAAGCAGTATATTGGCCTACTTTCAGGTCTTATACTGTAAGCACAGACTTGCTCCCTTGCTTGGCAATAAAGAACTGATCATCTCCAGAGACTCTGCTCACTCTCAACTCCTGAGTTGACAAGGGAATAAAACAGTGGTTATCCTGAGTACCTGCAATTGTTTTTGCCAAGCTGAACCTCTGTTACAGCATGTGATCGGCTTGATCAACTTCTGCTTGTGTCACAAAGAAGAACTTGATGTTGTCGATGTGTTGGTTGCACCAGTTGAACAGTTGCTGAGCAGTAAGTATCTGCCCATTCACTGGTGCCTGCAAACTAGCCCAAGCTCATCTAAGATGGACTGATGTAAAGTGGAAAAGTGTTCTGTGGTCTGACGAGTCCACATTTTAAATTGTTTTTGGAAACCGTAGACGTCGTGTCCTCTGGACCAAAGAGGATAAGAACCATCCGGACTGTTATAGGCACAAAGTTCAAAAGCCAGCATCTGTGATGGTATGGGGGTGTATTTGTGCCCAAGGCATGGGCAACTTCCACATATGTGAAGGCACTATTAATTCTGAAAGGTACATACAGGTTTTGGAGCAACATATGTTGCCATCCAAGCAACGTCTTTTTCATGGACGCCCCTGCCTATTTCAGCAAGACAATGCCAAGCCACATTCTGCACGTGTTACAACAGCATGGCTCCGTAGTAAAAGAGTGCGGGTACTAGACTGGCCTGCCTGTAGTCCAGACCTGTCTCCCATTGAAAATGTGTGGCGCATTATGAAGCATAAAATACAACAACGGAGACCCCGGACTGTTGAACACCTTAAGCTGTACATCAAGCAAGAATGGGAAAGAGTTCCACCTGAAAAGCTTCAAAAATTTGTCTCCTCAGTTCCCAAACGTTTACAGAGTGTTGTTAAAAGGAAAGGCGATGTAACACGGTGGTAAAAAGGCCCCTGTGCCAACTTTTTTGCAATGTGTTGCTGCCTTTAAATTCTAAGTTGATGATTTATTTGCAAAAAAAATAAAGTTTCTCAGTTTGTCTTTGCAGTGTATTCAATTGAATATAAGTTGAGAAGGATTTGCAAATCATTATATTCTGTTTTTATCTACGATTTACATAACGTGCCAACTTCACTGGTTTGGGGTTTTGTAGTTGAGAGGGTTGACTGTTCGTGTATGAACCACAAAGAAAGGAGTCCATCATTTCCAATTCTGCATTTGTTTATGTTTCTAAGTTTTCCAGCTTGGTCCACTGTAGCCCAGCCTTTTCAAAATCAAGGGAAAATTAATGTAGATGATTTAGGCTAATATTTAAGTGGAGTAGCCAGCCAGTCTAGATCGCCATCATGTTGCAGGTCAATCTTAACGTGAATTGAATTACACGATTGGCTCCACATTTTTCTCGCCAGGAATTTTACCCGTGTTTCTCCCCCCCACCCCCCAGGGACCCAGCGGATGTGTTGGCGGAGTGTGACCCCGCCCTGACCTCCAGCACAGTGAGCGAGCTGGCCGAGGCCCGCCGCACCACCTACCTGTCGGGACGCTGGATCTGGGATGACCAGAACGGCGAAACCAGCATCAGTATCACGAGTCCGCAGGTCTCTCTCCCCAGTAACGGGGACTGCTCTGCGTACTACAGCTGGGTGGAGGAGAAGAGGTCCAGCCACGGTCCCGGTAAACAAAACAAATCTCCTCTCCTCTTACTAACCTGGGCTCCAGGGACGGACTGGGAATGAAAAACCATCCTGGACTTTTGACTGTTGGCACATGAGAGAAGATGGATAGATACTTAGATACTTTACTGAGTAAAACATTGCAGCTATTAGCTGAATTGTGTTTAGACTTACTTTACGATAAAAAAGGATAAATGTAATAAATAAATAATGCTAGGAAATAATGTAAAAATTGGGAAAAGAAGTTTGTCCCAAAGGCCTTTTTGACAGAAAGCTTTGCGTTAGGACTTTTGAAGACGATGTTAACATTGTGAAAGGGTGTATTTTAACCCAAACCATAATCTCTTCCGAATCCTGACCAAATAGTTTTGCTGCCCAAACCTAAACAAGGAGTTTTGCTGCCCAAACCTAAACAAGGAGTTTTGCTGCCCAAACCTAAACAAGGGGTTTTGCTGCCCAAACCTAAACAAGGGGTTTTGCTGCCCAAACCTAAACAAGGGGTTTTGCTGCCCAAACCTAAACAAGGGGTTTTGCTGCCCAAACCTAAACAAGGAGTTTTGCTGCCCAAACCTAAACAAGAGGTTTTGCTGCCCAAACCTAAACAAGAGGTTTTGCTGCCCAAACCAAAACAAGAGGTTTTGCTGCCCAAACCTAAACAAGAGGTTTTGCTGCCCAAACCTAAACAAGAGGTTTTGCTGCCCAAAGTGAACCAAACTGCAACTGAGAACCGAATGCACACTCCTTTTAAACTTGGGATCTCACTGAAATGGCTTTCTTCATACGCTGTTAAAGGAAATTGTACTTGTTTGACTAGAGTCTGACTTGCTGTTTAAATATCAGTATCAGTGCTGCGCCTGAGCAGGGTGTTCATGAAGTGGAGTTTGTGTTCCATTGATTTGTAATTTAAACATTCTCCATGGTTAGGTGTGCTGTCTTGTTATTGTTTAGAGATGTAAATAAAAGTGTATGTGCTAACCAGTAGCGTTAATGTCATCGATGTGCGTTTCCTTGCAGAATTGGACCACATTAACCCTGCCAACACCATTAGCTCCGCTCTTTGTTACGCCACCCAGCTTGTCACCATCCTGTCTCATATCCTGGATGTCAACCTTCCCAAGAAGCTTTGCAACAGGTGAACTCCTTTAAGCGCGTCACTGAATTGGGCTGAATAGAAGGGAATTGTATTAACTGCAGCCAGTTTTCAGCGTTGTAATAATTTTTTCTGTGAATGTGGCCAAAATTCACAGGGGCTGTTGATGTTGGCGAAGTAGCCAATGGTTTATTAATAAATAAATAAATTTTAAAAGAATTAAAAATGTAATTATCCTGAGTTGTTGAATATCTATGATGGGACAACTTTTTTGAAGTTCTTTTAAACAAATAGCCACATGATAGGTTTTCAACAGCGTTGCATCATTGGGCAACTGTAGTTACCTAGGGGCTCTTAGAGTTAACGTGAAAACAATGGGAAAGGTATTGAATGCACAGAGTGAGGATTTTTGAAGCCCACAAGTATTTTAAATCAAGGAAATGAAAATTAGTAAATCAGATATGCGAGGGTATATGTGTGCATGTATGTACGGCATGTTTACTGTACTTTGCGTTCGACAGCGAGTTTTGCGGGGAGAATCTCAGCAGGTACAGGTTCACCCGGGCCATCACCAAGCTGAACACCAACACCCTGCACCTCTGCTTCTCTCAGGTACCTCAGCTCTTACTCTCTGTGCTTTCTCCTGTTCTATGGTAAAATACAGTAAAGTCTGACAATGTATTACTTGGGCAGCCTGCAGGGGGCCCAAGTCTAGCTCTTCCATTCTTCTCCATCAATCTATTTATCCATCATCTACATTGTGAATTGGAAATTACCCAGAAGCCTTTAGGTATTGCATTATCAGGGCTTTGCACGTCCTGATTATGTGGCTATGCACAAGGTCACTCAAGGGTACGCCTAGTTGGCCTCTTGTTTACAAATGTTTACACCCCTGTACACCACCACAATGGATTTTAAATGAAATGATCGAGACGAGCTTAAAGTGTTGGCAAAGGGTTTTGCTGTAAACTTGATTTGCAACCATTTTTATAGGTTGCCTTCCCAGTTTTAGGGGCTCAGAAGTAATTGGGCACTTTAGGACTTTGTAGTAAATCCGTTTAATTCACTGTCTGCCTTCAGTCCGGAACACATAGATTTCTCCAGACATTCTCTCCTTCTCTGGTGACGCTTAAATAATTGGTTGTTTTGGTGGCGCCTTGTGTTTTTTGCCTCTCTTATGGATTTGTTTTGATTTTTCAGCCTGATAATGGCTTGTTTCCCCAGCTGTTACAGCCCTTTGGACTTCACATTGAAATTTAATGGCAATAGATTCCTAACTTTGGACCTTTTCTGTTTACTTGTAAAGTAAGTTATGAGGAATTGACACCCATCAGCTCTTGGAACAGCTGTGCAGCCAATTGTCCAATTAATTTTGGTCCCTTAAATTCCTACACCGATCCCTAGATTCGTATGCAAATACATTGAAATTAAAGTCTGCAATTTGAGTTCATATTCCATAGTTAATACAAACTCTGATACGCGAAAGTAGACAGCGAAAATAATTTTCAGTGTCCAAAAATATTGAACCTCATGATACCTTTACTCTTCTCTTACGTGTGGCTGGTGAGCCAAATTCACACCATGTGCAGAACGCATATGTTTAGCAGCTCCGAGTAGCCAAAATAAGCAAATTAGACCAGACGCAGACTGTGCATTTACAGCAGGTGCGAATGCTGCACGTTGCCTAACTGTGTGATGTAAAGCCTCTGCTCTGTCTGAACTGCATTCTATTGCATGTAATGATTTACTTAAACATACCGTTGGAAGTTTACATACACTTCAGCCAAGGGCATTTAAACTGTTTCTCATAATTCCTTACATTCAGTCCTAGTGAATATTACCTTTCTTTGGTCAGTTTGGATCGATCCTTTATTATATCCTCGAATGCCGAATGGCGTTTCGGGGATATTATGTTTTTAGTCTGACTGCCGCCACTGCGCCGCCCTACGTGTTAACGCGATAACTTCAGTAATGTTTCGATTAGAAATTTCATGTTTTGTATACAAGTATCATAAATAGGAAGAACTGATTCAATTTTGGACAATTTATAATTTCTAGATTGGCCACCAGGGGCCAAAAACTGAAATATCACTGTTTTTATCATATCTCTGGAAATATTTGTCCGATTGACCTCAATTCAAGTGCAAATGAAAGGTCAGAACCTGAGGATGTGTCCCGCGATGACATTATACCTGTTTGATTCAAAATTTTGACACAAGGTGGAGCTTTGTCGCATAAAATTCACCATTTTTGCGATATCTTTGGGACCATTTGTCCAGTTTACATGAAACTATGTGCAACTGCAAGGTCATGGCCTCACAACGTAACACATGATGACATTATACCTGTATGGTTCAATATTTTGCCACCAGGTGGAGCTTTTTGTTGGAAAATTACCATTTTGGCCATATCTTCAGAACCATTTGTCCGATTGACCTGAAATTACGTTCAAATGAAAGGTCATGACCTGAAACCATTAACCACGGGTCTTCAGCTAGCTGTTAGAAGCCAGAAGTTGCTTTGGCGCTAACATTACATTGGAGTGGAGCAAGTTGGATTTGCGATTCCACGTTTTCATTTTCCCCAGTGACGCAGTCTTTGTCGAGATATTTTGCCACATCTGAAAGTTGCTCAGAACATGTCCTGACCAACCCTACCAAAATGTACACCTACGTATCCAGCTAACGCAGAGCATTAGCAACCTTTTATAAGGACATCACAGTTTTACATTTGATGCAGGCAACCACCAAGAAAAGAAGATTTTCGAATTCCCGTTCAGAAACTATTACAGCATTGCAAGAATTTTTTTTTACGAAACTCCAGCAGCTATTGCTCATTCTCCATACGGATAAGAGTCAGTCTTGTGCTCTTTAGACAACTTTCTGTAATATGGGGGTGAAAGTGCATCTGAATTGGGAGACGATGAAATTGAGGTTTCTGGTTTAAGAGAATGTACACAAAATGCTAACTGTGGTGTATTTCTGGATCTTTCTGTCAGCATGTTGATGGCGAGCTACTGCACCCCCACCACACCCTCAGGAACATCATGTTTCTGGTTTCCCCCGAAAACAAGAACCTGGGCAGGTAAGAGGGTCTTAAAGACACATGTTTCTGCCAGTAAGGAATGAGTCCAGTCCGTGATTTCCGCTGTTGTTGCAAACTTCTCATTTATTGGCGTCAGATCTTCATACAAACATACTGTTTGACATCGAGGACATAAGGAAACCGAACAGGTTTTAAATGATCATTTTCATTCACTGAAGGAAAAAAATTATCCAAGACCTGTATTTCCCATGCAAACAAAGTTATTGCTCAGCTTGACAAATGGTTGTGCTTCCTGCAGCAGCAATGACTGCAGACATGCGTCAGATCACTGGATATCAATTTTCACATCACCGTGTAGAAATTCTGGCCCAATCTTATTATATTATACAGAATTGCTTTAATTCAGCCGTATATGTCAGTTTTTTGTGTCACCTTTAAGGTCTTACCCCAGCATCTCAATGAGGGTCAAGTCAAGTCTTGGCGCTCGATCACTGGAGTCTTAATTATACACCATTCAATGATGGACCTTGCATTACGGCGAGGACCATTGGTGCAAATCTAGGTTGGACATTGATGAACTTTATGAACTAGTGACTGGACATTCTTATTCAGGATATCTTGTTTGAGAGCAGAATTCATGGAACTGTTGATAATGGGCTGTCCTTCAGCAGCAAGGCCGCCGTAAATCATCACAGCGCCACCACCATATTTCACTGTTTACATGATGTTCTTATTGCGGAATGATGTTACTTTCACACCAGATTTAATTTTTTATGTCTCCCCCTTCCTGGGGGAGACACATTGTTTTTGCCTGAATTCCCGTTGGCGTCGGCGTCGGTGCTGGCGTCGGCGTTCCCATTTGTTTCCGGAGCATAACTTTGAAACTGTTTGACCGATTCTCACCAAATTTGATATAGTGTCTCTCCATAACATGTAGATGTGCCTTTTGAGGGTTTGAACTGCTTTTGCATTTTATTTTTTCTGTTTCCATGGCAACAATTTGGACCTAAGCATATTGAAGGGTGGGACTCGTTTTCGGACCATAACTCTAAAATGTGAAATGGGGGAAGGGGGAGACGTCTGTTTTTACGTGTAAAAACCATTTCTACTGGGATCTATGTATTTCACTAAGTTCCAATTTCAACCACTTGTTCGTCTATTCCTAATGGGCTTGGTGACATCAAGGTTTTTTTGGCAAATGTGAGGCGAACCTTCATATCCTCTGTGTTAGCAGTGGTTTTTGCATTTTGGCTCTTCAGTGGATGCCATTTTGCCCAGGTTTTTTATTTAAGTCAAATCGTGAACACTGACAAGCAAAGCCTCAAGTTGCTTAAATTTGAGCCTTGGTTCTTACTGTTGTATAATACTTCCCAGTTGAGTCATTGATGCGCACTTGGAGGAATTTCGACTGGCTAACGCATCTGGGGAATTTTCCCCACTGTTCACATTTTATGTTTGGAGTTTAAGAGCCTCAGAAATTACTTTGAGGCTGTCTTTTATATTTAATTTTAATGGTTTCAGATTGGAAAAAGTGACGGGCAATTCCGACAATTAGTCAACCTATAGGTGGAATTTTCAAAATGGCGCTACACATCCCTGTAATACGTCATTTTTAAGGTTTATAGCCCTATTTTTCTAAACCAATGAGTAAACCTGAGTGGAAGATGTATATTTATATAAATATCAGTGTTTTTGTAAGATGGAATAAAGGAGTCTGGAGATCCCTGATTGATGCGTATTTAAATAATTGTATTTTTTTCTGTCTAAGATTATCATTGTTGCGAATTTTGTTGGAGTGATTTTTACATAAGGCCCTAGTATTTATTGCATTGATAAAAAATGAGTTTGATTTAGAATAAAAAATTAATTTGCGTACTAAGTACACACACTTTTCACATGTACATCCAACACCATAAATGATTCTTTATATCTGTCCCATCAATATGCACCGTCAAACTAACTTGATATCCTGGATTAAATGTGTATACAGTGCCATGAAAAAGTATTTGCCCCCTTCCTGATTTCTTACTTTTTTGCATGTTTTTCACACTTAAATGATTCAGATCATCAAACAAATTTTAATATAAGACAAAGATAACCTGAGTAAATGCAAAATGCTGTTTTTAAGTGATGATTTCATTTATTAATGGGAAAAAGCAATCCAAACCTACCTGGCCCCATGTGTAATTATTAGTAATTGCCCCCCCCCCCCCCCCCCTTCTTAAATCATGAATTAACTGTGATTAGCCACATTTTTTCAGTCCAATTTCACTATCCACACCAAGCCCTGATTACTGCCAGACCTGTTGAATCAAGAATTCACTTCAATAGAACCTGTTTGACAAAGCGAAGTAGGCTAAAAGATCTCAAAAACCAACTAGTCATACCGCAATCTCAAGAAATTCAAGAACAGATGAAAAACAAAGGAATTGACAGCTATCAGTCCAGAAAGGGTTGCAAAGCCATTTCTAAGGCTTTGGAATCTCTGGCGGATCACGGTGAGAGCAATTATCCACGAATGGAGAAAACATGGAACAGTGGTGAACCTTCCTAGGAGTGGTCAGCCTACCAAAATTACTCCAAGAGCGCATCGACAACTCATCCAGGAGGTCACTAAAGAACCCAGAACAACATCTGAAGAACTGCGGGCCTCACTTGCCTCAGTTAAAGTCAGAGTTCATGATTCAACAATAAGAAAGAGACTGGGCAAAAATGGCATCCATGGGAGAGTTCCAAGGCGAAAACCACTGCTGATCAAAAGGAACACAAACACTCGTCTCACATTTGCCAAAATACATCTTGATGATCCCCAAGACGTTTGGGGAAATATTCTGTGGACTGGCAGGACAAAAGTTGAACTTTTTGGAAGGTGTGCACCCTGTTACATCAGGCGTAAAACTAACACATTTCATAAAAAGAACATCGTACCAAAAGTCAAACATGGTGGTGGTAGTGTGATGGTTTGGGGCTGTTTTGCTGGTCAGGACCTGGACAACTTGTCATAATTGATAGAAGTATGAATTCTGCTCTCTACCGAAAAATCCTGAAGGAGAATGTCCAACCCTCACATTGTGATCTCAAGCTCAAGCGCACTTGGGTTATGCAGCGGGACAATGATCCGAAACACACCAGCAAGTCCACCTCTGAATGGCTTAAAAAAAACTAATTGAAAGTTTTGGAGTGGCCAAAGCAAAGTCCGGACTTTAATCTGATTGTGATACTGTGGCATGACCTTAAACAGGCCATTCATGCTCAAAAACCCTCCAATGTGGCTGAATTAATTGTACGTCCGACACCACAGTTTCCTGCACTTTCAAGCTCATGGACACTGTAATTGGTAACTAGAATGGTTATTCCTTTCATGCCACCAGTTCTGGAATTGAAGGAAAGCATTTCATGGGGATCGGAAGAGGAATAGGCTGATCAGCTGCCATCTGATAGCTGGAATAGGAACTATGTTGTGCGATTGTATCTTCTTTTTGCCATCCACTTTGTACTGGAAGGAAATTTGATTTTGAAATTCCACACATTTTAAGACACTGGACTTGAAAAAAGGTCAGTACAAGGAAGTGAAAGTGTCCAAATTTTTGGTTATAAACCATGGCATATGACTTCTGGTAGCTATGTGGAATTCTTGGTCGTTCGGGACTTCGCGGTGCGTTCTCCGACTGCGTATCGCAACTCTGCTGAATTGTGCTACGGTTGTCAAAATGGGTGTGTTGCTTTTTCTGGTACATGTGTTGGTCGCATCCTTGTTGCGAAGTCTTATGTTGATGTCATAGTTCACACATTGGCACACAAGTGCCATTTTGAATTTTTCGATTTGATAAATGGGAGCCAACTGAATTTTTATTATATTTTTTTTTTTTTTGGGAGGGGTTAGACTTGGCAATATAAGCATAAAGAGCAGCCTATGTGACTTGTGTGGGGTCATGTTACTGTATTATTTGGCAGATCCACTCTGCAGTAAGGTAATGCGTGCAAGTTAACGTAATGCCCGACATAAACTTACTGCAGAATTTGTGTGTTCTTGCGCAAGATTACTGCAGACAAAAGGATCTGCTTTAACGAAATGCTGCACAAGTATGTGTAAGATGGCGTCAAACTGAGGGTCTCGCAAAAGCTTGTGGAAGGTAGTGGGCGCGCAAAAATTTTCTAGCATGTTGGGGAAAAGTAAACCACCCATCACAATGTATCTTCACGTCAGAACAGCATGCAGTAATCTCTCTGAAACACCTATCAATGTTTAAAAAAAAAAAAAAAAAAAAAGATCACCTCAAGCTAACAATTTAAATGTTATCGACAAGTTGCTGTTGTTGGTGGTGGTGTTGTTGTTGATTTTTTTTTTTTAGCATTTTAGAAAAAAAGTCCTCCATGTTGGAACATGTAGCTTCCCATACGAACACGTGACCACAGATACACTGCCACGTACGTTCGCGGTTCTTTGTCCCTCGCAGATCGTTGCGGATATGAATACTCAAAATACAAAATGCTATGATGTACTGCAATAATTCCGACTTTCCAAAGATGACGTGACTTGCTTGTTTGGTGTTGTTTCGGCATAAAGGTTTTGAGATTTTCGGGATCATTGATCCTGTCCCCACTGCCCATGTCTCTCCTTTAGAACCGGCCCGTTCGAGGTCAGCGCCGATCTGGAGGACTCGATGGAGTTTGTGGAGCCGGAGGCGGCGGGGCCAGCTGAGGAGAGTGGGGACGAGGCCGTGACGGACGAGGAGACAGACCTGGGCACTGATTGGGAGACTGTCCCCAGCCCGCGGTTTTGCGACATCCCCTCGCAGCCCATGGAGCTGTCCCAGAGCGCCGCCCTGCAGGCCTCCCAGCCCAACCCCAACGCTGGCGGGATGATCTCCTCCGCCGCGGCCTCCGTCACCTCCTGGTTCCGGGCCTACACTGGCCAGCGCTGAAGGGGGGCGGAGCGAGCCTGCTGCTGCTCGCGAGGAGAGCTCCGTACAGCTGTGTATGCATGTGTGGGCTGGGGCTTTGGAGTTTTTTAAGTATAAAGTCTTTTTTTTAATGGTTCTGATTTATGCAGATAGTTATTATATACACTTAAATTTTTTTGTGTTGGATTAAAAGAAGTTTAAATGGTCCGTAGGGACCACTGTCTGTTCAGAAACAGCTGTGCTGCTGATCGATTTTGTGTCATTGGGAGTGGCGGTGTTATTTTGCAAAGCCCTGGCAAAATTCTCAGATTCAGCATTTAAAAATGATCCATGTTGCGAACACCCGTATTTTCCTTTTTTTTTTACTTGCTGCTTTTAAAGAAAATGGGGTCAATTGGGATAGCCAGCGGCAAACCAAATAACCAATGGTTTTGTGTTTGTGTGTGAGTGTGTGGATGTGCGCCTGGATGCCTGCGCAAGAGGAACAGCGCCGATGATGTCAATTACCCGCTCCAGATGGCTTTACGACAGGTGAAGGGGGAATGTACTAGCAAAAGGGATTTTTGGTGGCATTTTTAAGGATAAGAATCCCTGTTAATTACTGTGTGCAGTTAGTATATCATGGACAACTTCACTCATCTTTCACTGTATGGGAGCCGTGAGAGGCGTTTGCAGGAAGTGCTAATCTTCAAATGCTAGCATGTAGACTAGGACAACTGGTTCTCAGTTGGACACGACTTGTTCTTCACGTTTGTTATTTTGTTTTTTTCTTTGTGTCTTCTTCTGCTGAGGAATTTTTAGACTGAAGTATTTGACAAATGACATTTTTTGGGCTCATGGTCTCACAAGCAATACTTTGGATGGGATGGCATAGTGGGTCAGGCGCTTACACACTGATTGCAGAGAAAAATCATGCGCATGTCACTGCAAAATGCATCTCTTGAGTAACGGCAGTTGGCAAACCATATCTGATATAATGGACATGAATTTAAATAGAAATAATATTTGACTGTTTTCCTGAAAACGGGAGACTGACGTTGTGTAGTTCTATATTTATCTGCTGCCATAAAATGACTGATTTGAATGTGTTTTTAGGGTCAATTCTTTCTCCAATTCTTTGATGGGAAGTTGGGGTTTTGTTTTTTTTTTCTTGGATGCGGAGTCTGCAGGAGTAAAATACTTGTGTAATTTGTGCTAGAAAGTTCCTGATCACCTGCTCATGTTCAAGTAGCCGGTACACTGCAAATCTGCAGTCCAAAATGAGGGCTGTCGCCAAGGCTGTCAAAAGTGACTTTTAAAGGTCATGACTGTAGAGATGAGATTTTAATGTTCAAAGAAAATTTGAAGCCCCCAGTATGTTGACCGAGTCGGTTTGACTGTAAACTGCTGCCAATGTAGACGCAGCATAAATCACCAGTACATTCACTTTATATTCTCTTAAAGAGGAACTGAAATTGGAGTAACCTCTGTGGCCTTCCCCTGTGTACATAAATGGTAAATAATTTTGGTTAAAACACTTAACCATGTACTTGGGGTAAGAGCACAGCCATTTCGTATCATAACATAAAATTGCACAGCTTTTCTGAAAGGCTGCAGCTATCACAGGCCACCATGACTGACCAGGCAGTTCAAAGGCAGGCAGCCATCCAAGCAGTCTCCCCTCAGCTTGTGCGGTGGCCCCACCAACCGTTCTGACCCTGGGTCACGCAAACCAGACCCCAGGAGAAAGGCACCATCTCTGGCCCCACACAAAGGTCTCCATGCCCACCACTTGGCCCACACTCTCTCCACACGGTGCCCAGACTCCTGACCCCCTCCCTTACCCAGTTCAGAGGGGTCAATATACTGCTGGAGAGGGAGGTCCACGCGCGCTGGAGCACAAACTAAGGGGAGGGAGGGAAACCCCAGCTGCAGAAAACTGACATTATTTTGGGCCACTAACAAGGCAAAGAACCCCAGGCAGGCACTGCTCCTCTTCTGACTCTGCGGCGCCGCTGCGGACAGTTGACAGTTATCCATTCGGGTGACCGGATCTTCTGGACTAGGGACCAGACCGAACAGGAGGGGGCAGAACACCGGTTGCCCTACAGCAGATTGGGCTGGACAGGTCACACTTATACCTCACTGCATTTTTGAGGATGTACACTCCTGTTGTAGGTCTATAGTCTCCAGCACATGCACGCTGCAGTCACCACTTTTAAAAAGAAATGAAGTCGACACAACGTTTGTCGTTCAAGATGGGATTTTGACACAAACTGTTCATAGGTTGCTCCCCCATGGCTGCGAGACCAGTCAACAATAAATCTGGCATCTCACCTGAGGAAATGCTTTCTCATCAGGTCACAGATCATCATTTGTCAGGAAACATTCCAGCACAAAGGCCCCAGCCAGGACTTGAACCCATGACCCACTGTCAGTCAGCGCCATTTCCTGCACTTCCAGGCACTACGTTTTTTGACTCTGCCCCTAAATTTGCTTCACCCATGCAGCGCTAAATGCAGCTATTGTTGGTCACTGATGTAAGCTCTCAAAATCAAAGCTGTCGAAAACCCATCATGTGCCGATTTGCTTAAAAGAGCATCCGCAGGGGAGCTCTGTTAAACAAGTTGCCACATGATAGGTTTTCAACAGCAAAAGATCATTTGCATTTTTTAAACATTCTTTTCAGCACTCTGAGGGTCAACTTGGGGGCGTGGTGTTCCTAAAACAGAGTGCCAAGCCCTGCTTGTACACGTGTTGTGTAAGGAGTACAATTTTCCATGGGCTTGTAAATTACATGGTGTTTCTGTGTTCAGCTTTGGAGGTCCTAGTTAAAAAATTACAAGCATAGAGCCCATTGTACTTGCACATACAACGGTTAGCAGAAACCATTTTAGTGAATTCTGTTCATTTGTAACTCATGCCACCTACAGTTTTCTCAGGAACACAGTTGTGTTGACATTTCAAGGCTGGACACATAATTTAATCCGAAACACAGTACTGCATCCAAAAAAACCCTTCTGATTGAGTAGGTCAACCCCTAATTCCCATAAATCCAGCCATGATTCTGCGTTTCTTCTCCAAGTCATGAATGAGCCAGTGGTGAAGGCTGTAGGGAACCATGTTGGATTATGGCTCTGACGTCGTACACAAGAATGAAGATTCATTGGAAGACCATAGAATTAGTTTCTGTAGCGCATATTTATTGCCCATGTATGGCGTCACTTTGCCCTTTTAATCTTTCTACTATAGAGAAAAAAGAAACAAAAAAAGAAGTCAGGACATGAAAAAATATTCCAGAACAATTTATTCCAAAAAAAAAATAATAAATCTGAAATTTTTACATATGCAACTATGTACAGAAAGGGGTAAAAATACACCAAAAACAGAAAATAAATCTCCAAAAACTTTCCAGCAGCTGAAGGTGGATATTTTCTGAAGTGCTGCGCACGCTCCCGGCCATCACTCCTTACCCTGTACTGATATAGGATTTCACTTTTATGTACATCGTAAACACAACAGGGCTTAGACATGGCTCCAATGTCTCAGTCGAGAATATCTCAGGCACTCCGTCTCCATCACTGGTCATGAAGGGGTTAGCATTACGTGGGCGAATGGGAGCAGAGCCGGGGTGGGGGGGGCGGATCTGATAAATTCACATTACATTTAAGAGGCCATTGAGCCTCTTTCGCAATTAGACTCAAAATAATTTAGTGATTCACATATTGGATATGCTGAGAGAACATTGCATCATATTATATACTTATTAGAAATATTCCATGTGGGGAAAAAATAACCTGGATAAATGTTGTCGGTTATCGGAGGGGAGTGGGAGAGCAGGCGGGGTATTGGCTACCAGCTACCTGTATGAAATATGAAAGATTTATTTCTTCAACAAAAATGGCCGATGCAGTGACAGGTTTTTGCAGCAGCTGACACTGTGACACTGCTACTTTCCAAGGTCGCAGTTTAATGCCATTTCATTTCATTAAACTGCAGGAAGTGGAAAAAAAAACTTGAATTTGCAGCAGCCCTTTTCAGATACGATGCGTCACCCTCGCTTTACAGCGACAACCTCAGAAAAGAACATTTTTTTTCGGGGGGAGCGATGGCGGGGAGGGGGGGGGTGGTGAGCAGAACTGAAATCAAAATGCCTTGATAAACTCTTGTTATGCAAGGCGTAAAGTGCTGACATTTTTCTGGAAGGTAGGAGGCAGTGTCGGACAGGGAGAGGGGGGATGTCCATTGATTTCTCGTTCGCGTTAGTATCTTAGTCAGTTTCTAAACATGCGTGTGAGCCCTTGGGAGATGAAAAGGCACACAGCCCTACCTCAACCACCCACCCAACCTACCACCCTCCTTTCTCTTTCTTCTCTATTCAACTCAAACGTTATTAAATCTCCCAAACTCATTCAATCAGTTAGTCACAAACTCACTGTCAGTCAGTCACTCCAACACTCTCTCACTCTCCCAATAAGAGTCCTCCTCGCTCTCACTGTCTTTCTTGCAAATAGGCATGTTAATGCTGTGGAAGGCGGGGACCCAGCGGTTGCCGTGCAGCCCCACATTGCAGCCCGGCGTGTCCTTGTGCAGGCCGTGGCAGCACATCCAGTAGCCCGGGCCGAAGGGCAGGGCCTGACAGTAGGGCTCGTGGTGCCAGCGGCAGAGAGACATGTCGCCCCGGCCCTAGCAGGGCTTGCACTGCTTGCAGGGGTCGTCAGGGTAGCGGGGGTCACAGACACAGCACGAGTCCGCCGGCCGCATGCCGTAGCTCTCGATGATGAACTTGTAGTAGTGGCAGGTGCACTTGAGGGCGGCCAGCGTCTGGGTGGGCAGCAGGCTGAAGACCTTGACGATGATGTGGTGCGGCAGCAGGGCCATGAACTCCTGCGGCTCCAGGAGGAGCTGGATCTTGAAGCGCATCTCCAGGAACCGGTGGGAGACCAGCTTGCGCAGGGGAAAGGAGACTCTCTCGGGGCTCCCAGCGCTCGCTTCCAGCTCTGACACCACCTTGTCCTCTCGCCCCTCCACATCCTGTTTGGATCCAGGATCCTCCTCGCATCGTACCGAGGCACCGCAGGACAGCCGTTCTGGGAGGTCGCTGAGGCCTTCTGCTGCTCTTGCTGCGAGGAGAAGAACCGCATCCCGGGAAGCGGCTCCTCGCAGTGTTCAGTGCGGGAGCTGCCCCCTCTGCTCACCTCCTCGTCCTGATCCTTCGCGTCTACCTGCATGCTGGGTTTGGCCGCAGACTCCGAGCCCTTAGTTTCCTCCTGGCGCGCGCCCCTCGACTCCGCGCTGGGCGGAGCCGTGGACTCGTGGTACTGCTCCACTGCGCGACTCTCCCTGGCTATGGGTTCTGGCTGCGGAGGCGCAGAACCTAAGCCGACCTCTGACCCCGGCCCCGTGAGCAACACCCGGCACACGCTTCTCCGCAGGCTTTTGTTGCGCGACAGGACACCGCCGCTGCTGCACTCTCTCTCGCTCTGTCTCTTCAGGCACTTCGACTCCAGCTTCGCCACCATGTCCAGAACGCATATGCTCTCGCCCTCCTCTTCGCGTCCCTCCAGCGCATCCGGTCTTTCCGGCCGCTCCTCGGGGAACGGGGCCAGGTGTAGAGACCCCACCCTGGGAGTGGTCGCCGGGCCGGAGGTACGCAGATGCAGCGCTTTGGTGCAGTCCGCCTGCGGCTTGTTGGCCCTCTGTTCAATGTAAGCCACCATCTCAACCACGGACAGAGTCTTTCCCTCACCCTCACCCTCAGTTTCCTCCCAGTACGCGCCCCTCGACTCTGTGCTGGGCAGTGGGGTGGACTTGTGTTTCTGCTCGACTGCATGAATCTCCCTGGCTATGGGTTCTGGCTGCGGAGGCACAGACCCTGAGTCGACCTCTGACCTCGGCCCCATGAGCAACACCCGGCACATGCTCCTACGCAAGGTCTGGTTGCGCGACAGGCCGCCGCCGCTGCTGCAGTCCCTCTCGCTCTGCCTCTTCAGGCACTCCGACTCCAGCTTCGCCACCATGTCCAGGACGCGCACGCTCTCGCCCTCCTCCTCGCGTCCCTCCAGTGCTTCCGGTCTTTCCGGCTGCTCCTCAGGGCATGGGGCCGGGTGTAAAGACCCCACCCTGGGGGTGGTCGCCGGGCCGGAGGTACGCAGACGCAGCGGTTTGGTGCACTCCACCTGCGGCTTGTTGACTCTCTGTTCAATGTAAGCCACCATCTCAACCACGGACAGAGTCTTTCCCTCGCCCTCCCCTTCCCCGGCCTCTTGCTGCGCCCCTCTGCCCCCCTGCGAGAGACGCTCGGGGCAGCACCTCTTGTCTGGCTCAGCGGAGCGTTTCCTGTGCGTGGTCGTGGACCCCTCCACCTCCCAGCAGCTTTTGGCCTTCATGGAGACCGTCCGTGGGTTGGCGGGACCTACATCTGCTCTGATGCCTTGAGTGCTGAGGTTAGCCAGGGCGCTAGACTGGCCACACTGCTGCCCAGTGAAGATAGCGATCTTCTCCTTAGTGTTTCCAGGCTTGATGACGGCCCAGATATCCAGCTGCCCGTCAGCGTCGTCGCACATGCCGTCCGCATTCGACTCCAACTTCAGCTCCCTCAGGAATTTGGGATATGCCTTCAGGTGCATAGTTGAGATCCTAAAAGACAGAAATAAAAAAGTGAGTAATATGCATAAAATGAGTAGCAGTTACAGTTACGCATCCAAGTGAAAAATAAATTTGGCGTTTAAAATAATGTAAAAAACAATACAGGAGTTGAGCGCTAAAAGTACTTAAGTCACATTTTCTTACACTATGAAGTAACCAAGGGAAAACCTCTTTTACAGTTACACGAGTTCGCTGCCTCAGTTTTCTCAAAATGGTCATTTTGTGATTTATGTACCTTCAGCACTGAGGTCTTCCAATTTCTTTTCCTCGCACCACTCATATTTCCACAATAAGAGTAATTTACAGGCAGGCACACACACACACACACACACACACACATGTACAGATATGAAAGCCCTCAGTCAAGCGCAAATAAAAATGCACAACGTGGGCCCCAGAGCAGACCCTGGGACATTGTGCATTATGGCAATGAGCATCAAGTGCAAGATGGAGGCTCAGTGTTTTTTTGGGTATCAAAAAATATGAGAACCCCACTTGTTACACATTACTTAAGTCACCAGCGGGTTGGTTGACTTGGTTACGGCATGGCATAGTTCTGACCCGTGACCATTGATCTATATATAATCAGTCTCTAACAGGTGACGTAACTTTCGCAAAAGCCGCAGTGCATTTTGGGTCATGGCTCCATTTTGGTGGGTATAAACAAAACAGCGCGGACCAGGGGAGCGTTTCCCAAAGGACTGTCCATGCACAGTCAATGGGTCCAACTATGTAAGATGGCATCTGTGATTTCGCGAAACGAACCCCGGAGTTGGGGATTGCCTTTTGAATGAGACATGGGACACCGGTGTTGCGGGAAAGGCTGCAATCGTAATTCAAACGTTAGAAAAGTTGTATTGCACTGGGACATCGTTCAGGCAGTGCTATAATGTAAGTACATGCAAAGGACAGGGATGTTGCCAGCTGATTTTACCGGGGCTTCAGCTCAGGGTAATTTGAGCGCAGCCCAGGTTCCCCAAAATAATTGTTTCGCTATTTTATTTTGTTGTGTTTTCTATCCCTCGCAGCCTGTTAAAATGAGGGATTGCGAACACTACCTCTGGCTCTGACGAGGAGAAGCCGGGCGGGGCGGGGCTGGGCTGGGGGTGGGTGGAGAGCATAGGTGGAGAGAGGCGGGAGAAATTTTTTTCCCCCCCAACTTGAGTTCCGGACGCCAACAGAACTCATTTGCGTACAGCTAATCAGCGATCTTGTTCTGGACCACTGAAGGAGTGTCGTGACACAGTGAAATTTTTCTGTCTTTACGAGCCTTACACCGACGCACGGTCTCTGAATCCCTGACTGCACAGTCCATACCCTGAATACTGCGATTACATCGTAGATGCCTGCCTTGCTCTCTGCAAAACAGTTGGCAAAATCATACGTCTAGCCTGCCATTTAGATCAATTAATTGTTATGACTGTATTTTTTCCAATATCCAAAGCTGGTAAACTGAGCTGGTTACAATCAATGTAGTCTAGCAATACCCAACTCTCTGCTTTTTTATTAATAATAAACTAGTTAGTGACACCGAACAAAATCCAATGAATATAAAGTGTAAATAACCGAGATTGTGTCATCTTATTCTCGAAAATATGAATGCTCTGTAGGCCTATAGATTATTTTTATCCAGCCTCGCTACTGAAAATTATAAACATATCGGCAGGTTTGGCAAGTGGTGTTGATGAATTGTACTCGCACTTTGCTGTCGGCTGTTAATATAGGTTTTCGCGATTAAGGTGCTTTCTTTCTGCATCATAGAAACAAAATCTTAAGTATACGGATATGCACAGGCAGAGCGGTGTGATACAGCCTCATGATTTTATATTTTGAATGAGGTTTTGAATAATTCTTTGTGTCCTTGAAAATGCGGTGGCCTTTTCCAAACCTGCCAATTATTTTTGTTGTTTCTAGCTAGGATTGATAAAAATTATCTGTACAGAGCATTAATATTTTCTAGAAGAAGCTGACGCGATCTCACTTATTTTTACATTATTACGCTTGGGGCAGCACCTCTTGTCTGGCTCGGCAGAGCCTTTCCTGCGCGTGGCCGTGGACCCCTCGACCTCCGAGCAGCCTTTGGCCTTCATGGAGACCATCCGTGGGTTGGCGGGACCTACATCTGCTCTGATGCCTTCAGTGCTGAGGTTGGCCAGGGCGCTAGACTGGCCACACTGCTGCCCAGTGAAGATGCCGATCTTCTTCTTGGTGTTTCCAGGCTTGATGACGGCCCAGATATCCAGCTGCCCGTCAGCGTCGTCGCACATGCCTTCCGCAATCGACTCCAACTTCAGCTCCTTCTGGAATTTGGGATATGGCTTCAGATGCATAGTTGGAAACCTAAAAGACAGAAATAAAAAAGTCAGTCATATGCATAAACACTCCAAATGATTCGCAGTTACAGTTACACATCCCAGTGAAAAATAAATTTGGCCTTAAAAATAATGTAAAAAACAATACAGGAGTTGAGCGCTAAAAGTACTTCAGTCACATTATCTCACAATATGAAGTAACCAAGGGAAAACGTCTTTGACAGTTACACGAGTTCGCTGCCTCAGTTTTCTCAAAATGGACATTTTGTGACTTATGTACCTTCAGCACTAAGGTCTTCCAATTTCTTTTCCTCGCACCACTCATATTTCCACAATAAGAGTAATTTACAGGCAGTAATTACACACGCACGCACATGTACACATGTACAGATATGAAAGCCCTCAGTAAAGCACAAATAGAAATGCACAACATTGGCCCCAGAGCAGACCCTGGGACAGCAGTAGCCACAGTCGCAGCTACTGCCATTGAGCACCTCCAGGACCGACCAGCAAGCGGAGGACACCAGGGAACTGCGACTGACCCGAAGGACTGCCCTGAGTGGCAAAAGGCACCGTGCACCTTTACCAAAGACTAAGCGGAGAGGGAAAGACCACCCGACCCACCCAACTACAGCCCTGTGACCCTCATGAGGGACATAACCCCCGAATATCAATTTTATTTGGTTAATTTTGGTTCAACTCGGGCTGCCGGGTGGCTCACACGGTTAAGGCACTGCGCTGCAGTGCAGAGGTGATCACCACGTCGCGGGTTCGAGCCTCGGCGTACCCACCGGCAGGGGTCGGCAGCTTTTTCAGGGTAGTGCACAATTGGCTATTGCGCTACAGGGTTACAAATTGGGAAGGGACTGCCGGATTTGGGCATTAGATAACAGCTTTGTTCGTTGCTCCAGCGCCTCCTGTTGGCCAGACGGGCGCTCGTCAGGAAGAATCCGGCTTGGTTCATGTCCGGGTATCCTCCGCCCTCGCTCTGAACTTGCGAAGATTCAACCAGCGAGTGTATAAGAATCAGTGGCTGACAGCCACGTGCTTCGGAGGAGAGCCGTGAACTGTCTTCACTATCCTGAGTTGGCAGCAAGGGGTCGCATACGAGCAAGCTTTGTACATAGTTCCCCAATTGGGCATTCCAAATTCGGGTGGGATTGGAGATGCCAAATTTTTTAATAAAAAAAAAAAAAAAAAAAAAATTTTGGTTCAACTCCGCAGACTGTATGCTGACATGAAATACTTCTAGGAGAAGTGCTGAACAGTTAAGTTACAACCTCAGAGGCTTGGTCCACCGCAACACAAAAGTGACTCCCAAAAAAGTAGGGAAATGGTGGCGAGGCCCAACATGGGACAGGTCTAAACATGCGTAGCTGGAATTTGTGTAGCTGTATGGAGCAAGAATAATGTGCATGTTTACTTGTGCATTATGGCAATAAGCATCAAGTGCAAGATGGAGGCTCAGTGTTTTTTGGATATCAAAAAATCAGAGAACCCCACTTGTTACACATTACTTAAGTCACAGCGGGTCGGTTCTGACCTGTGACCACTGATCTATATATTATCAGTCTATGACGGGTGACGTAACTCTCGCAAAAGCCGCAGTGCATTTTGGGTCATGGCTCTGTTTTGATGGGTATAAACAAAACAGCGCGGACCAGGGGAGCGTTTTCCAAAGGACTGTCCATGCACAGTCAATGGGTCCAACTATGCAAGTTAGCATCTGTGATTTCGTGAAACGAACCCCAGAGTTGGGGATTGCCTTTTGGATGAGACATGGGACACCGGTGTTGCGGGAAAGGCTCCAGCAGTAATTCAAACGGTAGAAAAGTTTTAGTGCTCTGGGACATCGTTTGGGCATGGCGATAATGCGAATACAAGCAAAGGACAATCCAATCAAACGCCGGGTCACTGAAAAAATAATCATGTTTAGCCATTTTCTGCCACCCGCGAAATTCGGTCTTTCTCCTGTCATTCCAACACTCACCCTGACAGCAGCGCAAGATACTGGCTATTAAGACCACTTCCCAAGCTTCATCAACACACAACCTAAGAGAATTTTATTACCTCCATAATTTCGTAAATTTGCCACACTTTGCGGCTGCCGACTGTAATTCGGCATTTTTCTTTTTGTTCCTTTCACCGGTCGGCATCGTGATCGGAGTTAAAAATAGAGGAGATACATCAATTATTCAAGTATAATTCCGCGCCCACGATCGGAAGAAAACTGCGAAAATGACAGCTGTAAATACCAGTGGCGGTTCGTGGGACGTCACAGAGGGAAGCCAAAACCTCGCCCTTCGAAGCTTAATGACTTTAACCTTTCGTAGTTTACTTTTCTTGATCAGCAGTCGCTCACACGAATTGTTATACGGACAATCAATTGAGTCATTCTAAGTCAAAATTCATTTTCTATAGCATTGCTATACTTTGCACCACGAAATTATGAGGGATTTTCTTTCACACATAAATTATGACATAGGCTAAATTACCATTGGACTACAATTACTATTGGTCTTTACAAATTCCGCCAAGTACCACATGAAACGGCATAGATTCCCAAATCGATTAGTGAGGCTCATTAAGCAATACCCTGTGCATCATCGCATTCTTTACTTCTATGTTAAGATTGTAGAAAACGGACTGTCGTGGCTTCTTACGAAAGAAGATTCGCAAACTAGTTTATAAAGACGTATTTATAATTTGCGTCATCATTTGCTGTAGGAAATAAATTTGACTGTCCTATCAATTCGTATGAGCAACTGCTGATCAAGAAAAAAAACTGCGAAATGTTGAAGTCATTAAACTTTGAAGGGCGAGGTTTTGGCTTCCCTTTGTTACGGCTGATAAACCGTAACTGGTAAAAACGGGAAATGCTGTGTGATTTATTTTGGGTAGGTGTTTTAGAAGAGGGGCTCTTACGGCAATGCGGGGAAAGAGCGCGGCATCTACTGCCGTGAACTGGGGCTTTTATAGGTGGGCAGCACGGCAAACAGGCCGCCGCGAAATTCAAGCCCTGACATTGTCTCATCATTTTAACTGTAAGTGGAGTCCTGTCCACATTTATCCGCGGTTTACGCATAACATGCACTGAACTCTGCGGTAAACTTATTGTAAAATTAAAAATAAGTGGCAAAAGGAGCCATTTAATTACCTCGAAAAAATCGTTTGTTGTTAATTATGAACAGTGTATTAGCAGAAACTGAAACTGGCGCGGTTTCACTTACATTCTTTAGTTTTGAGACTTCTTCATCCCAGTTGGGGCAACACGCAGTATTATCCTGTACAAATGAATGTAACAAGTAGGTATGAACACTTCAGAATTAAGTTTTTCCGATCTTAATACTCAAAGCATACACATAAATTCATATGTGTATACTAGCACTCTGCCTGTGGGGATTCTAGAGTTCTATGTAACTTCGTGCAGCATTATTATGTCATCACATGCACTTCTATGATGTCATCACGTTGCCATGGTGTTTCCATAAACACCAAGGTGGCTGTCACTCTAAGCTAACATTCCACGCTCAGTGGAACACGAAGGTGCCTGCAAGACGGGGCAAAATAGCGTCGCTCACATTACACCTTGTCCTAACTGGATGCAAAGCCACACAGCTGCTATGCAGCATTTAGAGCCGGACGCCCGTTTCTATTTTAACTTTGGCTTGCGTTGCGTTGACAGCACCATGGATGAGGAGCAGCTAATTTATTTGGTTGAAATGAGGAGCCATCTGTATGATACCTCCTCATTTCACAACAAAAACGTCAATAATGTGGCAGCTGGCTGGAGGGAGTCCGCCCGGGAGCTTACAGTCTTTGGTATTAAAAATTAATTAGCCTAATATTAAACTTGTTTTCTGTTTAGAAAGTACAAACATAGGAAGCAAGTACTCGCCCATCTTTTAACCGAGTAGTTACGTATCCTCCAGTCTGATGTCGAGCCCACTGCTGATGTGTTTCCATGACAACAGACGCACATATTCAACGGATTCAGTGTGGACATGTGACGCGATTGTTGGACTCTCGGTCGCGTCGCATTCAGTTAGGACACTGTTATTGCTGCAGATTACTTGTCGCTTTCCCTTGCGGCCTGGCATCTGTTTTTTGGGATTCAGGACTCCTGTGGATGAATTGGCTTGGGTTCAAAAGCGGAATCCCCAGGAGAGGACAAAGGGGGAATCCCCCTGTATGTACAACTGCTAAAAAAAGTAAATAAAGGGAACACTAAAATAACACATCCTAGATTTAAATGAATGAAATATTCTTATTAAATACTTAGTTCTTTACATAGTTGAATGTGCTGACAACAAAATCACAAAAATTATCAATGGAAATCAAATGTATTAACCCATGGAGGTCTGGATTTGGAGTCACACTCAAAATTAAAGTGGAAAAACACACTACAGGCTGATCCAACTTTGATGTAATGTCCTTAAAACAAGTCAAAATGAGGCTCAGTTGTGTGGCCTCCACGTGCCCATATAACCTCCCTACAACGCCTGGGCATGCTCTGATAAGGTGGCGGATGTTCTCCTGAGGGATCTCCTCCCAGACCTAGACTAAAGCATCCGCCAACTCCTGGACAGTGTGGTGCAATGTGGCGTTGGTGCATGGAGCGAGACATGATGTCCCAGATGTGCTATATTGGATTCAGGTCTGGGGAACAGGCGGGCCAGTCCATAGCATCAATGCCTTCCTCTTGCAGGAACTGCTGACACACTCCAGCCACATGAGGTCTAGCATTGTCTTGCATTAGCAGGAACAAAGGGCAAACCACACCAGCATATGGTCTCACAAGGTGTCTGAGGATCTCATCTCGGTACCTAATGGCAGTCAGGCTACCTCTGGCGAGCACATGGAGGGATGTACACCTACACCATTACTTACCCATTGCCAAACCGCTCATGCCGGAGGATGCAAGCAGCAGAATGTTCTCCATGGCGTCTCCAGACTCTGTCACATGTGCTCAGTGTGAACCTGCTTTCATCTGTGAAGAGCACAGGGCACCAGTGGTGAATTTGCCAATCTTGGTGTTCTCTGGCAAATGCCAAACATCCTGCACAGTGTTAGGCTGTAAGCACAACCCTCCCCCCACCTCTGGACGTCGGGTCCTCATACCATCCTCATGGAGTCGGTTTGACAGGTTTGAACAGACACATGCACATTTGTGGCCTGCTGGAGGTCATTTTGCAGGGCTCTGGCAGGGCTCCTCCTGTTCCTCCTTGCACAAAGGCGGAGGTAGTGGTCCTGCTGCTGGGTTGTTGCCCTCCTACAGCCTCCTCCTCGTCTCCTGATGTACTAGCCTGTTTCCTGGTAGCGCCTCAATGCACAGAAACAGCAAACCTTCCTGCCACAGCTCACATTGATGTGCCATTCTGGATGAGCTACACTACCTGAGCCACTTGTGTGGGTTGTAGAGTCCATCTCATGCTACCACTAGAGTGAAAGCCCCGCCAGCAATCAAAAGTGACCTAAACATCAGCTAGAAAGCATAGGAACTGAGAAGTGGTCTGTGGTCACCACCTGCAAAACCACTCCTTTATTGGGGGTGTCTTGCTAATTGCCTATAATTTCCACCTGTTGTCTATTCCATTTGCACAACATAATGTGAAATTGATTGTCAATCAGTGTTGCTTCCTAAGTGGACAGTCTGATTTCACAGAAGTGTGATTGACTTGGAGTTACATGGCTGAGAGTGTGCGAGTTCTCATTTCAACCCATCAGCACTGGCTGATTTCACCGTTTAGCTCTCTGTTGAGCAGAGAGAAGCAAACTAATCGGTGTAATTAGCAGGTGCAATGATTGGTTGGAATAAAAGCCTGCATACTCCTGACCTTCTGTGGCACATGGCTGAGTACCACTGGTCTATAATGTCATTGTTTGCTTGAGCATCAAGACCTTCCTGCTGTGGAGCCAGGAGGCCAAACCTGAACCATAAGCCACAGCTCCACATTGAAAGATCAGATACTTTTGGCCACATAGTGGTTGTTTCTGAAAGGAAGGCTGTAGCGTAGTTTGGCTGCATTTCTAGACTGCTACAGTACATCATCGCTGGCTGTTCAGTTGTGAAGGTGCCTTTAAAAACAGCTCAGAAATGTAGGCTCCATCTTCCCTGATATCAAACAGAATTGTCAAGTTGTTTACATTCCGTTTCCATGGTGACTGTTCCTTAGCCTTTGAAAAGCAGCCAGTGTGAAACTGTGTGCCAGGGCAATGGGCTGAGCTGTCAGACTGCATTTATTCGCCTTACGTTTCAGCTGTTTAACCCCATAGAACCTGTGGACCCCTCTTTGAGCCCGGTAAATGCAGCTGCTTTATTCAGACCTGTGGAACTTCATGCTTATTTTAAATTCTAGTTTCCAGAGATCCCAATTGTGTCCTGCTAAATTACAGGGAAATGTGTGTGAAATGATGCACAAGATCTAGGCATTTTCCATATCATGTAATACTGTGGCTGTAAAATCATGGCGTCCTAGGTTTCAATATTTCTCTCAGTATAAGTGTGATGTAGCTTCAGTGACGTGCTGCTCTCAGCAGATACTGTATGTGACATCGTCCTACAATGTGGGGAAAAATACTTTGTCTGAATTTGAACTGACTTGTGGGAAAACTTCAACGAAAAGTTAGTTGAGAGGGTTGACTGTTTGTATATGAAGCACAAAGAAAGGATTCTGTAATTTCCAATTCAGTATTTGTCCCCCTCCGCAACGCGGCATGGGGGACTATGTAATCAGCAGCGTCTGTCCGTCTGTACGTCCGTCCGTCCCGTTTCTTTTTAACGCAATATCTCATGAACCGTTGCAACTAGAGTCTTCAAATTTGGTATTCGCCTGCAGTGGGGCATTATGCAGACACCAGTCGATATGGGTGACCTTGACCTTATTTTCAAGGTCACCAGTTTGGCCACTTTTCAAAGTCTTGTTAATACATTGAAGTATGTGGTATTTACTGAAGCGATATTTAATGATGTGGTGGGGGACATGGCCACCCTTAGTGGCAAACACTTGTTATTTATGTTTCTAAGTTTTCCAGCTTGGTCCACTGTAGCCGAGCCTTTTCAACATCAATGGAGAATTAATGTATAAGATTTAGACAGATTTTTAATTGGAGTAGCCAGCCACAGTGTAGATGGGCATCATGTTGCAGGTCAATCTTTACGAGAATTGAATTACAGGATTGGCTCCACATTTTCTCGCCTGGAATTTTACCCGTGTTCCCCCCCCAGGGACCGGGCAGATGTGTTGGCGGAGTGTGGCCCCGCCCTAACCTCCAGCACAGTGAGCGAGCTGGCCGAGGTCCGCCGTATCACCTACCTGTCGAATTGCTGAATCTGGGAAGACCAGAACGGCGAAACCAGAATCAGTATCACGAGTCCGCAGGTCTCTCTCCCCAGTAATGGGGACTGCTCTGCGTACTACAGCTGGGTGGAGGAGAAGAGGTCCAGCCACGGTCCCGGTAAACAAAACAAATCTCCTCTCCTGGGCTCCAGGGACGGCCTGGGAATGAAAAACGATCCTGGACTTTTGATTGTCGACACATGAGAGAAGATAGATAGATACTTAGATACTTTACTGAGTAAAACATTGCAGCTATAAGCTGAATCATGTTTAGACTTACTGTACGATAAAAAAGGATAAATGTAATAAATAAATAATGCAAGGAAATAAAGTAAAAATTGGGAAAAGAAGTTGGTCCCGAAGGCCTTTCTGACAGAAAGCTTTGCGTTAGGACTTTTGAAGACGATGTTAACATTGTGAAAGGGTGTATTTTCACTCAAACCATAATCCCTTCCGAATCCTGACCAAATAGTTTTGGTACCCAAACCTAAAGAAGTAGTTTTGTAGCTTTAACCTTAACAAGAAGTTTTGCTGCCCAAACCTTAACAAGAGGTTTTGCTGCTCAAACCTAAACAAGAAATTTTGCTGCCCAAACCTAACCGAATAGTTTTGTTGCCTTAAGTGAACCAAACTGCAACTGAGAACCAAATACACACTCCTTTTATACTTGGGATCTCGCTGAAATGGCTTTCTTCATACACTGTTGAAGGAAATAGTACTTGTTATACCAGTGTCTGACTCGGTGTTTAAATATCAGTATCAGTGCTGCACCTGAGCAGGGTGTTCATGAAGTGGAGTTTGAGTTCCATTGATTTGTAATTTAAACCTTCTCCACAGTTAGGTGTGCTGTCCTGTTCTTGTTTAAAGATGTAGATAAAAGTGTATGTGCTAACCAGTAGCGTTAATGTCATGGGTGTTACGCCACGCAGCTTGTCACCATCCTGTCTCATATCCTGGATGTCAACCTTCCCAAGAAGCTTTGCAACAGGTGAACTCCTTTAAGCCCGTCACTGAATTGGGGTGAATAGAAAGGAAATTGTTTTAACTGCAGCCAGTTTTCAGCGTTGTGATAATTTTCATGTGAATATGGACACTTGTCCCAATTGCCAAAATTCCCAGGGGCTGTTGATTTGTTGTGGTTTTCATTCAAACATATTTTCAGATTGCGAGGTTCCCCCATCCTCAAGCAATTGGAGAGAGACAGATTCTGAAAAGAAAATTAGGCTTTATTGTGTCATGTTGATAAACGAAAAGCCAAGTTCTTTATGTGCAAGAAGAAGTGAACTCCCAACTTTCACACCCAGGTCTTATACCCTTATTTCACCGGAAATATTCTTCATATATGGTCATTCTCATTCTCGCGCTGCAATTGGACAGGCAACCCGAAACTGTTAGCTAATCCTTCAGGAATTCAAAGCAAAGGGTGCACATAATGGGGGTAGAAGATAATTTACATCTTGAAATTAACCGCTACCTATACATCCGCTAGTCTGGAATGGTAAGGAATCGCCCCCTTAAGTACCGGTTGTAACAAGGCTAGAGAAGAATAAAAAGATTAAGAGTCACAGAGATCACACACGTTCAAAGAAATAGCAATAATTTATTCACCAGGTAGGCAAAAGCTTTGGTCAAACAGATCAATGTCAAGCCAATTATAAGTTACACACATAGAATATGAGAGGAAGATCATGCCTGGCGAAAAGGCTACACACTCGGCCGTCATGCAAAATCCGAAATGCAAAACTTCACTAAGCTAGAGATACGCACGGACGGAAGTATGGGAAGTCGAATGCGAACTTCCCAGACTAGGTCGTCTCTCTTAGATTTAAGGTTAGTGGCGCCTTTGATCAAGCCACCCAGATGGCCCAAATCGGAATTTAGACTCACCCCTCGGGAGGAAATAAGAAAACATTTATTATTTAAGGGAGATAATAAAAGTTCTTAGATCAGTGCCAGGACCCTTGGAGACAGACCTCGGAGGGGTCGCAAAGCACTTTCTGCAAAAGGGGGAGAGATGATTCCAAATACACGTCAAGAGATAACTGGTTCAGGACAAATTATTGCTGGGGAGCAGAACCTATGTTTTCTTGAAATACAGTGGATATGAAATGCATCTCATTCAACTCCTTGAATTTCGCTGAAGAGATGCATACTAAACACGATTACCTAGAGAATTATGATGATGTAATTGTCATGAATTTCCTCCCAACAGACCTATTCCTCATGAAATTCACATCACTATTACCCCAGATATAATACAGTAAATCAGTGATGACGTGAGAGCAGTGAAAACAGTGTAATGGTGGGTTTTGTTTAAATTAAAACTTTTAACTCAGGACAGTCACAGTGATGAAATGAAAAGGTGCCGTGACAGTGTGTCCAGAAGAGGTCACCATGGCACTAATAGGGCAGACAGCACAGGTCACACCCTGCTATGAGAGGAATTCCTTGCCACAACCAAGCCATGCGCACCCTTCCCCATCGTTGATGTGCTCAATCACCCATGCTGAAGTGTCCAGTTCCAGGCCCCCTTATCTCAGTGGTAGAATTGGGGGGGCAGCTATAGAGGATGTCTGGACCCTGATGACTTTATTACCCCATTGTTCCCAGCCATGCCTGACTGGAGACGATGCCAGCTGTGGAGGAAGTATAGGTTCTTATGCCTTTATTACCCCTCTATGTTAAGAACAGAGGGCAATACGGCACTTTTGGTCGCTTGTCCATATTATCTCCTGGCTTCCCTCTTACAACAACAAGCCTTTAAAAAGGGCGTTGGAAATGCTTAAGCCTTTTACAAAGGCTTTGAGCCTTTGAAGGTGCAGTGTTGTCTCTAATAATATATTATAATATAAATGGATATAAGACTTTAAAAAGGCTGTTGAATGTTAAACTGCTAAACTAGTCAGGTTGCACAGGTTGAATACAAAGCAAGTTGTCAAGCTGAAAGGTCAGGTTGTGAGGAGTAGTGAAGCAGGGGGCTATATATAGAGAGAGCCCAAGTCTCCGCCTCTTCATTCAGTCCACTGGAAAATCGATATTGGAATTCCACTTAGACTTCCAAATTTGTTCACTGAAAATACAGTAGCCCTTACAATGGCTTTAAGTCTTAAGGTTCACTATTATTACAATACAATACAATATAATATAATGTAAATGTCAATGAGCTTTTTAATAGGGTGTTGGATGCTAAATCTGATAGTCTAGGAAAGGTTTTATTGTAAGAATGTTAGGAGTTTCGATAAATGGATTTAAAAATATTGGATTTTCACTTAAACTTCCAAAATTTCTGCCATGTGAGGAGTTTCGATAAAAGCAATGTCAAGTGTAATGTGGGAGTGTTGTATCGATATTGGATTTTCACTTGGACTTCACTTTGTTGGCATTGGTGTGTACAGTACACCCCTTTACGGTGGGGACATATGGAAGCGAAATCTGCAAAGTGAAGCGGGGCGAAAGTCAGTGTTCTGAAGGTGAATATCTACCAGTCTACTACTCTCCTCGAAGATAACTATAGGTTATAATGACATGTGAATCTGCTGTGTATTGTGACTGGACCACTGTACAGCCCGCCCCAGAGTCTAGTTCGGCTATTGGACACTTGCTTCACAATATGGTCGCGACGCGCGATAAATTTGCATGGAGTTAGAGATTTCTGAACTTTTGGACGTATCGCAATGACAGTGTCCATGCACTCCAAGGACCATGTCGTATTGTGTACACACAATACTGTGCGGGAGTGAAATCATTTCTCATATAAAACAGGTCCAGCTTCTACTAGCTGTCTACTGGTGCCAGCGTTAGGCCCAGGATATGCTTGCCGTGTGCACATTTTATGCCCGAATGCGTTGCCATGCGTATTTTATGTCGATGTTACGCGAGGTAGCACACCTGAACACAAGGTATGCAGACATGTGCGCATGTTGCAATATTGACACAACCGCGAGGGGCGATCTTTCGAACTTCCATGTTGAGCTCGTGGCAGAGTAAAACAATGGTGGAAAATATTAATGAGAGCCCGGTTGGCTATCTGCTCCCTACATGATACCGCCAGTATCCAATCTTGCCAATTTAGCGACTTTGTCGCTAGATTTATCAACTTTTGGCCTTCTCTGGTGACTAAAACCTCATCTAGCGACTTAGCGGCTTTTTAGGTGCATCTGGCGACTTTAAAAAAACACATCTCTCAAGTGTCAAAATCATTGTTTTTCAATGTAACTTCAGCTCTGCGCTGCCACCAGAAGCTTATTTCATGGTTAAGCAGCACTGCACATTAGCCCCGATCTCGAAACTGTACCCTTTGGGATTGTCAACATAGCCATGTAGACACATTTTCTTGAGATCAGTGAGTCGTGTGTGACGTTATGACATCATAGTAACGTCATGACGTAATCTAGCGACTTTTCAGATAGCCAATAGCGACTTTTGGTAATTTGTTTTTGGCCACACTACCAGAATCGTGCATAGTGCTCTGATCGTTCTGCTGCAAGTATGTGCGGTTGCGCACATAAATTAAGTCACACAGCTAGCATATCCTGGGCCTTAGGGCTCGCTGAAAGGACTTTCATTCAAAACCCTTCAGAGGCCCTTTGTAAGAACAATTGTAATCAGAGGGCACTCTTAACAGTATGCTTTCCCAGTAGGGCTCTCCCTAGGGCCCCAAATAGCCAGAAGTCGCGACCCTTAGCAGGGACTTTCATAATCATAGGACCCTCTAAAACCATTCCCCCCTACTTCCTTGAACCCCTAGTTGGTAAACATTAGGGCTCCCTTAGGAGTATTCACGAGAGGCACTACAGCAGGGCCAGCTCAGGAGCCCTCTGACTGCCGTCCCCCATAGCCCAGGGGCCCTCTGGCTGCCGTACCCCATAGCCCAGGGGCCCTCTGACTGCCGTACCCCATAGCCCAGGGGCCCTCTGAGTGACGTCCCCAATGGCCCAGGGGCCCTCTGATTGCCGTCCTTCGTGGCCCAGGGGCACTCTGATTGCCGCACCCCATAGCCCAGGGGCCCTCTGACTGCTGGACCCAATCTGAGTTGGAGGGTCTGATAATATCATGTTCTAACATGTACTCAACCTCTTTCTCAGCAATCTTTCTCTTTTGAGGATTCATCCGGTACGGATGCTGTTTTATTGGTTTGGCATCACCAACATCTACATCATGAGAGGCTATAGTAACTCTCGTTGGAACTTCAGGAAACAAATCCTCATATTTCTTGATCAACCTTTCAAACTGATCTCTCTGTGAGGGTTCTAAGTGCTGGAGTTTTACATCAAGATTTTGCAACACTTCAGTGTTTGACAATTTACATGAAAGAACTTCAGCTTTAATTCTTGGTTCATCATCTTGAAACTCCCCCTCATCTTCACACATTTCGACCATTGGAGAATCTGAAGTGACAGCTGCAACCCTAGCATTTCTGTCATGATAAGGCTTCAGCATGTTAATATGACACAATTGTTTTGGTTTTCTCCTATCTGGAGTCTTCACAATGTAATTGAGATCATTGAGTTTTGTCAGAATTTCATAAGGACCATGAAATCTAGCCTGCAATGGATTGGACTGCAAGGGAAACAACACAAGGACCTTGTCCCCTGGTTTAAACTCACGGCTTCTAGCCTTATGATCATACCAAGTTTTCATTTTTCCCTGACTTGATTTCAAGTTCTCTTTGGCTAGGTCACAAGCCGCACGCAATCTTTCCTTGAACTTGCTAACATAGTCTAACAGACTGATATGCGGTTCTTTCTCTTGCCATTGTTCACTCAACAATAGCAAAGATCCTCTCACTTCATGACCAAACACTAGCTCAAATGGACTGAATCCAGTAGACTCCTGCACTGCTTCTCTAGCTGCAAACAACAGCAAATGAACCCCTTCATCCCAGTCTTTCTCATGGTCATAACAATAAGTCCTCATCATTGTCTTGAGAGTGGAATGAAACCGCTCTAAGGCACCCTGACTTTCTGGATGATAGGCACTAGAAAGAATTTGCTTTGCACCTAGTTCATACACAACCTGCTGAAACAATCCTGAAGTGAAATTGCTACCCTGGTCTGACTGAATTTCCCCGGGAAGGCCAAACAACGTGAAGAACTTTATCAAAGCCTTCGAGATTGCAGTTGCCTTGATGTTACGTAGAGGTATGGCTTCGGGGAATCTGGTAGATGCACACATGATTGTCAACAAGTACTGATTTCCAGATCTAGTCTTGGGTAATGGACCAACGCAATCAACAATGACCCTAGAGAATGGCTCCCCAAATGCTGGGATAGGCTGCAATGGAGCTACAGGTGGGTCTAACTGGTGTTTTCCAACTACCTGACAAGTGTGACAGGTTTTGCAAAAGTTGGAAACGTCTTTCCGAAGCCCAGGCCAAAAGAAGTGTTTCATGATCTTATCAACAGTCTTGTTAACACTAAGATGACCTCCTAAAGGTAAACTATGAGCCATTGTTAAGATCTCATTCCTGTAGACCTTCGGAACAACAATTTGCCTGACCACTGCCCAATCTGCATTGGCAGGGATATCAGGAGGGCGCCACTTCCGCATCAACACACCATCCTTGAGATAATAACCAACTGGAACTGCGTCTATTTCTTTATCAGGAAGGGCTCTCCTCCTTAGTGCACAAATTTCAGGATCATTAGTTTGCTCCACAATCAACTGCTTTCTGGACAGAGACAAGTCTCCAGACACATCAGAATCACCAAACCCATCTGGCTGGCTGAACAAAGAACTGATATAAGTATCTGATAAGTCCTCAAACGGAGAAACCATAGTAGGCCGATCACAGTCATGAGGCGAACCACCTGAGTCCTGACTATTCAATGTGCTGGACGGCACCACAACATCTTCTTCTTTAGCCTTCTTGGCCATAGCACGAGTCACTGCACAAGAAGGATAGAGATGGGTCCTCATCCCCATCTTCAGTGCTCGGCTGTGAAGTAAGATGTACAGGGGGAACTACTTTGCCCCCAGCCAGGTCATTGCCTAGTAACAGAGAAACACCCTTTATAGGTAGACTTGACATAAGTCCCACCTTTACCTGTCCTGTAACTAAATCTGACTTCAAGTATATAGAGCGCAGGGGTACAGATACAGTCCTCCCTTCAATACCTTGTACAAGTATGAAATCCCCTGAAGCGGTCTCATCACGTAACTCCAAGGAGTCCATCAACAAAAGTGACTGAGAAGCTCCGGTATCCCTTAGGATATATATGGGGACAGGAGTAGTATGCTCATTCAGAGCCACAAATCCCTCTGACACAAATGGAAGAAATTCCTCCCTCACGAAGTCAGCTGTATCAGGCTTTTTAGCCCCACAAGAAGCAGGCAATTTAGCAGATCGGTCATCTACTACAGGGGTTTCGAACCTTGTTTTCACAAAGGCATTTGTTTTGGTATCCTTTTCTTTTTCTTTCTTAGCTTTAAGGAACCAACAGTTAGTTGTAACATGACCAGATTTCTTGCAATAACTGCAAACTAGACCACTTTTGTTACTGTCAGCTTTCACACTTTAATCAGACCTGTTACTGGATTTCTGAGCACCATGACCAGATTTGTCTTTGTCTTTGGGTGAGGAATCTTGGGTATCACCGTAACCCTTTTTCTGAAATTGGGACCATCTATTGTTACTGCTAGACTGAAATTTAGACTTATGTGTGAGAACATATTCATCTGCAAGTTTGGCAGCTGATTGCAAATTCAGTGCTTGCTTCTCATTAAGGTAGGTCTTAATATCATCCTTACCACAGTTCTTGAATTCTTCGACTAACACCATCTCTTTTAGTGAGTTGAAATCATCCTTGACCTCCATAGAAGTACACCAGCGCTCAAAGCAAACCTTCTTCTCATTAGCAAATTCCACATAAGTCTGATTTTCAGATTTCTTCAGACCCCTGAATTTCTGTCGGTAAGCCTCTGGAACCAACTCATAAGCTCTCAAAATAACCTTTTTGACAACCTCATAATCAGAGGAATCATCTGCAGACAAAGCCGAATAGGCTTGTTGAGCTTTACCCTTGAGGACAGTTTGCAACATCAGAGGCCAGTGTTCCTTTGGCCACTGGCAACTCTTTGCTACCTTTTCAAAACACTGGAAATAGTTGTCAACATCCTTTTCCGAAAATGGAGGCACCAGTTTTACCTCCTGGCTAGCCCGAAATTTATTTTCTGTTGCTATTTTTATTTTCAGTTGCTCCATTTGGAGTCTTTCTTCTCTATCGAATTTCTCTAATTCAAAATCTCTCTCTCTCTGTCTCTCTCTTTCTGCTCTTTCCTTTCTCTCTCTCAAATTCTCTGTCTTTCTCTTTTTCCTCCCTTTCTTTTTCTTTCTTTCTCTTTTTCCTCCCTTTCTTTTTCCTCCCTTTCTTTTTCTCTTTCCTCCCTTTCTTTTTTCTCTTCTCTTGCTAATTTTTCTAACTCAAACTGTCTTTGTTTTTCTCTTTCTTCCCTCTCAAATTCTCTTTGCTTTTCTCTTTCCTCCCTTTCTTTTTCTCTTTCCTCCCTTTCAATCTCTAGCATTTTTAATTTAAGTTCCATTTCTATATTTGGATTTTCCACTGGAAACTGGTCCAGATCTCCGGGTGCAAACACATTTTCATCAATGTAATATTCAACTATCTCTCGAGCCAGTCTTGCTTTTCGCATGGCTGGTCTTACCTCTGTCAGCTCTAAATGTCTGCAAATTTCTAGCAGTTCTGTCTTTTTAAAAGACTTCAAAACCTCAACGGTTGGTGATGCCAAGAAATCATCCATTGCTGTTGATCTGTCTAGATATTTATATAGGAAAATTCAAAAAACAATTTTACAATTTGAAATGTTAGATTTTCAATTAATGAATCACACAATGGTCTATCCCGGACGAGCCCCCAATTTGTTATGGCCCCAATTTGTCATTACATTTACAACACTACAGCAACAGCAAGGGATGACAGACACAGTTTTTAAAACTTATACACATTTAATTAACAAAGATAACAACTAACAATAATGACTAATCTAATATCTACAACTAATGACCAAGACTGATTTCCAAAAAACAGAAAATATTTACAGTCCCTTTTGTAGGTTGCTTGGTGATGTCCTGGGTGAGGGAAAAACTCTAACACAGGCAAAAATCCACTAAAAGCTTCACAGGTCTTGAACAGAATGACAGGTCTGGTCACATTTATCCTCCTCCTTGCAATTTCTCCTACAACTTTACTGTCTCAATTCTCCCCTTTATATACTCTTTTGCAGACCCCACCCACATTTAGACCTCTTTTTTTAATTTTCGGGGACTTGCCCCAGACATGCCCAGGACATGTCTAAACCTAGCTCCAGTCTGGGCCTATTAAAAGAAAGTTAAATACTGCCATCTAGTGGCCTCTATTCACATCACAGATGTAAGCTCTCAAAATCAAAGCTGTCGAAAACCCATCATGTACCGATTTGCTTAAAAGAGCATCCGCAGGGGAACTCTGTTAAACAAGTTGCCACATGATAGGTTTTCAACAGCAAAAGATCATTTGTATTTTTTTAAACATTCTTTTCAGCACTCTGAGGGTTAACTTGGGGGCAGGGTGTTCCTAAAACAGAGTGCCAAGCCCTGATTGTGCACGTGTTGTGTAAGGAATACAATTTTCCATGGGTTTGTAAATTACATGGTGTTCCTGTGTTCAGCTTCGGAGGTTCTAGTTAAAAAATTACTCGCAAAGAGCCCATTGTACTTGCACATACAACGGTTTGCAGAAACCATTTTAGTGAATTCTGTTCATTTGTAACTCATGCCACCCACAGTTTTCTCAGGAACACAATTGTGTTAACATTTCAAGGCTGGACACATAATTTAATCCGAAACACAGTACTGCATCCAAAAAAACCCTTCTGATTGACTAGGTCAACCCCTAATTCCCATAAATCCAGCCATGATTCTGCGTTTCTTCTCCAAGTCATGAATGAGCCAGTGGTGAAGGCTGCAGGGAACCATGTTGGATTATGGCTCTGACGTCGTACACAAGAATGAAGATTCATTGGAAAACCATAGAATTAGTTTCTGTAGCGCGTATTTATTGCCCATGTATGGCGTCACTTTGCCCTTTTCATCTTTCTATTGTAGAGAAAAAAGAAACAAAAAAAGAAGTCAGGACATGAAAAAATATTCCAGAACAATTTATTCCAAAAAAAAAAAAATAAATCTGAAATTTTTACATATGCAACTATGTACAGAAAGGGGTAAAAATACACCAAAAACAGAAAATAAATCCCCAAAAACTTCCCATCAGCTGAAGATGGATATTTTCTGAAGTGCTGCGCACGCTCCCGGCCATCACTCCTAACCCTGTACTGATATAGGATTTCACTTTTATGTACATTGTCAACACAACAGGGCTTAGACATGGCTCCAATGTCTCAGTCGAGAATATCTCAGGCACTCCGTCTCCATCACTGGTCATGAAGGGGTTAACATTACACGGGCGAATGGGAGCATGGCCGGGGTCGGGGGGTCGGATCTGATAAATTCATATTACATTTAAGAGGCCATTGAGCCTCTTTCGCATTTACAACTCAGAATAATTTAGTGATTCACATATTGGATATGCTAAGAGAACAGTGCATCATATTATATACTTATTAGAAATATTCCATGTGAGAAAAAATAACCTGGATAAATGTTGTCGGTTATCGGAGGGGAGTGGGAGAGCAGGCGGGGTATTGGCTACCAGTTACCTGTATCAAATATGAAGGATTTATCTCTTCAACAAAAATGGCCGATGCAGTGACAGGTTTTTGCAGCAGCTGACACTGTGACACTGCTACTTTCCAAGGTCGCAGTTTAATGCCATTTCATTTCATTAAACTGCAGGAAGTGACAAAAAAAACTTGAATTTGCAGCAGCCCTTTTCAGATACGACGCGTCACCCTCGCTTTAGAGCGACAACCTTTGGGGGGGGAGTGAGCAGTACTGAAATCAAAATGCCCTGATAAGCTCTTGTTTATCACTCACAGAGCTGTCACTCTCCCCATTGCACAAACTCTCACTTTCCCGATCACAAACTCTTTACGAGTCCTCCTCCCTCTCTCTGGCTTTCTTCTAAAATGGCATGTTAATGCTGTGGAAGGCGGGGACCCAGCGGTTGTCGTGCAGCCCCACATTGCAGCCCGGCGTGTCCTTGTGCAGGCCGTGGCAGCACATCCAATTGCCCGGGCCGAAGGGCAGGGCCTTGCAGTAGGACTTGTGGTGCCAGCGGCAGAGCGACACGTCGCCACAGCCGTGGCGGCGCTTGCACTGCTTGCAGGGGTCGTCTCGGTAGCGAGGATCGCAGATCCAGCACGAGTCCGCCGGATGCACGCCGTAGCTCTTGATGATGAACTTGAAGTAGTGGCAGGTGCACTTGAGGGTCGCCAGCGTCTGGGTGGGCAGCAGGCTGAAGATCTTGACAATGCTGTGGCGCGGCAGCAGGGCCATGTACTGCTGCGGCTCCGGGAGGAGCTGGATCTTGAAGTGCATCTCAAGGAACCGGTGGGAGACCAGCTTGCGTAGGGGAAAGGGGACTCTCTCGGGGCTCCCAGCGCTCGCTTCCAGCTCTGACACCACCTCGTCCTCTCGCTCCTCCACATCCTGTTTGGATCCAGGATCCTCCTCGCATCATACCGAGGCACCGCAGGACAGCCATTCTGGGAGGTCGCTGAGGCCTTCTGCTGCTCTTGCTGTGAGGAGAAGAACAGCATCTCGGGAGGGGGCTCCTCGCAGTGTTCAGTGCGGGAGCTGCCCCCTCTGCTCACCTCCTCATCCTGATCCTTCGCGTCTACCTGCATGCAGGGTTTGGCCGCAGACTCCAAGCCCTCAGTTTCCTCCTGGTGCGCGCCCCTTGACTCCGCGCTGGGCGGAGCCGTGGACTCGTGGTACTGCTCCACTGCGCGACTCTCCCTGGCTATGGGTTCTGGCTGTGGAGGCGCAGACCCTGAGCCGACCTCTGACCCCGGCCCTGCGAGCAACACCCGGCACACACTCCTCCGCAGGCTTTTGTTGCGCGACAGGACACGGCCGCTGCTGCACTCTCTCTCGCTCTGTCTCTTCAGGCACTCCGACTCCAGCTTCGCCACCATGTCCAGGACGCGTATGCTCTCGCCCTCCTCCTCGCGTCCCTCCAGCGCATCCGGTCTTTCCGGCCGCTCCTCGGGGAACGGGGCCAGGTGTAGAGACCCCACCCTGGGAGTGGTCGCCGGGCCGGAGGTACGCAGATGCAGCGCTTTGGTGCAGTCCGCCTGCGGCTTGTTGGCCCTCTGTTCAATGTAAGCCACCATCTCAACCACGGACAGAGTCTTTCCCTCACCCTCACCCTCAGTTTCCTCCCAGTACGCGCCCCTCGACTCTGTGCTGGGCAGTGGGGTGGACTTGTGTTTCTGCTCGACTGCATGAATCTCCCTGGCTATGGGTTCTGGCTGCGGAGGCACAGACCCTGAGTCGACCTCTGACCTCGGCCCCATGAGCAACACCCGGCACATGCTCCTACGCAAGGTCTGGTTGCGCGACAGGCCGCCGCCGCTGCTGCAGTCCCTCTCGCTCTGCCTCTTCAGGCACTCCGACTCCAGCTTCGCCACCATGTCCAGGACGCGCACGCTCTCGCCCTCCTCCTCGCGTCCCTCCAGTGCTTCCGGTCTTTCCGGCTGCTCCTCAGGGCATGGGGCCGGGTGTAAAGACCCCACCTTGGGGGTGGTCGCCGGGCCGGAGGTACGCGGACGCAGCGGTTTGGTGCAGTCCACCTGCGGCTTGTTGGCCCTCTGTTCAATGTAAGCCACCATCTCAACCACGGACAGAGTCTTTTTCTCGCCCTCACCCTCAGTTTCCTCCCGGTACGCGCCCCTCGACTCTGCGCTGGGCGGGGCCGTGGACTCGAGATACTGCTCGACTGCACGACTCTCCCTGACTATGGGTTCTGGCAGCGGAGGTGCAGACCCTGAGCCGACCTCTGACCCCAGCCCCGCGAGCAACACCCGGCGCACACTCCTCCGCAAGCCCGCTGCAGCACTCCCTCTCGCTCTGCCTCTTCAGGCACTCCGACTCCAGCTTCGCCACCATGTCCAGGACGCGCACGCTCTCGCCCTCCTCCTTGCGTCCCTCCAGTGCTTCCGGTCTTTCCGACCGCTCCTCAGGGCATGGGGCCGGGTGTAGAGACCCCACTCTGGAGGTGGTCGTCGGGCCAGAGGTACGCGGATGCTGCGGTTTGGTGCAGTCCACCTGCGGCTTGTTGGCCCTCTGTTCCATGTAGGCCACCATCTCCACCACGGACAGAGTCTTTCCCTCGCCCTCCCCTTCCCCGGCCTCTTGCTGCGCCCCTCTGCCCCCCTGCGAGAGACGCTCGGGGCAGCACCTCTTTTCTGGCTCGGCGAAGCGTTTCCTGTGCGTGGTCGTGGACCCCTCCACCTCCCAGCAGCTTTTGGCCTTCATGGAGACCGTCCGTGGGGTGGCGGGACCTACATCTGCTTTGATGCCTTCAGTGCTGAGGTTAGCCGGGGCGCTAGACTGGCCACACTGCTGCCCAGTGAAGATAGCGATCTTCTCCTTAGTGTTTCCAGGCTTGATGACGGCCCAGATATCCAGCTGCCCATCAGCGTCGTCGCACATGCCGTCTGCCTTCGACTCCAACTTCAGCTCCCGAAGGAATTTGGGATATGCCTTCAGGTGCATAGTTGAGATCCTAAAAGACAGAAATAAAAAAGTCAGTAATATGCATAAAATGAGTCGCAGTTACAGTTACACATCCAAGTGAAAAATAAATTTGGCGTTAAAAATAATGTAAAAAACAGTAAGGAGTTGAGCGCTAAAAGTACTTAAGTCACATTTTCTTACACTATGAAGTAACCAAGGGAAAACCTCTTTTATAGTTACACGAGTTCGCTGCCTCAGTTTTCTCAAAATGGACATTTTGTTTTTGTGACTTATGTACCTTCAACACTGAGGTCTTCCAATTTCTTTTCCTCGCACCACTCATATTTCCACAATAAGAGTAATTTACATGCAGGCACACACACACACACACACACACACACGCACACAAGATATGAAAGCCCTCAGTCAAGCGCAAATAAAAAGGCACAACAAGGGCCCCAGAGCAGACCCTGGGACACTGTGCATTATGGCAATGAGCATCAAGTGCAAGATGGAGGCTCAATGTTATTTTGGGTATCAAAAAATATGAGAACCCCACTTGTTACACATTACTTAAGTCACCAGCGGGTCGGTTGACTTGGTTACGGCATGGCATAGTTCTGACCTGTGACCATTGATCTATATATAATCAGTCTCTAACAGGTGACGTAACTTTTGCAAAAGCCGCAGTGCATTTTGGGTCATGGCTCCATTTTGGTGGGTATAAACAAAACAGCGCGGACCAGGGGAGCGTTTCCCAAAGGACTGTCCATGCACAGTCAATGGGTCCAACTATGTAAGATGGCATCTGTGATTTCGCGAAACGAACTCCAGAGTTGGGGATTGCCTTTTGGAAGAGACATGGTACACCGGTGTTGCGGGAAAGGCTGCAACCGTAATTCAAACGGTAGAAAAGTTGTATTGCACTGGGACATCGTTCAGGCATCGCTATAATGCAAGTACATGCAAAGGACAGGGATGTTGCCAGCTGATTTTACCGGGGCTTCAGCTCAGGGTAATTTGAGCGCAGCCCAGGTTTGCCAAAATCATTGTTTCGCTATTTTATTTTGTTGTGTTTTCTATCCCTCGCAGCCTGTTAAAATGAGGGATCGCGAACACTACCTCTGGCTCTGACGAGGAGAAGCCGGGCGGGGCGGGGCGGGGCGGGGCGGGGCGGGGCGGGGCTGGGCTGGGGGTGGGTGGAGAGCATAGGTGGAGAGAGGCGGGAGAAATTTTTTTCCCCCCCAACTTCAGTTCCGGACGCCAACAGAACTCATTTGCGTACAGCCAATCAGCGATCTTGTTCTGGACCACTGAAGGAGTGTCGTGAGACAGTGAAATTTTTCTGTCTTTACGAGCCTTACACCGACGCACGGTCTCTGAATCCCTGACTGCACAGTCCATACCCAGAATATTAAGATTACATCGTAGATGCCTGCCTTGCTCTCTGCAAAACAGTTGGCAAAATCATACGTCTAATACAAAGCAAAAGTTACACGCACATCGCGTATAGGTGCAAGGCTATCAAATAAAATGCGTAAATTGAGAAAGGAGAACACGCCCGCACACTTACTCCAAGTCACCAAAGAAAACTTTATTAATTATAAAATGACAACGTTTCGATCCGACTTGGATCTTCGTCTGGTCAGAATTGCTGACCAGACGAAGATCCAAGTCGGATCGAAACGTTGTCATTTTATAATTAATAAAGTTTTCTTTGGTGACTTGGAGTAAGTGTGCAGGCGTCTTCTCCTTTCTCAAAATCATACGTCTAGCCAGCCATTTAGATCAATTAATTGTTATGACTGTATTTTTTCCAATATCCAAAGCTGGTAAAATGAGCTGGTTACAGTCAATGTAGTCTAGCAATACCCAACTCTCTGCTTTTTTTTTAATAATAAACTAGTTAGTGACACCGAACAAAATCCAATGAATATAAAGTGTAAATAACCAAGATTGTGTCATCTTATTCTCTAAAATATGAATGCTCTGTAGGCCTATAGATTATTTTTATCCAGCCTCGCTACTGAAAATTATAAACATATCGGCAGGTTTGGCAAGTGGTGTTGATGAATTGTATTCGCACTTTGCTGTCGGCTGTTAATATAGGTTTTTGCGATTAAGGTGCTTTCTTTCTGCATCATAGAAACAAAATCTTAAGTATACGGATATGCACAGGCAGAGCAGTGTGATACAGCCTTATGATTTTATATTTTGAATGAGGTTTTGAATAATTCTTTGTGTCCTTGAAAAGGCGGTGGCCTTTTCCAAACCTGCCAATTATTTTTGTTGTTTCTAGCTAGGATTGATAAAAATCATCTGTTCAGAGCATTAATATTTTCTAGAAGAAGCTGACGCGATCTCACTTATTTTTATATTATTACGCTCGGGGCAGCACCTCTTGTCTGGCTCGGCAGAGCCTTTCCTGCGCGTGGCCGTGGACTCCTCGACCTCCGAGCAGCCTTTGGCCTTCATGGAGACCATCCGTGGGTTGGCGGGACCTACATCTGCTCTGATGCCTTCAGTGCTGAGGTTGGCCAGGGCGCTAGACTGGCCACACTGCTGCCCAGTGAAGATGCCAATCTTCTTCTTGGTGTTTCCAGGCTTGATGACGGCCCAGATATCCAGCTGCCTGTCAGCGTTGTCGCACATGCCGTCCGCATTCGACTCCAACTTCAGCTCCTTCTGGAATTTGGGATATGGCTTCAGGTGCATAGTTGAAAACCTAAAAGACAGAAATAAAAAAGTCAGTAATATGCATAAACACTCCACATGATTCGCAGTTACAGTTACACATCCAAGTGAAAAATAAATTTGGCCTTAAAAATAATGTAAAAAACAATACAGGAGTTGAGCGCTAAAAGTACTTAAGTCACATTTTCTCACACTATGAAGTAACCAAGGGAAAACGTCTTTTACAGTTACACGAGTTCGCTGCCTCAGTTTTCTCAAAATGGACATTTTGTGACTAATGTACCTTCAGCACTGAGCTCTTCCAATTTCTTTTCCTCGCACCACTCATATTTCCACAATAAGAGTAATTTACAGGCAGGCACACACACACACACACGCACACACACATGTACACATGTACAGATATGAAAGCCCTCAGTAAAGCACAAATAAAAATGCACAACATTGGCCCCAGAGCAGACCCTGGGACAGCAGTAGCCACAGTCGCAGCTACTGCCATTGAGCACCTCCAGGACCGACCAACAAGCGGAGGACACCAGGGAAATGCGACTGACCCAAAGGACTGCCCTGAGTGGCGAAAGGCACCGTGCACCTTTACCAAAGACTAAGCGGAGAGGGAAAGACCACCCTACCCACCCAACTACAGCCCTGTGACCCTCATGAGGGACATAACCCCCGAATATCAATTTTATTTGGTTAATTTTAGATCAACTCCGCAGACTGTATGCTGACATGAAATACTTCTAGGAGAAGTGCTGAACAGTTAAGTCACAACCACAGAGGCTTGGTCCACCGCCTAGAAAAGTTTTAGTGCTCTGGGACATCGTTTGGGCATGGAGATAATGCGAATACAAGCAAAGGACATTCCAATCAAACGCCGGGTCACTGAAAAAATAATCATATTTAGCCATTTTGTCCATCTTCTGCCACCCGCGAAATTCGGTCTTTCTCCTGTCATTCCAACACTCACACTGACAGCAGCGCAAGATACTGGCTATTAAGACCACTTCCCAAGCTTCATCATCACACAACACGCAACCTAAGAGAATTTTATTACCTCCATAACTTCGTAAATTTGCCACACTTTGCGGCTGCCGACTGTAATTCGGCATTTTTTCTTTTTTTGTTCCTTTCACCGGTCGGCATCGTGATCGGAGTTAAAAATAGAGGAGATACATCAATTATTCAAGTATAATTCCGCGCCCACGATCGCAAGAAAACGGCTAAAATGACAGCTGTAAATACCAGTGGCGGTTCGTGGGACGTCACAAAGGGAAGCCAAAACCTCGCCCTTCGAAGCTTAATGACTTTAACCTTTCGTAGTTTACTTTTCTTGATCATCAGTCGCTCACATGAATTGTTATACGGACAATCAATTGAGTCATTCTAAGTCAAAATTCATTTTCTATAGCATTGCTATACATTGCACCACGAAATTATGAGGGATTTTCTTTCACACATAAATTATGACATAAATTCCCATTGGCCTACGTCTTTACAAATTCCGCCAAGTACCGCATGAAACGGCATTGATTCCCAAATCGATTAGTGAGGCTCATAACCCTGTGCATCATCGCATTCTTTACTTCTATATTAAGATTGTAGAAAACGGACTGTCGTGGCTTCTTACGAAAGAAGATTCGCAAACTAGTTTATAAAGACGTTGGCCTATTTATAATTTGCGTCATCATTTGCTGTAGGAAATAAATAAGACTGTCCTATCAATTCGTATGAGCAACTGCTGATCAAGAAAAAAAACTGCGAAATGTTGAAGTCATTAAACTTTGAAGGGCGAGGTTTTGGCTTCCCTTTGTTATGGCTGATAAACCGTAACTGGTAAAAACGGGAAATGCTGTGATTTATTTTGGGTAGGTGTTTTGGAAGAGGGGCTCTTACAGCAATGGGGGAAAGAGCGCGGCATCTACTGCCGTGAACTGGGGCTTTTATAGGTGGGCAGCAGGGCAAACAGGCCGCCGCGAAATTCAAGCCCTGACATTGTCTCCTCATCATTTTAACTGTAAGTGGAGTCCTGCCCGCATTTAACCGTGGTTTACGCATAACATGCACTGAACTCCGCGGTAAACTTAGGTCTTTCGTAAAATTACAGTTTAAATTACTGGAAAAAAGGAGCCATTTAATTACCTCGAAAAAAGGCTTCGTTTATTGTTAATTATGATTAGCAGAAACTGAAACTGGCGCGGGCGGTTTCACTTACATTCTTTAGTTTTGAGACTTCTTCATCCCAGTTGGGGCAACACGCAGTATTATCCTGTATAAATGAATGTAACAAGTAGGTATGAACACTTCAGAATTAAGTTTTTCCGATCTTAATACTCAAAGCATACATATAAATTCATATGTGTATACTAGCACTCTGCCTGTGGGGATTCTAGAGTTCTATGTAACTTCGTGCAGCATTATTATGTCATCACATGCACTTCTATGATGTCATCACGTTGCCATGGTGTTTCCATAAACACCAAGGTGGCTGTCACTCTAAGCTAACATTCCACGCTCAGTGGAACACGAAGGTGCCTGCAAGACGGGGCAAAATAGCGTCGCTCACATTACACCTTGTCCTAACTGGATGCAAAGCCACACAGCTGCTATGCAGCATTTAGAGCCGGACGCCCGTTTCTATTTTAACTTTGGCTTGCGTTGCGTTGACAGCACCATGGATGAGGAGCAGCTAATTTATTTGGTTGAAATGAGGAGCCATCTGTATGATACCTCCTCATTTCACAACAAAAACGTCAATAATGTGGCAGCTGGCTGGAGGGAGTCCGCCCGGGAGCTTACAGTCTTTGGTATTAAAAATTAATTAGCCTAATATTAAACTTGTTTTCTGTTTAGAAAGTACAAACATAGGAAGCAAGTACTCGCCCATCTTTTAACCGAGTAGTTACGTATCCTCCAGTCTGATGTCGAGCCCACTGCTGATGTGTTTCCATGACAACAGACGCACATATTCAACGGATTCAGTGTGGACATGTGACGTGATTGTTGGTCGCGTCACATTCAGTTAGGACACTGTTATTGCTGCAGATTACTTGTCGCTTTCCCTTGCGGCCTGGCATCTGTTTTTTGGGATTCAGGACTCCTGTGGATGAATTGGCTTGGGTTCAAAAGCAGAATCCCCAGGAGAGGACAAAGGGGGAATGTCCCTGTATGTACAAATGCTAAAAAAAGTAAATAAAGGGAACACTAAAATAACACATCCTAGATTTAAATGAATGAAATATTCTTATTAAATACTTAGTTCTTTACATAGTTGAATGTGCTGACAACAAAATCACAAAAATTATCAATGGAAATCAAATGTATTAACCCATAGAGGTCTGGATTTGGAGTCACACTCAAAATTAAAGTGGAAAAACACACTACAGGCTGATCCAACTTTGATGTAATGTCCTTAAAACAAGTCAAAATGAGGCTCATTTGTGTGGCCTCCACGTGCCCATATAACCTCCCTACAACGCCTGGGCATGCTCTGATAAGGTGGCGGATGTTCTCCTGAGGGATCTCCTCCCAGACCGAGACTAAAGCATCCGCCAACTCCTGGACAGTGTGGTGCAACGTGGCGTTGGTGCATGGAGCGAGACATGATGTCCCAGATGTGCTATATTGGATTCAGGTCTGGGGAACAGGCGGGCCAGTCCATAGCATCAATGCCTTCCTCTTGCAGGAACTGCTGACACACTCCAGCCACATGAGGTCTAACATTGTCTTGCATTAGCAGGAACAAAGGGCAAACCACACCAGCATATGGTCTCACAAGGTGTCTGAGGATCTCATCTCGGTACCTAATGGCAGTCAGGCTACCTCTGGCGAGCACATGGGGGGATGTACAACCCCCCAAAAAAATGCCACCCTACACCATTACTTACCCATTGCCAAACCGCTCATGCCGGAGGATGCAAGCAGCAGAATGTTCTCCATGGCGTCTCCAGACTCTGTCACGTCTGTCACATGTGCTCAGTGTGAACCTGCTTTCATCTGTGAAGAGCACAGGGCGCCAGTGGCGAATTTGCCAATCTTGGTGTTCTCTGGCAAATGCCAAACATCCTGCACAGTGTTGGGCTGTAAGCAAAACCCCCACCTCTGGACGTCGGGTCCTCATACCATCCTCATGGAGTCGGTTTGACAGGTTTGAACAGACACATGCACATTTGTGGCCTGCTGGAGGTCATTTTGCAGGGCTCTGGCAGTGCTCCCCCTGTTCCTCCTTGCACAAAGGTGGAGGTAGTGGTCCTGCTGCTGGGTTGTTGCCCTCCTATGGCCTCCTCCACATCTCCTGATGTACTAGCCTGTTTCCTGGTAGCGCCTCAATGCACAGAAACAGCAAACCTTCCTGCCACAGCTCACATTGATGTGCCATTCTGGATGAGCTGCACTACCTGAGCCACTTGTGTGGGTTGTTGAGTCCATCTCATGCTACCACTAGAGTGAAAGCCCCGCCAGCAATCAAAAGTGACCTAAACATCAGCTAGAAAACATAGGAACTGAGAAGTGGTCTGTGGTCACCACCTGCAAAACCACTCCTTTATAGGGGGTGTCTTGCTAATTGCCTATAATTTCCACCTGTTGTCTATTCCATTTGCACAACAGCATGTGAAATTTATTGTCAATCAGTGTTGCTTCCTAACTGGACAGTCTGATTTCACAGAAGTGTGATTGACTTTGAGTTACATGGCTGAGAGTGTGCGAGCACTCATTTCAACCCATCAGCACTGGCTGATTTCACCGTTTAGCTCTCCGTTGAGCAGAGAGAAGCAAACTGATCGGTGTAATTAGCAGGTGCAATGATTGGTTGGAATAAAAGCCTGCATACTCCTGACCCTCTGTGGCACATGGCTGAGTACCACTGGTCTATAATGTCATTGTTTGCTTGAGCATCAAGACACATCCTGCTGTGGAGCCAAGAGGCCAAACCTGAACCATAAGCCACAGCTCCACATTGAAAGATCAGATACTTTTGGCCACATAGTGGTTGTTTCTGAAAGGAAGGCTGTAGCGTAGTTTGGCTGCATTTCTAGACTGCTACAGTACATCATCGCTGGCTGTTCAGTTGTGAAGGTGCCTTTAAAAACAGCTCAGAAATGTAGGCTCCATCTTCCCTGATATCAAACAGAATTGTCAAGTTGTTTACATTCCGTTTCCATGGTGACTGTTCCTTAGCCTTTGAAAAGCAGCCAGTGTGAAACTGTGTGCCAGGGCAATGGGCTGAGCTGTCAGACTGCATTTATTCACCTTACGTTTCAGCTGTTTAACCCCATAGAACCTGTGGACCCCTCTTTGAGCCCGTCAAATGCAGCTGCTTTATTCAGACCTGTGGAACTTCATGCTTATTTTAAATTCTAGTTTCCAGAGATCCCAATTGTGTCCGGCTAAATTACAGGGAAATGTGTATGAAATGATGCACAAGATCTAGGTATTTTCCATATGATGTAATACTGTGGCTGTAAAATCATGGCGTCCTGGGTTTCAATATTTCTCTCAGTATAAGTGTGATGTAGCTTCAGTGAAGTGCTGCTCTCAGCAGATACTGTATGTGACATCGTCCTACAATGTGGGGAAAAATACTTTGTCTGAATTTGAACTGACTTGTGGGAAAACTTCAACGAAAAGTTAGTTGAGAGGGTTGACTGTGTGTATATGAAGCACAAAGAAAGGATTCTGTAATTTCCAATTCAGTATTTGTCCCCCTCCGCAACGCGGCGTGGGGGACTATGTAATCAGCAGCGTCTGTCCGTCTGTACGTCCGTCCGTCCCGTTTCTTTTTAACGCAATATCTCATGAACCGTTGCAACTAGAGTCTTCAAATTTGGTATTAGCCTGCAGTGGGGCATTATGCAGACACCAGTCGATATGGGTGACCTTGACCTTATTTTCAGGTCACCAGTTTGGCCACTTTTCAAACTCTTGTTAATACATTGAAGTATGTGGTATTTACTGAAGCGATATTTAATGAAGTGGTGGGGGACATGGCCACCCTTAGTGGCAAACACTTGTTATTTATGTTTCTAAGTTTTCCAGCTTGGTCCACTGTAGCCGAGCCTTTTCAACATCAATGGAGAATTAATGTATAAGATTTAGACAGATTTTTAATTGGAGTAGCCAGCCACAGTGTAGATGGGCATCATGTTGCAGGTCAATCTTTACGAGAATTGAATTACAGGATTGGCTCCACATTTTCTCGCCAGGAATTTTACCCGTGTTCCCCCCCCCCCCCCAGGGACCGGGCAGATGTGTTGGCGGAGTGTGGCCCCGCCCTGACCTCCAGCACAGTGAGCGAGCTGGCCGAGGTCCGCCGTATCACCTACCTGTCGAATTGCTGAATCTGGGAAGACCAGAACGGCGAAACCAGAATCAGTATCACGAGTCCGCAGGTCTCTCTCCCCAGTAACGGGGACTGCTCTGCGTACTACAGCTGGGTGGAGGAGAGGAGGACCACCCACGGTCCCGGTAAACAAAACAAATCTCCTCTCCTGGGCTCCAGGGACGGCCTGGGAATGAAAAACGATCCTGGACTTTTGATTGTCGACACATGAGAGAAGATAGATAGATACTTAGATACTTTACTGAGTAAAACATTGCAGCTATAAGCTGAATCATGTTTAGACTTACTGTACGATAAAAAAGGATAAATGTAATAAATAAATAATGCTAGGAAATAAAGTAAAAATTGGGAAAAGAAGTTGGTTCCGAAGGCCTTTCTGACAGAAAGCTTTGCGTTAGGACTTTTGAAGACGATGTTAACATTGTGAAAGGGTGTATTTTAACCCAAACCATAATCCCTTCCAAATCCTGACCAAATAGTTTTGGTACCCAAACCTAAAGAAGTAGTTTTGTAGCTTTAACCTAAACAAGAAGTTTTGCTGCCCAAACCTTAACAAGAGGTTTTGCTGCTCAAACCTAAACAAGAAATTTTGCTGCCCAAACCTAAACAAGAAGTTTTGCTGCCCAAACCTAAACAAGAAGTTTTGCTGCCCAAACCTAACCGAATAGTTTTGTTGCCCAAAATGAACCAAACTGCAACTGAGAACCGAATACACACTCCTTTTATACTTGGGATCTCGCTGAAATGGCTTTCTTCATACACTGTTGAAGGAAATAGTACTTGTTATACCAGTGTCTGACTCGGTGCTTAAATATCAGTATCCGTGCTGCACCTGAGCAGGGTGTTCATGAAGTGGAGTTTGAGTTCCATTGATTTGTAATTTAAACCTTCTCCACAGTTAGGTGTGCTGTCCTGTTCTTGTTTAAAGATGTAGATAAAAGTGTATGTGCTAACCAGTAGCGTTAATGTCATGGGTGTTACGCCACCCAGCTTGTCACCATCCTGTCTCATATCCTGGATGTCAACCTTCCCAAGAAGCTTTGCAACAGGTGAACTCCTTTAAGCCCGTCACTGAATTGGGGTGAATAGAAAGGAAATTGTTTTAACTGCAGCCAGTTTTCAGCGTTGTGATAATTTTCATTTGAATGTGGACACTTGTCCCAATCGCCAAAATTCCCAGGGGCTGTTGATTTGTTGTGGTTTTCATTCAAACATATTTTCAGATTGCGAGGTTCCCCCATCCTCAAGCAATTGGAGAGAGACAGATTCTGAAAAGAAAATTAGGCTTTATTGTGTCATGTTGATAAACGTAAAGCCGAGTTCTTTATGTGCAAGAAGAAGTGAACTCCCAATTTTCACACCCAGGTCTTATACCCTTATTTTACCGGAAATATTCTTCATATATGGTCATTCTCATTCTCGCGCTGCAATTGGACAGGCAACCCGAAACTGTTAGCTAATCCTTCAGGAATTCAAAGCAAAGGGTGCACATAATGGGGGTAGAAGATAATTTACATCTTGAAATGAACCGCTACCTATGCATTCGCTAGTCTGGAATGGTAAGGAATCGCCCCCTTAAGTACCGGTTGTAACAAGGCTAGAGAAGAATAAAAAGATTAAGAGTCACAGAGATCACACACGTTCAAAGAAATAGCAATAATTTATTCACCAGGTAGGCAAAAGCTTTGGTCAAACAGATCAATGTCAAGCCAATTATAAGTTACACACATAGAATATGAGAGGAAGATCATGCCTGGCGAAAAGGCTACACACTCGGCCGTCATGCAAAATCCGAAATGCAAAACTTCACTAAGCTAGAGATACGCACGGACGGAAGTATGGGAAGTCGAATGCAAACTTCCCAGACTAGGTCGTCTCTCTTAGATTTAAGGTCAGTGGCGCCTTTGATCAAGCCACCCAGATGGCCCAAATCGGAATTTAGACTCACCCCTCGGGAGGAAATAAGAAAACATTTATTATTCAAGGGAGATAATAAAAGTTCTTAGATCAGTGCCAGGACCCTTGGAGACAGACCTCGGAGGGGTCGCAAAGCACTTTCTGCAAAAGGGGGAGAGATGATTCCAAATACACGTCAAGAGATAACTGGTTCAGGACAAATTATTGCTGGGGAGCAGAACCTATGTTTTCTTGAAATACAGTGGATATGAAATGCATCTCATTCAACTCCTTGAATTTCGCTGAGGAGATGCATACTAAACACGATTACCTAGAGAATTATGATGATGTAATTGTCATGAATTTCCTCCCAACAGACCTATTCCTCATGAAATTCACATCACTATTACCCCAGATATAATACAGTAAATCAGTGATGACGTGAGAGCAGTGAAAACAGTGTAATGGTGGGTTTTGTTTAAATTAAAACTTTTAACTCAGGACAGTCACAGTGATGAAATGAAAAGGTGCGGTGACAGTGTGTCCAGAAGAGGTCACCATGGCACTAATAGGGCAGACAGCACAGGTCACACCCTGCTATGAGAGGAATTCCTTGCCACAACCAAGCCATGCGCACCCTTCCCCATCGTTGATGTGCTCAATCACCCATGCTGAAGTGTCCAGTTCCAGGCCCCCTTATCTCAGTGGTAGAATTGGGGGGGCAGCTATAGAGGATGTCTGGACCCTGATGACTTTACTACCCCATTGTTCCCAGCCATGCCTGACTGGAGACGATGCCAGCTGTGGAGGAAGTATAGGTTCTTATGCCTTTATTACCCCTCTATGTTAAGAACAGAGGGCAATAAGGCACTTTTGGTCGCTTGTCCATATTATCTCCTGGCTTCCCTCTTACAGCAACAAGCCTTTAAAAAGGGCGTTGGAAATGCTTAAGCCTTTTACAAAGGCTTCGAGCCTTTGAAGGTGCAGTGTTGTCTCTAATAATATAATATAATATAAATGGATATAAGACTTTAAAAAGGCTGTTGAATGTTAAACTGCTAAACTAGTCAGGTTGCACAGGTTGAATACAAAGCAAGTTGTCAAGCTGAAAGGTCAGGTTGTGAGGAGTAGTGAAGCAGGGGGCTATATATAGAGAGAGCCCAAGTCTCCGCCCCTTCATTCAGTCCATTGGAAAATCAATATTGGAATTCCACTTAGACTTCCAAATTTGTTCACTGAAAATACAGTAGCCCTTACAATGGCTTTAAGTCTTAAGGTACACTATTATTACAATACAATACAATATAATATAATGTAAATGTCAATGAGCTTTTTAATAGGGTGTTGGATGCTAAATCTGATAGTCTAGGAAAGGTTTTATTGTAAGAATGTCAGGAGTTTCGATAAATGGATTTAAAAATATTGGATTTTCACTTAAACTTCCAAAATTTCTGCCATGTGAGGAGTTTCGATAAAAGCAATGTCAAGTGTAATGTGGGAGTGTTGTATCGATATTGGATTTTCACTTGGACTTCACTTTGTTGGCATTGGTGTGTACAGTACACCCCTTTACGGTGGGGACATATGGAAGCGAAATCTGCAAAGTGAAGCGGGGCGAAAGTCAGTGTTCTGAAGGTGAATATCTACCAGTCTACTACTCTCCTCGAAGATAACTATAGGTTATAATGACGCGTGAATCTGCTGTGTATTGTGACTGGACCACTGTACAGCCCGCCCCAGAGTCTAGTTCGGCTATTGGACACTTGCTTCACAATATGGTCGCGACGCGCGATAAATTTGCATGGAGTTAGAGATTTCTGAACTTTTGGACGTATCGCAATGACAGTGTCCATGCACTCCAAGGACTATTGTGTACACACAATATTGTGCGGGAGTGAAATCATTTCTCATATAAAACAGGTCCAGCTTCTACTAGCTGTCTACTGGTGCCAGCGTTAGGCCCAGGATATGCTTGCCGTGTGCACATTTTATGCCCGAATGCGTTGCCATGCGTATTTCATGTCGATGTTACGCGAGGTAGCACACCTGAACACAAGGTATGCAGACATGTGCGCATGTTGCAATATTGACACAACCGCGAGGGGCGATCTTTCGAACTTCCATGTTGAGCTCGTGGCAGAGTAAAACAATGGTGGAAAATATTAATCAGAGCCCGGTTGGCTATCTGCTCCCTACATGATACCGCCAGTATCCAATCTTGCCAATTTAGCGACTTTGTCGCTAGATTTAGCAACTTTTGGCCTTCTCTGGTGACTAAAACCTCATCTAGCGACTTAGCGGCTTTTTAGGTGCATCTGGCGACTTTAAAAAAACACATCTTTCGAGTGTCAAAATCATAGTTTTTCAATGTAACTTCAGCTCTGCGCTGCCACCAGAAGCTTATTTCATGGTTAAGCAGCACTGCACATTAGCCCCGATCTCGAAACTGTACCCTTTGGGATTGTCAACATAGCCATGTAGACACATTTTCTTGAGATCAGTGAGTCGTGTGTGACGTTATGACATCATAGTAACGTCATGACGTAATCTAGCGACTTTTCAGATAGCCAATAGCGACTTTTGGTAATTTGTTTTTGGCCACACTACCAGAATCGTGCATAGTGCTCTGATCGTTCTGCTGCAAGTATGTGCGGTTGCGCACATAAATTAAGTCACACAGCTAGCATATCCTGGGCCTTAGGGCTCGCTGAAAGGACTTTCATTCAAAACCCTTGGTAAATCAGAGGCCCTTTGTAAGAACAATTGTAATCAGAGGGCACTCTTAACAGTTTGCTTTCCCAGTAGGGCTCTCCCTAGGGCCCCACATAGCCAGAAGTCGCGACCCTTAGCAGGGACTTTCATAATCATAGGACCCTCTAGAACCATTCCCCCCTACTTCCTTGAACCCCTAGTTGGTAAACATTAGGGCTCCCTTAGGAGTATTCACGAGAGGCACTACAGCAGGGCCAGCTCAGGAGCCCTCTGACTGCCGTCCCCCATAGCCCAGGGGCCCTCTGGCTGCCGTACCCCATAGCCCAGGGGCCCTCTGACTGCCGTACCCCATAGCCCAGGGGCCCTCTGACTGCCGTACCCCATAGCCCAGGGGCCCTCTGAGTGACGTCCCCAATGGCCCAGGGGCCCTCTGATTGCCGTCCTTCGTGGCCCAGGGGCACTCTGATTGCCGCACCCCATAGCCCAGGGGCCCTCTGACTGCTGGACCCCATAGCCCAGGGGCCCTCTGATTGCCGTCCCCCGTGGCCCAGGGGCCCTCTGATTGGCATACCCCATAGCCCAGGGGCCCTCTGATTGCCGTCCCTGCCCCCCTCGCCCAATTCATATCACCCTTCTCTTTCGGTTGTCTGCAGATATGCCCTTTAACAGTGTGAGCAGTCACAAGATCCTAGAGAATAGAGGCCCTTTGACATCGCAATTGGCATCGGCATCTGCATGGGTAGGACTTCATTCTGGTACAACTCAGATGGTGTGGCAAAAGCAGAGATGCTCTTGGCCCTCTCAGTTAAAGGCACACACTAATAACCCTTCAATAAATCAATCTTGGTCAGAAACTTTGCTTGCCCTACTCTATCAATACAATCATCTATCCTAGGTATTGGAAACACATCAGTTCTAGTTACAATATTGACTTTGCGATAATCTGTTCAGAATCTAGTACTTCCATCAGGTTTTGGAACTAGCACACAGGGTGAACTCCAATCTGAGTTGGAGGGTCTGATAATATCATGTTCTAACATGTACTCAACCTCTTTCTCAGCAATCTTTCTCTTTTGAGGATTCATCCGGTACGGATGCTGTTTTATTGGTTTGGCATCACCAACATCTACATCATGAGAGGCTATAGTAACTCTCTTTGGAACATCAGGAAACAAATCCTCATATTTCTTGATCAACCTCTCAAACTGATCTCTCTGTGAGGGTTCTAAGTGCTGGAGTTTTACATCAAGATTTTGCAACACTTCAGAATTTGACAATTTGCATGAAAGAACTTCAGCTTTAATTCTAGGTTCATCATCTTGAAACTCCCCCTCATCTTCACAAATCTCGGCCATAGGAGAATCTGAAGTGACAGCTGCAACCCTAGCATTTCTGTCATGATAAGGCTTCAGCATGTTAATGTGACACAACTGTTTTGGTTTTCTCCTATCTGGAGTCTTCACAATGTAATTGAGATCATTGAGTTTTGTCAGAATTTCATAAGGACCATGAAATCTAGCCTGCAATGGATTGGACTGCAAGGGAAACAACACAAGGACCTTGTCTCCTGGTTTAAACACACGGATTCTAGCCTTATGATCATACCAAGTTTTCATTTTTCCCTGACTTGATTTCAAGTTCTCTTTGGCTAGGTCACAAGCTGCACACAATCTGTCCTTGAACTTGCTAACATAGTCTAACAGACTGATGTGCGGCTCTTCCTCTCGCCATTGTTCATTCAATAATAGCAAAGGTCCTCTCACTTCATGGCCAAACACTAGCTCAAACGGGCTGAATCCAGTAGACTCCAACACAATCAACAATGACCTTAGAGAATGGCTCTCCAAATGCTGGGATAGGCTGCAATGGAGCTACAGGTGGGTCTAACTGGTGTTTTCCAACTACCTGACAAGTGTGACAGGTTTTGCAAAAGTTGGAAACGTCTTTCCGAAGCCCAGGCCAAAAGAAGTGTTTCATGATCTTATCAACAGTCTTGTTAACACCAAGATGACCTCCTAAAGGTAAACTATGAGCCATTGTTAAGATCTCATTCCTGTAGACCTTCGGAACAACAATTTGCCTGACCACTGCCCAATCTGCATTTGCAGGGATATCAGGAGGGCGCCACTTCCGCATCAACACACCATCCTTGAGATAATAACCAACTGGAACTGCGTCTATTTCTTTATCAGGAAGGGCTCTCCTCCTTAGTGCACAAATTTCAGGATCATTAGTTTGCTCCACAATCAACTGCTTTCTGGACAGAGACAAGTCTCCAGACACATCAGAATCACCAAACCCATCTGGCTGGCTGAACAAAGAACTGATATAAGTATCTGATAAGTCCTCAAACGGAGAAACCATAGTAGGCTGATCACAGTCATGAGGCGAACCACCTGAGTCCTGACTATTCAATGTGCTGGACGGCACCACAACATCTTCTTCTTTAGCCTTCTTGGCCATAGCACGAGTCAATGCACAAGAAGGATAGAGATGGGTCCTCATCCCCATCTTCAGTGCTCGGCTGTGAAGTAAGATGTACAGGGGGAACTACTTTGCCCCCAGCCAGGTCATTGCCTAGCAACAGAGAAACACCCTTTATAGGTAGACTTGACATAAGTCCCACCTTTACCTGTCCAGTAACTAAATCTGACTTCAAGTATATAGAGCGCAGGGGTACAGATACAGTCCTCCCTTCAATACCTTGTACAAGTATGAAATCCCCTGAAGCGGTCTCATCACGTAACTCCAAGGAGTCCATCAACAAAAGTGAGTGAGAAGCTCCGGTATCCCTTAAGATATGTATGGGGACAGGAGTAGTATGCTCATTCAGAGCCACAAATCCCTCTGACACAAATGGAAGAAATTCCTCCCTCACAAAGTCAGCTGTATCAGGCTTTTTAGCCCCACAAGAAGCAGGCAATTTAGCAGATCGGTCATCTACTACAGGGGTTTCGAACCTTGTTTTCACAAAGGCATTTGGTTTGGTATCCTTTTCTTTTTCTTTCTTAGCTTTAAGGAACCAACAGTTAGTTGTAACATGACCAGATTTCTTGCAATAACTGCAAACTAGACCACTTTTGTTACTGTCAGCTTTCACACTTTAATCAGACCTGTTACTGGATTTCTGAGCACCATGACCAGATTTGTCTTGTCTTTGGGTGAGGAATCTTGGGTATCACCGTAACCCTTTTTCTGAAATTGGGACCATCTATTGTTACTGCTAGACTGAAATTTAGACTTATGTGTGAGAACATATTCATCTGCAAGTTTGGCAGCTGATTGCAAATTCAGTGCTTGCTTCTCATTAAGGTAGGTCTTAATATCATCCTTACCACAGTTCTTGAATTCTTCAACTAACACCATCTCTTTTAGTGAGTTGAAATCATCCTTGACCTCCATAGAAGTACACCAGCGCTCAAAGCAAACCTTCTTCTCATTAGCAAATTCCACATAAGTCTGATTTTCAGATTTCTTCAGACCCCTGAATTTCTGTCGGTAAGCCTCTGGAACAAACTCATAAGCTCTCAAAATAGCCTTTTTGACAACCTCATAACCAGAGGAATCATCTGCAGACAAAGCCGAATAGGCTTGTTGAGCTTTACCCTTTAGGACAGTTTGCAACATCAGAGGCCAGTGTTCCTTTGGCCACTGGCAACTCCTTGCTACCTTTTCAAAACACTGGAAATAGTTGTCAACATCCTTTTCCGAAAATGGAGGCACCAGTTTTACCTCCTGGCTAGCCTGAAATTTATTTTCTGTTGCTATTTTTATTTTCAGTTGCTCCATTTGGAGTCTTTCTTCTCTATTGAATTTCTCTAATTCAAAATCTCTCTCTCTCTGTCTCTCTGCTCTTTCCTCTTTCTCTCTCTCAAATTCTCTGTCTTTCTCTTTTTCCTCCCTTTCTTTTTCTCTTTCCTCCCTTTCTTTCTCTTTTTCCTCCCTTTCTTTTTCTCTTTCCTCCCTTTCTTTTTTCTCTTCTCTTGCTAATTTTTCTAACTCAAACTGTCTTTGTTTTTCTTTTTCTTCCCTTTCAAATTCTCTTTGTTTTTCTCTTTCCTCCCTTTCAATCTCTAGCATTTTTAATTTAAGTTCCATTTCTATATTTGGATTTTCCACTGGAAACTGTTCCAGATCGCCGGGTGCAAACACATTTTCATCAATGTAATATTTAACTATCTCTCGAGCCAGTCTTGCTTTTCGCATGGCTGGTCTTACCTCTGTCAGCTCTAAATGTCTGCAAATTTCTAGCAGTTCTGTCTTTTTAAAAGACTTCAAAACCTCAACGGTTGGTGATGCCAAGAAATCATCCATTGCTGTTGATCTGTCTAGATAGTTATATAGGAAAATTCAAAAAACAATTTTACAATTTGAAATGTTAGATTTTCAATTAATGAATCACACAATGGTCTATCCCGGACGAGCCCCCAATTTGTTATGGCCCCAATTTGTTATTACATTTACAACACTACAGCAACAGCAAGGGATGACAGACACAGTTTTTAAAACTTATACACATTTAATTAACAAAGATAAAAACTAACAAAAATGACTAATCTAATATCTACAACTAATGACCAAGACTGATTTCCAAAAAACAGAAAATATTTACAGTCCCTTTTGTAGGTTGCTTGGTGATGTCCTGGGTGAGGGAAAAACTCTAACACAGGCAAAAATCCACTAAAAGCTTCACAGGTCTTGAACAGAATGACAGGTCTGGTCACATTTATCCTCCTCCTTGCAATTTCTCCTACTACTTTACTGTCTCAATTCTCCCCTTCATATACTCTTTTGCAGACCCCACCCACATTTAGACCTCTTTTTTTAATTTTTCGGGGACTTGCCCCAGACATGCCCAGGACATGTCTAAACCTAGCTCCAGTCTGGGCCTATTAAAAGAAAGGTAAATACTGCCATCTAGTGGCCTCTATTCACATCACAGATGTAAGCTCTCAAAATCAAAGCTGTCGAAAACCCATCATGTACCGATTTGCTTAAAAGAGCATCCGCAGGGGAACTCTGTTTAACAAGTTGCCACATGATAGGTTTTCAACAGCAAAAGATCATTTGTATTTTTTTAAACATTCTTTTCAGCACTCTGAGGGTTAACTTGGGGGCAGGGTGTTCCTAAAACAGAGTGCCAAGCCCTGATTGTGCACGTGTTGTGTAAGGAATACAATTTTCCATGGGTTTGTAAATTACATGGTGTTCCTGTGTTCAACTTCGGAGGTCCTAGTTAAAAAATTACTAGCAAAGAGCCCATTGTACTTGCACATACAACGGTTTGCAGAAACCATTTTAGTGAATTCTGTTCATTTGTAACTCATGCCACCCACAGTTTTCTCAGGAACACAATTGTGTTGACATTTCAAGGCTGGACACATAATGTAATCCGAAACACAGTACTGCATCCAAAAAAACCCTTCTGATTGACTAGGTCAACCCCTAATTCCCATAAATCCAGCCATGATTCTGCGTTTCTTCTCCAAGTCATGAATGAGCCAGTGGTGAAGGCTGCAGGGAACCATGTTGGATTATGGCTCTGACGTCGTACACAAGAATGAAGATTCATTGGAAAACCATAGAATTAGTTTCTGTAGCGCGTATTTATTGCCCATGTATGGCGTCACTTTGCCCTTTTAATCTTTCTATTGTAGAGAAAAAAGAAACAAAAAAAGAAGTCCGGACATGAAAAAATATTCCAGAACAATTTATTCCAAAAAAATAATAATAAATCTGAAATTTTTACATATGCAACTATGTACAGAAAGGGGTAAAAATACACCGAAAACAGAAAATAAATCCCCAAAACCTTTCCACCAGCTGAAGATGGATATTTTCTGAAGTGCTGCGCACGCTCCCGGCCATCACTCCTAACCCTGTACTGATATAGAATTTCACTTTTATGTACATTGTAAACACAACAGGGCTTAGACATGGCTCCAATGTCTCAGTCGAGAATATCTCAGGCACTCCATCTCCATCACTGGTCATGAAGGGGTTAACATTACGTGGGCGAATGGGAGCATGGCAGGGGTGGGGGGGTCGGATCTGATAAATTCATATTACATTTAAGAGGCCATTGAGCCTCTTTCGCATTTACAACTCAGAATAATTTAGTGATTAACATATTGGATATGCTAAGAGAACAGTGCATCATATTATATACTTATTAGAAATATTCCATGTGGGAAAAAATAACCTGGATAAATGTTGTCGGTTATCGGAGGGGAGTGGGAGAGCAGGCGGGGTATTGGCTACCAGTTACCTGTATGAAATATGAAAGATTTATTTCTTCAACAAAAATGGCCGATGCAGTGACAGGTTTCTGCAGCAGCTGACACTGTGACACTGCTACTTTCCAAGGTCGCAGTTTAATGCCATTTCATTTCATTAAACTGCAGGAAGTGAAAAAAAAACACAAAAACTTTTCAGATATGACGCGTCACCCTCGCTTTAGAGCGACAACCTTTGGGGGGGGGGAAGTGAGCAGTACTGAAATCAAAATGCCTTGATAAGCTCTTGTTTATCACTCACAGAGCTGTCACTCTCCCCATTGCACAAACTCTCACTTTCCCGATCACAAACTCTCTAAGAGTCCTCCTCCCTCTCTCTGGCTTTCTTCTAAAATGGCATGTTAGTGCTGTAGAAGGCGGGGACCCAGCGGTTGTCGTGCAGCCCCACATTGCAGCCCGGCGTGTCCTTGTGCAGGCCGTGGCAGCACATCCAATTGCCCGGGCCGAAGGGCAGGGCCTTGCAGTAGGACTTGTGGTGCCAGCGGCAGAGCGACACGTCGCCCCAGCCGTGGCGGCGCTTGCACTGCTTGCAGGGATCGTCTCGGTAGCGAGGATCGCAGATCCAGCACGAGTCCGCCGGATGCACGCCGTAGCTCTTGATGATGAACTTGAAGTAGTGGCAGGTGCACTTGAGGGTCGCCAGCGTCTGGGTGGGCAGCAGGCTGAAGATCTTGACAATGCTGTGGCGCGGCAGCAGGGCCATGTACTGCTGCGGCTCCGGGAGGAGCTGGATCTTGAAGTGCATCTCAAGGAACCGGTGGGAGACCAGCTTGCGTAGGGGAAAGGGGACTCTCTCGGGGCTCCCAGCGCTCGCTTCCAGCTCTGACACCACCTCGTCCTCTCGCTCCTCCACATCCTGTTTGGATCCAGGATCCTCCTCGCATCATACCGAGGCACCGCAGGACAGCCATTCTGGGAGGTCGCTGAGGCCTTCTGCTGCTCTTGCTGTGAGGAGAAGAACAGCATCTCGGGAGGGGGCTCCTCGCAGTGTTCAGTGCGGGAGCTGCCCCCTCTGCTCACCTCCTCGTCCTGATCCTTCGCGTCTACCTGCATGCAGGGTTTGGCCGCAGACTCCGAGCCCTTAGTTTCCTCCTGGCGCGCGCCCCTCGACTCCGCGCTGGGCGGAGCCGTGGACTCGTGGTACTGCTCCACTGCGCGACTCTCCCTGGCTATGGGTTCTGGCTGTGGAGGCGCAGACCCTGAGCCGACCTCTGACCCCGGCCCTGCGAGCAACACCCGGCACACACTCCTCCGCAGGCTTTTGTTGCGCGACAGGACACGGCCGCTGCTGCAGTCCCTCTCGCTCTGACTCCTCAGGCACTCCGACTCCAGCTTCGCCACCATGTCCAGGACGCGTATGCTCTCGCCCTCCTCCTCGCGTCCCTCCAGCGCATCCGGTCTTTCCGGCCGCTCCTCGGGGAACGGGGCCAGGTGTAGAGACCCCACCCTGGAGGTGGTCGTCGGGCCGGAGGTCCGTGGATGCAGCGGTTTTGTGCAGTCCCTCTGCGGCTTGTTGGCCCTCTGTTCCATGTAAGCCACCATCTCAACCACGGACAGAGTCTTTCCCTCACCCTCAGTTTCCTCCCAGTACGCGCCCCTCGACTCTGTGCTGGGCAGAGGGGTGGACTTGTGTTTCTGCTCGACTGCATGAATCTCCCTGGCTATGGGTTCTGGCTGCGGAGGCACAGACCCTGAGTCGACCTCTGACCTTGGCCCCATGAGCAACACCCGGCATATGCTCCTACGCAAGGTGTGGTTGCGCGACAGGCCGCCGCCGCTGCTGCAGTCCCTCTCGCTCTGCCTCTTCAGGCACTCCGACTCCAGCTTCGCCACCATGTCCAGGACACGCACGCTCTCGCCCTCCTCCTCTCGTCCCTCCAGTGCTTCTGGTCTTTCCGGCTGCTCCTCAGGGCATGGGGCCGGGTGTAAAGACCCCACCTTGGGGGTGGTCGCCGGGCCGGAGGTACGCGGACGCAGCGGTTTGGTGCACTCCACCTGCGGCTTCTTGGCCCTCTGTTCAATGTAAGCCACCATCTCAACCATGGACAGAGTCTTTTTCTCACCCTCACCCTCAGTTTCCTCCCGGTACGCGCCCCTCGACTCTGCGCTGGGCGGGGCCGTGGACTCGTGATACTGCTCGACTGCACGACTCTCCCTGACTATGGGTTCTGGCAGCGGAGGTGCAGACCCTGAGCCGACCTCTGACCCCAGCCCCGCGAGCAACACCCGGCGCACACTCCTCCGCAAGCGGTTGCCGCACGACAGGCCGCCGCCGCTGCAGCACTCCCTCTCGCTCTGCCTCTTCAGGCACTCCGACTCCAGCTTCGCCACCATGTCCAGGACGCGCACGCTCTCGCCCTCCTCCTCGCGTCCCTCCAGTGCTTCCACTCTTTCCGACCGCTCCTCAGGGCATGGGGCCGGGTGTAGAGACCCCACTCTGGAGGTGGTCGTCGGGCCGGAGGTACGCGGATGCAGCGGTTTGGTGCAGTCCACCTGCGGCTTGTTGGCCCTCTGTTCCATGTAGGCCACCATCTCCACCACGGACAGAGTCTTTCCCTCGCCCTCCCCTTCCCCGGCCTCTTGCTGCGCCCCTCTGCCCCCCTGCGAGAGACGCTCGGGGCAGCACCTCTTTTCTGGCTCGGCGGAGCGTTTCCTGTGCGTGGTCGTGGACCCCTCCACCTCCCAGCAGCTTTTGGCCTTCATGGAGACCGTCCGTGGGGTGGCGGGACCTACATCTGCTTTGATGCCTTCAGTGCTGAGGTTAGCCGGGGCGCTAGACTGGCCACACTGCTGCCCAGTGAAGATAGCGATCTTCTCCTTAGTGTTTCCAGGCTTGATGACGGCCCAGATATCCAGCTGCCCACCAGCGTCGTCGCACATGCCGTCTGCCTTCGATTCCAACTTCAGCTCCCGAAGGAATTTGGGATATGCCTTCAGGTGCATAGTTGAGATCCTAAAAGACAGAAATAAAAAAGTCAGTAATATGCATAAAATGAGTCGCAGTTACAGTTACACATCCAAGTGAAAAATAAATTTGGCATTAAAAATAATGTAAAAAACAGTAAGGAGTTGAGCGCGAAAAGTACTTAAGTCACATTTTCTTACACTATGAAGTAACCAAGGGAAAACCTCTTTTATAGTTACACGAGTTCGCTGCCTCAGTTTTCTCAAAATGGACATTTTGTTTTTGTGACTTATGTACCTTCAACACTGAGGTCTTCCAATTTCTTTTCCTCGCACCACTCATATTTCCACAATAAGAGTAATTTACATGCAGGCACACACACACACACACACACACACACACACACACACGCACACAAGATATGAAAGCCCTCAGTCAAGCGCAAATAAAAATGCACAACAAGGGCCCCAGAGCAGACCCTGGGACATTGTGCATTATGGCAATGAGCATCAAGTGCAAGATGGAGGCTCAGTGTTTTTTTGGATATCAAAAAATATGAGAACCCCACTTATTACACATTACTTAAGTCACCAGCGGGTCGGTTGCTTGGTTACGGCATGGCATAGTTCTGACCTGTGACCATTGATCTATATATAATCAGTCTCTAACAGGTGACGTAACTTTCGCAAAAGCCGCAGTGCATTTTGGGTCATGGCTCCATTTTGGTGGGTATAAACAAAACAGCGCGGACCAGGGGAGCGTTTCCCAAAGGACTGTCCATGCACAGTCAATGGGTCCAACTATGTAAGATGGCATCTGTGATTTCGCGAAACGAACTCCAGAGTTGGGGATTGCCTTTTGGAAGAGACATGGTACACCGGTGTTGCGGGAAAGGCTGCAACCGTAATTCAAACGGTAGAAAAGTTGTATTGCACTGGGACATCGTTCAGGCATCGCTATAATGTAAGTACATGCAAAGGACAGGGATGTTGCCAGCTGATTTTACCGGGGCTTCAGCTCAGGGTAATTTGAGCGCAGCCCAGGTTTGCCAAAATCATTGTTTCGCTATTTTATTTTGTTGTGCTTTCTATCCCTCGCAGCCTGTTAAAATGAGGGATTGCGAACACTACCTCTGGCTCTGACGAGGAGAAGCCGGGCGGGGCGGGGCTGGGCTGGGGGTGGGTGGAGAGCATAGGTGGAGAGAGGCGGGAGAAATTTTTTTTCCCCCCCAACTTGAGTTCCGGACGCCAACAGAACTCATTTGCATACAGCCAATCAGCGATCTTGTTCTGGACCACTGAAGGAGTGTCGTGAGACAGTGAAATTTTTCTGTCTTTACGAGCCTTACACCGACGCACGGTCTCTGAATCCCTGACTGCACAGTCCATACCCAGAATACTAAGATTACATCGTAGATGCCTGCCTTGCTCTCTGCAAAACAGTTGGCAAAATCATACGTCTAATACAAAGCAAAAGTTACACGCACATCGCGTATAGGTGCAAGGCTATCAAATAAAATGCGTAAATTGAGAAAGGAGAAGACGCCCGCACACTTACTCCAAGTCACCAAAGAAAACTTTATTAATTATAAAATGACAACGTTTCGATCCGACTTGGATCTTCGTCTGGTCAGAATTGCTGACCAGACGAAGATCCAAGTCGGATCGAAACGTTGTCATTTTATAATTAATAAAGTTTTCTTTGGTGACTTGGAGTAAGTGTGCAGGCGTCTTCTCCTTTCTCAAAATCATACGTCTAGCCTGCCATTTAGATCAATTAATTGTTATGACTGTATTTTTTCCAATATCCAAAGCTGGTAAAATGAGCTGGTTACAGTCAATGTAGTCTAGCAATACCCAACTCTCTGCTTTTTTATTAATAATAAACTAGTTAGTGACACCGAACAAAATCCAATGAATATAAAGTGTAAATAACCAAGATTGTGTCATCTTATTCTCGAAAATATGAATGCTCTGTAGGCCTATAGATTATTTTTATCCAGCCTCGCTACTGAAAATTATAAACATATCGGCAGGTTTGGCAAGTGGTGTTGATGAATTGTATTCGCACTTTGCTGTCGGCTGTTAATATAGGTTTTTGCGATTAAGGTGCTTTCTTTCTGCATCATAGAAACAAAATCTTAAGTATACGGATATGCACAGGCAGAGCGGTGTGATACAGCCTTATGATTTTATATTTTGAATGAGGTTTTGAATAATTCTTTGTGTCCTTGAAAAGGCGGTGGCCTTTTCCAAACCTGCCAATTATTTTTGTTGTTTCTAGCTAGGATTGATAAAAATCATCTGTTCAGAGCATTAATATTTTCTAGAAGAAGCTGACGCGATCTCACTTATTTTTATATTATTACGCTCGGGGCAGCACCTCTTGTCTGGCTCGGCAGAGCCTTTCCTGCGCGTGGCCGTGGACTCCTCGACCTCCGAGCAGCCTTTGGCCTTCATGGAGACCATCCGTGGGTTGGCGGGACCTACATCTGCTCTGATGCCTTCAGTGCTGAGGTTGGCCAGGGCGCTAGACTGGCCACACTGCTGCCCAGTGAAGATGCCAATCTTCTTCTTGGTGTTTCCAGGCTTGATGACGGCCCAGATATCCAGCTGCCTGTCAGCGTTGTCGCACATGCCGTCCGCATTCGACTCCAACTTCAGCTCCTTCTGGAATTTGGGATATGGCTTCAGGTGCATAGTTGAAAACCTAAAAGACAGAAATAAAAAAGTCAGTAATATGCATAAACACTCCACATGATTCGCAGTTACAGTTACACATCCAAGTGAAAAATAAATTTGGCCTTAAAAATAATGTAAAAAACAATACAGGAGTTGAGCGCTAAAAGTACTTAAGTCACATTTTCTCACACTATGAAGTAACCAAGGGAAAACGTCTTTTACAGTTACACGAGTTCGCTGCCTCAGTTTTCTCAAAATGGACATTTTGTGACTAATGTACCTTCAGCACTGAGGTCTTCCAATTTCTTTTCCTCGCACCACTCATATTTCCACAATAAGAGTAATTTACAGGCAGGCACACACACACACACACACACGCACACACACATGTACACATGTACAGATATGAAAGCCCTCAGTAAAGCACAAATAAAAATGCACAACATTGGCCCCAGAGCAGACCCTGGGACAGCAGTAGCCACAGTCGCAGCTACTGCCATTGAGCACCTCCAGGACCGACCAACAAGCGGAGGACACCAGGGAAATGCGACTGACCCAAAGGACTGCCCTGAGTGGCGAAAGGCACCGTGCACCTTTACCAAAGACTAAGCGGAGAGGGAAAGACCACCCTACCCACCCAACTACAGCCCTGTGACCCTCATGAGGGACATAACCCCCGAATATCAATTTTATTTGGTTAATTTTAGATCAACTCCGCAGACTGTATGCTGACATGAAATACTTCTAGGAGAAGTGCTGAACAGTTAAGTCACAACCACAGAGGCTTGGTCCACCGCCTAGAAAAGTTTTAGTGCTCTGGGACATCGTTTGGGCATGGCGATAATGCGAATACAAGCAAAGGACATTCCAATCAAACGCCGGGTCACTGAAAAAATAATCATATTTAGCCATTTTGTCCATCTTCTGCCACCCGCGAAATTCGGTCTTTCTCCTGTCATTCCAACACTCACACTGACAGCAGCGCAAGATACTGGCTATTAAGACCACTTCCCAAGCTTCATCAACACACAACACGCAACCTAAGAGAATTTCATTACCTCCATAACTTCGTAAATTTGCCACACTTTGCGGCTGCCGACTGTAATTCGGCATTTTTTCTTTTTTTGTTCCTTTCACCGGTCGGCATCGTGATCGGAGTTAAAAATAGAGGAGATACATCAATTATTCAAGTATAATTCCGCGCCCACGATCGCAAGAAAACGGCTAAAATGACAGCTGTAAATACCAGTGGCGGTTCGTGGGACGTCACAAAGGGAAGCCAAAACCTCGCCCTTCGAAGCTTAATGACTTTAACCTTTCGGAGTTTACTTTTCTTGATCATCAGTCGCTCACATGAATTGTTATACGGACAATCAATTGAGTCATTCTAAGTCAAAATTCATTTTCTATAGCATTGCTATACATTGCACCACGAAATTATGAGGGATTTTCTTTCACACATAAATTATGACATAAATTCCCATTGGCCTACGTCTTTACAAATTCCGCCAAGTACCGCATGAAACGGCATTGATTCCCAAATCGATTAGTGAGGCTCATAACCCTGTGCATCATCGCATTCTTTACTTCTATGTTAAGATTGTAGAAAACGGACTGTCGTGGCTTCTTACGAAAGAAGATTCGCAAACTAGTTTATAAAGACGTTGGCCTATTTATAATTTGCGTCATCATTTGCTGTAGGAAATAAATAAGACTGTCCTATCAATTCGTATGAGCAACTGCTGATCAAGAAAAAAAACTGCGAAATGTTGAAGTCATTAAACTTTGAAGGGCGAGGTTTTGGCTTCCCTTTGTTACGGCTGATAAACCGTATCTGGTAAAAACGGGAAATGCTGTGTGATTTATTTTGGGTAGGTGTTTTGGAAGAGGGGCTCTTACGGCAATGCGGGGAAAGAGCGCGGCATCTACTGCCGTGAACTGGGGCTTTTATAGGTGGGCAGCACGGCAAACAGGCCGCCGCGAAATTCAAGCCCTGACATTGTCTCCTCATCATTTTAACTGTAAGTGGAGTCCTGCCCGCATTTAACCGCGGTTTAGGCATAACATGCACTGAACTCCGCGGTAAACTTAGGTCTTTCGTAAAATTACAGTTTAAATTACTGGCAAAAAGGAGCCATTTAATTACCTCGAAAAAAGGCTTCGTTTATTGTTAATTATGATTAGCAGAAACTGAAACTGGCGCGGGCGGTTTCACTTACATTCTTTAGTTTTGAGACTTCTTCATCCCAGTTGGGGCAACACGCAGTATTATCCTGTATAAATGAATGTAACAAGTAGGTATGAACACTTCAGAATTAAGTTTTTCCGATCTTAATACTCAAAGCATACATATAAATTCATATGTGTATACTAGCACTCTGCCTGTGGGGATTCACGAGTTCTATGTAACTTCGTGCAGCATTATTATGCCATCACATGCACTTCTATGACGTCATCACGTTGCCATGGTGTTTCCATAAACACCAAGGTGGCTGTCACTCTGAGCTAACATTCCACGCTCAGTGGAACACGAAGGTGCCTGCAAGATGGGGCAAAATAGCGTCGCTCACATTACACCCTGTCCTAACTGGATGCAAAGCCACACAGCTGCTATGCAGCGTTTAGAGCCGGACGCCCGTTTCTATTTTAACTTTGGCTTGCGTTGCGTTGACAGCACCATGGATGAGGGGCAGCCAATTTGGTTGAAATGAGGAGCCATCTGTATGATACCTCCTTATTTCACAACAAAAACGTCAATAAGGTGGAAGCTGGCTGGAGGGAGTCCGCCCAGGAGCTTACAGTCTTTGGTATTAAAAATTAATTAGCCTAATATCAAACTTGTTTTCTGTTTAGAAAGTACAAACATAGGAAGCAAGTACTCGCCCATCTTTTAACCGAGTAGTTACGTATCCTCCAGTCTGATGTCGAGCCCACAGCTGATGTGTTTCCATGACAACAGACGCACATATTCAACGGATTCAGTGTGGACATGTGACGCGATTGTTGGACTCTCGGTCGCGTCGCATTCAGTTAGGACACTTATTGCAGCAGATTACTTGTCGCTTTCCCTTGCGGCCTGGCATCTGTTTTTTGGGATTCAGGACTCCTGTGAATGAATTGGCTTGGGTTCAAAAGCGGAATCCCCTGGAGAGGACAAAGGGGGAATGTCCCTGTATGTACAACTCCTAAAAAAGTAAATAAAGGGAACACTAAAATAACACATCCTAGATTTAAATGAATGAAATATTCTTATTAAATACTTTGTTCTTCAAATAGTTGAATGTGCTGACAACAAAATCACACAAAAATTATCAATGGAAATCAAATTTATTAACCCATGTAGGTCTAGATTTGGATTCACACTCAAAATTAAAGTGGAAAAAAAAAACACACTACAGGCTGATCCAACTTTGATGTAATGTCCTTAAAACAAGTCAAAATGAGGCTCAGTTGTGTGGCCTCCACGAGCCCATATAACCTCCCTACAACGCCTGGGCATGTTCTGATAAGGTGGCGGATGGTCTCCTGAGGGATCTCCTCCCAGACTTGGACTAAAGCATCCGCCAACTCCTGGACAGTCTGTGGTGCAACGTGGCATTGGTGGATGGAGCGAGACATGATGTCCCAGATGTGCTACATTGGATTCAGGTCTGGGGAACGGGCGGGCCAGTCCATAGCATCAATGCCTTCGTCTTGCAGGAACTGCTGACATTGTCAGGCACATGAGGTCTAGCATTGGGTTGCATTAGGAGGAACCAAGGGCAAACCACACCAGCATATGGTCTCACAAGGTGTCTGAGGATCTCATCTCGGTACCTAATGGCAGTCAGGCTACCTCTGGCGAGCACATGGAGGGATGTACAACCCCCCAAAGAAATGCCACCCTACACCATTACTTACCCATTGCCAAACCGGTCATGCTGGAGGATGCAAGCAGCAGAATGTTCTCCACGGCGTCTCCAGACTCTGTCACGTCTGTCACATGTGCTCAGTGTGAACCTGCTTTCATCCGAACAACGACGGAAGTTAGCTTTGAACTAACATGGTACGATGCATCGTTAAACTAACGAACATCAGAGGAACGATGGTTTCCCAAAACCTTCGTACCTTGTTCGCACCACAGTAGTCTGAACCGTGTTGGTTTGAACGACGTTAGTTTGAACCATGATAGTTTGAGCGATTGTCGCTCGAACAACAATGTTACCAGGAGCATTCCGATCTGATTTTCACCCCGGGAAGCTTGAAAACTTGGTATTTGTGCCTAAATACGGCAGTTGTGATCGATATTACAATACTGATTTGTCTTTTTGGCATATTATTTTGTATAATATATTTCAGTGCATTTAACGAGATGAGCTTCACCAGCGAATACAACATTTTAAGATTCATTAATTATTAACATTCTTAACAGTTATATTTAAATACTAAGCTTCCCAATATGATGCAAATTTTGTGGTGTTGCGGATAAATTCAACCACATGTAATAGCGCAAACTTAATAGACTGAGGGTTCGACTCCCACAGCCAAAGATAGCTTTTTCTTTTTTTTTCCCCACGCTGTCTTTTTATTCTTGGTAACGTGTGCTCAGATGAACAAGTGATCATTAAATTTAGATGATTTGTGTGTCACGTTGTCTCTTTTGATATTTGTAGTAAATATTAATTTAAGGTCACCCACCTTATTTATGGGCGTAGAAATACACACACATAGACAAAAATGGAATATAAAAAGTAAACATTTTTATTTCTTTTTCCTAACTTAAAAATTATTCCATTGACTCAAAGAACAAAAAATGGCATAAGACCACAGAAAAAATATATTCTGAGGGCCACGGATGGAAATGCAGTGCAGTGGATATGAGAGGGGTGATGGAGGGATTGCCAGCTAGACATTACTAAGGAGAGCAGCAGCTCTAAGGAGTGCACTACAGAGGACTGGTGTGGGAGCTCCGGTCTGTCAGACTCCTCTTACTCCTGAGGAGAGTTTTGTCCATGCTAAGCCCAGAGGTGCTGGTGGGAGTCCCAGGGGTAAAGGTATCTGTGGTGCACAATTCCCCCCTCTGCCCACTTCCTCTAAGCCCATTTACGCCTGTTGCCCTTGCAGTTTGATTCCCAGGGCCTCCCCAACATTGGGCACCCACACGCAGGACCCCTCAACATTGGCCATCCTCTTACTGGGCCACTCCACATTGGGCCCCCTCTGGCATGGCCTTCTGTGTCTCAGGGCCACTCTTTCCCCTGAGTCTCCAGAATCCTCTCAGACTTGCAGTTCGTCTACGTCCTGCACAGCATGGCAGTCACAACAAATGTCCAGCTCCCTGAAGATCAGGCTCTCTCTGTAAAGGATGCTGAGGATGACCGTGCATCCCACAGACCACAAGGAATGACAAGTGTTATGCAAAAAGACCTCCGTCTCCCCCACCCCCTTTCTTTTTATCAACTTTCCCATCCACTGTCTCATATATATTTCTACAATGCTCACAGTTGCAAGTGGGCAAACAACATCCTCTCCTATCGATACATAAAAATACATTAAGGTGAACAGCGAGATCATATGTTCTTCCTCTGACAAGCAACACGAAGTCACAAGCTTTACAGATTTACTCAACAATACTACCGTCTTGAACCATGATCCCGTAAAGCAGGCTAATTAACCATCTCCCGCACTAATGACAGCGGGAAAAAACAAGTGTTGAATTACTAGACTAGCATAGTTAATCGTTGCCGAACATTAAAGTTTCTTTGCTAACGCATGCGAAGGCTACAAGAGATAATTCGAGAGATCCAACCATAGGCCCACTCACAAAAAGTGTTTTTCCCGAGTAGCAACATTTTTAAATCACTGCGCTGATGTTATACATGTTTGTACAGCAAGATCATCGAACATTTTAAGCTACTGACCTTATGTTTACCTGTTGTGTACTGCATTTTCCGACGCAATCACCTGGAACTTAGCTTCTAACTACAGCTGGGGAGCAGAAGTTAGAACTACACAACTTAACGACAGTGCAAACTGCGTTCGAACTGCGGTTTTGGGGAACACCTGCGTCGTTTAACGATGGTTCGCACTACGTAAGTTACCTTGATAGTTCGAACGATGGTTTTGGGACACACTGGCGGTGCAACTACATAGTTCAAACTATGTAAGTTGCTAACTTACTTAGCAACTACACTTTTGGGAAAGGCACCCCTGCACGGTGTTAGGCTGTAAGCACAACCCCCACCTGTGGACGTCGGGTCCTCATACCATCCTCATGGAGTCGGTTTGACAGGTTTGAACAGACACATGCACATTTGTGGCCTGCTGGAGGTCATTTTGCAGGGCTCTGGCAGTGCTCCTCCTGTTCCTCCTTGCACAAAGGCGGAGGTAGTGGTCCTGCTGCTGGGTTGTTGCCCTCCTACGGCCTCCTCCACATCTCCTGATGTACTGGCCTGTTTCCTGGTCGCGCCTCAATGCACAGAAACAGCAAACCTTCCTGCCACAGCTCACATTGATGTGCCATCCTGGATGAGCTGCACTACCTGAGCCACTTGTGTGGGTTGTAGAGTTCGTTTCATGCTACCACTAGAGTGAAAGCACCGCCAGCAATCAAAAGTGACTAAAACATCAGCTAGAAAGCATAGGAACTGAGAAGTGGTCTGTGGTCACCACCTGCAAAACCACTCCTTTATTGGGGGTGTCTTGCTAATTGCCCATAATTTCCACCTGGGTCATTCCATGTCAAATCAATCAATTTTCTCAAAAGTAAAAAAGTTGATGTCTCAGAATTTTTTCAAATTTTAACCAGTTATTTTGGCTGCTACAAAATGAAAAAAAAAGAAATTTTTACTTTATCTGAGAACGATTTTGTTGGTCTCTTTTGGCCTGTTATATTTTACTTACATAGTTCAAATTGCTGCCATATATTGTTAGACACCCTGACTACCACTCTGTAGTTCATGGAGCAAGTAACTATCATACTTTGTCTATTATTGACCCTTCAAATTTCAAATTTTGCCATTTTTGCTCAATTTTGGGGCCAAAAATGAAGATGTGAGACAGGTCCTAGGATCACCAAATTTGGTCTGTACACAGATCTTAAGTGTTGAAAAAACATATTAAAATTCTTGGATGGTGTTCTGTCCCATTCAGATTTTATTGCAAGTTGAAAATACAGTTTTATTTTTTTTCAATAATCGGATTTGCAATATCTGTCATTTTATGCACTTTTCATACATTTCAAGCCCCTGTCAACCGCAGTTGACTGCAAAGAATGTCCTGAATGGGATTTGCTACCCTGGCAGGGCTTCTACCATTATCATACTGATATTAGGCCATTATGTCCCCATTGTAACACCATACAGTTTTGCACTTGTAGAAATAGCTGCTGACATCAGCAATAATCCACCGTGCAGTGTGCGTAGTTCAGAGATCAGGTACATATGGTGTGGTGCTGCGGAGCCGAAAGTGAACATGTATAAATGGCATCTTTAAACCCGTGTACTTTGGGATCATCCCTTGGTGAAGCTGAGAAATGCCATCAGCTGCTATATGTGAGAAATTCTGGACTGATATTATGGACAAGTTTGCCTCCAGCAGAGCAGTTTGATCCTGAAAAGAGCGCTCTGCTCGTCACTGAATTGGGCGGAATTGTGATAATTTTTCTGTGAATGTGGACACTTGTCCCAATCGCCAAAATTCCCAGGGGCTGTTGATGTTGCCAAATGAGTTGGCAAAGTAGTCAATGGTTTACTAACCCGTAGAGTGCTGAATAAATTTTCAAAGAATTAAAAATGTAATTATCCTGATCTGTTGAAAATCTATCATGGGGCAACTTGTTTAAAAGAGCTTCCCTTCGAGAGCTCTTTTAAACAAATTACCCCATGATAGGTTTTCAACAGCGTTTGATTTTGATATCTTACATCATTGGGAAACTAGTTACCTAGGGGCTCATAGAGTTAATGTAAAAACAATGCGAAACGAATTGAATGCAGAGTGAAGTTTTTTGAAGCCCACAAGTATTTTAAATCAAGGAAATAAAAATTTGTAAATCAGACATGCGAGGGTGTGCGCGCGCGCGCGCGCATGTATGTATGGTATGTTTACTGTAATTTGCGTTCGACAGCGAGTTTTGCGGGGAGAATCTCAATAGGTACAGGTTCACCCGGGCCATCACCAAGCCGAATACCAACACCCTGCACCTCAGCTCTTACTCTCTGTGCCTTCTCCCATTTAATGGTAAAATGCTGTCAAGTCTGACTATTACTTGGGCAGCCTGCAGGGGTCCCGAGTCTACGTCTTCCGTTTCTTCTATCAATTTATCCATCATCTATATTGTGATTTGGAAATTACCCAGAAGCCTTTTAGCTATAATCAGGGCTTTGCACGTCCTGATTATGGGGCTACGCACGAGGTCACTCAAGTGTTCGCCTACTTGGCCTCTTGTTTACAAATGTTCACACCTCTGTACGCCACCACAATGGATTTTAAAAGAAATGAACGAGATGAGCTTAGTGTTGGCAAAGGGTTTTGCTGTAAACTGGATTTGCAACTTTTTATGGGTTGCCTCCCCAGTTTTAGGGGCTCAGAAGTAATTGGACACTTGGACTTTGTTGTGAATCCATTTAATTCACTGCCTTCAGTCTGGAACACCGATTTCTCCAGACATTCTCTCCTTCTCTGGTGACACTAATGGTGCGATCAGGAACCAGTCTGAGAACCAGGCAATGCAGTAGAACTTGCTTTATTAATAAAGGGGGAGGACCCCCGCAGGGCAGAAGGCAAAAGTACAAAGTCCAAAATCCAAATCCAGTTGGACAAAAATAGGATCAAAAACCAGGGCTGCAATCACAGTAATCGTAGTCAGACAGAAATGGGTCTGGTTCACAGGAAATGGTATATCAGAGAAGCAAAGCCAGAATCCAATGGGCGTAATCCGAATCGTTACCGGGGCAACAAACAGATCTCGTGGTCGAGCAGAAAAAGATCAAAACACACAGATGCAACAATTAATCCAAAACGGCAAACCAAAAATCAGAAGTAAGGCAATACAGTCAGAATCAAAAACTCAATGAATTACAAGGCAAGAGAATAAAAGCACAGGGAACAATCTGACAGAGAATGGCTGTGAAAAGACACCTAATATACACTTCTGGGACGATCACATGGGGAGAATCACAGGTGCAGGGAGTCAGACTGATTACAAGGGGAAGGCACATGAGGAAGAGCCTAATCACATGAAATTGGCCAAAGCCACAACGCGGACAGGGAACACGAGACATTCCTATAACAAACATACGGCTCTAGTCACAGAGTTTCTAACGTGCATAGATAATGAGAAACAGGACAGCGCGATCAGGTGTGAGCTTTCTCAGAAAATGCAGCAAAGGTAATCTGGGAGAGACAAGAGGCGGAGACTAGAACAGGGCGAGTGCTGAAAGCTTGTTAATCAATTAGTAAGTGCAACAATACAAATCCTTGGTGCTCGTTAGTAAGTTAGTATTATATACAAGGTTAGTTGTTGTTAGTAATCTCAGAGGAAAATAATAAACTGTTAGTATTGTTAGTAGATAGAAAAGAAGAGTGAAGCCAGTAAACGAGATTGGAAGGAAGATTGAAAACCAGAATCCCATAAATCACCCAAAGAGTGAAAGACAAGACTGGGGCTGAGTGTAATGACAAGACGTGAGACCAGACGGGGGAGACAAAGTGCAAAGTAAAATGGAAAACATGAACCGGAATATGATATGGCAAAATGTAAAACATGGAAAAGTAAAGTAAGACTGAACATGACAAATCAAGGTAACCAAATCACAATATATAATACAAAGAATAGTCAGACACTGCAAAAATACCAAAACCAGAAGAGCAGTCAAGATAATCAGGGAGACATGGACAAGGCAGAGCAGAATCACAACAGACGCTTAAATAATTGGTTGTTTTGGTAGCACCTTATGTTTTTCGCCACTTCTCTGATGGGTTTGTTTTGATTTTTCAGCGTGATAATGGCTTGTTTCACCAGCTGTTACAGCCCTTTGGACTTCACATTGAAATTTAATGGCAATAGATTCCTAACTTTGGACCTTTTCTGTTTACTTGTAAAGTAAGTTATGAGGAATTGACACCCATCAGCTCTTGGAACAGCTGTGCAGCCAATTCTCCAATTAATTTTGGTCCCTTAAATTCCAACACCGATCCCTAGATTTGTATGCAAATACATTAAAATATAAGTCTGCAATTTGAGTTCATATTCCATAGTTAATACAAAATCTGATACGCGAAAGTAGACAACGAAAATAATTTTCAGTGTCCAAAAATATATGAACCCCATGATACCTTTACTCTTCTCTTACGTGTGGCTGGTGAGCCAAATTCACACCATGTTCAAACGCATATGTTTCGCAGCTCCGGGAAGCCAAAATAAGATAATTAGACCAGACGCAGACTGTGCATTTACAGCAGGTGCGAATGCTGCACGTTGCCTAACTGTGTGATGTGAAGCCTCTGCTCTGTCTGAACTGCATTCTATTGCATGTAATGATTTACTTAAACATACCGTTGGAAGTTTACATTCACTTCAGCCAACGCATTTAAACTTTTTCATAATTCCTTACACTCAATCCTAGTGATTATTTACCTTTCTTAGGTCAGTTTGGATCACTCCTTTATTACATCTGCCAAGGAAGTTATGTGTTAGGCAGCATTTGTCTGTTTGTTTGTTTGTTTGTTTGTTTGTTAGCTGGATAGATAACTCAAAGTAATGCACCGATTTTGATAAAATTTTCGGAGAAGGTGGGTATTAAGTCAAGGTACAGGTGATTAGATTTTGGCATATCTACGCCATAGTACAGTTGAGATATACGCCGAAGTTCAAGATTTCAAGTCTTTCCAATGGGCCGGAGTTCCGATCGCCATGCTTTTGGGTTTTGCTGTCCCCTGGCGGAGGTCTGCACTCTATGAGTGCTTTTCTCGTTATTAAAATGTGAAATTTCAGAACAATAGTAGGGATAATGATTAATTTCAGTTTTTATTTCTTTTGTCACATTCCAATTGGGTCAGGAGATTACAAACACTTCCTTAGTATCGGGTAGTATTGCCTTTCCCTCAACTTGGCTCAGATGTTTTGGGTGGCTTTTCACGAGCTTCACACAAACATTTCCTGGAATTTTGGCCCATCCCTTCTGACAGAATCGATGTAACCGAGTCCAGTTTGTAGGCCTCTTTGCTCTCACATGCTTCTCCAGTTCTGCTCACAAATATTCCTTTGGACTGAGATCAGGGCCGTGTGATGACCCCTCCAGTCCAGTACCTTGGCTTTTTTTTATCCTTAAAGCAGCATTACACAACTACTTGACTTGGGATCAAAAAGTCCTGGGATCGAGTCGTTGCCATGGCCTTTGCGGTGTGTTCTGGGGCAAAACACTTCACACCCACACTGCCTCACTCCACCCAGGTGTACAAATGGGTAACAGCAAATGGTCAGGGAAACCTGACCCAGAGCTGGGGGAGCAGATGGACGGGCATCCCATCCAGGGGGAGCAGTGATACTCCTAGTCGCCTCATGCCACCGAAACCGGGGTTAAGCACCAGCCTGATGGGCCACTAGGCTCGGAACAGACTTGCTTCTCTCTAGAAATAACGGCTTCAAAATGATGGTACACAGACCACTAACACTCACCAATAATGAGAATGGCCCACCTCATAGTTGTCCTGCATCCGAAATCCTGTACTTGCACTATGAAACTCAGGATGATCAGATACAATCACTAATGAGAAGTGCGTAATGCTTTACGGCACGACATCACAAACCATTAACCACGGGTCTTCAGCTAGCTGTTAGAAGCCAGAAGTTGTTTTGGAGCTAACATTACATTGGAGTGGAGCGAGTTAGATTTGCGATTCCACGTTTTCATTTTCCCCAGTGACGCAGTCTTAGTCGGGATATTCTTGCCACTTCTGAAAGTTGCTAAGGACATGTCCTGACCAGACCTAAGAAAATCTACACCTATTTATGCAGCAAACGCAGAGCATTAGCAACCTTTTACAAGGACATCAGAGTTTTACATTTGATGCAGGCAACCACCAAGAAAAGAAGTTCTTTTTTTTTGTAACTCCCGTTCAGAAACTATTACAGCATTGCGAGAATTTTTTTTTAACGAAACTTTAGCAGCTATTGCTCATTCTCCATATGGATAAGAGTCAGTCCTGCACTCATCAGACAACTTTCTGTAATATGTGGGTGAAAGTGCATTTGGGTGAAGATGAAATTGAGGTTTCTGGTTTAAGAGAATGTACACAAAATGCTAACTGTGGTGTATTTCTGGATCTTTCTGTCAGCATGTTGATGGCGAGCTACTGCACCCCCACCACACCCTCAGGAACATCATGTTTCTGGTTTCCCCCAACAACACGAACCTGGGCAGGTAAGAGGGTCTTAAATACACGTTTCTGCCAGTAAGGAATGAGTCCAGTCCGTGATTCATTTACGGTGCCGTGAAGAAGTATTTCTGCCCTCCTGATTTCCACTGTTGTTGCAAACTTCTCTTCATATGAACGTACTGTTTGACATTGAGAACATAAGGAAGCCAAACAGGTTTTAAATGAACATTTTCATTCACTGAAGGAAAAAAAATTATCCAAGACCTGTATTTCCCATGCAAACAAAGTTATTGCTCAACTTGACAAATGGTTGTGCTTCCTGCAGCAGCAATGACTGCAAAAATGCGTCAGATCACTGGATATCAATTTTCACATCACCGTGTAGAAATTCTGGCCTAATCTTATTTCCAGAATTGCTTTAATTCAGCCGTACATGTGAGTTTTTTGTGTCACCTTTAAGGTCTTGCCCCAGCATCTCAATGAGGGTCAAGTCAGGTTTTGGCGCTCGATCTTAATTATAGGCCATTCAATGGTGGACCTTGCATTACGGCGAGGAACATTGGTGCAAATCTAGGTTGCATTTGAGCTTGTGACTGGACATTGGTGAACTGGTGACTGGACATTCTTATTCAGGATATCTTGTTTTGAGAGCAGAATTCATGGAGCTGTTGATAATGGGCAGCAGCAAGGCTGCTGTAAATCATCACAGCGCCACCACCATGTTTCACTGTTTACATGATGTTCTTATTGCAGAATGTTGTTAGTTTCACACCAGATTTAATGGGATCCATGTATTTCACTAAGTTCCAATTTCAACCACTTGGTCGTCTATTCCTAATGGCTGGGTATCATCAAGGTTTTTTTTTTGCAAATCTGAGACGAGCCTTTATATCCTCTGTGTTAGCAGTGGTTTTTGCATTTTGGCTCTTCAGTGGATGCCATTTTGCCCAGGTTCTTTATTTAAGTCTAATTGTGAACACTGACGAGCAAAGCCTCAAGTTCCTCAAATTTTGGCCTTGGTTCTTATGATACTTCCCAGTTGAGTCATTGATGCGCACTTGGAGGAATTTCCACTGGCTAATTCATCTGAGGAATTTTCTCCACCGTTTCAAAATTTTTTTATTTGGAGATATCACTGGAGTTTAAGAGCCTAGGAAATTGCTTTGAGTCTTTTATATTTAATTTCAATGGTTTCAGATTGAAAAAGTGAGGTGCAATTCCGCCAATTAGTAAACCTAATTTTCAAAATGGCGCTACACATCTCTGTAATACTACATTTTAAAGGTTTATAACCCTATTTTCAAAACCAATGAGTAAACCTGAGTGGAAGATGTAGCTATATTTAGATAAATATCAGTGTTTTTGTAAGATGGAATAGAGGAGTCTGGATATCCCTGATTGATGCGTATTTAAATAATTGTATTTTTTTCTATCCAAGATCATCATTGTTGCAAATTTTGTTGCAGTGATTTTTACATAAGGCCCTAGTATTTATTGCATTGATAAAAAATGAGTTTGATTTAAAATAAAAAATTAATTTGCATACAAAGTACACACACTTTTCACATGTACGCCCGATACCAAAAATGATTCTTTATAATTGTCCCATCAGTATAGAACCGTCAAACTAATTTGATATCCTGGCTTAAATGTGCATACAGTATAATCTCTTTATTATAATGGACTAATTTATTGTCATCAGCTATTTGCAACATGCTGGGAATACTGGTGTGTAATTTTGTACGTCCGCCACCACAGTTTCCGACAGTTTCAAGCTCATGGACACTGTAACTGGTAGCAAGAATGGGTATTACTTTCATGCCATCATTTCTGGAATTGGAGGAAAGCATTTCATAGGGATAGGAAGAGGAATAGGACCTGATCAGCTGCCATGATAGCTGGAATAGGAACTATGTTGTGCGATTGTACTGGAGGGAAATTTGATTTTGAAATTCCACAGATTTTAAGACACTGGACTTATAAAAAGGTCAGTACAAGGAAGTGAAAGTGTCCAAATTGTTGGTTATAACTCATGGCATATGAACTTCTGGTAGCTATGTGGAATTCTAGGTCGTTCGGGGCTTCGCGGTGCGTTCTCCGATCGCGTATTGCAACTCTGCTAGATTGCGCTACGGTTGTCAAAATGGGTGTGTTTACACATTGGCACACAAGTGCCATTTTAAATTTTTCGATTTGATAAACGGGAACCAACTGAATTTTTCATGCAAATATTTTGTTTGAGTTCGTGCACACGAAAGCAACGATCGTTTTATTGAATGCAGGTAAAAGAAATCATTGAAACCTGTAATATATTAATTTTTATATATATCCTCATCATTGTGCTGAATGTGAGTGATAAATCAAGAAGTGAGTGATAATCGAGTCTCATCACAGTACACCTTTCTAAGCCTCGCTTATCCAGAAGTAAAAATGCAGTTTTGCTGACTTGGGGTGTGCATGTTAAAGCTGCTCATGTAAAAATAAAACTGTTTACTTCCAGTGCCATTACCAAAATGCAGGTAAGCACTCAACTGATTTCCAAAGTGAGAATTCCAAGTGAGAAATTGATTGAATTAATTTACTGAGCAAAGTATTATGTGCTCAATAGGGCAAACTGAATATTTGATACCAGCTGTGTTCAATTCCTGCAGTGTTGTTAATTTGTTGAGTTACCTTACTCATCTGCCAACTTGCCAAGGTTTGAAGTTGTGTTTGGTTCATTATATGGGGATCAATTTGGCTTAATATTATATTCAGACCCTGTACGTCTGATTCCAAAAAAGGTTTTTATATGTAATTTTCTTAGTCACCTAGTCATAAACCCACTAACAGAGGTTTGAATGTGGTATTTTGTTCATTAAGATATGATAAAGTTTAAAATATGTTTGTTGGAGACGAGGATCCAGTTAGCTTCTGTAGCCTACGTCCGACACCAAAAAATGGTTTTGTTACTTTTTTCGTAACCATACTCATAAATGTAGCCTACTTGTGGAGTTGAAGTTGTGGTATTTTGGTCATTTTATTTGATAAAGTTTAAAATACAAGTTAGAAATGAAGTCAGCAGCACAGCAGTCAGACGCCGTACGTCCGACACAAAAACATGTACGTCTGACACTATGTTTAGTGGTACATCACATGCCCATAATAAAAAGTATGGATTTCTTTATGTAATCCTGTTTTAGTGTACTGTCTTGGGGAATCAGTCATGGATTAATAATTTGATAAAGTATAAACACTTCACAGGGATCCTAAAACAAATCATGTACATGTCATTAAAGCCATTTGTCTGAGTACGTCTGACACTTGGGTATTTAGGAGCAACTTCTCCTACACTGTGATGAGGAGTTGTACCCCTGCAGACCAAATGACTGCCATAACCAGGTTGTGTAATCTGCCCAAATGACAGCCATCTCCTCACTTCACTGTGCTCTTAATTGACCTATGAATTGTCTGAAATGTACGCTGACACCATGGAACTGCCCTGAGACAAATAAGGATGTAACCATCCACTCAACTCTCGATTTGATACAATTGCCAATACTGAATTAGCGAGATTTTCCTCACATTTTTTAACAGACTGCGCTTGCAGGCAAATTATGACCTAAAAGATTCCTTGAATTATTTCTCAAACAAAAACACATTTCTGAGGTAGGGTGTGACTGCAAAACCAACTAAGCTATGAATGCATGTATAAAAACTAAAAAACATTTTTTTTCTTATCTCCAAAACATTAAAGACAATCCCCTTTAATGTTCTGTGGTGGGGTAAACTGCAGATCAACGCGCATGTCCTCTTAAACGTGCATCCGGGCATGACATCGAACAAGTGAATTCAAGAGTAGATCACGCCCTCTGCTGTTTAAAAACGGCACCGCGATTCGTTTTTAATCGTCGCACATTTCTGTCGATTTTTAACCGTTTTGCGATGCATCATTACATTTACACCCCAAGAGACGAATGGAGGAAATCATGAAGGGGCACATGCTGGGCACTGTTAATTTATTTATCTGCTTAAATTACTCCCAGATCATCTCAAATTTCACAGTGTTTATGTAATGGAAGAATGGATGGTTACGGGCTATTGCAACAATTACCAAGTCAAATACCCGCCATACTTTAGACTTCTAATTACTGAAGCCATCTTCAACCCTGATGGGGCTTGTTCCTGGCTTCAACATAGTTCTGTTAAAACAATGATGGCCAAATTGCCATGAGCAATTTATTTATTTTTTTGGGAGGGGTTAGACTTGGCAATATAAGCGTAAAGAGCAGCCTATGCGACTTGTGTGGGGTCAGTTTACTGTAGTATTGGGCAGATCCACACTGCAGTAAGGTAATACGTGCAAGTTAACGTAATGCCCGACATAAACTTACGGCAGAAATTGTGTGTTCTTGCGCAAGATTACGGCAAACAAACGGATCTGATTTAACGAAATGCTGCGCAAGGATGTGTAAGAAGGCGTCAAACTGAGGGTTTCGCAAAAGCTTGTGGAAGGTAGTGGGCGCGCAAAAATCTTCAAGCATGTTGGGGGGAAAAAGTAAACCACCCATCACGATGTATCTTTACGTTACAAAACACAGCATGCAGTAATCTCTATGAAACACCTATCAGTATAAAAAAAATATTCACCTCAAGCTAACAATTTATACGTTATTCACAAGTTTTTGTTTGTTTTTTTTAAGCATTTTAGAAAAAAATGTCCTCCATGGTGGATGCAGCTTCCCATACGAACACGTGACCACAGAGGTTCGCGGTTCTTTGTCCCTCGCAGATCGCTGCGGATTTGAATACCGAAGGGCAGGTTTATGTAAATTTAGGGAAGCTAAACTCCTCTTACGAAACTTCATTGCATCGTGGTGTTATGGCCCCAATATGTAATGACATTAACGACAGCAAAGGATGACAGACAAAAATTTTAAAACTTAAATACATTTAATCAACAAAAACAACTAACTAATCTACTGACTAATCTAATGACTAAGATTGATTAACAAGAAAAACAGAAATATTTACAGTCCCCTCTGGTTGGGCTCCTTGGTGATGTCCTGGGTGCGGAAAATGCTCTAACACAGGCAAAAATCCACTATAAGCTTCACAGGTCTTTAACAGAATGACAGGTCTGGTCACATGTATCCTTCTCCTTGCAATTTCTCTTACTACTTCACTGTCTCAATTCTCCCCTTATATACTGTTTTGCAGACCCCACCCACATTTAGACCTCTTTTTTATTTTCTGGGACTTGGCCCAGACATGCCCAGAACATGTCCAAACCTAGCTTCAGCCTGGGCTGAACAAAAAAAGGTAAATACAGCCATCTAGTGGCCTGTATTCACATCACAGTGGATGCGCCTTCTTAGTTGTACACGACAGACGTCAGCTGGACACGGACTCATCGAAAACGAACATTCAGGTCTTAGCCTCCCGACAGCAAGCTGACAGGAAAAAAAAGCTGCTTAACCAGAGATGCCCAAGTGCACTGATGATGGATATGAGAGAAGCAGGCTGTGAAAAGAGGAGATATTCAGGAAAATGAGTGCATTCAGGATAAACATCAGATAAAAGATCATATTAATGACCCCTGTACATTTCGTAAAATTATTAGAAGATGCTACCAAGAGCAAACTCTCTGTGCATGCCAGTTCGGGCAATTGTGTCAAGGGCGTTAATAAATTAAATTTCAAACCTGTTCCATGGGTATTTATGCTGCATAGCATGATCAACAACGTTGACCGTGTTAAAATGCCATCTTAAACTGGAATTTAATTTCAGAACTATTCACATATCAAATCTGGTGGCAGATTTTAACCGGTTGATATATTAGGAAACTACATGAGTGTACGTGAGCCTATTGTTCACGTGATCCTGTTTTTCTACGGTACTCAAACTACAAAATGCTATGATGTACTGCAATAATTGCGACTTTCCAAAGGTGACGTGACTTGCTTGTTTGGTGTTGTTACGGTATAAAGGTTTCGAGATTTTCCGGATCATTGATCTTGTCCCCACTGCCCATGTCTCTCCTTTAGGACCGGCTCGTTCGAGGTCAGCGCCGATCTGGAGGACTCGATAGAGTTTGTGGAGCCGGAGGCGGCGGGGCCGGCCGAGGAGAGTGGGGACGAGGCCGTGACGGACGAGGAGACGGACCTGGGCACTGATTGGGAGACTGTCCCCAGCCCGCGGTTTTGCAACATCCCCTCGCAGCCCATGGAGCTGTCCCAGAGCGCCGCCCTGCAGGCCTCCCAGCCCAACCCCAAAGCTGGCGGGATGATCTCCTCCGCCCTCCGTTACCTCCTGGTTCCGGGCCTACACCGGCCAGCGCTGAGGGGGGGGTGGGGCGAGCCTGCTGCTGCTCGCGAGGGGAGCTCCGTACAGCTGTGTATGCATGTGTGGGCTGGGGCTTTGGAGTTTTTTAAGTATAAAGTCTTTTTTTAATGGTTCTGATTTATGCAGATAGTTATTATATACACTTGTTTTTTTTCTTGGATTAAAAGACCTTTAAATGATCCGTAGGGACCACCGTCTGTTCAGAAACAGCTGTGCTGCCGATCGATTTTGTGTCATTGGGAGTGGCGGTGTTATTTTGCAAAGCCCTGGCAAAATTCTCAGATTCAGCATTTTAAAATGATCCATGTTGCGGACACACGTATTTTCCTTTTTTTTTTTTTTAATTGCTGCTTTTAAAGAAAATGAGGTGAATTGGGATAGGCAGCGGCAAACGAAATTACTAATGGTTTTCTGTGTGTGTGTGTGTGTGTTTGTGTGTGTGTGTGTGCGCACGCGCCTGGATGCTTGCGCAAGAGGAACAGCGCCGATGATGTCATTTACCCACTCAGGATGGCTTCACGTCAGGTGAAGGGGGAATGTACTTGTTGGGATTCTGTTATCTGCCCATTCCTTGTTTAAGTTCTGTGCCTGGCCTTAGGCCAGAGGTGGGCAGCGACGGCCGTATCTGTCCCTGGTTTTCACACCAACGTCTGGTCTTTAATTAGTTGATTGTCTCAATTAGCCAAACCTTTTATGAAATATGACGTTTCATGCGCATTTCTTTAAATTATCATGAAACTACAAAGACTAGTCTTATCTCCCTTCATAAAACATTTTCCTTTGATCGAATCATTGCGAAAATCTATATTTCTGCATGCTATCAATTGACTCAATTAGTCAGGGTAATTGACAGGAATAAAAACCTGCATACACACCGGCCCTCCAGGACCGTGATTGCCAACCCCTGCCTTAGGCCATGATTCTGATTGACCCATGCATTCTTGTCCTTAGCTCATGTCTGACTATTCTTAGGATTATGTATTGTGTATTGGTATTTTGGATTTTCATGTTTTATCATTTTCCATGTTTTAGTTATTCATAGATTTCATGCCATGTTTCCATGCTTTGCACTTTGTCTCCCCTGTCTTGTCATGTGTGTATCTTTGCTCACGGTCCCTTGTCTTGTGTGCCACTCATTCAGGTGATTTATTGGTTTCTGGGTTTCAATCTTCCTTCATTATCTCGTGTTCTTCCTTCCTCTCTCTTTTACTATCTACTAACCCATCCTAACAGTCTGTTGTTTTTGCTTAATTACTAACCCATATTAACATTGTATATTTTTACTGACTTACTAACATGCAGTCGGGATTGTATAGCTGCACATACTAATTGACTAACGATCTCTCAGCAGTCGCCCAATTCAAGTCTCCGCCTCCTTGCCTATCCCTAATTATCTCTGCTGCAGTTTTCTGTGGATCTCCACTTGTACTTTATACTTTCCTTTCTTTCATCTATACACTTTAGTACTCCTTGACTGGAGCTGTTGTTTTGTACATAGGTTTGTCTTGTGATCCCTGTCTGCGTTTTGGCTTTTGCCAAATTCATGTAATTAGATTTTCTCCTCATGTGTCACCCCTGATTATTGTATCATTGATTGCACCTGCTTCTCCCTGGTCATGGGTTCACCCCGGAAGTGTATTTAAGATGTCTGTTTATGCCCTTCTAGTGTCAGATCGTTCTTCCTAGTTTCCTGTGCCATGTTTGTGTTCCGCCTCGATGCTTCGTGATTTCTGACTGGACCGCCTGACTACGAGCTTTGCATATTCCCTGTATTGTACTGCATTCTTGTGTATCGACCTCTTTTTGCCTGACTACGGATTTTGTGATTGGTGCCCTGGTTTTGACTCTGGATTACGCCCATTGTTTTTGGATTGCGGACATTGTACTGTTGCCAGCTCTGTTGGGGGTGGGGTTTCCCCCTTCAGAAATAAAGCCTCCTTTTTGCATTTATCTGGTTTTTGCGATTGGTTCATTTTGTAAATCACAACAGTACTAGCAAAAGGGATTTTTGGTGGCATTTTTAAGGATAAGAATCCCTGTTATTTACTGTGTGCAGTTAGTATATCATGGACATCTTTCACTGTATGGGAGCCGTGAGAGGCGTTTGCAGGAAGTGCTAATCTTCAAATGCTAGCATGTAGACTAGGACAACTGGCTTACAGTTGGACACAAGTTGTTCTTCACGTTTTGTTTTGGGTTTTTTTTTTTTCTTTTCAGCTATTCAGCAATACTTTGGATGGGATGGTATAGTGGGTCAGGCGCTTACACACTGATTGCAGAGAAAAATCATGCGCATGTCACCATATCTGATAATGGACATGAATTTAAATAGAAATAATATTTGACTGTTTTCCTGAAAACGGGAGACTGATGTAAGACCTCAACAAGCAATACCAAACGACGGACATTGCAGTGAGTGAAGGGCTCACGTGTTCTTATTGACTAACTTTAATAAGAGCATTCTCCTGGCAGGTGCGAATCACAATATAATGGATAATTTCCACCGTCCAAGGACAGGGCATAGAAACGCAACGGTTACGATTAATCTGACTCCATAAAGTAATTAGAATACCAAATTTAGTGGTATCCTCGTAAAATATCTGACTCCAAATTAGAATTGGTAGTTTTGGAACAGCATGCGCGATTTTCAAGACAAATCTGCCCTCAGATATGGCAGCGCAAGCCATCATTGCTCAGTAAATACGTCCCCAGGGTTAATTAAACGCAACTGTCCTGGAATCAATTTGACGATAAATCCATTGGATAGAAGAGATTACCATGATAGCAGCATCGAGGCCTAAACAAAATAGCACTGAGCATGAACGTATCACGAACCCAGATTTGTGTACACGTATAAGGGCCCCTTATAGAGGGTAACCCGGTACAGGCTTATTAATAAAATATACGCCCAAGAGTACCGTTGCATCACTAGATCCCAAGGACCGGTATTACACAAACCCTTAAGGGGTAGGACGTAATCTCAAATCTAACTTAGAAGTATCGTTACCTACACATGTCTTGGTAGGAGTTCCCCCTTAGAACCCAGTTGCAACAAAGCTAGAATATACGAGTGTTACAAATCAAGGAAAATCACGCAAGCGGAAAAAGGAATAACTATAATTTAATTACCAGGTAGGCACAACTTGGATCAAACAAATCAATGCTAAGCCAACTACCAGTTACCCATAATTTACAAGGATTTAGAATATTTTCATACCTGGGAAAGATGAATGGCCACGCGGAGCTAAAGTCGCCCCACGTGGTCGGGGAGAACTCAGATGCCCCCTCGCTCCGGAACAAGGTGACATGTGACTTCCCCCACTTACCTACACGCGTCAGATGTTGACAAAGAAGGGACAGGAGAGAAAAGAGACCTTCCGGTTGGGATCTTCTACCTTTAAAGATTCCAAACCACGCCTCCGAACAAGGTAGAGGAAGGGGTGGCCGAATCAGAGTTTTACTGGCTGAGGTGATAAGATTAATTTGCATAGAGAGGAGACTAGGTAGTCGCCCGAATGAATCTTACAAACAAGATGAACCATAATTCCAAGGAAAATGAAAAATGTTCTATTCAACTCCTTGGACTCCCCCGAGAATAAAGAGACCAAACATGATATGAATATGTGCTAAAATGATGCAGTTGTCATGGAAAAGCCTTAAAATGGAATATTATAGCCCAATAGTGTGATAAATATATATGAGGTTCCTTTCTAGGATATTGAACATAAACATAATATGAATTTAGATTGTTTTAAGCAGATTAATATAACTGGGCTTAATTTTCAATGGGACCAGTGATGGAACTCTGAGGAACACTGGGCAGCCTGGGCGTAATGGCTCCGGCTTCCTGCTGTGAACAGAACAGAGGATGCCCCTCTCACCGGCAGGCTGTAGGATTGTAAAAGTTTACTGCTCGCTCTGGATTGTGTCAGATCACCCAAACATTCAGATTTTACCAGCGTAATGAGCATGTGTTCCAACAATATTATTTTTGACATATATTGTGAGCCAAATCAAATATTCAGGTTCTACACTGACGTTGTGTAGTTCTATATTTATCTGCTGCCATAAAATGACTGATTTGAATGTGTTTTTAGAGTCAATTCTTTCTCCAATTCTTTGATGGGAAGTTGGGGTAGTGTGTGTGTTTTTTTTTCTTTCTTTCTTGGATGCGGAGTCGACAGGAGTAAAATACCTGTGTAATTTATGCTAGAAAGTTCCTGATGACCTGCTCGTGTTCAAGTAGCCGGTACACTGCAAATCTGCAGTCCAAAATGAGGGCTGTCGCCAAGGACGACCATAGTGACTTTTACAGGTCATGACTGTAGAGGTTAGATTTTAATGTTCAGAAAATTTGAAGCACCCAGTATGTTGACCGAGTTGGGTTGACTGTAGACTCCTGCCAGTGTAGACGCAGGATAAATCATCAGTATATTCACTTTATAAATTGTGGGTAAAAAGGACCAGCACCTACTCAATTTCGTTAGGATTTTAGAGCCACAGGACCTTCAGGATTGAAACTGATGTTTTGCCTGTGTAGCATCTTAAAGAGGAACTGAAATTGGAGTAACCTCTGTGGCTTTCCGCTGTGTACATAAATGGGAAATAATTTTGGTAAAAACACTTAACCATGAACTTGAGGTAAGAGCACAGCCATTTTGTATCATAACATAGAATTGCACAGCTTTTCTGGAAGGCTGCAGCTTTCACAGGCCACCACGACTAATCAGCACTTCCTGCCATGAACCACCAAGTCACAGGGATTAGGGTAAGAAAAACCTTCAAAATAAAGCAGTTCAAAGGCAGGCTGTCGTCCAAGCAGTCTCCCCTCAGCTTATGCGCCGGCCCCTCCAGCCGTTCTGACCCTGGGTCACGCGAACCAGACCCCAGGAGAAAGGCACCATCTCTGGCCCTACACAAAGGTCTCCATGCCCACCGTTTGGCCCACACTCTCTCCACATGGTGCCCAGACTCTTGACCCCCTCCCTCACCCAATTCAGGTGGGTCAGTGTAATGCAGGAGGGGGAGGTCCGCGTGACATTATGACAATAATGACATTATTTTGGGCCACGAACAGGGCAAAGAACCCAGGCAGGCACTGCTCCTCTTCTGACTCTGCGGCCCCGCTGCGGACAGTTGACAGTTATCCATTCGGGTGACCGGATCTTCTGGAGTAGGGACCAGACCGTACAGGAGGGGGCAGAACACCGGTTGCCCTACAGCAGATTGGGCTGGACAGGTCACACTTATGCCTCACTGCATTTTTGAGGATGTACACTCCTGTTGTAGGTCTATAGTCTCCAGCACATGCACGCTGCAGTCACCACTTTTAAAAAAAAATGTAGTTGTCACAACGTTTGTCGTTCAAGACGGGATTTTGACACAAACTGTTCATAGGATGCTCCCCCATGACTGCGAGACCAGTCAACGATAAATCTGGCATCTCACCTGATGAGATGCTTTCTCATCAGGTCACAGATCATCATTTGTCAGGAAACATGCCAGCACCAAGGCCCCAGCCAGGTTTTGAACCCATGACCCACTGCCAGTCAGCGCCATTACCTGCATTTCCAGGTACTACGTTTTTTGACTCTGCCCTAAAATTTACCCTTGCAGCGCTAAATGCAGCTGTTTGTCACTGATGTAAGATCTCAAAATCAAAGCTGTCGAAAACCCCTCATGTGCCGATTTGCTCAAAAGAATATCCGCAGGGTAGCTCTGTTAAACAAGTTGCCACATGATAGGTTTTCAACAGCACAAGATCATTTGTATTTTTATACATTCTTTTCAGCACTCTGAGGGTTAACTTGGGGGCAGGGTGTTCCTAAAACAAAGAGTGCCAAGCCCTACTTGTGCACGTGTTGTGTAAGGAGTACAATTTTCCATGGGCTTGTAAATTACATGGTGTTTCTGTGTTCAGCTTTGGAGGTCCTAGTTAAAAAAATATTAGCATAGAGCCCATTGTACTTGCACATACAACGGTTAGCAGAAACCATTTTAGGGAATTCTGTTCATTTGCAACCCATGACACCTACAGTTTTCTCAGGAACACAATTGGGTTTAAATTTAGTGTCCAGCCATGAAATGTAATCCAAAACTCAAAACTCAGCCAAAAAACACTTCTGCTTGGGCAGGTCCACCCCTAATTCCCATTAAACCAGCCATGATTCGGTTTTCTTCTCCAACTCATGAATGAGCCGTTTGTGAAGGTTGTAGGAAAACATGTTGGATTATGGCTCTGACGTCGCACACAAGAATAATTCATTGGAAGACCATAGAATTAGTTTCTGTAGTGCGTATTTATTGCCCATGTATGGTGTCACTTTGCCCTTTTAATCTCTCTGTTGTAGATAGAAGACCACACAAAAAAGAAGTCAGAACATAAAAAATATTCCAGAACAATTTGTATCAAAAAAACAAACAATATTCTGAAATTTTACCAATTTTCTGCATTGGTGATGCAGACGCAGCGTTGCTGGGTACGTTTAAACTATCGGGAATAAAGTTCAATTAAAACAAACAAACAACAAATATAATGCTTTAAAAAAGGAAAAAAACCCTCAAACCCATTGGACAATAAACTAAAAAAACTGAATACACTCACATGAAGAAAATCACTTGTGCTGCCCACCTGATTTCTATCACTGTGGTTTAGAAACCCCATGGAACCTGCCCCACGACTGCATTCCCCCCACTGCTTTACTCACTCCTACACACCATGAACTACACCAGCAAGAGAATACGTTTCAATTTTCTTTATTTAGTGACATCAATATCTGACACTGAACACAAAGTAGGCTTCGAGGAGGGGACAGGGTTCCCACAATCCCAGTAACATCCCATCACCTTCAATGAATAAATATAAGACTTATTCTTGTATTATTATAAGCCGCCTGAAGCAACGAGTCGGCAGGTACGTTTTGAGCAGGCGTCCGAGCTTGAGAGCTGGAACTAGATTCGAGCTGAAATTTCATAACTATGTACAGAAAGGGGTAAAAATGCACCAAAGACAGAAAATAAATCCCCAAAAACTTTCCACCAGCTGAAGGTGGATATTTTCTGAAGTGCTGCGCACGCTCCCGGCCATCACTCCTTACCCTGTACTGATATAGGATTTCACTTTTATGTACATTGTAAACACAACAGGGCTTAGACATGGCTCCAATGTCTCAGTCGAGAATATCTCAGGCACTCCGTCTCCATCACTGGTCATGAAGGGGTTAACATTACACGGGCGAATGGGAGCGGATCTGATAAATTCATATTACATTTAAGAGGCCATTGAGCCTCTTTCGCAATTACACTCACTATAATTTAGTGATTCACATATTGGATATGCTGAGAGAACAGTGCATCATATTATATACTTAGTTCATACAGTATATTCCATGTGGGAAAAAATAACCTGGATAAATGTTGTTGGTTATCGGAGGGGAGTGGGAGAGCAGGCGGGGTATTGGCTACCAGTTACCTGTATGAAATATGAAAGATTTATTTCTTCAACAAAAATGGCCGATGCAGTGACAGGTTTTTGCAGCAGCTGACACTGTGACACTGCTACTTTCCAAGGTCGCAGTTTAATGCCATTTCATTTCATTAAACTGCAGGAAGTGAAAAAAAAAAAACCAAAAAAAACTTGAATTTGCTGCAGCCCGTTTTGGATAAGACAAGTCACCCTCGCTTTACAGCGACAACCTCAGAAAAGAAACTTTTTTTGGGGGGGAAAAAAGTGACCAGTGCTGAAATCAAAATGCCTTGATAAACTCTTGTTTCGCAAGGCGTAAAGTGCTGACATTTTTCTGGAAGGTAGGAGGCAGTGTCGGACAGGGAGAGGGAGGATGTCCAGTGATTTCTCATTAGCGTTAGCATCTTAGTCAGTCTCTAAACATGCGTGCGAGCCCTTGGGAGATAAAAAGGCACACTGCCCTGCACCACCCACCCAACCAACCATCCTCCTCTCTCTTGCTCTCTATCCAACTCACACGCTGTCAAATCTCCCAAACTCAGTCAATCAGTCAGTCACAAACTCACAGTCAGTCAGTCACTCCAACACTCTCTCACTCTCCCCGTAGCACAAACTCTCTCTCTCTCGATCACACACTCTCTAAGAGTCCTCCTTACTCTCTCTGGCTTTCTGGTAAATTGGCATGTGAATGCTGTGGCAGCGGTTTGGTGAAGACCACCCGCGGCTTGTTGGCCCTCTGTTCCAGGTAGGCCACCATTTCTACCACGGACAGAGTCTTTCCCTCGCCCTCCACTTCCCAGGCCTCTTGCTGCGCCTCTCCGCCCCCCTGCGAGAGTCGCTCGGGGCAGCACCTCTTGTCTGGCTCGGCAGAGCGTTTCCTGTGCGTGGCCGTGGACTCCTCGACCTCCCAGCAGCCTTTGGCCTTCATGGAGACCATCCGTGGATTGGCGGGACCTACATCTGCTCTGATGCCTTCAGTGCTGAGGTTAGCCTGGGCGCTAGACTGGCCACACTGCTGCCCAGTGAAGATGCCGATCTTCTTCTTGGTGTTTCCAGGCTTGATGACGGCCCAGATATCCAGCTGCCCGTCAGCGTCGTCGCACATGCCTTCCGCAATCGACTCCAACTTCAGCTCCTTCTGGAATTTGGGATATGGCTTCAGATGCATAGTTGGAAACCTAAAAGACAGAAATAAAAAAGTCAATAATATGCATAAACACTCCCAATGATTCGCAGTTGCAGTGACACATCCAAGTGAAAAATAAATTTGGCATTAAAAATAATGTAAAAAACAATACAGGAGTTGAGCGCTAAAAGTACTTAAGTCACATTTTCTCACACTATGAAGTAACCAAGGGAAAACATCTTTTACAGTTACACAAGTTCGCTGCCTCAGTTTTCTCAAAATGGACATTTTGTGACTAATGTACCTTCAGCACTGAGGTCTTCCAATTTCTTTTCCTCGCACCACTCATATTTCCACAATAAGAGTAATTTACAGGCAGGCACACACACACACACACACACACACACACAAGATATGAAAGCTCTCAGTCAAGCGCAAATAAAAATGCACAACGCGGGCCCCAGAGCAGACCCTGGGACATTGTGCATTATGGCAATGAGCATCAAGTGCAAGATGGAGGCTCAGTGTTTTTTTGGATATCAAAAAATATGAGAACCCCACTTGTTACACATTACTTAAGTCACCAGCGGGTCGGTTGACTTGGTTACGGCATGGCATAGTTCTGACCTGTGACCATTGATCTATATATAATCAGTCTCTGACAGGTGACGTAACTTTCGCAAAAGCCGCAGTGCATTTTGGGTCATGGCTCCATTTTGGTGGGAATAAACAAAACAGCGCGGACCAGGGGAGCGTTTCCCAAAGGACTGTCCATGCACAGTCAATGGGTCCAACTATGTAAGATGGCATCTGTGATTTCGCGAAACGAACCCCAGAGTTGAGGATTGCCTTTTGGATGAGACATGGGACACCGGTTTTGCGGGAAAGACTGCAACCGTAATTCAAACGGTAGAAAAGTTGTATTGCACTGGGACATCGTTCAGGCATTGCTATAATGTAAGTACAAGCAAAGGACAGGGCGGGGTATTGGCTACCAGTTACCTGTTTGAAATATGAAAGATTTATTTCTTCAACAAAAATGGCCGATGCAGTGACAGGTTTTTGCAGCAGCTGACACTGTGACACTGCTACTTTCCAAGGTCGCAGTTTAATGCCATTTCATTTCATTAAACTGCAGGAAGTGAAAAAAAAACACAAAAAAAACTTGAATTTGCTTCAGCCCGTTTCGGATAAGACAAGTCACCCTCGCTTTACAGCGACAACCTCAGAAAAGAAACTTTTTTTGGGGGGGAAAAAAGTGACCAGTGCTGAAATCAAAAGGCCTTGATAAACTCTTGTTTCGCAAGGCGTAAAGTGCTGACATTTTTCTGGAAGGTAGGAGGCAGTGTCGGACAGGGAGAGGGAGGATGTCCAGTGATTTCTCATTAGCGTTAGCATCTTAGTCAGTCTCTCAACATGCGTGCGAGCCCTTGGGAGATAAAAAGGCACACTGCCCTGCACCACCCACCCAACCAACCATCCTCCTCTCTCTTGCTCTCTATCCAACTCACACGCTGTCAAATCTCCCAAACTCAGTCAATCAGTCAGTCACAAACTCACAGTCAGTCAGTCACTCCAACACTCTCTCACTCTCCCCGTAGCACAAACTCTCTCTCTCTCGATCACACACTCTCTAAGAGTCCTCCTTACTCTCTCTGGCTTTCTGGTAAATTGGCATGTGAATGCTGTGGCAGCGGTTTGGTGAAGACCACCCGCGGCTTGTTGGCCCTCTGTTCCAGGTAGGCCACCATTTCTACCACGGACAGAGTCTTTCCCTCGCCCTCCACTTCCCAGGCCTCTTGCTGCGCCTCTCCGCCCCCCTGCGAGAGTCGCTCGGGGCAGCACCTCTTGTCTGGCTCGGCAGAGCGTTTCCTGTGCGTGGCCGTGGACTCCTCGACCTCCCAGCAGCCTTTGGCCTTCATGGAGACCATCCGTGGATTGGCGGGACCTACATCTGCTCTGATGCCTTCAGTGCTGAGGTTAGCCTGGGCGCTAGACTGGCCACACTGCTGCCCAGTGAAGATGCCGATCTTCTTCTTGGTGTTTCCAGGCTTGATGACGGCCCAGATATCCAGCTGCCCGTCAGCGTCGTCGCACATGCCTTCCGCAATCGACTCCAACTTCAGCTCCTTCTGGAATTTGGGATATGGCTTCAGATGCATAGTTGGAAACCTAAAAGACAGAAATAAAAAAGTCAATAATATGCATAAACACTCCCAATGATTCGCAGTTGCAGTGACACATCCAAGTGAAAAATAAATTTGGCATTAAAAATAATGTAAAAAACAATACAGGAGTTGAGCGCTAAAAGTACTTAAGTCACATTTTCTCACACTATGAAGTAACCAAGGGAAAACATCTTTTACAGTTACACAAGTTCGCTGCCTCACTTTTCTCAAAATGGACATTTTGTGACTAATGTACCTTCAGCACTGAGGTCTTCCAATTTCTTTTCCTCGCACCACTCATATTTCCACAATAAGAGTAATTTACAGGCAGGCACACACACACACACACACACACACACACACACACACACACAAGATATGAAAGCTCTCAGTCAAGCGCAAATAAAAATGCACAACGCGGGCCCCAGAGCAGACCCTGGGACATTGTGCATTATGGCAATGAGCATCAAGTGCAAGATGGAGGCTCAGTGTTTTTTTGGATATCAAAAAATATGAGAACCCCACTTGTTACACATTACTTAAGTCACCAGCGGGTCGGTTGACTTGGTTACGGCATGGCATAGTTCTGACCTGTGACCATTGATCTATATATAATCAGTCTCTGACAGGTGACGTAACTTTCGCAAAAGCCGCAGTGCATTTTGGGTCATGGCTCCATTTTGGTGGGAATAAACAAAACAGCGCGGACCAGGGGAGCGTTTCCCAAAGGACTGTCCATGCACAGTCAATGGGTCCAACTATGTAAGATGGCATCTGTGATTTCGCGAAACGAACCCCAGAGTTGAGGATTGCCTTTTGGATGAGACATGGGACACCGGTTTTGCGGGAAAGACTGCAACCGTAATTCAAATGGTAGAAAAGTTGTATTGCACTGGGACATCGTTCAGGCATTGCTATAATGTAAGTACAAGCAAAGGACAGGGCGGGGTATTGGCTACCAGTTACCTGTTTGAAATATGAAAGATTTATTTCTTCAACAAAAATGGCCGATGCAGTGACAGGTTTTTGCAGCAGCTGACACTGTGACACTGCTACTTTCCAAGGTCGCAGTTTAATGCCATTTCATTTCATTAAACTGCAGGAAGTGAAAAAAAAACACAAAAAAAACTTGAATTTGCTTCAGCCCGTTTCGGATAAGACAAGTCACCCTCGCTTTACAGCGACAACCTCAGAAAAGAAACTTTTTTTGGGGGGGAAAAAAGTGACCAGTGCTGAAATCAAAAGGCCTTGATAAACTCTTGTTTCGCAAGGCGTAAAGTGCTGACATTTTTCTGGAAGGTAGGAGGCAGTGTCGGACAGGGAGAGGGAGGATGTCCAGTGATTTCTCATTAGCGTTAGCATCTTAGTCAGTCTCTCAACATGCGTGCGAGCCCTTGGGAGATAAAAAGGCACACTGCCCTGCACCACCCACCCAACCAACCATCCTCCTCTCTCTTGCTCTCTATCCAACTCACACGCTGTCAAATCTCCCAAACTCAGTCAATCAGTCAGTCACAAACTCACAGTCAGTCAGTCACTCCAACACTCTCTCACTCTCCCCGTAGCACAAACTCTCTCTCTCTCGATCACACACTCTCTAAGAGTCCTCCTTACTCTCTCTGGCTTTCTGGTAAATTGGCATGTGAATGCTGTGGCAGCGGTTTGGTGAAGACCACCCGCGGCTTGTTGGCCCTCTGTTCCAGGTAGGCCACCATTTCTACCACGGACAGAGTCTTTCCCTCGCCCTCCACTTCCCAGGCCTCTTGCTGCGCCTCTCCGCCCCCCTGCGAGAGTCGCTCGGGGCAGCACCTCTTGTCTGGCTCGGCAGAGCGTTTCCTGTGCGTGGCCGTGGACTCCTCGACCTCCCAGCAGCCTTTGGCCTTCATGGAGACCATCCGTGGATTGGCGGGACCTACATCTGCTCTGATGCCTTCAGTGCTGAGGTTAGCCTGGGCGCTAGACTGGCCACACTGCTGCCCAGTGAAGATGCCGATCTTCTTCTTGGTGTTTCCAGGCTTGATGACGGCCCAGATATCCAGCTGCCCGTCAGCGTCGTCGCACATGCCTTCCGCAATCGACTCCAACTTCAGCTCCTTCTGGAATTTGGGATATGGCTTCAGATGCATAGTTGGAAACCTAAAAGACAGAAATAAAAAAGTCAATAATATGCATAAACACTCCCAATGATTCGCAGTTGCAGTGACACATCCAAGTGAAAAATAAATTTGGCATTAAAAATAATGTAAAAAACAATACAGGAGTTGAGCGCTAAAAGTACTTAAGTCACATTTTCTCACACTATGAAGTAACCAAGGGAAAACATCTTTTACAGTTACACAAGTTCGCTGCCTCAGTTTTCTCAAAATGGACATTTTGTGACTAATGTACCTTCAGCACTGAGGTCTTCCAATTTCTTTTCCTCGCACCACTCATATTTCCACAATAAGAGTAATTTACAGGCAGGCACACACACACACACACACACACACACACACACACACAAGATATGAAAGCTCTCAGTCAAGCGCAAATAAAAATGCACAACGCGGGCCCCAGAGCAGACCCTGGGACATTGTGCATTATGGCAATGAGCATCAAGTGCAAGATGGAGGCTCAGTGTTTTTTTGGATATCAAAAAATATGAGAACCCCACTTGTTACACATTACTTAAGTCACCAGCGGGTCGGTTGACTTGGTTACGGCATGGCATAGTTCTGACCTGTGACCATTGATCTATATATAATCAGTCTCTGACAGGTGACGTAACTTTCGCAAAAGCCGCAGTGCATTTTGGGTCATGGCTCCATTTTGGTGGGAATAAACAAAACAGCGCGGACCAGGGGAGCGTTTCCCAAAGGACTGTCCATGCACAGTCAATGGGTCCAACTATGTAAGATGGCATCTGTGATTTCGCGAAACGAACCCCAGAGTTGAGGATTGCCTTTTGGATGAGACATGGGACACCGGTTTTGCGGGAAAGACTGCAACCGTAATTCAAACGGTAGAAAAGTTGTATTGCACTGGGACATTGTTCAGGCATTGCTATAATGTAAGTACAAGCAAAGGACAGGGCGGGGTATTGGCTACCAGTTACCTGTTTGAAATATGAAAGATTTATTTCTTCAACAAAAATGGCCGATGCAGTGACAGGTTTTTGCAGCAGCTGACACTGTGACACTGCTACTTTCCAAGGTCGCAGTTTAATGCCATTTCATTTCATTAAACTGCAGGAAGTGAAAAAAAAACACAAAAAAAACTTGAATTTGCTTCAGCCCGTTTCGGATAAGACAAGTCACCCTCGCTTTACAGCGACAACCTCAGAAAAGAAACTTTTTTTGGGGGGGAAAAAAGTGACCAGTGCTGAAATCAAAAGGCCTTGATAAACTCTTGTTTCGCAAGGCGTAAAGTGCTGACATTTTTCTGGAAGGTAGGAGGCAGTGTCGGACAGGGAGAGGGAGGATGTCCAGTGATTTCTCATTAGCGTTAGCATCTTAGTCAGTCTCTCAACATGCGTGCGAGCCCTTGGGAGATAAAAAGGCACACTGCCCTGCACCACCCACCCAACCAACCATCCTCCTCTCTCTTGCTCTCTATCCAACTCACACGCTGTCAAATCTCCCAAACTCAGTCAATCAGTCAGTCACAAACTCACAGTCAGTCAGTCACTCCAACACTCTCTCACTCTCCCCGTAGCACAAACTCTCTCTCTCTCGATCACACACTCTCTAAGAGTCCTCCTTACTCTCTCTGGCTTTCTGGTAAATTGGCATGTGAATGCTGTGGCAGCGGTTTGGTGAAGACCACCCGCGGCTTGTTGGCCCTCTGTTCCAGGTAGGCCACCATTTCTACCACGGACAGAGTCTTTCCCTCGCCCTCCACTTCCCAGGCCTCTTGCTGCGCCTCTCCGCCCCCCTGCGAGAGTCGCTCGGGGCAGCACCTCTTGTCTGGCTCGGCAGAGCGTTTCCTGTGCGTGGCCGTGGACTCCTCGACCTCCCAGCAGCCTTTGGCCTTCATGGAGACCATCCGTGGATTGGCGGGACCTACATCTGCTCTGATGCCTTCAGTGCTGAGGTTAGCCTGGGCGCTAGACTGGCCACACTGCTGCCCAGTGAAGATGCCGATCTTCTTCTTGGTGTTTCCAGGCTTGATGACGGCCCAGATATCCAGCTGCCCGTCAGCGTCGTCGCACATGCCTTCCGCAATCGACTCCAACTTCAGCTCCTTCTGGAATTTGGGATATGGCTTCAGATGCATAGTTGGAAACCTAAAAGACAGAAATAAAAAAGTCAATAATATGCATAAACACTCCCAATGATTCGCAGTTGCAGTGACACATCCAAGTGAAAAATAAATTTGGCATTAAAAATAATGTAAAAAACAATACAGGAGTTGAGCGCTAAAAGTACTTAAGTCACATTTTCTCACACTATGAAGTAACCAAGGGAAAACATCTTTTACAGTTACACAAGTTCGCTGCCTCACTTTTCTCAAAATGGACATTTTGTGACTAATGTACCTTCAGCACTGAGGTCTTCCAATTTCTTTTCCTCGCACCACTCATATTTCCACAATAAGAGTAATTTACAGGCAGGCACACACACACACACACACACACACACACACACACACAAGATATGAAAGCTCTCAGTCAAGCGCAAATAAAAATGCACAACGCGGGCCCCAGAGCAGACCCTGGGACATTGTGCATTATGGCAATGAGCATCAAGTGCAAGATGGAGGCTCAGTGTTTTTTTGGATATCAAAAAATAAGAGAACCCCACTTGTTACACATTACTTAAGTCACCAGCGGGTCAGTTGACTTGGTTACGGCGTGGCATAGTTCTGACCTGTGACCATTGGTCTATATATAATCAGCCTCTGACAGGTGACCTAACTTTTTTGAATGAATGAATGAAAGAAATTTATTTCGGTTCACTTGCAACAAAAACAACTTAGTCGATCAAAGGAAAGATTAAAAGATTTCAAGCTCACCGAAAGGCTGTAGGCAGAAGCCAAAGCTCATTTAAGCCTTCCCCTTCAACAAAACAGAACTATCCCCCCAAAAAAATTGCTGATCAAGAAAAGTAAACTGCGAAATGTTGAAGTCATTAAACTTTGAAGGGCGAGGTTTTGGCTTCCCTTTGTTACGGCTGACAAACCGTTACTGGTAAAAACGGGAAATGCTGTGATTTATTTTGGGTAGGTGTTTTGGAAGAGGGGCTCTTACGGCAATGCGGGGAAAGAGCGCGGCATCTACTGCCGTGAACTGGGGCTTTTATAGGTGGGCAGCAGGGCAAACAGGCCGCCGCGAAATTCAAGCCCTGACATTGTCTCCTCATCATTTTAACTGTAAGTGGAGTCCTGCCCGCATTTAACCGCGGTTTACGCATAACATGCACTGAGCTCTGCGGTAAACTTATTGTAAAATTACAGTTAAAATAAGTGGCAAAAAGGAGCCATTACCTGTCAAAAAAGGCCTTCAATTATTTGTTAATTACGAACAGTGTATTCGCGGAAACTGAAATCGGCGCGGTTTCACTTACATTCTGTAGTTTTGAGGCTTCTTCATCCCAGTTGGGGCAACACGCAATATTATCCTGTATAAATGAATACAACAAGTAGGTATGAACACTTCAGAATGAAGTTTTTCCGACCTTAATACTCAAAGCATACACATAAATTCATATGTGTACACTAGCACTCTGCCTGTGGGGCTTCACGAGTTCTACTTTATGTACCTTCATACAGCATTATTACGGCATCACATGCACCTCTATGATGTCATCTCGTTGCTATGATGTTTCCAGAAACACAGAGGTGGCTCACACGTCAGCGGCGTGGGTAATGACGGTACCGTCGGTGCGCTGAACCGGGGCCCCGATGTGCTCGGAAGGTCCGCGGTGATTAGCCTAGCCACTCCTTCTCTTGAGCTAATAAATGGATATGAAGCAGCATTAGTCGAGGAATATCCGGGAGTTTCCGTGATTCGATGTTTATGATTTAGTCAACACAAGTGATGAGTGAATATATTGGTCTTTTATTTCATACAACACAGTCATGGCAATAACCCCCCCCCCCCCACACGCACACACTGGCCATTTTTCCTCTTTTCTTTGCTATATGTCTTTTGTATTTCAGTAATGATACTTTGTCCGTTATAATCACAATTACTTATCATATATTTGATTGTTTTATGCTCAACATTTTCAAAAGACCATGGCCTGCTGGGAAATGTGTTTGTCCAATTAGTTGACATTTACTTAATCCGTTCTGATCGTAGCTTCTTAGGCTACGCGCACGCTCGTGAAGGGTCAGCTAACCCATTAGCCTAGTATCAGAGGTGAAAAGTCTTGAGCACCATGTTGAGCAGCACAAAAGCGGTGCTCAAAAAAGAAAAGAAAAAAAGAGCTCGATGTCCGGAACTCCAAATTGGCGAAATTGAATGCATTTTTTAAACATTCATCTTGTCCAGATCCAGTTCCTGCTTGCGCTGTGAATGATAGCGGCGACACGCAGCAGTCAGACATGGAGGCTAATGCCACCACCTCATTGCCCTCTTGCTCAACGACTTTGCAGAGCAGAAGGCACCCACAGTTAACTTTTAAATGGGTGAGTGCAGTTTTTTATTTGGCTACTGCAAGTGATCAGCTTGCCGGTTAATGGCTGCTGTGCCAGGATGTGTGTCTTTCTATCTGTTTACTTTTTGATTTGGCCACTGTTGTGCTGTTAGGGAAATATGATTGACAGTTCAGCCGTATGGATCTTTTTTGCATTTTGATTGGCAATGTATTGTTACTGTTGTTCATGGTTCAAATAGCCTAACGTGTTGTGTGATGTAGAGATGCAGTGCAAATATTCATTGTCATTCATGGTTCTAATAGCCCTAATAATTATGGGTGTCTACGTTTTTCAGAAAACTGATTTTTCTTAATTACTGATTTGGATACCTACTGGCTCACTATAGCTGAAGTGGTTGGCTACAGAGGACGATTGTTTCTGTGAATATCCAATAACTGATGCGGGTGGGGCATCTAGTGATAGAATATTGTAACTACGTGCATAAATTTGCAGCTCCGTGTCCCGCACTAACATACCCTGCTGCCGAGCACCGTTGTTCTTCTCGAAGACGCCAAATCCAGATAAACCTTAAACGATGAATTGCGTTCATATTTTAATTTGTGACGAAGTGGCTAGTCTCAAAGTAACGAAGTAAAATGATAATTTTTAGGTTTTAAATGTTGTAGAGTAAAAGTCCAGGTTTAAAAAAGAACTCGGGTAAAGTACAAATCCTCAAAAAACTAAAGCTCTGTTACGATTTACATGTATTTCGTTAGTATACACCTCTGCTTCGAAAATAGGCCTGGGCGGGGGGGCGGCTAGCGCCATTCTCGCACCGGGGCCCAGCACCTCTACGCTACGCCACTGTGTCATGAGCTAACATTGCAGAACACGTGGAACACGAAGTCGCCTGCAAGACAGAGCAAAATAGCTTCGCTCACATTACACTAGGGCCATATTACGGACCGGGCCAGTGGGGTCGGCGCCCAAGGGTCCAGGGACCCAGGGGGGGGGCCCAAAGCGATGCAGATGCCGATGTCGATGCCAATTGCGATGTCAGAGGGCCCCCATTCTCTAGGATCTTATGACTACTCACGCTGTTATAGGGCATATCTGCAGAGAACCGAGAGAGAGGGGTGATATGAATTGGGCGAGGGGGACAGGGACGGCAATCAGAGGGCCCCTGGGCTATGGGAACGGCAATCAGAGGGCCCCTGGGCCACGGCAATCAGAGGGCCCCTGGGCTATGGGCTACGGGAATCAGAGGGCACCTGGGCTATGGGGTACGGCAATCAGAGGGCCCCTGGGCCACAGGGGACGGCAATCAGAGGGCCACGGGGGACGGCAGTCAGAGGGTCCCTGGGCTATAGGGTATGGCAGTCAGAGGGCCCCTGGGCTATGGGGTACGGCAGCCAGAGGGCCCCTGGGCTATGTGGGACGGCAGCCAGAGGGCCCCTGGGCTGGCCCTGCTGTAGTGCCTCTCGTGAATACTCCTAAGGGAGCCCTAATGTTTACCAACTAGGGGTTCAAGGGTTCAAGAGAAATCAAGATATATCCCAATAACAAACCCTGGGTCAGCAAGGAATTAAAATCTCTCCTTAATGAGAAGAAGCAGGCTTTTTGTGCTAATGACAAGAGCAAATTGGGCGGAATACAAAAGGCAATCAACGCTAAAGTAAATGAATGTAAACGGGACTTCAAGGAAAAGGTTGAACATCAGTTCAGAAATAACAGCACTCGCCAGGCATGGGATGGACTAAAAACTATGATTGGCTCCGAGGGTCGTAGACAACTTTGTGTGTTAGGAGAGGAGATACAGTTTGCCCAACAACTAAATACCTTCTACTCTCGATTCAACATACATGATTTCTCTGGTGAAACTAATGAACTGTTATCATATATTAATGACGTGGACACTAATCTCTCCGTAACAGAGGACGATGTGAAGTTTCGTTTTAGACAGTTAAATCCCCGGAAATCTGCAGGTCCCGATGGGTTAAGTGGCATGCTGCTGAAAGAGTGTAAAGAACAACTCAGTCCTATATTCAGCAAGGTATTTCAACTTTCTCTCGATAAGCAGATAATACCGGACATTTGGAAACTTTCAGAAATAATCCCGTGTCAAAAGAAACCCAAACCAACAGCTAACAACGACTTCCAGCCCGTAGCTCTTACATCAGTGGTGATGAAATGTTTTGAGCGGATTGTGTCATGCATGCTATCCAATCAAGTCAGAGACAAGCTGGACCCTCTGCAATTCGCATATAGACCCAAGCGAGGAGTGGAAGACGCTACCATAACACTGTTACATAATATATACCAACACCTTGAGAGCACTGGAGCATATGCACAAATTCTATTCGTTGATTTCTCGTCAGCATTTAATACAATTCAACCTCATATCCTCATCAAGAAATTATCAAATTTACAAGTGTGCCCTCAACTCATTCGATGGATAGCGTCGTTCCTTACCAACAAAAGCCAGTATGTGAAAGTGAACAATGTTAGATCTGCTATATCTGTCACTAATACGGGAGCTCCCCAGGGTTGTGTGTTATCTCCCATGCTTTTCACTCTCTATACCAACGATTGTGTTAGCTCCGTACCCAATTCTAGCCGTGTGAAGTTTGCTGATGACACCGCAATTAACAGCTTGCTGTTTGAATGTGAACAATCCTATAAGGAAGAAGTCGCCGCCTTCACAACCTGGTGCGATAACAACTTTCTGGAACTTAATGTTAGTAAAACCAAAGAACTGATTATTGACTTTCGAAGGAATAAGTCTACCATCACGCCAGTTACAATCAAGGACCATGCAGTGGAAGTGGTTGAAGAATACAAATATATAGGTACCATCATATACAAAATGCTATCTTTTTCACAGAACACTGATACCTAATATAAGAAATGCCAGACTCGCCTTCATTTCCTTCGAAAACTTCGCTCATTTCAGATTGACTCGACTTTTATGTCCTTGTTTTACAAATCATGTATTCAGTCAGTCCTCACGTTTACAATACAGTGCTGGTATGGACCATTATCGCTACAAGACAAAAACAAATTGAAAAGAGTTGCGAAGGTCGCGGGGAAAATAGCAAACTGTGTTTTTGAGAATTTAGACACCCTTTACATGTCAAATGTTATAACCTGTCTACAAGAATCTTAGATGACCCATCTCATGTCTTATATAACTGTCACAGCCTTTTACCCTCCTGCCGCAGATACCGTGTACCCTGTTTTAAAACAAAGAGATCCAAACAATCTTTCATCCACTGCAGTATTACCTTCTTAAACCAGTTGTAACTTATTGCCAATGTTCTTTTTTTTTTAAGTCATCATGATTAAGTTATTAGATGTTAAACTCTTCATTTTGTTCTTACGAATAGCACTATTGTCCATGTCTTAAATATCATCGTTGAAATGTTCTTAAAATGTTCTTAAACTTTATGTTGTGTATCTTATCGTGTAAATAACTTCGATGTACACCAAATTCCCTAACGGGCAATAAAGTATTATCTTATCTTATCTTATTATCTTATCTTAGGGGGGAATGGTTTCAGAGGGCCCTATGACTATGAAAGCCCCTGCTAAGGGTCGCGACTTCTGGCTATGTGGGGGCCCTAGGGAGAGCCCTAATGGGAGAGCATACTGTTAAGAGAGCCCTCTGATTACAAATGTTCTTACAAAGGTGCCTCTTATTTACCAAGGGTTTTGAATGAAATTCCTTTCAGCGAGCCCTAAGGCCCAGGATATGCTAGCTGTGTCACTTTATTTACGTGCGCAACCGCACTCACTTGCAGCAGAACGATCAGAGCACTATGCACGATACTGGTAGTGTTGCCAAAAACAAATCACCAAAAGTCGCTATTGGCTATCTGAAAAGTCGCTAGATTACGTCATGACGTTACTATGATGTCATAACGTCACGCACGACTCAATGATCTCAAGAAAATGTGTCGACATGGCTATGTTGACAATCCCAAGGGTACAGTTTCGAGATCGGGGCTAATGTGCAGTGCTGCTTAACCATGAAATAAGCTTCTGGTGGCGGTGCAGAGCTGAAGTTACATTGAAAAACTGATTTTGACACTCGAGAGATGTGTTTTTTTAAAGTCGCCAGATGCACCGAAAAAGCCGCTAGGTCGCTAGATGAGGTTTTAGTTGCCAGAGAAGGCCAAAAGTCGCTAAATCTAGCGACAAAGTCGCTAAATTGGCAAGATTGGATACTGGCGGTATCATGTAGGGAGCAGATAGCCAACCGGGCTCTCATTAATATTGTCCACCATTGATTGACTCTACCACGCGATCAACATAGAAGTTTGGAAGATCACCCCTCGTGGTTGTGACAATATTGCAACATGCGCACATGTCTGCGTACCTTGTGTTCAGGTGTGCTACCACGCGTAACATCGACATAAAATACGCATGGCAACGCATTCGGGCATAAAATGTGCACACGGCAAACATATCCTGGGTCTAAAGCTGGCCCCAGTAGACAGCTAGTAGAAGCTGGACCTGTTTTCTATGAGAAGTGATTTTGCTCCCGCACAGTATTGTGTGTACAATGTGTGTATGGTTTTTGGAGTGCATCGAAACTGTCATTGCGATACGTCCAAAAAATCAGAAATCTCTAACTCCATGCAAATTTATCGCGCGTCGCGACCATATCGTGAAGCAAGTGTCCAATAGCCGAGCTAGACTCAGGGGCAGGCTGTACAGTGGTCCAGTCACAATACACAGCAGATTCACGTGTCATTATAACCTATAGTTATCTTCGAGGAGAGTAGTAGACTGGTAGATATTCACCTTCAGAACACTGAGTTTCGCCCCGCTTCACTTTGCAGATTTCGCTTCCATGTGTCTCCACCGTAAAGGGGTGTACTGTACACACCAATGCCAACAAAGTGAAGTCCAAGTGAAAATCCCATATTGATACAATACTCCCACATTACACTTGACATTGCTTTTATCGAAACTCCTCACATGGCAGAAATTTTGGAAGTTTAAGTGAAAATCCAATATTGTTAAATCCATTTATCGAAACTCTTAACAACATTCTTACATTAAAACCTTTCCTAGACTATCAGATTCAGCATCCAACACCCTATTAAAAAGCTCATTGACATTTACATTATATTATATTGTATTGTATTGTACTGTAATAATAGTGTGTTATGGCCCCAATTTGTTATTAGATTTACAACGCAACAGCAACAGCAAAGGATGACAAACACAGTTTTAAAAACCTCAACACATTTAATTAACAAACAAAAACTAAACTTCTATTTACAACTACAGACCAAGATTGAATACAAAAACATAAATATTTACAGTCCCTTTTTGTGGGGTGACTTGGTGATGTCCTGGGTGAGAAAAATCCACAAAAGAAAACTTCACAGGTCTTGAACAGAAATGACAGGTCTGGTCACATGTATCCTTCTCCTTGCAATTTCTCCTACTACTCCACTGTCTCAATTCTTCTCCTTATATACTCTTTTGCAGACCCCACCCACATTTAGACCTCTTTTTTTTAATTTTCTGAGACTTGCCCCAGACATGTCCAGGACATGTCTAAACATAGGTCCAGTCTGAGCTGAATAAAAAAAAAGGTAAATACTGCCATCCAGTGGCTAATATTCACATTACACCTCCATTCCAAAAGGGAAAAATTTTGACTCATAAAGGCAAAATTTTTCTTTTCAATACAAAATGGTTAAGTGAACACTTGTCTATATATACATATCATACAATATTCAAACACATTATATGTATATACACATTCAAACACGGGATAAGCAATCAGCAATTACATTGTCTGTACCCTTCTCATGCTTAATTTCCAAGTCAAACTCCTGTAAAATCAAACTCCAATTCAACAATCTCCGATTCTTGTTTTTCATCTTACTCAAAAACATTAACGGATTGTGGTCAGTGTACACAATCATTGGCTTTTGTCCTGTACAAACATAAACCTCAAAGTGTTGTAAAGAAAGGACCAGTGCCAACAGTTCCTTCTCTATTGTGGAATAGTTCCTTTGGTGGCGATTGAACTTCCTGGAGAAGTATGCCTCGGGATGCTCAATGTCATCAGAGTCACTTCTCTGTAGGAGCACAGATCCACAAGCTTGGTCGCTAGCATCGACCGCGATGGAGAACGGTTTGTTGAAGTCAGGAGATTTGAGCACGGGGAAGTGACACAGCAGAGACTTCAGGCGATTGAAGGCTCTCTGGCATGCATCATCCCAGGTGAACTTTACGCCTTTCTTCAGTTGGTTAGTTAGACTGAGAGCAATCTCAGCAAAGTTCTTGCAGAACTTGCGGTAGTACCCGATCATTCCAAGGAAGCGGCGCAAAGCTTTTTTGTTGTCAGGAACTGGAAAGTCCATGATGGCTTGGACTTTAGCATTTATGGGTGCCACCTTACCCTGGCCTATGACGTAGCCAAGATAGGTGACAGTAGCACAACCAAAGTCACTCTTGCTCAGGTTAACAGTCAGGTTAGCCTGGGTCAGGCGCTGGAACAACGTCTCTACATCTTTTAGATGTTCTTCCCAGGAGTCACTCCATGTGATCAGGTCATCGATGTACGCACCCGTGTGTGGCAATCCGGCGATTGTAGACTGTATCATCCTTTGGAATGTGGCTGGGGCATTTTTCATGCCAAAGGGTAGGACTTCATACTGGTACAATCCAGATGGTGTGGCAAAAGCAAAGATGCTCTTGGCCCTCTCAGTTAAAGGCACACACTAATAACCCTTCAATAAATCAATCTTGGTCAGAAACTTTGCTTGCCCTACACTATCAATACAATCATCAATCCTAGGTATTGGAAACACATCAGTTCTAGTTACAGCATTGACTTTGCGATAATCTGTACAGAATCTAGTACTTCCATCAGGTTTTGGAACTAGCACACAGGGTGAACTCCAATCGGAGTTGGAGGGTCTGATAATATCATGTTTTAACATGTACTCAACCTCTTTCTCAGCAATCTTTCTCTTTTCAGGATTCATCCGGTATGGATGCTGTTTTATTGGTTTGGCATCACCAACATCTACATCATGAGAGGCTATAGTAACTCTCTTTGGAACATCAGGAAACAAATCCTCATATTTCTTGATCAACCTTTCAAACTGATCTCTCTGTGAGGGTTCTAAGTGCTGGAGTTTTACATCAAGATTTTGCAACACTTCAGTGTTTGACAATTTACATGAAAGAACTTCAGCTTTAATTCTTGGTTCATCATCTTGAAACTCCCCCTCATCTTCACACGTTTCGACCATTGGAGAATCTGAAGTGACAGCTGCAACCCTAGCATTTCTGTCATGATAAGGCTTTAGCATGTTAATATGACACAATTGTTTTGGTTTTCTCCTATCTGGAGTCTTCACAATGTAATTGAGATCATTGAGTTTTGTCAGAATTTCATAAGGACCATGAAATCTAGCCTGCAATGGATTGGACTGCAAGGGAAACAACACAAGGACCTTTTCTCCTGGTTTAAACTCATGGCTTCTAGCCTTATGATCATACCAAGTTTTCATTTTTCCCTGACTTGATTTCAAGTTCTCTTTGGCAAGGTCACAAGCTGCACGCAATCTTTCCTTGAACTTGCTAACATAGTCTAACAGACTGATATGCGGCTCTTTCTCTTGCCATTGTTCACTCAATAATAGCAAAGGTCCTCTCACTTCATGACCAAACACTAGCTCAAATGGACTGAATCCAGTAGACTCCTGCACTGCTTCTCTAGCTGCAAACAACAGCAAATGAACCCCTTCACCCCAGTCTTTCTCATGGTCATAACAATAAGTCCTCATCATTGTCTTGAGAGTGGAATGAAACCGCTCTAAGGCACCCTGACTTTCTGGATGATAGGCACTAGAAAGAATCTGCTTTGCACCTAGTTCATACACAACCTGCTGAAACAATCCTGAAGTGAAATTGCTACCCTGGTCTGACTGAATTTCCCTGGGAAGGCCAAACAACGTGAAGAACTTTATCAAAGCCTTCGAGATTGCAGTTGCCTTGATGTTACGTAGAGGTATGGCTTCGGGGAATCTGGTAGATGCACACATGATTGTCAACAAGTACTGATTTCCAGATCTAGTCTTGGGTAATGGACTAACACAATCAACAATGACCCTAGAGAATGGCTCCCCAAATGCTGGGATAGGCTGCAATGGAGCTACAGGTGGGTCTAACTGGTGTTTTCCAACTACCTGACAAGTGTGACAGGTTTTGCAAAAGTTGGAAACGTCTTTCCTAAGCCCAGGCCAAAAGAAGTGTTTCATGATCTTATCAACAGTCTTGTTAACACCAAGATGACCTCCTAAAGGTAAACTATGAGCCATTGTTAAGATCTCATTCCTATAGACCTTCGGAACAACAATTTGCCTGACCACTGCCCAATCTGCATTGGCAGGGATATCAGGAGGGCGCCACTTCCGCATCAACACACCATCCTTGAGATAATACCCAACTGGAACTGCGTCCATTTCTTTATCAGGAAGGGCTCTCCTCTTTAGTACACAAATTTCAGGATCATTAGTTTGCTCCTCAATCAACCGCTTTCTGGGCAGAGACAAGTCTCCAGACACATCAGAATCACCAGACCCATCCGGCTGGCTGAATAGGGAACTGATAAAAGTATCTGATAAGTCCTCAAATGGAGAAACCATAGTAGGCCAATCAGAGTCATGAGGCGAACCACCTGAGTCCTGACTATTCAATGTGCTGGACGTCACCACATCATCTTCTTCTTTAGCCTTCTTGGCCATAGCACGAGTCACTGCGCAAGAAGGATACAGAGATGGGTCCTCATCCCCATCTTCAGTGCTCGGCTGTGAAGTAAGATGTACAGGGGGAACTACTTTGCCCCCAGCCAGGTCATTGCCTAGCAACAGAGAAACACCCTTTATAGGTAGACTTGACATAAGTCCCACCTTTACCTGTCCTGTAACTAAATCTGACTTCAAGAATATAGAGCGCAGGGGTACAGATACAGTCCTCCCTTCAATACCTTGTACAAGTATGAAATCCCCTGAAGCGGTCTCATCACGTAACTCCAAGGAGTCCATCAACAAAAGTGACTGAGAAGCTCCGGTATCCCTTAGGATATATATGGGGACAGGAGTAGTATGCTCATTCAGAGCCAAAAATCCCTCTGACACAAATGGAAGAAATTCCTCCCTCACGAAGTCAGCTGTATTAGGCTTTTTAGCCCCACAAGAAGCAGGCAATTTAGCAGATCGGTTATCTACTACAGGGGTTTCTAACCTCGTTTTCACAAAGGCATTTGGTTTGGTATCCTTTTCTTTTTCTTTCTTAGCTTTAAGGAACCAACAGTTAGTTGTAACATGACCAGATTTCTTGCAATAACTGCAAACTAGACCACTTTTGTCACTGTCAGCTTTCACACTTTGATCCGACCTGTTACTGGATTTCTGAGCACCATCACCAGATTTGTCTTTGTCTTTGGGTGAGGAATCTTGGGTATCACCGTAACCCTTTTTCTGAAATTGGGACCATCTATTATTACTGCTAGACTGAAATTTGGACTTATGTGTGAGAACATATTCATCTGCAAATTTGGCAGCTGATTGCAAATTCAGTGCTTGCTTCTCATTAAGGTAGGTCTTAACATCATCTTTAACACAGTTCTTGAATTCTTCAACTAACACCATCTCTTTTAGTGAGTTGAAATCATCCTTGACCTCCATAGAAGTCCACCAGCGCTCAAAGCAAACCTGCTTTTCATTAGCAAATTCAACATAAGTCTGATTTTCAGATTTCTTCGGACCTCTGAATTTCTGTCGGTAAGCCTCTGGAACCAACTCATAAGCTCTCAAAATAACCTTTTTGACAACCTCATAATCAGAGGAATCATCTGCAGACAAAGCCGAATAGGCTTGTTGAGCTTTACCCTTGAGGACAGTTTGCAACATCAGAGGCCAGTGTTCCTTTGGCCACTGGCAACTCTTTGCTACCTTTTAAAAACACTGGAAATAGTTGTCAACATCCTTTTCCGAAAATGGAGGCACCAGTTTTACCTCCTGACTGGCACAAAATGTATTTTTAGTTTCAATTTTAATTTTTAGTTGCTCCATTTGGAGTCTTTCTTCTCTATCGAATTTCTCTAATTCAAAATCTCTCTGTCGTGCAAATTTTTCTAACTCAAATTCTCTTTGTTTTTCTTTTTCCTCCCTTTCTATTTTCTCTTCTCTTGCTAATTTTTCTAACTCAAACTGCCTTTGTTTTTCTTTTTCTTCCCTCTCAAATTCTCTTTGCTTTTCTTTTTCCTCCCTTTCTTTTTCTCTTTCCTCCCTTTCTTTTTCTCTTTCCTCCCTTTCAATCTCTAGCATTTTTAATTTAAGTTCCATTTCTATATTTGGATTTTCCACTGGAAACTGTTCCAGATCTCCTGGTGCAAACACATTTTCATCAATGTAATATTTAACTATCTCTCTAGCCAGTCTTGCTTTTCGCATGGCTGGTTTTACCTCTGTCAGCTCCAAATGTCTGCATATTTCCAACAGTTCGGTCTTTTGAAAAGACTTCAAAACCCCTACGGTTGGTGATGCCAAGAAATCATCCATTGCTGTTGTCAATATTTTTATATAGGAAAATTCACAAAAACAATTTTACAATCTGAAATGTTAGATTTTTTTAAATAAATGACTCACAAAATGGTCTATCCCGGACGAGCCCCCAATTTGTTATGGCCCCAATTTGTTATTAGATTTACAACGCAACAGCAACAGCAAAGGATGACAAACACAGTTTTAAAAACCTCAGCACATTTAATTAACAAACAAAAACTAAACTTCTATTTACAACTACAGACCAAGATTGAATACAAAAACATAAATATTTACAGTCCCTTTTTGTGGGGTGACTTGGTGATGTCCTGGGTGAGAAAAATCCACAAAAGAAAACTTCACAGGTCTTGAACAGAAATGACAGGTCTGGTCACATGTATCCTTCTCCTTGCAATTTCTCCTACTACTCCACTGTCTCAATTCTTCTCCTTATATACTCTTTTGCAGACCCCACCCACATTTAGACCTCTTTTTTTAAATTTTCTGAGACTTGCCCCAGACATGTCCAGGACATGTCTAAACATAGGTCCAGTCTGAGCTGAATAAAAAAAAAGGTAAATACTGCCATCCAGTGGCTAATATTCACATTACAAGTGTACCTTAAGACTTAAAGCCATTGTAAGGGCTACTGTATTTTCAGTGATCAAATTTGGAAGTGTAAGTGGAATTCCAATATCGATTTTCCTATGGACTGAATGAAGGGGCGGAGACTTGGGCTCTCTCTATATATAGCCCCCTGCTTCACTACTCCTCACAACCTGACCTTTCAGCTTGACAAATTGCTTTGTATTCAACCTGTGCAACCTGACTTGTTCAGCAGTTTAACATTCAACAGCCTTTTTAAAGGCTTATATCCATTTATATTATATTATCTTGTTAGAAACGACACTGCACCTTCAAAGGCTCAACGCCTTTGTAAAAGGCTGAAGCATTTCCAACGCCCTTTTTTAAGGCTTGTTTGCCTTGTATTGTATTGTGGGTACTCATTTATACTGTATTATATTATTGTTATATTATTACAATCAGTTGTGAAAGTCCCCGTGAGAATCCAATTGATATAACATTCTAACATTACACTTGGCATCAGTAGTATGGATTGCAAACAAAAAAGTGGGGCTTCAAAACGAAAAGCCAAAAAAATAGGGAGGCAAAGCAGGCTGATTTTTTTTTAAATGTGCCTTTGATTTCTAACTTTTTTGACAAGCCTCAAGATTCGAATATTGATAATGTCATCAGTAACCCGAGTTGCAGCAATGAAGAGATCGCCACTGGTTTGATCATACCGGAGCCTTCACAGACCCAATCAAGCGTAGACCCGGCCTGTCAAGCTCAGGCCTCAGGCCCACACTCAGACCAGGCATCACCTGAGAAAATCTTTCCAAGGAAGGAGGATTGCACAGAGCCCAGTTTCACACCAGAAGCTAGGGACACCAACTCCGGTCATGAACCTCTTATTGACCCTTCTTTATGGCCAAATACCACAACCATTAAAGACTTGTGCATTCTTAGAACAGGAGACTCGCTGTCAGACCAGGCATCGCCTGAGAAAGTCTCGTCACATCAGGAGGGGACACTGAGACCAGTATCACAGTAGGAGCTAGGGGCTCAAACTCCTGGTGTGAAACGATTAAGTAGAGGAGCAGCTGCTTTTCAAAATCGAAGTGAAAAGTACCCTGCCTACATTAGGGATAGGACCATGGGGGGCATCTCCAGGAGTTTCACAAATTCCTTAATAAAATTCTCTCTGCCTGATGGCCAGTCTGTGACTAGGCAGTGGCTACTTTACTCCCCTTCATCTGGTTGCATCTTTTGTTTTGCTTGCAACCTGTTTTCAAGTAAGAACAATGCGTTTGTCCACGGGTTTTCTGATTGGAAACATTCTGAGCATATCGGTGAGCATGAGAGGAGTGAGGAGGATAGGGCTTGCATGTTAGCATTACACAGGCGCTCCAAAAACACAGAAAGAGTTGATTCTGATCTTGTCAAACAAATTGATGCAGAGAGGCAATACTGGTGGGAAGCTTTGAAAAGAGTTGTTGCTGTAATTCAGTTTTTGGGGGAGAGGGGCCTTGCTTTCAGGGGAGATGATGAGCGGTTGGGATCACCTCACAATGGTAATTTCTTAGGCATTGTCGAAATGTTGGCCAAATTTGACCCTTTTCTAGCTGACCATCTCCAAAGGTTTGGAGGCAAGGGCAAAGGCTCTGTGTCCTACCTCTCATCCACAATCTGTGAGGAATTTATCCACCAAATGGGAGAAAGAACAAAGGAAGCAATTATCAGCGAGATTAAAGAGGCCAAATACTTCTCTGTTATCGTTGACTCTACTCCAGATCTTGCTCATGTGGACCAACTCACTTTTATTTTCAGGTTTGTAAATGATGCTGGAGAAGTAGTTGAGCGTTTCTGGCTTTTGAGCCTATTGAAAATCATAGTGGGAACAGTTTGGCTGAGTGTGTTGTTGCAACGGTGGAGAACCTGGGCCTAGACTTAAATAACTGTCAAGGCCAGTTTTATGACAATGCAAGAAATATGTCAGGAAAGTACAATAAAGTCCAAGCTCATCTGAAACGAATAAACCCATTGATTTTTTATGTCCCCTGTGCAGCACATTCATTGAATTTATTCAGTGTCAATGCTGTTGACAGTAGCCCAAAAGCTGGCCGTTTCTTTGACTTTCCGTGATACAGATGTGAACCTCACTCTGAAATCTTTGTCAGGTACTTGCTGGAATTCAACAGCTTAATCAACAAAGGCTCTTTGGAAATATTATGCACAATTGAGAGAGGCATTGAACAATATTTCCAAAGATTCACAGGAGAAACGTGAAACTAGAAGCAAGGCCTCTGCACTCTGTGGCAAGCTGAACACCCTAGCGATAGCTTTCATGGCACACTTTTGGGATACAATACTGCAGCGGTTCCAAGCCACGACCCTGCAGTTGCAGAAACATGACATTGACATACACACAGCTACACAGCTTCTCCTTTCACTTCGAGACTTTGTGGCAGCACAGAGAGACAATTTTGCCTTTTTTGAAGGGTCAGCTTTAAATGTTACCGATTCAGTCTCCCAAGACTACAGACATGACCTCCAGCGCATCAAAGAAGCGCAAATGTATGACTGATGAAAGTGCAGAGCCAGGTGTTGAATTTAGTGGAAAAGAAAAGTTTAGGATTGAAACGTTCAATGTTCTAATTGACAAACTTGTGTCCTGTCTTAACCATCGGTTAACTGCAGACACACTCTTGACCAATCTTTTTCATGTTCTTTTCATGCCTGATAATATGTCCAACAGTGAGCTCACTTTAAGGGCCGAATCCCTTGCTGCAGCATATCCCACTGATCTGACCATGAGCTTGGCAGATGAACTTGTTCAGTACAAATCATTCATTTCAGAAGAACAAAAATGCTCAAACACAATGCTAAAGACCATGGTAAACTTGGATTTACAGTCCACTTTCCTAAATGTTTACATAGCACTCAGACTGTTTTTGACCCTGCCAATAACAAACTGTGAAGGTGTACGGTCATTCTCCAGACTGGCTCGAATTAAAAATGAGCTCAGGATGAAAATGTGCCAAAATCAGTTGAATTCACTCTCCCTTCTAGCAATAGAATCAGAGTTTGTTCGACAGCTCAACTTTGATGAGTTAGTGGACGACTTTGCAAGAAGGAAGAGCAGAAAGAAACCTTTGTAGAATCCTTAGGTACGGTAGGTTGGCGCGGCGGTGGGGTGGTTGGGGGGGGGGGTGGGGGGGGGGGGGAGAGAACCCTTTGCAAACTCCTGGCCCCGGGGCCTAGGCCCCCCATAATCCGGCCCTGATTACACCGTGTCCTAACTGGATGCGACACCAGCGAGCGCTAGCCACAAAATCTTACAATACAAAAAGTTTTCTATTGGAATGTCCTAACTGGCTGCGCGTGACGCAGCGCTATGCAGCGTTTAGAGCCGGACGCCCCATTTCTATTTTAACTTTTGCAACAGCACCATGGATGAGGTGCAGCTAATTCATTTGGTTATAATGAGGAACTATCTGTATGATACCTCCTTATTTCACAACAAAAACGTCAATAAGGTGGCAGCTGGCTGGAGGGAGTCCGCCCGGGAGCTTACAGTCTCTGGTATTAAATATTAATTAATATTAACATTAAACTTGTTTTCTGTTTAGAAAGTACTAACATAGGAAGCAAGTACTTGCCCATCTTTTTGCCCAGTAGTTATGTCTCCTTCAGTCTGATGTCATGCGCACAGCTGATGTGTTTCCATGACAACAGACTTCACATATTCAACGGATTCAGTGCGGACAGAGAGCGTCAGATGTGATGCGATTGTTAGACTCTCAGTCGCGTCGCATTCAGTTAGGACACGGTGTTATGCTGCAGATTTCTCGTCACTTTCCCTTGCGGCCTGGCATCTGTTTTTTGGGATTCAGGACTGCTGTGGATGAATTGGTTTGGGTTCAAAAGCGGTATCCCCAGGAGAGGACAAAGGGGGAATCCCCCTGTATATACACTGCTCAAAAAAATAAAGGGAACACTAAAATAACACAACCTAGATCTGAATGAATGAAATATTCTTATTAAATACTTTGTTCTTTACATAGTTGAATGTGCTGACAACAAAATCACACAAAAATTATCAATGGAAATCAAATGTATTAACCCATGGAGGTCTGGATTTGTAGTCACACTCAAAATTAAAGTGGAAAAACACACTACAGGCTGATCCAACTTTGATGTAATGTCCTGATGTAATGCGCAGCCAGTTAGTTGGTGGATGGAGCGAGACTTGATGTCCCAGATGCGCTCAATTGGATTCAGATCTGGGGAACGGACGGGCCAGTCCATAGCATCAATGCCTTCGTCTTGCAGGAACGGCTGACACACTCCAGCCACATGAGGTCTAGCATTGTCTTGCATTAGCAGGAACAAAGGGCAAACCGCACCAGCATATGGTCTCACAAGGGGTCTGAGGATCTCATCTCGGTACCTAATGACATTCAGACTACCTCTGGCGAGCACATGGAGGGCTATGCGGCCCCCCAAAGAAATGCGACCCTACACCATTACTTACCCATTACCAAACCAGTCATGCTGGAGGATGTTGCAGGCAGCAGAATGTTCTCCATGGCGTCTCCAGACTCTGTCACGTCTGTCACATGTGCTCAGTGTGAACCTGCTTTCATCTGTGAAGAGCACAGGGCGCCAGTGGCGAATTTGCCAATCTTGGTGTTCTCTGGCAAATGCCAAACATCCTGCACGGTGTTGGGCTGTAAGCAAAACCCCCACCTCTGGACGTCGGGCCCCATATACCATCCTCATGGAGTCAGTTTCCGACCGTTTGAGCAGACACATGCACATTTGTGGCCTGCTGGAGGTCATTTTGCAGGGCTCTGGCAGTGCTCCCCCTGTTCCTCCTTGCACAAAGGCGGAGGTAGTGGTCCTGCTGCTGGGTTGTTGCCCTCCTACGGCCTCCTCCACATCTCCTGATGCACTGGCCTGTCTCCTGGTAGCGCCTCCATGCACAGACACAGCAAACCTTCTTCCCACAGCTCACATTGATGTGCCATTCTGGATGAGCTGCACTACCTGAGCCACTTGTGTGGGTTGTAGAGTCTGTCTCCTGCTACCACTAGAGTGAAAGCCCCGCCAGCAATCAAAAGTGACTAAAACATCAGCCAGAAAGCATAGGAACTGAGAAGTGGTCTGTGGTCACCACCTGCAAAACCACTCCTTTATTGGGGGTGTCTTGCTAATTGCCTATAATTTCCACCTGTTGTCTATTCCATTTGCACAACATAATGTGAAATTGATTGTCAATCAGTGTTGCTTCCTAAGTGGACAGTCTGATTCACAGAAGTGTGATTGACTTGAAGTTACATTGAGTTGTTTAAGTGTTCCTTTTATTTTTTTTGAGCAGTATATAAGGGCTGAGATTGTGCGAGTTCTCATTTCAACCTATCAGGACACTGGCTGATTTCACCGTTTAGCACTCCACTGAGCAGGCAAACTAAAAGCAAAGCAAACTAATTGGTGTAATTAGCAGGTGCAATGATTGGTTGGAATGAAAGCCTGCATACTCCTGACCCTCTGTGGCACATGGCTGAGTACCACTGGTCTCGAATTTTACTGTTTGCTTGAGCATCAAGACCTTCCTGCTGTGGAGCCAAGAGGCCAAACCTGAAACATAAGCCACAGTTCCACATTGAAAGTTCAGATTCTTCTGGCCACATAGTGGTTGTTTCTGAAAGGAAGGCTGTAGCGTAGTTTGGCTGTATTTCTAGGCTGCTACAGTACATCATCGCTGGCTGTTTAGTTGAGAAGGCACCTGTAAATACAGCTCAGAAATGCAGCCTCCATCCTCCCTGATATCAAACAGAATTGTCAAGTTGTTTACATTCCGTTTCCATGGTGACTGTTCCTTAGGCTTTGAAAAGCAGCCAGTGTAAAACTGATGCTGTTGCCTGTCCCCCCGGCCTTGCCCCCTGTCCCAGGTAAGGACCTACTCGTGCGCTCCCATGAAGAGCGGCAGAAGCTGCAGCGGAGGGCGAGCCGGCACCAGGACAAGAGGGAGAAGATCGAGCGGCACAACCGGCGCCTCGGGGAGCTCCTGGAGAAGAGGGCCCGCGAGCAGCTGAGCCGGCTGGAGCAGCTGGCCGAGATCCGCCGGGGCCACATCCTGGAGCTCACCACCCACATCTTCCCCATGCAGGAGGAGAAGCTGGGTGCCAGGTGAGGGTCGGGGGCTGGGGGCTGGAGCTGTGTGCCTGGGCAATGGGCTGAGCTGTCAGACTGCATTTATTCACCTTACGTTTCAGCTGTTTAACCCCGTAGAACCTGTGGATCCCTCTTTGAGCTCGTCAAATGCAGCTGCTTTATTCAGACCTGTGGAACATCAGGCTTATTTTAAATTCTAGGGAAGAATCTAAGGTTTCCAGAGATCCCAGTTGTGTCCTGCTGAATTACGGGGAAATGTGTATGAAATGATGCGCTAGATCTAGGTTTTTTCCTTATGATGTAATGCCGTGGCTGTAAAATCATGGCGTCTTGGGTTTGAATATTTCTCTCAGTATAAGTGTGATGTAGATTCAGTGAAGTGCTGCTCTCAGCAGATACTGTATGTGACATCGTTCCACAATGTGGGGAAAAATGCTTTTTCTGAATTTGAATCGACTTGAGGGAAAACTGAAGCGAAAGGTTAGTTGAGAGGGTTGACTGTGAATATATGAAGCACAAAGAAAGGAGTCTATAATTTCCAACTCTGTATTTGCGTACGTCCCGTTTCTTGTTAACGCGATATCTCATGAACCATTGCACCTAGAGTCTTCAAATTTGGTATCAGCCTACATTGGGGCACTATGCAGGCACCAGTCGATATGGGTGACCTTTACCTTATTTCCAAGGTCACCACGACACTTTGACCGCTTTTCCAACTCTTGTTAAGGCAATATCTCATGAACCATTGCACCTAGAGTCTTCAAATTTGGTATCAGCCTACATTAGGGCATTACGCAGACACCAGTTGATATGGGTGACCTTGACCTTATTTTCAAGGTCACCACGACACTTTGACCACTTTTCCAACTCTTGTTAACGCGATATCTCGTGAACTGTTGCACCTAGAGTCTTCAAATTTGGTGTCAGCCTACATTGGGGCATTACGCGGACACAAGTCGATATGGGTGACCTTGACCTTATTTTCAAGGTCACCACTTTGGCCACTTTTCAAACTCTTGGTAATACATTGAAGTATGTGGCATTTACTGAAGCGATATTTAATGAAGCGGCGGGGGACATGGCCACCTTTAGTGGCAAACACTTGTTGTTTTTGTTTCTAAGTTTTCCAGCTTGGTCCACTGTAGCCGAGCCTTTTCAACATCAATAGAGAATTAATGTATAAGATTTAGGCTGATATTTAATTGGAGTAGCCAGCCGCAGTGTAGATCGCCATCATGTCGCAGGTCAATCTCTACGTGAATTGAATTACAGGATTGGCTCCACACTTTCTCACCAGGAATTTTACCCCTGTTTCTCCCCCCCCCAGGGACCCGGCGGATGTCTTGGCGGAGTGTGACCCCGCCCTAACCTCCAGCACGGTGAGCGAGCTGGTCGAGGCTCGCCATACCACCTACCTGTCGGGTCGCTGGATCTGGCATGACCAGAACGGTGAAACCAGCATCAGGATCACAAGTCCGCAGGTCTCTCTCCCCAGTAACGGGGACTGCTCTGCGTACTACAGCTGGGTGGAGGAGAAGATGGTTAGATGCTTAGATACTTGACTGAGTAAAACATTGCAGCTATAAGTTGAATTATGTTTAGACTTACTGTACGATAAAAAAGGATAAATGAAATTAATAAATAATACTAGGAAATTATGTAAAAATTGCGAAAAGAAGTTGGTCCCAAAGGCCTTTCTGACAGAAAGCTTTGCGTTAGGACTTCTGAAGACGATGTTAACATTGTGAAAGGGTGTATTTTCACTCAAACCATAATCTCTTCCGAATCCTGACCAAATAGTTTTGGTGCCTATACTTAAAGAAATAGTTTTATAGCTTTAACCTAAACAAGAACTTTTGCTGCAAAAACCTAAACAAGAAATTTTGCTGTCCAAACCTAACCGAATAGTTTTGTTGCCCAAAATGAACCAAACTGCAACTGAGAACCGAATACACACTCCTTTTATACTTGGGATCTCGCTGAAATGGCTTTCTTCATACACTGTTGAAGGAAATGGTACTTGTTATACCAGTGTCTGACTCGCTGTTTAAATATCACTATCTGTGCTGCACCTGAGCAGGGTGTTCATGAAGTGGAGTTTGAGTTCCATTGATTTGTAATTTAAACCTTCTCCACAGTCAGGTCTGCTGTCCTGTTCTTGTTTAGAGATGTAGATAAAAGTGTATATGTTAACCAGTAGCGTTAATGTCATCGATGTGCCTTTCCTTGCAGAATTGGACCACATTAACCCTGCCAACACCATCAGCTCCGCTCTGTGTTACGCCACCCAGCTTGTCACCATCCTGTTTCACATCCTGGATGTCAATCTTCCCAAGAAGCTTTGTAACAGGTGTAACGCTGAATTGGGCTGAATAGAAGGGAATTGTATTAACTGCAGCCAGTTTTCAGCATTGTGATCATTTTTCTGTGAATGTGGACACTTGTCCCAATTGCCAAAATTCCCAGGGGCTGTTGATGTTGGCGAAGTAGCCAATGGTTTATTAACCTGTACAGGGCTGAATAAATTTTCAAAGAATTAAAAATGTAATTATCCTGAGCTGTTGAAAATCTATCATAGGGCAACTTGTTTAAAAGAGCTCCACCGCGGGAGACGAGCTTAAAGTGTCGGCAAAGGGTTTTGCTGTAAACTGGATTTGCAAACATTTTTATGGGTTGCCTCCCCAGTTTTAGGGGCTCAGAAGTAATTGGACACTTTAGGACTTTGCTGTGAATCCATTTAATTCACTATCTGCCTTCAGTCCGGAACACATAGATTTCTCTAGACATCCTCTCCTTCTCTGGTGACACTTAAATAATTAGTTGTTTTGGTGGATCCTTATGTTTTTCGCCTCTTCTCTGATGGGTTTGTTTTGATTTTTCAGCCTGATAATGGCTTGTTTCCCCAGCTGTTACAGCCCTTTGGACTTCACATTGAAATTTAATGGCAACAGATTCCTAACTTTGGACCTTTTCTGTTTACTTGTATATGTAGTAATGAGGAATTGACACCCATCAGCTCTTGGAACAGCTGTGCTGCCAATTGTCCAATTAATTTTGGTCCCTCAAATTCCTACACGATCCCCAGATTTGTATGCAAATACATTAAAATTAAAGTCTGCAATTTGAGTTCATATTCCATGGTTAATACAAACTCTGATGAGCGAAAGTAGACAGCGAAAATAATTATCAGTGTCCAAAAATATTGAACCTCGTGATACCTTTACTCTCCTCTTAAATGTGACTGGTGAGCCAACTTCAGACCATGTATAGAATGCATATGTTTCGCAGCTCCGAGAAGCCAAAATAAGCTAATTAGACCAGACGCAGACTGTGCATTTACAGCAGGTGCGAATGCTGCACGTTGCCTAACTGTGTGATGTAAAGCCTCTGCTCTGACTGTTCTGCATTCTATTGCATGTAATGATTTACTTAAACATACCGTTGGAAGTTTACATTCACTTCAGCCAAAGCATTTAAACTTTTTCATAATTCCTTACACTCAATCCTAGTGATTATTTACCTTTCTTAGGTCAGTTTGGATCACTCCTTTATTTTTAAAATGTGTAATGTCAGAACAATAGCAGGGATAATGATTTATTTCAGTTTTTATTTCTTTTGTCACATTCCTATTGGGTCAGGAGATTACAAACACTTCCTTAGTATCAGGTATTTGCCTGTTCCTCAACTTGGCTCAGATGTTTTGGGTGGCTTTTCACGAGCTTCACACAAACATTTCCTGGAATTTTGGCCCATCCCTTCTGACAGAATCGGTGTAACCGAGTCCAGTTTGTAGGCCTCTTTGCTCTCACATGCTTCCCCAGTTCTGCTCACAAATTTTCCATTGGACTGAGATCAGGGCTGTGTGAAGTCCTGGGTTCGAGTCGTTGCCACAGCCTTTGCGGTGTGTTCTCGGGCAAAACACTTCGCACCCACACTGCCTCACTCCTCCCAGGTGTATAAATGGGTAACAGCAAATGGTCAGGGAAACCTGACCCAGAGCTGGGGGAGTAGATGGACTGGCATCCCATCCAGGGGGAGCAGTGATACTCCTAGTCGCTTCATGCCACCGAAACCAGGGTTAAGCACCGGCCTGATGGGCCACTGGGCTCGGAACAGACTGACTTCTCTCTGGAAATAACAGCTTCAAAATGATGGTACACTAACTCATAATAATGAGAACGGCCCATCTCATAGTTGTCCTGCATCCGAAATCCTGTACTTGCACTATGAAACTCAGGATGATCAGATACAATCACTAATGAGAAGTGCGTAATGCTTTACGGCACAACATCGCAAACCATTAACCACGGGTCTTCAGCTAGCTGTTAGAAGCCAGAAGTTGCTTTGGCGCTAACATTACATTGGAGTGGAGCGAGTTAGATTTGCAATTCCGCATTTTCATTTTCCCCAGTGACGCAGTCTTAGTCGGGATATTCTTGCCACTTCTGAAAGTTGCTAAGGACATGTCCAGACCAGCCCTAAGAAAATCTACACCTATTTATGCAGCAAACGCAGAGCATTAGCAAACTTTTATAAGGACATCAGTTTTACATTTGATGCAGGCAACCACCAAGAGAAGAAGTTCTTTTTTTTTGTAACTCCCGTTCAGAAACTATTACAGCATTGCGAGAATTTGTTTTACGAAACTTTAGCAGCTATTGCTCATTCTCCATATGGATAAGAGTCAGTCCTGCGCTCATCAGACAACTTTCTGTAATATGTGGGTGAAAGTGCATTTGGGTGAAGATGAAATTGAGGTTTCTGGTTTAAGAGAATGTACACAAAATGCTAACTGTGGTGTATTTCTGGATCTTTCTGTCAGCATGTTGATGGCGAGCTACTGCACCCCCACCACACCCTCAGGAACATCATGTTTCTGGTTTCCCCCGAAAACAAGAACCTGGGCAGGTAAGAGGGTCTTAAAGACACATGTTTTGCCAGTAAGGAATGAGTCCAGTCCGCGGTTCATTTACGGTGCCGTGAAGAAGTATTTCTGCCCTCCTGATTTCCACTGTTGTTGCAAACTTCTCATTTATTTGTGTCAGATCTTCATACAAACATACTGTTTGACATTGAGAACATAAGGAAATCAAACAGGTTTTAAATGATCATTTTCATTCACTGAAGGAAAAAAATTATCTAAGACCTGTATTTCCCATGCAAACAAAGTAATTGCTCAACTTGACAAATGGTTGTGCTTCCCGTAGCAGCAATGACTGCAAAAATGCGTCAGATCACGATATCAATTTTCACATCACCGTGTAGAAATTTTGCCCTAATCTTATTTCCAGAATTGCTTTAATTCAGCTGTATATGTAACTTTTTTATGTTCACCTTTAAGGTCTTACCCCAGCATCTGAATGAGGGTCAAGTCAGGTTTTGGCGCTCGATCACTGGAGTCTTAATTATAGGCCATTCAATGGTGGACCTTCCATTACGGCGAGGAACATTGGCGGCAATCTAGGTTGCATTTGTGCTTGTGACTGGACATTGGTGAACTGGTGACTGGACATACTTATTCAGAATATCTTGTTTGAGAGCAGAATTCATGGAGCTGTTGATAATGGGCAGTCCTGTGGTCCTTCAGCAGCAAGGCCGCTGTAAATCATCACAGCGCCACCACCATGTTTCACTGTTTACATGATGTTCTTATTGCAGAATGTTGTTAGTTTCACACCAGATTTAATGGGATCCATGTATTTCACCAAGTTCCAATTTCAACCACTTGTTCGTCTATTCCTAATGGCTTGGTATCAACAAGGTTTTTTTGGCAAATGTGAGACGAACCTTTATATCCTCTATGTTAGCAGTGGTTTTTGCATTTTGGCTTTTCAGTGGATGCCATTTTGCCCAGGTTCTTTATTTAAGTCAAATCGTGAACACTGACGAGCAAAGCCTCAAGTTCCTTAAATTTTAGCCTTGGCTCTTATAATACTTCCCAGTTGAGTCATTGATGCGCACTTGGAGGAATTTCGACTGGCTAACGCATCTGGGAAATTTTCCCCACTTTTCAAATTTTCTAGTTCTGGAAATATCGCTGGAGTTTTAGACCTTAGAAATTACTTTGAGGCTGTCTTATATATTTAATTTCAATGGTTTCAGATTGAAAAAGTGAAAGGCAATTCTGACATTTAGTAAACCTATAGGTGGAATTTTCAAAATGGCACCACACATCTCTGTAATACAACATTTTAAAGGTTTATAACAATATTTTTCAAAACCAATGAGTAAACCTGAGTGGAAGATGTATATTTATATAAATATCAGTGTTTTTGTAAGATGGAATAAAGGAGTCTGGATGTCCCTGATTGATGCTTATTTAACTAATTGTATTTTTTTTCTATCTAAGATTATCATTGATGCAAATTTTGTTGGAGTGTCTTTTACATAAGGCCCTAGTATTTATTGCATTGATAAAAAATGAGTTCGATTTAAAATAAAAAATTTATTTGCAAGTACACACACTTTTCACATGTACGTCTGACACCAAAAATGATTCTTTATATCTGTCCCAACAATATGCACCGTCAAAGTAACTTGATATCCTGGATTAAATGTGTATACAGTGCCGTGAAAAAGTATTTGCCCCCTTCCTGATTTCTTACTTTTTTGTATGTTTTTTACACTTAAATGATTCAGATCATCAAACACATTTTAATATAAGACAAAGATAACCTGAGTAAAAGCAAAATGTTTTTAAATGATGATTTCATTTATTAATGGGAAAAAGCTATCCAAACCTACCTGGCCCTTTGTGAAAAAGTAATTCCCCCCCCCCTTCTTAAATCATGAATTAACTGTGATTAACAACATTTTTTGAGTCCAATTTCACTAGCCACACCAAGCCCTGATAACTGCCTGTTGAATCAAGAAATCACTTCAATAAAACTTGTTTGACGAAGTGGAGTAGGCTAAAAGATCTCAAAAAGCAACACGTCATACCGCAATCGAAAGAAATTCAAGAACAGATGAAAAACAAAGGAATTGACAGCTATCAGTCCAGAAAGGGTTGCAAAGCCATTTCTAAGGCTTTGGGATCTCTGGCGGATCACAGTGAGAGCAATTATCCACAAATGGAGAAAACTAGGAACAGTGGTGAACTTTCCCAGGAGTGGTCGGCCTACCAAAATGACTCCAAGAGCGCATTGACAACTCATCCAGGAGGTCACAAAAGAACCCAGAATCACATCTGAAGAACTGCAGGCCACACTTGCCTCAGTTAAAGTCAGTGTTCATGATTCAACAATAAGAGAGACTGGGCAAAAATGGCATCCATGGGAGAGTTCCAAGGCGAAAACCACAGCTGATCAAAAAGAACACAAAGACTCGTCTCACATTTGCCAAAATACATCTTGATGATCCCCAAGACGTTTGGGGAAATATTCTGTGGACTGACAAGACAAAAGTTGAACTTTTTGGAAGGTGTGCATCCTGTTGCATCAGGCGTAAAACTAACTCAGCATTTCATAAAAAGAAAATCATACCAAAAGTCCAACATGGTGGTGGTAGTGTGATGGTTTGGGGCTGTTTTGCTGCTTCAGGACCTGGAAAACTTGCCATAATTGATGGAAGTATGAATTCTGCTCTCTACCGAAAAATCCTGAAGGAGAATATCTAACCCTCAGATTGTGATCTCGAGCTCAAGCGCATTTGGGTTATGCAGCAGGACAATGATCCGAAACACACCAGCAAGTCCACCTCTGAATGGCTTAAAAAAAAAAGTGGCCTAAGCAAAGTCCGGACTTTAATCTGATTGTGTTGCTGTGGCGTGACCTGAAACAGGCCATTCATGCTCAAAAACCCTCCAATGTGGCTGAATTAATTGTACGTCTGACACCACAGTTTCCTACAGTTTCGAGCTCATGGACACTGTAATTGGTAACTAGAATGGTTATTACTTTCATGCCACCAGTTCTGGAATTGAAGGAAAGCATTTCATAGGGATCGGAAGAGGAATAGGACCTGATCGGCTGCCATCTGATAGCTGGAATAGGAACTATGTTGTGCGATTGTATCCTCTTTTTGCCATCATTTTTGTACTGGAGGGAAATTTGATTTTCAAATTCCACAGATTTTAAGACACTGGCCTTGAAAAAGGTGAGTACAAGAAAGTGAATGTGTCCAAATTGTTGGTTATAAATCAGGACCTATGAACTTCTGGTAGCTATGTGGAACTCTAGGTTGTTAGGGGCTTCGCGGTGCGTTCTCCGATCGCGTATCGCAACTCGGCTGGATTGTGCTACGGTAGTCAAATGGGTGTGTTGCTTTTTCTGGTATATGTTCTGGTCGCCTCCTTGTTGGGAAGTCTTATGTTGATGATGTAGTTCACGCATTGGCACACAAGTGCCATTTTAAATTTTTCAATTTGATAAACGGGAACCAACTGATTTTTTCATGCAAATATTTTGTTTGAGTTTGTGCTCACGAAAGCAACGATCTTTTCATTGAATGCAGGTAAAATAATCTTTGAAACCTGTAATATATTAATTTTTATATATATCCTCATCAGTGTGCTTAATGTGAGTGATTAATAGATCAAGTATTGAGTAATATTCGAGTCTCATCACAGCACTCCTTTCTAAGCCTCGCTTATCCAGAAGTAAAAATGCGGTTTTGAAGACTTAGGATGTGCATGTTAAGGCTGCTCATTTTGTAAAAAAATAAAAAAAATAAAAAAAACTGTTTACTACCAGTGCCATTACCAAAATGTAGGTTCACACTCAACCCATTTCCAAGTGAGAAATTGATTGAATTAATTTACTGAGCAAAATGTTATGTATTCAATAGGGCAAACTGAATATTTGATACCAGCTGTGTTCAATTCCTGCAGTGTTATTAATTTGTTGAGTTACCTTACTCATCTGCCAACTTGCCAAGGTTTGAAGTTGTGTTTTGTTCATTATATGGGGATCGATTTGGCTTAAAATTACTTTCAGACCCTGTACGTCCGACACCAAAAAAGGTTTTTATGTTTTTTTTTTAGTCACTTGGTCATAAACCCACTGACAGAGGTTTAAATGTGGTATTTTGTTCATTAAGATATGATAAAGTTTAAAATATATTTGTTGGAGACGAGAATCCAGTTGATGTAAAATTACCTTCAGTCCTTGTAGGTATGACACCAAAAATGGTTTATTACTTTTTAGTAACCTTACTCATAAATGTACTTGTGGAGGTTTGAAGTTTTGATAATTTGGTCATTTTAAATGATAAAGTTTAAAATACATTTGTTAGAAATGAAGATCCAGTTGGATTTTGAATTACAGTCAGACGCTGTACGTCCGACACCAAAACATGTACGTCTGACACTGGGTTTAGTGGTACGTCACATGCCCATAATAAAGAGTATGGATTCCTTTATGTAATCCTGTTTTAGTGTACTGTCTTGGGGAATCAGTCATGGATTAATAATTTGAAAAAGTTTAAACACTTCACAGAGATCCTGAAACAAATCATGTAAATGTCATTAAAGCCATTTGTCTGAGTACGTCCGACACTACGGTATTTCGGAGCAACTTCTCCTACACTGTGAAGAGGAGTTGTACCCCTGCAGACCAAATGACTGCCATAACCAGGATGTGTAATCTGCCCAAATGACTGCCATCTCCTCACTTCACTGTGCTCTTAATTGATCTATGAATTGTCTGAAATGTACGCCGACACCACGGAACTGCCCTGAGACAAATAAGGATGTAGCCATCCACTCAACTCTCGATTTGATACAATCGCCAATACTGTATTAGCAAGAAGATTTTCCTCACATTTTTTAACAGACTGCACTTCCAGACAAATTATGACTTAGAAGTTTACGGTGTACATAAATTATTTCTCAAACAAAAACACATTTCTGAGGTAGGGTGTGACTGCAAAACCAACTATGCAGTGAATGCATGTATAAAAACTGAAAAACATTTTTTTTTCTCATCTCCAAAAAATTAAAGACAATCCTCTTTAATGTTCTGTGGTGGGGTAAACTGCAGATCAACGCGCATGTCCTCTTAAAAGTGCATCCGAGATTGATATTGAACAAGTGAATTCAAGAGTAGATCACGCCCTCTGCTGTTTAAAAACAGCACCGCGATTCGTTTTTAATCGCAACCGTTTTTAATCGTCGCACATTTCTGTCGATTTTTAACCGTTTTGCGGTGCATCATTACATCCCAAGTGACGAATGGAGGAAATCGTGAAGGGGCAAATGCTGGGCACTGTTAATTTATTTATCTGCTTAAATTACACCCAGATCATCTCACATTTCACAGTGTTTATGAAATGCAAGAATGGATGGTTACGGGCTATTGCAACATTTACCAAGTCAAATACCCGCTATACTTTAGACTTAATATAATACATAAACTTACTGCAGAAACTGTGTGTTCTTGCGTAAGATTACTGTAAAAACAAATGGATCAGCTTTAACGAAACGCTGCGCGAGTATATGCAAGATGACGTCAAACTGAGGGTCTCGCAAAAGCTTGCGGAAGGTAGTGGGCTCGCAAAAATTTTCTAGCATGTTGGGGAAAAAGTAAACCACCCATCACAATGTATCTTCACATTAGAACAGCATGCAGTAATCTCTCTGAAACACCTATCAATATTTTTTTCAAAAAATGGATATGAGGGAAGCAGGCAGTGAAAAGAGGAGATATACAAGAAAATTAGTGTATTCAGGATAAACATCAGGTACAAGATCATATTAATGACTCCTGCTCATTTAGTAAAATTAGAGGATGCTACCAAGAGCAAACTCTCTGTGCATGCCAGTTCGGGCAATTGTGTTAAGGGCGTAAATTAAGGTGAAGGGGGAATGTACCAGCAAAAGGGATTTTTGGTGGCATTTTTAAGGATAAGAATCCCTGTTAATTACTGTGTGCAGTTAGTGTATGATGGACAACTTCACTCATCTTTCAATGTATGGGAGCCGTGAGAGGCGTTTGCAGGAAGTGCTAATCTTCAGGATTAACCTCCAGGATTGAAAGTGATGTTTTGCCTGTGTAGCATCTTAAAGAGGAACTGAAATTGGAGTGACCTCTGTGGCTTTCCGCTGTGTACATAAATGGGAAATAATTTTGGTTAAAACACTTAACCATGTACTTGGGGTAAGAGCACAGCCATTTTGTATCATAACATAAAATTGCACAGCTTTTCTGGAAGGCTGCAGCTATCACAGGCCACCATGACTGACCAGCTCTTCCTGCCATGAACCACCAACTCACAGGGATTACGGTAAGAAAAACCTTCAAAATAAAGCAGTTCAAAGGCAGGCAGTCGTCCAAGCAGTCTCCCCTCAGCTTGTGCGCCGGCCCCACCAGCCGTTCTGACCCTGGGTCACGCGAACCAGACCCCAGGAGAAAGGCACCATCTCTGGCCCTACACAAAGGTCTCCATGCCCACCGCTTGGCCCACACTCTCTCCACACGGTGCCTGGACTCTTGACCCCCTCCCTCACTCAATTCAGGTGGGTCAGTGTAATGCAGGAGGGGGAGGTCCGCGTGACATTATGACAATAATATTATTTTGGGCCACGAACAAGGCAAAGAACCCAGGCAGGCACTGCTCCTCTTCTGACTCTGCGGCGCCGCTGCGGACAGTTGACAGTTATCCATTCGGGTGACCGGATCTTCTGGACTAGGGACCAGACCGAACAGGAGGGGGCAGAACACCGGTTGCCCTACAGCAGATTGGGCTGGACAGGTCACACTTATGCCTCACTGCATTTTTGAGGATGTACACTCCTGTTGTAGGTCTATAGTCTCCAGCACATGCACGCTGCAGTCACCACTTTTAAAAAGAAATGTAGTTGTCACAGCGTTTGTCGTTCAAGACGGGATTTTGACAAACTGTTCATAGGATGCTCCCCCATGACTGCGAGACGAGTCAACGATAAATCTGGCATCTCACCTGATGAGCTTTCTCATCAGGTCACAGATCATCATTTGTCAGGAAACATGCCAGCACAAAGGCCCCAGTCAGGACTTGAACCCATGACCCACTGCCAGTCAGCGCCATTACCTGCACTTCCAGGTACTACGTTTTTTGACTCAGCCCCTAAATTCACCCTTGCAGCGCAAAATGCAGCTGTTTGTCACTGATGTAAGATCTCAAAATCAAAGCTGTCGAAAACCCATCATGTGCCGATTTGCTTAAAAGAGCATCCGCAGGGGAGCTCTGTTAAACAAGTTGCCACATGATAGGTTTTCAACAGCACAAGATCATTTGTATTTTTAATCATTCTTTTCAGCACTCTGAGGGTTAACTCGGGGGCGTGGTGTTCCTAAAACAGAGTGTCAAGCCCTGCTTGTGCACGTGTTGTGTAAGGAGTACAATTTTCCATGGGCTTGTAAATTACATGGTGTTTCTGTGTTCAGCTTTGGAGGACCAAGTTAAAAAAATATTAGCATAGAGCCCATTGTACTTGCACATACAACGGTTAGCAGAAACCATTTTAGGGAATTCTGTTCATTTGCAACCCATGACACCAACAGTTTTCTCAGGAACACAATTGGGTTTAAATTTAGTGTCCAGCCTTGAAATGTAATCTAAAACTCAAAACTCAGCCAAAAAACACTTCTGCTTGGGCAGGTTCACCCCTAATTCCCATTAAACCAGCCATGATTCGGCTTTTCTTCTCCAAGTCATGAATGAGCCGTTTGTGAAGGTTGTAGGAAAACATGTTGGATTATGGCTCTGACGTCGCACACAAGAATAATTCATTGGAAGACCATAGAATTAGTGTCTGTAGTGCGTATTTATTGCCCATGTATGGTGTAACTTTGCCCTTTTAATCTCTCTGTTGTAGATAGAAGACCACACAAAAAAGAAGTCAGAACACAAAAATATTCCAGAACAATTTGTATCAAAAAAACAAACAATATTCTGAAATTTTACCAATTTTCTGCATTGGTGATGCAGACGCAGCGTTGCTGGGTACGTTTAAACTATCGAGAATAAAGTGCAATTAAAACAAACAAACAACAAATATAATGCTTTAAAAAAGGAAAAAAAAACCCTCAAACCCATTGGACAGTAAACTAAAAAAAACTAAATACACTCACATGAAGAAAATCACTTGTGCTGCCCACCTGATTTCTATCACTGTGGTTTAGAAACCCCATGGAACCTGCCCCACGACTGCATTCCCCCCACTGCTTTACTCACTCCTACACACCATGAACTACACCAGCAAGAGAATACGTTTCAATTTTCTTTATTTAGTGACATCAATATCTGAAACTGAACACAAAGTAGGCTTCGAGGAGGGGACAGGGTTCCCACAATCCCAGTAACATCCCATCACCTTCAATGAATAAATATAAGACTTTAAATATTTTTGGAGACACATGGCTGCCGCTGAGAGGCGGACAGAGTAAGGCTCATTCAAACTGTGCGCCGACATGCCAGGACTCGACAGAAAACAAAGACGCGTTTGAGTCAAACGTCACAGGATGGAACGAAAGATGCCAGAGTCAGACACTCGAGCTTTGACAGAACTTTTCCCTCACGTTCAAGGCCTGAGGGACGTTGGAGCGTATTGCCATTTTAAGGGATTATGAAGGATAGTGGGAACCCAAAGAGGAGAAAATTCTAGACTTTTCTGGACACCTCAGTCCAGTAAGCCCAGAGTTGTTCCCTTTTACTCGGCGAAGCACCGTGCCGACCCTCCCTGTTGCAGTCCATCCTCATACAGAGGCCACGCAGAAAAGGCAAAACGAACAAAATAACCTCCAATACCGCACACTTTATTATAAAATGCTGACAGAGGCAAAAAAAAAAAAAAAATTATAAAATCTCATTGCAGGGTCACTAAACAATGCCTTTAAAAATAAGGATATAATTTCTTTTCGATCATTATTGTCCATTCCTCTTTACCCTGCCCGCTTTTTTTAAAGCCAAATTACATGCCATTAAAGCCGATAATGAAGCACAAAAAATATATATATATGTATATACCATTTTCCCCAAACTTTCCATATTCAAACGTCTAACCTTCTGGTTAATGAAGGAAGGAGATGCTTTAAAAAAATAAAGAGAAGATGAGAATAAAATGCCTCCTGAAGCAACGAGTCGGCAGGTACGTTTTGAGCAGGCGTCCGAGCTTGAAGCTGGAACTAGATTCGAGCTGAAATTTCATAACTATGTACAGAAAGGGGTAAAAATGCACCAAAGACAGAAAATAAATCCCCAAAAACTTTCCACCAGCTGCAGATGGATATTTTCTGAAGTGCTGCGCACGCTCCCGGCCATCACTCCTTACCCTGTACTGATATAGGATTTCACTTTTATGTACATTGTAAACACAACAGGGCTTAGACATGGCTCCAATGTCTCAGTCGAGAATATCTCAGGCACTCCGTCTCCATCACTGGTCATGAAGGGGTTAACATTAAGCGGGCGAATGGGAACGGATCTGATAAATTCACATTACATTTAAGAGGCCATTGAGCCTCTTTCGCAATTAGACTCAAAATAATTTAGTGATTCACATATATGGATATGCTGAGAGAACATTGCATCATATTATATACTTCGAAGATATATTCCATGTGGGAAAAAATAACCTGGATGAATTTTGTCGGTTATCGGAGGGGAGTGGGAGAGCAGGCGGGGTATTGGCTACCAGTTACCTGTTTGAAATATGAAAGATTTATTTCTTCAACAAAAATGGCCGATGCAGTGACAGGTTTTTGCAGCAGCTGACACTGTGACACTGCTACTTTCCAAGGTCGCAGTTTAATGCCATTTCATTTCATTAAACTGCCGGAAATTTAAAAAAAAAAAAAAAAAAACCCTTGAATTTGCAGAAACCCTTTTCGGATAAGACAAGTCACCCTCGCTTTACAGCGACAACCTCAGAAAAGAAACTTTTTTTTGGGGGGTAAAAAAAAAAAAACAAGTGAGCAGTACTGAAATCAAAATGCCTTGATAAACTCTTGTTTCGCGAGGCGTAAAGTGCTGACATTTTTCTGGAAGGTAGGAGGCAGTGTCGGACAGGGAGAGGGAGGATGTCCAGTGATTTCTCATTAGCGTTAGCATCTTAGTCAGTCTCTAAACATGCGTGCGAGCCCTTGGGAGATAAAAAGGCACACTGCCCTGCACCACCCACCCAACCAACCATCCTCCTCTCTCTTGCTCTCTATCCAACTCACACGCTGTCAAATCTCCCAAACTCAGTCAATCAGTCAGTCAGTCTCTCAGTCACTCCAACACTCTCTCACTCTCCCCCTAGCACAAACTCTCTCGATCACACACTCTCTAAGAGTCCTCCTCGCTCTCTCTGGCTTTCTTGTAAATTGGCATGTTAATGCTGTGGAAGGCGGGGACCCAGCGGTTGTCGTGCAGCCCCACATTGCAGCCCGGCGTGTCCTTGTGCAGGCCGTGGCAGCACATCCAATAGCCCGGGCCGAAGGGCAGGGCCTGGCAGTAGGGCTTGTGGTGCCAGCGGCAGAGTGACACGTCGCCCCGGCCATAGCGGCGCTTGCACTGCTTGCAGGGGTCGTCGCGGTAGCGGGGGTCGCAGACCCAGCGCGAGTCCGCTGGCCGCACACCGTAGCTCTCGATGATGAACTTGAAGTAGTGGCAGGTGCATTTGAGGGCGGCCAGCGTCTGGGTGGGCAGCAGGCTGAAGATCTTGACGATGATGTGGTGCGGCAGCAGGGCCATGTACTGCTGCGGCTCCAGGAGGAGCTGGATCTTGAAGCGCATCTCAAGGAACCGGTGGGAGACCAGCTTGCGTAGGGGAAAGGGGACTCTCTCGGGGCTCCCAGCGCTCGCTTCCAGCTCCGACACCACCACCTCCTCTCGCTCCTCCACGTCCTGTTTGGATTCAGGGTCCTCCTCGCGATCGTACCGAGGCGCCGCACGAAGGCAATCCTGGAAGGCCGCGGAGTCCAGCTGCTGCTCTTGCTGCGTGGAGAAGAACAGCATCCCGGGAAGCGGCTCCTCGCGGTGTTCAGCGCGGGAGCTGCCCCCTCTGCTTGCCTCCTCGTCCTGCTCCACCTGCATGCAGGGCTTGGCCGCAGACTCTGAGCCCTCAGTTTCCTCCCGGTACACGTCCCTCGACTCCGCGCTGGGCGGAGGCGTGGACTCGTGGTATTGCTCGACTGCGCGACTCTCCCTGGCTATGGGTTCTGGCTGCGGAGGCGCAGACCCCGAGCCGACCTCTGACCCCGGGCCTGCGAGCAACACCCGGCACACGCTCCTCCGCAAGCTGTTGTTGCGCGACAGACCGCCGCCACTGCTGCACTCCCTCTCGCTCTGCCTCTTCAGGCACTCCGACTCCAGCTTCGCCACCATGTCCAGGACACGCACGCTCTCGCCCTCCTCCTCTCGTCCCTCCAGTGCTTCCGGTCTTTCCGGCCGCTCCTCTAAGCACGGGGCCGGGGGTAGAGACCCCACCCTGGGGGTGGTAGCCGGGCCGGAGGTCCGTGGATGCAGCGGTTTGGTGCAGTCCACCTGCGGCTTGTTGGCCCTCTGTTCCATGTAGGCCACCATCTCCACCACGGACAGAGTCTTTCCCTCGCCCTCACCCTCCCCTTCCCCGGCCTCTCGCTGCGCCCCTCCGCCCCCCTGCACGAGTCGCTCGGGGCAGCACCTCTTGTCAGGCTCGGCAGAGCGTTTCCTGCGCTTGGCCGTGGACCCCTCGACTTCCCAGCAGCCTTTGGCCTTCATGGAGACCGTCCGCGGGTTGGCGGGACCTACATCTGCTCTGATGCCTTCAGTGCTGAGGTTGGCCGGGGCGCTGGACTGGCCACACTGCTGCCCAGTGAAGATAGCGATCTTCTCCTTAGTGTTTCCAGGCTTGATGACGGCCCAGATATCCAGCTGTCCGTCAGCGCCGTCGCCCTGGTACAGGGTCAGCGAGCCCTCCTGCTCCGGCTCCGACGACAGGAGGAGCAGAGGGACCGGGTACGAGGTGCCCTTGCGGCGCCAGTCCGCGCCGGCTTTTGGAGCGGGGGTGGGGCCCTTGCAGAGCGTGTTAGTGGAGAGAATGCTGAGGGGCTGTCGGCCATCCGAGCCCTTCCCTCTAACCACCTCCGGAGACCGCGGCCGTCTTGCAGGCCTCTCGCTCCTCAGTGCCCCCTGCTGGCCGGCATGAAGGCCGCACATGCCGTCCGCATTCGACTCCAACTTCAGCTCCTTCTGGAATTTGGGATATGGCTTCAGGTGCATGGTTGAAAACCTAAAAGACAGAAATAAAAAAGTCAGTAATATGCAAAAACACTCCGAATGATTCGCAGTTACAGTTACACATCCAAGTGAAAAATAAATTTGGCATTAAAAATAATGTAAAAAACGATACAGGAGTTGAGCGCTAAAAGTACTTAAGTCACATTTTCTTACACTATGAAGTAACGAAGTGAAAACATCTTTTACAGTTACGCAAGTTCGCTGCCTCAGTTTTCTCAAAATGGACATTTTGTGACTTATGTACCTTCAGCACTGAGGTCTTCCAATTTCTTTTCCTCGCACCACTCATATTTCCACAATAAGAGTAATTTACAGGCAGGCACAGGCACACGCACGCACGCACACAAGGTATGGAAGCCCTCAGTCAAGCTCAAATAAAAATGCACATTGGCCCCAGAGCAGACCCTGGGACAGCAGTAGCCACAGTCGCAGCGACTGCCATTGAGCACCTCCAGGACTGACCAGCAAGCGGAGGACACCAGGGAACTGCGACTGACCCAGAGAACTGCCCTGAGTGGTGAAAGGCACCGAGCACCTTTACCAAAGACTAAGCGGAGAGGGAAAGACCACCCTACCCACCCAACTACAGCCCTGTGACCCTCATGAGGGACATAACCCCCGAATATCAATGTTATTTGGTTAAATTTTGGTTAAACTCTGCCAACTGCATGCTGACATGAAATACTTCTAGGAGAAGTGCTGAACAGTTAAGTTACAACCACATTAGACCTTTTCTCACTTAGTTTTCTTTAGCTCCATATTATTCTTAGCCCCGTACAATACTTAACCCTGGACTATCCTATGCCCCTTTTCTCACTTGCATTTTTAGTACAGTACTATCGACGAAACGAGGGCTAAGAAAAATCGCTTCTGTTCTCACTTGCTGCCATGAGACTTCGTGAATCTAATTTCACAGTTTTCCCAATTGCTCCTTTTGCCAGCCATTGTCAAATTTCAGATAAATGAGTTGATGACAGTCCAAACGAAGTATAGGTAGCTACCTGCGTATTGAGTGTTCTGTGTTCAATACAAATAACCCGCCGTACCCATGGGTAGATGCACACCTACGGTTAATTTAACACCGTGTCTTTTTGTCAAGCATACAAAACACGTGTCCAAGCAAGCCCTCAATCACAGCACCGTCTCAACATCGACAGAACGTCATGCACTCTGATCTTATTTCATCGCGGATCCATTTTAACACTCTTTCAAGCTCAATCACAGAATTAAGACAAATATTAAAAAGGTCTTTTCAGCCAGACAGCCAATAATTTAAGGCTTAATATCACAGAGATGGCAAGTCTCACGCATTCGGCGTAGGTCTCACGCATTTTTTAATGCCAGCAGCCATACCACAATTCGCGTGGCTGAAGCTAAGCAGGTGTGGGCTTGGTCAGTAATTGGATGGGAGACCACTGAGGAAAGCCAGGTTGCTGCTGGAAGAGGTGTTGGTGGGCCAGTAGGTGGCGATCTTCCCTCTGGCAGGAAAATCCCCAATGCCCCAGTGCAGTGACGGGGACACTGTAATGAAAGAGACGCCGTCTTTCGGATGAGACGTTACACCGAGGTCCTGACTCACAGTGGTCATTACAGATCCTATGACACTCTTCGATAAGAGTAGGGGGTTCCCCGGTGTCATGGCTCACGTTCCAACCTGGCTCTTTCCATCTGCCGCCTAATCATCCCCTGATCTAATTGGCTGTGCAATTCCTCTGTCCCTCCCCACCTCTTCCCCCAGGGCTCCCTTGAAAAAGAGATTTCAATCTCAATGGGACTTCCCTGGTTAAATAAGGGTTGTTACTTGTTACACATTACTTAAGTCACAGCGGGTCGGTTCTGACCTGTGACCATTGATCTATATATTATCAGTCCATGACGGGTGACGCAAGTCTCGCAAAAACCGCAGTGCATTTTGGGTCGTGGCTCCATTTTGGTGGGTATAAACAAAACCGCGCGAACCAGGGGAGCGTTTCCCAAAGGACTGTCCATGCACAGTCAATGGGTCCAACTATGTAAGATGGCATCTGTGATTTCGCGAAACGAACCACAGAGTTGGGAATTGCCTTTTGGATGAGACATGGGACGCCGGTGTTGCCGGAAAGGCTGCCACAGTAATTCAAACTGTAGAAAAATTGACTGACTGTGGTGTTAGTTTTTTCAGGTTTCCCACCTGGACAAAAGGCTGTGGGCAGCAGGTAGAGGAGATAAGGAGGAGCCGTTGGGCTGCATGGGTTGCTGTGGTGAGACGCAAGGATATCACTTTTGACACAATATCTCCATATGGGCGTGTTTGCTCTCGGTATTTTCACAAAGGTTAGTCAAGTTAGACTTTGGTTAAGTGACTGTACTACGTGCTGATTATCTGTCTTGTAAAGTTACTGGAGCTGACGTTATGTCCTTGACGTTGTTATTCAGCTCGCGTTAACGTTAAACTAGCGAACACCACAGGGAAGGAGAAACAGGTCGGTCTTTTTACAGAGCCACAAAAATGTGCTTATGTACAGAAACACGCACCCACGCACGCACGCACGCACGCACGCACGCAGTGCAAGTGTGTTGTGTTCATTTTAGAAAATGCTGAACCAAGAGCAGTTTAGAAGTACTTGTGCTCTACGTGTATTTGACAGCTCTAGTTGCTTTTCGGATGCTGTTGGGTCGTATGGATCAATGTTGTTTATAGTGACCAATTAGGCCAAATAACGGTCCCTGGCACGGTATGGTTTTTGCTCATATTTCCGTCCGCTTCTTCATTTTTCAGTTTTAAACATCGTAAAACAACTTAACCAGCCCACCCCTCATTTTTGCTCCTCAGATCGACCTGACCACTGACATATAAAGAAATAAATATAACAATAGGCCCATGGGCCTTAACGGTCACCTGAGTATAGTATATCCAATGTTAAACCTTGGCCATTAGGCGTGGCCCTAATTTTGGCCCCAGGGATCAGATTAATGGAAACCAGTATCATAAGCAATAGAGTATTCTAAATTGTATGTATAGAACTTGTGGCTATTTTCTTTAAGCAAAGAAGATTTCTCAAGCCATTTTGACCCTTGGGCCCTGACCCTTAGCCCATGGGTAAGGGAAACTGTCAAAAATATCATAATATCATCTCATTGTTGTAATGTCAATCAAGTGTGAAAGATTTCCAGTAGAAATTAAACAGAATATACCCAAAAGTATCATTTTCCAATATAAACTATAGTAAACTTGACCCACTCCCCAGGGGCAAACATGGAGCCTGGGGGTCATGAAATTCACAATTTTTATAAAGCACCTCAAGACACTTCCATCTATAAAGATAACTGGTTTCCAGCATATCTAGGTATAAAAAAGTAAATGCAAGACAATAGGCTTGCACTAACAGAGTTGACAATACATAGGTTTGGTCGGTGCGGTCTGAGAATATGCTCATAAAAACTTCATTTTGCGTTTAAACAAAAAACGCTTCAGTGAAAGGAAGGAATAATACCTTAATTAACATATGTCAAGTTACTTCTCTTCTTCTGAGGTAAAACCGCATCCCACGGGGCATTTTCCCCTCAAACTCTACAGGCAGTTGCCAAGTACCAACCACAGATTGTTGGTTTTCTCCAGGTATACTCCAGTTTCCTTCGAAACCTAAACATGACACATCCTTAAATGACCCTTACTTAAGTTGTTGTGTTCGCAATGTTGCTTATGATGACAATATAACAAAGGGCAATAACTCCATCAAATTTGATTGAATCGGTCTGGTTTTAGAACTTATTTGAGATCTTATAGATATAAGCCAGCATGCAAAGTTTCATGAAAATTGACCGATATTTACTAAAATTATTGTGTTCACAAGGTTGCTTATGATAATAATACAACAAAGGGCAATAACTCCATCAAATATGATCGAATCAATCTGGTTTTCGAACTCGTCCAAGATCTTATGGATATAAGCCTGCATACAAAGTCTCATCAAAATTGGTTCATAAATACTTAACTTATTTTGTTCACAAGGAAAAGTTTACGGACGACGCACAACGCACGAAGGACGACGCACGACGACGGACAAAAGGGGATCGCAATAGGTCACGCCTTTGGCTCAGGTGACCTAAAAACTAGAGTGGACAATCGCTTTGTTTCTGTGGCAGCACACGGCCGCCATCTTGTGTATGTATGTCGACGTCGCCGACGTATGTATGACGTTCAATGGAAAATACAGTAGAACTGGCCTAAAACCTCCTCGTATAAAACGGAAAATCGCTCAAACCGGACAACAGCTCAAGTCCCGATTTTTCTGTAATGTTTTTCAATTAAATCAATATCGAATACAGATTTTATATAACGGATTTTCGCTTACATCGGCCAAATGTCCAGTCCCGTCACAATGCATCTCCATTCAAAAGCACTCGTGTTTACTGGACAAGCAGGTTTGCACCATGCACATACGCACTCGCAACAAAATCAAGTTTAGCTTTCCTACACAGTTATAAACTGACTGAATTCAACCATTAAATTCAGCTTTAACCAAAAAACGCCTTGCACAGTAAACTTAAGAGCCAGAATCTGGAAGATTCACCCAGGGGGTGATACATCACCGTTCAGTTTTACAATGAAACTTTTTTTGTGGGTAGATATATCCTACAAACTGAAAAAATCTCATGTTTTTTATCCAAAAGATCACTCCGGTTTAAAAATCCAGCCCGTTTTAGGGTAGGGGTCCGAAGGGCCTAAATGGGGCCAAAGTCAAAAATTGGACTTTGTCCTCAGAATATCTTCGTGCGCCCTCAAAAGGCATCCTTCATCTTATGGGATTTTGATATAAGGGCAGAGTAGTTCCAAATAACGTTAGAATTTGAGGCTAATTGAGGGCGCCGCCTAAATCCCAATTTTAGGCATTTTAGACCATGTTTGAGGCCCTTCCAGTACCTGTGCTCTCAAAAACCTTGCTGGTTTATGTTTATTTAGACATATAGGGGACTTCTAGTTTTAAAAATAACGTTAACAGTGAGGTTTCATGAGGGCGCTGGTGTATAAGAGGGCGCTTTTTGCAGCATGGAATGCCATTTAGGGCAATGTTCGTCAGGCCATACCTCGGTGCGCCCTCTATGGAATTTTATGAAACTTATTTTATTATGTTCCAATATATCTGTATTATTCATAATATAAACAGCTACGAGGGTTTTTGCCTAATTAACCCTATATGGGCAAAAACATGCACACCAGATCATGACTCAAAGAGAGATGAAGATTGCATCTTGTACATACCTATAGGTGGCGCCCTCAATTGCCCTCAAAAATTCTGAAGTTATTTGGAACTACTCTGCCCCTATATCAAAAAACCATAAGATGAGGGAGGCTTTTTGAGGGCGCACGAAGATATTCCGAGGACAATGTCCAATTTTTGACTTTGGCCCCATTTAGGCCCTTCGGAACCCTACCCTTAAAAGGGCTGAATTTTTCAACCGGAGGGGTCTTTCGGATGATAAAAATGTAATTTGCGTCAGTTTGTAGGATACATCACCCACATAAAAAGTTTCATGGTCAAACTGAATGGTGATGCATCACCCCCTTCTAAATATTGGGTGAAGCTTACAGAATCTGGCTCTTGATAAAATAAATATGGGTGCCTGTTCCTAGAGCGCAGATGACAAAGGCGCGGGTGAATGTGTACCATGATGGAAAAGAGGCACTCCGTTCATTGTAGCAGGGCTCGTGACCTCATTACATGCAACACACGCCTGCTACCCTTCCAAACGTCTGACAGCAGCTGCTGTTCATTAAGCGAAGGTTGGCCCCATTTAGCGCCCTGGCTAAACTCTCACTGCTTCTGTGGACACTAGCTGGAAATCTGCAACATTGTCAGTGCCATTACAAACTATATAGACACAAGGCATTTTTGCACTATTGAGTTCTAGGGACTCCTTGAGAGGAACTGCCACTGGGGAGTTTCCCCAAGAACCATACACCATTAACCCTGCTTTTACACCCAGCTTTTACAAAACCAAACATGGCTGCTCTGCCCAAGTTAATTAAGACCACTTGCATCCAATTCGCTAAAATTTTGTATTAAATTCAGAGTTAACCACAGCATTTCATTTTATGAAATGGTAAAATGAAATGTTGCTTACACATTTAACCACAAGGTGGATGCATGCATGCATGCAAAATGTAGAAGACTTTACATAGAGATAAAACATTCAGAGATACGTGATCAGTTTGAATTTGAATCTTTGCTGAGGAACTCAATTGGTAGAATCTGATGTATACCTGTTTGGTTGGAATAAAAGCCTGCACCCATGCTGGCCCTTTCTGGATAAGACAGAGGACCCTAAAGCAATCGAAAAACATGGAAAAATCTGCATTCGGGCGGAGGAGTCAATTGGCATAATACGAAACTTTCCATACACAGGCGCGAAAGGGTTGGGGGCATTTTTTTTACTGTTGGCTGTTTAAATTTGCCAATAGAAACTATCAGTGGTGTAATCAACATACAGTTACACCATTCAGAGTTCTTCTAGCGCTGTGAAAGTACCTACTCTGAATTTGGAGGCGAAAAATCCCTCAAAATGGAGTTCTAAACACTACAATCATTTGCAGTTCCTTCAATAAGGATACAATGAAACGGGAGGTTCTTTGAACGAAATTCTTAGAACTATGAAAAGGTTCTAATCCAGTCCAAAAACACCTATATGCTGCCATCTAATCATAGAGGTGGAGAGTGTTCACAGAGCACAAGACAGGCTCATCCACTGACCGAGAGCTCACCAGAAATTGAGAGAAAAACAATAAAGCTTTGAGGTATAATGCACTTATTTTGGAGAAACATCCAGAAAGCGACAAGACACAAGCCTAATACCAGTCATTTGAATCCAGGACCGCACATCCAAGACAAAATCAATCATAAATACTGCTGCGGAAGCCACAATCACACTTTTCAGTGCAAGATCACCACATCTGACCCAGGTGTAGTACATACAGTACATTACCTTAACCCTTTACCTCCGCTGACAAACACCCAAAACTCAGTATAGTCCACGTAAACAATGGAGCCTTATAGGTTGAGGTACAATGACAGAAATTATTTGGTGTTGTGGGTTTTCGATTATTTCAAAACATTATCAAAATCTGTGATTTCAGGCTGTATGACAAAGAAATCGTAACCAGACTATTCTTTTCAAGAGATTTTCAGAATTAGTTTGAAAGACATGCATTGCATTTTGGGCATTAGCAAAATTCTTTAGAGGTTTTATGTAACAGGGTGAAATGCAAGGGAAATAAAAGTTGATTGACAGGACACCGTTACCATGGCTATGGACAGGTTGAGCAAGTGACCTGGAATATGAAAGCTTAGCTATTCAAGATCCAGATAAATATTTATAAGTAATGGTTTAAGAGCCAAACTAAGGTACACAGCAAGGAAAGCAGTAATACATCTTCAGTGATGATTCTAGGACGCGTAATTTGCGGGATCCTGCAAGTTTGGTAGACTTGGCGCTAAACGAAGATTTCAGTGCGCCAGCGACTACGCATTACATAATGAATTGGCGGGAATCCTTTGTTCTGGTGCGTGGATTAATATGAAAACATCGTCTACAACAAACTTCCGTGCATTTATTCAACAAATTTATAAACCTACTGCAAAAATGTCAAAATGTCTGCAGCAAGAGACTTATATATGCCTGCATATGACTGGCTGGATGCATTTTTCTGTAACCCCCTGTCATGCTCGAGTGCCGCTTTCCAGCTGGTAAAAACACGCAAGGAAATAACGGCATCCCTCTCACCGGAAGTAACATATTTCCTGCAGGGAGAGCAAAAGCATGCATCCCGCTGAACTGTGTACTCCAGCCACGGTAGTGTACGATACCAGGCTGGATTGAATGATCGCCATAAAGCACCGAATGCACGCTCTGGGTAGCTAGCTAATATTGGCTGGGATGGAGCATCGCCATTCAAGTGGCTGACCGCGTGAGTTAGGGCTGAGGCAGCAGACAGAGGGAACTGGTTTGGGGCGGTGCTGGTGGAGGGCACTGGAGACGGAGCCATAGTCATAGCCTCTGGTGTGCAAGCTACGGAATCACCAGAGATGCCAAGTCTTATTAATAAGACTCTCACGTGGAATTAAAATCCTTGTGCATTGAAGTTTCAGTTTCACTTGCGTAAAGGTGCACTTCACCACAAGTAACATGGAAAGGGGCTCCGGACTTCTCGTGCTTCTCTTTACTCAGGGAGTGGATACAGTGCATGTGTTTCATGGTCGTTTAAATAAGACCATTTGAAACGTTTTTATGGAATTCCATTGCTTTCAAATTTCAGTCCCTCAGTAAAGACAAGCATGAGAATTCGAGTCCTAATGGATTTCCGTGCCACTAGTGGGGAAAGCCACTGTAATGCACGTGAAACTGATCAACTTAATGCACAACGACTTCCATTCCGCGAGTGAACAATTGCTGACTAAAGCTGGCTTTATGCTTCTGCGTCGACTTCACGCAAAGGGCACGCCGTCGCCTCGACGCCGTCAGGGACCTTCCGAAGTTCTGCGTTGAGGTAGTTTGAGGTGTGCTGTGCCGCGAAGCAATTCACCATCAAACCGCTCAGTGGCGTCAGATTTCCAAAGGACCTGTTGTGGAATCACATGAGACTCGTTGGTAGTGTTCACGTAACGTTATGGGCTGTATTTCATTCCATAGGGTAATAATCCCTACATCCTACACCCTGCGAAATCACGTAGTGAAAACTCAGAGCAGCAGGGAGTAGGGACGCAGACCGCGAGGGCACTGATTGGTCCAACCCGAGCCTAGTGACGTATGCCATTCAACGTCATTTAAGAAAATGACAACGGTGGCTAGTAGCTACCTAGCGCACAGAAAGCTGACAAGCCTAGCGTGATGGTTTACTACAGTCGAGTGGCTATCGCTAGTTATGTTTTTCATTTTTGTCTGCGACCATTTGTCGCCTCATGAAAGTGATGCGCTTGCTTATAAAGCTATGCGCTGGGGGTTCACATCGCCGCAGAGGCTCTGCGTAGCGATGGCGTCGGCTCGACACAGAAGCATAAATACAGCTTAAAAAGGCACAGATACTGAATGCCACTAACGAATGCGTGAGACTTGACATCTCTGCATCGCTTGAGTTTGAAGCAGCGCAAGGCTTGCAAACAGGTTTTAAAAAAATGATACAAGGTTCAGAACTCGTTTGAATGAATAAAACGAAATGTAGGTAAAATTGTGAGTCTCCGTGCGCTGCTCACCGTACATCTATGAAGAGAATGGCTTCACTGCCTGGTGAAGTATCCGTACTTATAACTTAAGCACTAGGACTTCGGTTTAGAGGCGGGCTTTAAACTAAGAACCAAATCAGGCAGTTAGGAACTATTATTTATGCGCCATTTTGTAATTGACTTTATAATTGTTATGATTGGCAGAGACAGTGAAGGTTTTCTATTAAAACTTTAAACTAAAACGGTCAGTCATGTCTTAGTTTTGTCAATAAGGTGTAAAAACTGAATGTGTGCACATATAAATAAGTGAGCCAGTCAAGGTACTGTTTAAAATCTTGATATAAATGGCATTTTACCAGGTAAACACAGTTGGCCCACTTTTAAGTCAGGGGGGAGTTGGGCCACTTTTGAAATTTTCTGGAATCATCACTGCCTCTTTATGATGACAAACAGCAGCTGACTTAAAAGGGAATGCACATTACGCTCCTTACTACCATCAGAATTTAAAGGATACACACCACGGCACCCAAGGCCGCCTAAGCAGGGTCGTGACAAGACTCCGCCCTCTAGTGGTGCTTACCCGTATCGAACAGTGCATGCGCATTTTGCAAGTTTGTTATGGACACATACGCACCGACGGACGAACACACAAAGACAGCACCCCCTCAGAAACCATTCAAAACGCTGCTCATGTGATGAATGTTTACGTTTGTGTGACCACTTGTGATTGGTCAGTTTGAAAATATAGTACTTGGCTGCTTCAACAGAAATCCAGAATTGACACCTGGAGTCAAATTCCCCCCTCCCTTCTTCCCCCCCCAGTTGAGGGAAAATGAGGAAAAAAAATGTTTTCAATTTCATGGATGTACCTGCATTATAGCATCACACCTATATAGCAACACACCACATGGATTTAATAAAATCCATGACAAATACATCGGGAGCTTCAAACTAGCTAATGCTTGGAGCCTACCAAAAGACTGCCATTAGTCTAATCATATGAGCTAGTTGACGCAAAATCACTTTGTCCAGTATTTACTGGACAGTAATTTGGAGGACGAAAACAGAGTAGTGTGTCCTCTGCCTTTAGCAAGCATCTTGACTTTAGTTTAGTGAGCACACAGTGAGGAGAGCAAAGCCATTGCTGACATTCCAACGGAGCGACAGAAAAGGCCTGAGGGGAGGGTGTGATGGACAAGTATGAACACAGAGTCTTAAAATACCAGGCATTGCATTAATCTGTGCCACAGCCACGAGGCCTCCACAGAAGGAGCTGCCCTCATCGTGTGTCACGGCTACGAAGCCTGGAAAGGAATAAATGCCAACACAGTCAGCAATGGCCCCGAGACTTCCAGGTGGCTGCTTCAAGGTCTGCTACCTTTCGCCTCTGCCCAGACACTGTGATTCTCGAAGGTCGAAGATTTGCCAAGAATCCGCAGTCTTACTCCGGTCGGGAGCCGTTTACGCCCCAGCAAACTGAGGAAGCCCGCAACAGAGCTTGTGACGACCTTGCAATGGAATGGCAGGGACCGGGACTGAGTAATAGCCCAGTAGAAGGATCTATAGTGTGCAAGGGGTCAGTCCATTAGCCCACTGTAGGTGCGGGGCTCCACCTCATTCCTCTGTGCCGATGCAGTACAGAGCTGAAGCACTCGTACAGGGTCATGTATGACCTTTGCAAACTCAAGCAGAGGCAGATGCAGAAACCTAGACGACTAGTTTAAGTGCACCAACATGGAGCTGCAGTCAATCATCAGGACGTCATCACAGCTGATATTCTTGTCCAAAGGGGAAGAAGAGGTTTGAACTCTTCAAGACTGCTCTGTTACCTCCGCCAAGGAGGTTATGTTATTGCCGGCGTTGGTTTGTCTGTCTGTCTGTCTTTGTATACAAGATAACTCCAAAAGTAATGAACGGATATCACTGAAATTTTGTGGGTGGGTGTCTATTACATCAGAGATGGACTCTATTGATTTTGACAGTGGTCGGTCAAACAATATGGCCGCCACGGAAGCCTGTCCATTTTGACCATACTCCAACAAATAATATCAAGTGGCCATCATAGCAACCATCTCGAAATCCTATGCTGCACATACCGACAATTTCTTATGAGCCATGTTCACTCTGCAAGATTTCGACTGTGCTGCCATGGTGGAGGTTTGCACTCTTGTAGTACCTCTAGTCCTTCTATGGCTCTAAAGTTGATGTCTATGGATGCTTGACCTTTTCAGATTGATCTCGACCCCAAAGTTTCCAGCCATGTGGCATAAGGGAGCCCACCGGGTCCTGAGATCTCCTGCCAAATGTTAAACACAAGCACCTCAGGATCGAACGTCTGGAGCCAATAGTAGCAGTTCTTATTCACTGCTGCCATTTTCCACACATCCAGGGCCACCAGGAGCCATTAACCAAGATGGCATGAAACCAGCTGGGCAGCCTTGGCTCTGCTCAGCGCGAGGTGCCATGGGAAATCAACCTGGTGAACTTTACCCAAGAGCTGGCTACCAAAGCATCCAAAGACCTGACTGTTTATTCGTTTTTCTTACACTACATACACAGTCACCTAGTCTGTAAACAAATACTCTGCCATGCTAGCATGTTCAATAAAAGTGAATTTCTGAAATCACTTTCAAAGCAACAGGTTTCAGTCTTAAATTTTCAGCAATAAAATTACAGGTCCGATTAGGCCTCCAGCTTTCGCCAGCACTAGTAAATCCAGGAGCAGACCGGATAGTTGCAAGGCCGTAAACCCAGGTAGCGTGGTGAACTCAAATGCTTTGTCGAAACCGATTACGTCAAAAAAATTTGCGTGGGCCAACTCAATTGCTCTGCGTGGAAGGAACACAAAGAAAATATGGTTAACTTATTCTTTTTTTTTTTTTTAAACACAGTTTTAAGTGCTGTGAGCACAAAATCATTAAGTTGGCGCAGACAAGTGTTTTTGAGGTAAACAGTTTCCACAAAACATTTAAGTTCATTGGTCTTACGAGGGTTTACCGTGTTGGACAAGGGCGAGAATCTTTACAGCCTACGCTGCAAATGGCCCTTATGAAAAATAATGGTTGGATTCTGGCGGCCATAATTATTTGATTATTGGTTGATCAGCACCGGGGCTGGCTTCCCGCCACAGCCACAGATGATCGCTACATTCCTGCACAGCTGAGAGCAGAATTTGTTCGCTCTGGAAATAAGGCGGAACTTGCTCTCTCCAGAAAAGCTCTATTCACTGACTGAAGAAAAGCAGCTATGATGAAGGACTCCAGCACATACTTCACTTAATTGCCAGGAAGGAGAGAAGACCAGGGCTGGATTTGGATTTGAGGGCCAGATTCCGGGATCCCTGCAGAGATTCGAACTGGCAGGTCCAGCAGCCTGCGCCAGACACACCACCCCACCCCGTCCGACAAACAACTCCTCCACCCTCCGCCTCAAATTTTCCACAGTGCCCTACAAAACACAGACGTCATCACTCACCAACACCAGTTTCTGGGACAAAACTACACATAAAACAAATTGCTTTCCCCCCCAAAAGAACCAAACTGCAATAAAACACAGAGAGAAGGGTGACTGAGGTCATTGGGCCATTACGCAGTGAGCTCATGTCAAAATATGCCGCTCACGACTCTTATCTAGGGTGTGTTGAGTGGTCTCGATCCAAAATAAGCTTGCAACGATTCAACACGCAACTTCTGGCAAGCGTGGAGAGAGTCCTGTACTTTGCCCGTAAATGTTTTCAAGAGTCGAGTGTGACGTTAAAGGAGCCTGTTAGATGTGTGATTATTCCTGGAAACTAACAGCAGCAGTTCCCTCCCTCCTCGTACGCAAGCATGACAAAGCTGGAATCGATCATGACTTCAAGTAATAATGCCATCATCCATGCAATTCTGGTACAGGCTGTGACCACAGTCTCCTCATTGTTGGCTTTGGTTATTCCACACTAGCAAAATATGAGCATGGCCTGGGGTGGTTTATAGTTTTAATTAAAAAATCTCAACACTCCAGCGGACAGACAAAGCATGGGTTCTCCGAGAATAAATGGCCGAAAAGGATTGTGCTCGACTGGTGTGAGGGCCCTCAGCCAGCTAGTGAAATACAGCTGGGACATCTCCACGACCAATCCTGCCAAATCAGCCAGAAACTGCCAGGAATCTACGACAAGCAGCAATCCACCCCACAGCCTCTCACACCAGTACTGAAACACAAGAGAACTCCACTGTACGAAGCATTAACCTGCAAACTAAGTTTATATTGAACAAAGTTGATAAAAACAGAAACCACCATTCAATCCCTCAAAAATAATTTTCTAAAATTGAAAAGAACTGCCTCAGCAGGCGGACCCATATATGGGTCTGTAAATTGCAGCTGCTGTATTCAAACCTGAGCAACTTCAGACCCACTTTTAAACGAAGTTCTTATGGAGAAGCCAAGGTTTCCAATGATCCCAAAGATATCCTGCTGAATTACAGGGAAATGCGTATAAACGGAGGAACAAAATCTATGATGTGTAAGATCTAGATGTTTTTCATTAGATGTAATGCTATGGCCATAAAAACAGGGTGTCCTGGGTTTGAATATTTGGGAGCGCGGATACAAATATTTGATTAGCATGTTCTCAAACGAACATTGGAATGCTGCTATAACGATCACTGCTGGTTACTCCAAACGATGCAGGTCTAGAACATCAACCTAGCATGTTGGCCACAACTTTCCAAAAAGTGTGATCAACACAGAAACAGTTCTAGAACAGTGGAGAAGATGGAGCAGGAGAATGGATTGAAATGCTCAATTCAACAATCGTTGAACACTTCGGTAGCCAAGGAGTTTCATACTAATCAGATAATGGGGGGGGGGGGGAAGGGGGGAAAAAAAAAACAAAACAAAAAACTACGAACTGAACTGCGATTCAAGTGATCGCCAGTACAAATAAGAAAAAAAAAAAAAAAAAAAGGCATGGAATGCACGGAACACCCCTCAGCCCGATGTCAAAGTTTTTGGACATGCCCGCCCGCTGCCCGACCGCACGACCGCCCGCCCGCCCGCCCAACCGCACGAAGGATAGCAATACTCCGTCAGCCTTAAGGGCTTTTTTCGGGTTAAAAAACCCGAAGGCTGCACTCATGCCCCATTTTCAATCCTTTATGGGATAGTTTGGCGACCAATTTGCTTTCAGTCGCGCACAACTGCGAGGGAGAAGTTGCGTTTAGCATGCATGGTTTAGCATACTTGGCCGTACAATACCGAGGGTAGAGGCCGTGTGACTTCATGCATTCAGTGCTTTTTCCTTGGCCTGATTTCAGCGTTTACATCATTTGCAGTTTCTCATGTATGGCTCAACCGTCATCATGGGGCTACGCAAGCTGTGCACCGGAAGCGTGGGAGTTCCTTTAGTGTAAGAAATTTCAGCAAAAAGTCACTTCCCGGTATTTGTTTTGTACTGCCTATCGGTAAAATTCCGAAGTTAGAGGTACAACTCATCGACCAGACGCAGCACCAAGTTGTTTCGATGTTGTTTTCATAGCGCTGTGTAAAAAAAACAGAGTGTTACTCCCAAACTTGTTGTACAAAGGTATGCAGTTGCACCATGATGCAAACGGGTGCAAACATGGCTTACCGCCAGGCTGGGTGAGATGTGGAGGGTGGTTTCCGTGGTTCCCTGTAGGGGACAGGTCTGCAGGAACTCATTATATATTCACATCTCACAGGCATCAGGCTCCTCCCCCTCTGTGTGACAGTCTTCCTCTGTCCAACCCTTCCTGAGGCTCCGCCCCTCAGGCTAGGATGAGATGACCTCACACCTCAGGATGGGACCTGCTGAGAAGGGATGATAAAAAGTCATCAGCCAAACCTCTTCCCAAGATCATTACAGTTTGTAAATGTTTAAGACCATGACAATGAGGCCATATAAGGAAAAAAATAATTGGAAAAAAATACATCAAGTTTCAGTTTTTCAATAGCAGGCGGTTTTTAAATTTTTAATTTTATTACAGTAAGAGTTTGAGATCCAAAAAGCACTAAAGCCCTCACATATGTAACCTTCGAGCGCTAGTCACAGCTATACCCACCATAACAATAATCATAATGCCGCTATTGCCGCGAGAAAGTTTCCAGCCACAACTGCTAGTCGCAGAAAAAGACATTTTGGGTAGTAGGTGTATTTAACCGTACCAATCAGATTTTACCATTTACACAGCGACGCTGGGGATCGGTTGTTAGGGGCTCCGGGGTATGCACTGTAAAAATGTAATCCTATGAATGAATCATGACAATATTCTTGTTTCGTGAATTACGACCACACATTATTTCAAATGCCAGTGTTCAAGTACTTGTCAAGTAATGGCAGTGAGTTCAACAATAAAAATGCTGAATATGTAGATACTTTATTTGCTGAAAGTGATTGGGAAAATGAAGTTCTTGGCTCTGAGGGGCGAGAAATTCAGATCTGATCGATTCAGCGCTGAAGTGTCCCATGTGGGAAATATTTTGAGTGGTGTGTTGCCATCTTAAATTAAATAATTTAAGGGTTAACAGAAAGAATCAAATCTGCTGAAGCCATAAGGAGGTGCAATGCGCCTGCTTGGCCAAACATGGCCAAAATTTAACTCTGCCTAGATGTTCATCCCATATGCACGCATATAAAATATGAAAAGGATCCATGAAAAACTGAAGATGCTAGAGCGCTGACAAAGCTAAAGTTTACAAAGGACAACAGACCACCGCGAAGGCATCTTACCACAGCATAAGCCCAACTGGCCTGGAGGCCAAGTGAGCTAAAAAAATTAGTAAAAATCAGAGGCGAGCGGCTTTCTGCGAGGCCACCAACAAGCCCATTCTTTTTATATGGCTCAAGTGCACATTTGAGGCAAGAAGGTTAGATATGCACAGAAGATCATTTTTTGGGGGGAAAGCATTTTGTTGAAAAGAGCAACAGTCAGCTATAGCACAGACTACTGGTCATAATGAAAACACCCGCCAACAATCATACAAGTCTCTTCCTCTATGAAGGCATTTATTGGCAGTTGGAAAACCAGCTTTAATCTTTATATCCTTCGGCTAAAGCGCTTTGAATCTTTAGATTTCCATACAAAACTCCACAATATAAAAAAAAAAGGCATAATAAGAGGAGCAAAAATATGCAAATACAATGCAAAACAAATACAGATTAGCAACAGTGGAATCAGATTTTGACTTGCAGTCAAGCGGATCTACTTTTTACCAACCGTTTTACTTACTGTTACTGATATATGAAGTTCTCAAAGTTCTGAGCAAGTGCATTAATCATGACGCAGCTCTTTGAAGGCGATGTTATTCTAACTGCATGCATCAATATGAGCAGTTTTTGATAACTCCAGACTAACCACAAAGAAATACACGCCCCAATTGCCGCACGCCTCCGTCTCAAGACCCCCCCCACCCCCCAACCCCCACAGAATCATGACCCTGCAGTAATGTACAGGTCACGGAAAGTTCTGACTCAACTCCCTCCATTATCTTTTAATTACTTAAAATTATAGGTTTCAGTTTCATCATCCTCTAGTCTGCGAAGAGCACACTCACTTCAGGAGAAGCGTGCATGAAGCCAAAACAAACATGGCAGTCAGTTTGCTTGTGACGGCTTCCTTCTTAGTCATCTCAGCTCCCTATTGGCCAGTCATTGGTCCTGTGAGAATCCACAAACAGCATCATCTGCAATCCTTGGGCTCTTTCCACTGAATCATAAACATCAAACGCTTAAAGGCCCCCTATTATGCCAGCAGGTGCACAGCTAATTAGACATTATGAGCCAGTTCAAGATCTCCCCTTCCTGACATCACAAGACGGAGTGACCACTCAGAGTAATGAAATCTAATTGACTGCTTGGCTGAGGATGATCATCTCTATTTGCCTCTGGTTGGTTACTTTCCCATGGGATTTCAAGAGGGGAAAGATTCAGAAATGGCTTGTACTAACCAATTGGCTGTGCACCTGGTGGCAAAATGGGGGACCTTTAATATTACTGATGTGACATCAGCGTGGCTCTGACAAACTTCCGTGCAGATCCAGTGCAGTCACGTGAACTCACACCTCACTCCATGCTTCGCTTAACCTTGTGAACCCTGTTTCACAGAAAGGGGTCGTGAACCCCACCTATGCTGAAACGCAGCTTTTCGTGATGGGGGCACCACCTAATTGTAAACAAGGTCAGATGACAACCAAAAGCATGAGATCAAAGTCATATTTTGGCCAGTTCCCCAGCACTTCTGGTTATTGCATGTTCTCAATGCCACCGCTAAACTGGCCTAAATAGTTCCACGGGTTCTAATGGGGGTTGGAAGGAACAGGGCCCAAAATCGACTGAACTATCCTGTGATGTGAGCGAGGCCTCAGCTGATTCATCAATTTATTCTCTCACGGACACAAGAACAGTCATGTTTCAGAATGATTACAGCTCACGTATAACTCCAGAAGTTCCCAAGGATGCACTGCACTTGAAGTGTGCCAATGCTTAGATTTGAGCGAGACAGTTTTATTTTATTCATTTTAAGTATCCTTTATTTAGCCAGGAAGTTCCCATTGAGATACAAGATCTCTTCTACCAGGCAGTCCTGGTCCTAGGTTGAATCTACATGCCTTTGTAAGAAGATGGAAACAATTTGATTATAAAGCAATTATTTGGCAGGTAAACTCCAAAATTAAGGTCAACATCCAGTGAAATCCCCCCCCCCCCCCCATCTTTTGCATGGCGCCCTTTGGGGTCATTTACAACCGAGAAAATTTCTTAGTTTTCACCAAATAGTATTAAAGAACAAAAATCAAGTGTTCTACAGCTTTTTTATGAGTGTCAACTCTAAATTTCATATTTGCTTATTCACCGTGATTATAAACACAACTCTTTGTTAGATTCATTAGCCCGCAGCTACAGTGGTGACACGAGATGAACGCTCATCTACTCGACTGATTGAAAATTTGAAGCAATGACAGAAGTTTTTCTAAAGTTCAAGCAATATTTCAGAGGAGCAATATTTTGTCCGCCCTTGCACATTCTTTTTATGTCAACGTTCAGGTTAACCAAAACCAGGCTTGCCTGGCCTTCCTAAACAAGTGGTGCCCGGTACAACATAAGCGCATCCTTTGGGTGGGGTCAGTGCTTTGAGTGTTTAATAACCCGGGACTCCCCTGACATTCAACCACTACTGCCAACAGGCCTAATGATGTCACACCATCGTGCAGCAAACAGCTGGAAGCTAAATTGTAAAATAGAGGTTTTGAATACAGACTAATTGACCAGAGCAGATCTAAGGAACTTATCGTGGGAAAAAAATAAAGTCACGATAATTGAGTGACCTTGACCCAATTACACCTAAAATTGAATAAGATAATCAGATAAACATTTGCACACCTTTTCAGAATATTTCACCTCATTTGAGCAAACCGTTTAACGCCACACTGCTAATGGACAAATACACAAACAGACACACACCCACGGAGACAAATGCCACAAAAAACCCAGCCCCTTTCCAGCCGGTTAAATATCTCCTCTAGAACAGCCAACAAACATCTAGCCCATCAAAGTGCTAATAATCACAAAATCTCACCGAATGCGATTAGTTAATACATTGGGATTAGCCACCAGCGCGGCGAATCACGGAGGGGGAAAAGAGTGAACAGATAGTTCACTCTCTCCCTCCACACTCCCAGGCAATAAAGAGGCGCTAGTCTGTTTGTTTTCAAAGTGACACGTCAGCCATGAGCACCAGATAAGCGCGAACAAAAGCAGCTTTGGGAACGAAAGCCGACAGACCAGGGAGAAGGCGAGCCGACAGCGGCAGTCCCCCCCGCAAGTGAACATTCACCTCCACGACAGCACACCAAACGTGCCCAGACAGACCCCACACCGGGACTAAAAATAGGGTTTGGCCTGCCAAGGAGAGAGCAGGGGGGTAAGAGTGAACAAACGATGGAGGCGATGTCTTACTATTTGCCAAAAACGCACTCACCGGCAGTACTCCTCCTGATGCACTCGGTCATCAGTACAATGCAGGCCTTTTGGACTCAAACTTTTCAGCCGATTTGACGAAAAATATCCAACTGACCATTAGAGAAGATTTCATAATAAGGCACTCCTTCCTGTTTAACATTATTGCAAGGGCCGTTCAAGGGACAAGCCATGCATGCTGGTCTTCATTCCTGCACTAACAGACCAATTTACCAAGTTTGTTTGAGGTTAATTTATCAACTCTAAACGATACTTCTGCTCCCATCATCCCGTTTCTGAGTGATATGAAATGCACTCTTGGGGGAACGGTTTTCAGTGCCCTTCACCAAAGTTGGCACTGTTGATAAAGACTAGCAAGAGAGGCTATGAAAAAATGTGGCTCCAGTTAAGCCTCCCAATCTTTATTTAGATTTAAAAATCTTTATATAGATTTATCCCAATCTAAAATATTATCAAAAAGTTCACCTTAAGTTAAAAGAAAATAAGAAAAAAAAATTCTCACTTTAAAATGATTTCCCCCCCCCCCCAAAAATGTGTGCCACATTCAATAATATACAAAACCCAAAACCAGTGAAGTTGGCACGTTATGTAAATCGTAGATAAAAACAGAATACAATGATTTGCAAATCCTTTTCAACTTATATTCAATTGAATACACTGCAAAGACAAGATGTTTAATGTTCAAACGGAGAAACTTTTTTTTTTTTTTGCAAATAATCATTAACTTAGAATTTAAAGGCAGCAACACATTGCAAAAAAGTTAGCACAGGGGCCTTTTTACCACTGTGTTACATCGCCTTTCCTTTTAACGACACTCAGTAAACGTTTGGGAACTGAGGAGACCAATTTTTGAAGCTTTTCAGGTGGAACTCTTTCCCATTCTTGCTTGATGTACAGCTTAAGTTGTTCAACAGTCCGGGGTCTCCGTTGTCGTATTTTACGCTTCATAATGCGCCACACATTTTCAATGGTAGACAGGTCTGGACTACAGGCAGGCCAGTCTAGTACCCGCACTCTTTTACGACGGAGCCATGCTGTTGTAACACGTGCAGAATGTGTCTTGGCATTGTCTTGCTGAAATAAGCAGGGGCGTCCATGAAAAAGACATTGTTTGGATGGCAATATATGTTGCTCCAAAACCTGTATGTACCTTTCAGCATTAATGGTGCCATCACATATGTGTACGTTGCCCATGCCTTGGGCACTAATACACCCCCATACCATCACAGATGCTGGCTTTTGAACTTTGCGCCTATAACAGTCCGGATGGTTCTTTTCCCCATAGGACACGACGTCCACAGTTTCCAAAAACAATTTGAAATGTGGACTCGTCAGACCACAGAACACTTTTCCACTTTGCATCAGTCAATCTTAGATGAGCTTGGGCCCAGCGAAGCCGGCGGCATTTCCGCGTGCTGTTGATAAATGGGTTTCGCTTTGCATTGTAGAGTTTTGACTTGCACTTGCAGATGTAGCGACGAACTGTAGTTACTGACAGTGGATTTCTAAAGTGTTCCTGAGCCCATGTGGTGATGTCCTTTACACACTGATGTCGGTTTTTGATGCAGTACCGCCTGAGAGATCGAAGGTCATGGGCATTCAATGTTGGTTTTCGGCCTTGTCGCTTACGTGCAGTGATTTCTCCAGATTCTCTGAACCCTTTGACGATATTACGGACCGTAGATTATGAAATCCTTAAATTTCTTGTAATGGCTCATTGAGGAATGTTGTTTTTAAACTGTTCGACAATCAGCTCACGCATTTGTTCACTAAGTGGTGACCCTCGCCCCATCCTTGTTTGTGAATGACTGAGCATTTCAGGGAAGCTGCTTTTATACCCAATCATGGCACCCACCTGTTCCTAATTAGCCCGTTCACCTGTGGGATGTTCCAAATAAGTGTTTGATGAGCATTCCTCAACTCTCTCAGTCTTTTTTTCCACTTGTGCCAGCTTTTTTGAAACATGTTGCAGGCATCAAATTCCAAATGAGCTAATATTTGCAAAAAATTACAAAGTTTACCTGTTCGAACATTAAGTAACTTGTCTTTGCAGTGTATTCAATTGAATATAGGTTGTAAAGGATTTGCAAATCATTGTATTCTGTCTTTATTAACGATTTACACAACGTGCCAACTTCACTGGTTTTGGGTTTTGTATATAATTGTTTAATATAATATATATAATTGAAGTATATTGTAAATATTGTACTTTTTGAAGCTCAGCATAATGATTTGAATAACTTAAAAGGTAACCTGTGATCTCCCATTGTCCCTGGGTATGAGTGAGAGATGACAAGGCCAGATCCCCGTAGCCACCCATCAACATGATGAAGACAAAAGATGTGCATTAGATAGTTGTTGAGCCCAACAAGCATAGAAATCAGGATGGAAAACAATAAAATGAATTGAAAATGCTCATGAAGACTGCCAAAGCGCCAATCGGGAAGTTCACAGCATAATGTTATGTCAGAAATCTGCCTGCAGGGGGCTGTGTGTCTATTTTGACTGCACACACAGCGAGAAGGATGTTTGCTGTGGGACAGAAAACTCCAAGGACCTCAGTTGGAGAGTTGCGGATGTCAAGTCTCGAGTATAGAACGTCTCTAAAAGAACAATCACACGCCATTCACAATTACAAGACATTTGGGAGAGTAGCTAAGCTCCTGTAGTCATCAAAAACTCAACTCATGAACTAACAGTACCCCACTGAACTGGGTTTAGAGGTCAGAGGAGACCAAGATGGAGCTCTTTAGCAATAAACACCAGAGGTGGGCTTGGAGGAAAACAAACAGTTCTTCCGTGAAGATCCTCATCCCTACTGTGAAGCTTGGTGGTAGATCTTTGATGTTGCGGGGCTGTTTTTCCTCCTACTGTCAGGGAAAACTTATCAGGACTAATGGTTTCGTGGATTTCATCAATTACCAGAGGAGTTTAAACCAGGGGTCCCCCATCTTTCCCAGAGAGGGCTAGTGTGGGTGCGGCTTTCATTGCAACCAACCAGCTACACACCTGATGCTACTAATCAAGCTCATTAGTAAGCAGTCCAGGGGCTGATTAGTGGTGTCAGGTGTGCAAGTGCTCGGTTGCAATGAAAGCCTGCACCCACACTGGCCCTTACTGGGAAAGACTGGGGAACCCTGGTTTAACCCCTCTGCACAGAATACAAAATTATGCCAAATTTTCCTGTTGTGCACAAGCCTATTTAAGCTTTATAACTCACCATTTGTGTCACAGAGACTTTGGAAAATTATTCCAGTGAAGCAAGACATTTGGAAATACAAACACAAAATTGTTTAGGAATTAAATTTCGGAATTTACGGAAGCCGGTGACTGTATCAGCGAGTTTAACAAACAGAACCATCTCGACTAAAAAGTTTAAACTGAGTCACCGTTTTCTCCTCAAAGACAATAAAACTCAAAAAATAAAAGTTCAAAGACCACGGCTATCTCCATCTCCAGACCGAAACTCAACAGAGAACCTGAGAGAGGAGATGAAGAGCAAAGGCCAAATCATGAATCCAGAAGCCGAGAAAAACACATTGGATCAGCCTGAGACATCAAAATTGGTCAGCATGAAAAACACTTTCCAAATACTAGTCCGTCAAAAGACCGAATATAAACCTCCTCACAACAGACCGCCATTGTGCAAGCTGGTGATGTGCTTAACCATATTAGAAATGCTTTGGACTCATGCAACTGCATTATGAAGTGACGCGTGAAGCAATGCCGTTCATTTCCGATACTCTAACGATTGTTGACTATAGAGAGCTCTGGAAGGCTGTAAGCGTAAAGTGCACAAGACACTCACTGGTTTTGGACACCAAAGAGTCGACTAGAAAGAATCATCGCCGCACTCAATAAATGTAAATCTTTAGATTCATACTGTTGGTTTTTTCCTCAAGTAATTTCAACAAACCCCAGAGCATTTCTGTTAGTATTTTTTTTGACAAAAAAGTTCATAAACCTCCCTTCTGGAGATGTGAAAATAAAACCTCTCCCATAACAACACAAATATGAGACTTCGAAATAAGGATTATACTAACCCTTAAAGTGCAAAAATTTTACACTCACCCTATGCCTCCAAAATTCAAACATTCATTATGAAGTTGACAAATGACCTTCAGAAGGACTCACTGGTATCAGCGTACCCTTCTGAGGGTCATTGCCAACTAATTTGCTGACTAAAAACAGACAAAATTGTTGACCTTTTGTAAGCGGAATATGAAAACTTGCTTAATATATTTCGCGCCTAGTGTGACTATAGCAGCAATTGGCATTTTAAGGGTTAAAACGTTGCTCACATTTGGAAAAGGTTAGCATGCTTCACGAGACGTCAACAAAATACAACAAAGAACATTCAGTCAACATTCTAATCGCTTTCACATTAATTACGTGTGAAAGAGTTACGAATAGACGCTGTGGCCATTTCATGAGGTAAAGCTTTCCAATAATACGAAGGACCCCCTTTTGCGCCACAGCAGCCCAAATTCTTGAATCAAAAAGGTACTGCAAACATTCGTTAATGGTTCTGGTCTGTGTTTACATTATTGCATTAGCAGTTGCTGGCGTTTTGTCGGCCAAACATCGCACTGCAAATCTCTAATTCCACCACTAAAAGGTGCTCTATTGCATTGTGATCTGGTGACAGTGGAGGCCCGTGCAGTGCACTGACCTCACTGCCATGTACATGGATCCAGCTTGAGGTGACAAGAGTTTTGTGACAAAGTGTATTATCCTGCTGGAAGAACTCAGCAGAAAGCAGGTAGACTGTGGCCATAATTCATTTCGGGGATCAGGCTGGGCACTGTCTGGCCTTTTTTTGCTCTGTAAAGTGTCCTTGTGACAATCTTTCTGTGAAACACACTATACAAATACTATTCGATTGAATGAAATTAAAATGATAACTCATGGGTCGAGTTCATGGTGGCTTATGAGTTCACATAGATGGAAAATTCTGACCTCACTATCAATGTGTCATAGCATTAATCAAGAGCACAAGGTACAACCAGTTTCCAACTACTCCAAACTTCTTCTGTAGTTCCCTGTACTTCGCAAAGAGGAGAGGACCCTAGTGTTGTTCCTTTCTTTGGAAGCCCATTCGCCTAAAAGTTAAACATGTTGTGCAGAGATGCTCTTTGGCATAGTAATTGTAATAAGTGGTTATTTCAGGTACTGCTTCCCTACAGTCAGTTTCAACCGCACTGGCCGTTCTCTTTCAACCCGTCATTAACGAGGCATTTCCACCTACAGACCAGCTGCTGACTAGATTTATTTATTTATTTATTTTTTAACAAAATTCTCTGAACTGCAGAGATAGTTGTGCATGAAAACACCACATCAGCAATTTAAGTAACTCAAGCGACCTCTTCTAGAACCAATAATGATTTGCATTAACAGCTGTTCCTAACAAAGCGGCCATGGGGAGTTCATTTTCAGTTCCATTCATTTTGTACGCTGACTAATGCTTCATTTATTGCATAGCTAAACAGTATATTTTTTCCATACAGTACCTTCCACTATCAATCACACGCAAGTGGCATTTTCCAAAATGTACCACAGAGGGATCTTCTTCAAATAGGGACAGATATCATTTATAGACAAGCACTGTATCAGGACATGCAACACGTCTTCAGTAACCTGGATATCAAGCCACACTGCTTCGCGTACAACAATCTTCACATTTCTGCAACCACCCGCTCATTATTCATTTACAGCAGTCCCTACAGACTCACATTTCTTGAATTAAATAATAGCCTGCGTCCAATGTTTTGTTGTGGCAATAAGTTGGAGGGATTTGATGGACACATTCTGAACATAAGCCCTTCTCGTAGAAAAATGTCAAAAAACACTTCTCATATCATCAAACTACCACGAGCCTTCATGCAGATTTGATATCAGTCTTTAATAGCAACATCAAACAAGACAGCAGAGTCTCAACAACAGAACGGAAACAATTACGGTATCCCTGCAGAACAGTGGGAAGAGCCTACATACCATTCAAGTCAGGACTAGGACTTCAAAATAGCCTTACTATCCAAACTGGGACTGTCAGAGACTAAATGGTGGCAATTTCCAAAATCACAGAGCCATCGAAGAACTGCGACCGTGAAAGCCATTCAACTCAATGGACAGTGCCCCACGCCTCTTCAGAAGCACTCCTAACTGAGGTAAGGCTCTACCTCTTTCCAAAAATGGGGAGGCGTTCGATGTTTTGACTCCTCGGCCCATAAACGTTCCGGTGTGCTCACGTGGCCGCTCGTAACAGCTGTGCACGGGTGTGTGTGTGTGTGTGTGTGTGTGTGTGTGTGTGTGTGTGTGTGTGTGTGTGTACGAATGCGTATACGCATGCATTAGCGCGCCTGTGAGACTGCATTCATTTCCTTGCGCAGTGCACACACATGCACGGACAAACCGGTCTGACTGATACTGCGGGAGCTTCACTTAAACAGCTGGTGCCAGCGGACGGGGAGGCTGGGGCGTCTCCGGTTACGGACACGTGCTCGCCGGCAGGCAGCACAGCAGAAATAAAAGGAAGGAAGTCTCGCAGCCGGCCAATCAGAAGCCAGGGACCTCGCATGCCTATGTATGGCAGGTATAATCAATAGCCTGGGAACGCCAGCAGAGGCCGTAACAGCTCCTCCCCTCCTATTCGCTCAGTTTAGCCAGTGGGGCGGGACAACTGAGCCCAGAAACCAATCAGCCGCATTCAAGGAGAAGCAGGGATTGATGATTTTCCCTGAACCGTGCAAACTCCTGTGGCTACCAGGGATACTGCAATTGAAGGCCTTTGTGCCAATAATATACATTAGAAGTTCATTCAAAACTAGAATGCAGTTGAAGGGAGCATTATTACCTCCGCTGTGTAGCAGTTTGTTGATGGAGGAATTATCACTGAACCTCAGTGTTAAATGAGTGTTGACAGTCCCGTTTTAACATGCACACAAATTCTTCAGGCACGTGCATCAAAAATGAGTCAGATCTTCACCAAAATTTAATCACTTCCTCCTTGACACATGCGGCGTTAACACAGGAAATTACATTTACAAATGAAATCCATTTCTTTGTGAGATATCCCCTTAACTGATGAATGAAGGAATTAAAAAAAAAAGAAGAACAAACTCCAATCAAAATGCATTACCCCTTGGCAGTGGTATAATTGTGAACTCCCCCAGGTAAGAACTCCATTATCTTCATTTTGACTAGATCTTCACACTTAAGTTATCACACAGGAAATTTTTATTATTGCAACAGGTTTACATTCCCAGCACAGACGCTCTGGCACTTAAAAAAGACCCACTTATCCCCCCAGCTGGATAGATGGTCCACGTTCTTTTGCTTGAACCCCTAGTCAGGTCCCTCCCATTTCATTATCATCTTCCAAAACCTCCAGACAAAAATATCCTTCAGTCTTTGCGCACTTAAGAGTCATAATTGAGCAAGTTAAGCTCTCCACTGCAACTCGCGATTCTGTTAAACAAACCAAAACCGAATTTCATAAAAGCCAAAGAAGTAGTGAAACCGCATCAGACAGAACTTCATCACTGAAGGCCAAGGAATCCAGCATACAGCAGGCGTAAAAAAGCCTGGCCACTGCAGCTTTCCAGAAACTTCTATTCCAAGCAGGATGGGGATAGACCCATTTAGATAGCAGTTTTTATTTTTTTTTTCTGGAAGAGGAGACAGTGTTCTCTGAGGGAAAATTATCCAATTTGGACTGTCAGCAGACAAGCCTGAGTTCCAACCAACATCATAGGGTAACCTGCATAATCTCCACGACAACAGATATGGTATGGATTACAGATAAAGACAGCGAAGGAAAAAAGGGGGGAAAAAAAACGTGCCAAGATAGGTGCTCATGTCCACAAGAAAATGTAAGAGCGATTGCTTAGCAGTACGGCTGTGTTTGACACGAGGAAGGATTCCGGAGAGAGAGAAAAAAAGTGGGCCATCCAGGAGTCATAAATATAAAACAGTCATAAGCATTCACGTCTTTGCATTGACTTAGAATGTAATCAGTCGTGCAAAAAAGAAAAAAAAAATAAATAAAATTTGTCTGGAGTGTCAGCGGCTTAAAGGGGGCAATATCAGCTATCACAGCCAAGGGTGTGCAAACTTTTCCACACAAGAAGGAAGTGTTCATCTCCGTTAGTGTTTTTGTTGAATAAATTATCGCATAATCAATATCATTGGTTTTGTTCAGTGAAAACACCTTTATCTGTAGATTCTCAAATACTGACACGTCCACGTAGAGTGAACTCCGATACTCTGAACAGTCACACGTTTATTTCGGTCCTGTACTCCAGCCCTGAGGTTGAAAGGATTTACTGACGAAGAGGCTGAAGTGCGGACTGTATCATAATTCGAGGGCGTCTTTGTCCATATCAGATTAATTTTTTAGGAGACGACCGCACCCTTTGTACATGGCCTGGCCAAAAAAAAAAAGAAGCCGCCATTTGTATTTAAAATAAGCAAATACTGAGGACCCTAGGATTGTATGATAATTGCAGTAATTAACCCCCTTAAAGCGCTAAATGCAGCTATTGTTGCTCAATGATGCAAGACACCAAAATCAAAGCTGTTGTTATCCTATCATGGAGGGGACTTGATTAAAAGAGGAGACTCTTTTAAACAAGTCGCCACATGATAGGTTTTCAACAGCACAAGATAATTGAATTTTAATTTTTTAGAAATCTATTTCAGCGCTCTGAGGTTTAATTTTTCAGCTGTAACAACTCTTAACCCTGACAAATGCAACGTGTAGCTTCTGATTTCATAATCAGCTGGGCAGGAAGACTCATCTCACAGTCCTGGAAAAGACTTTATGAGGCGGAATAATGAAATGCTATTGGGCAGTCAAGGTTACGGTAGCCATTACTGTGCAACTTGGTTACAGTGTGATTAAAACTGTAACCATGGACAGACCATAATATGCCAATACACAAGGCCATAACAAAGGTGGCCACCGCAGGTCATAATTTTATAATGACACTTGTACGAGGCAGGATTCAGAACAGTGACTGAGGAAAGAATACCTTACAAAGTTAAAGGGCATGTGCATCTCAAATTCACTTTAGCCACACAGACCCGGAAAAACTCCCAGGAAACAGTTTCTGCTTTAGTGGCATTTTGTCAGAGAACTTCAGAATTTCTGGATTTTGAAAAGCGATAGCAGGCTCTATATTCTTGAGTAAAAAAAAGTCTAACATTGATGGAACCACTGAAAACCTAACTTAAGTGTCAGAAATTTCAGTATTCATTTCTGATTCTGGCATGCAGAAAAACAGGCCTTTCCAGAATGCATCCAGTGACAGACCAAACGTTTAATCGTAGGAGTGCAGAGATGTATCGCTTAGGGCAGGGCAATTAAACATGATCCAGACAGGGGCCGGGTTGGGTGCAGGCTTTCATTCCAACCAAGCACTTGCACACCTGATACTACTACTTGAGGAGCGCGGTGAAGAATCTAGAGGATGATCACTAGAATCCAGTGTGCAACTGCTTGGTTGAAATGACAGTCTGCACCAACACATAATGTTTATGGATAATGGCAAATTGCCCTAAGATAAGGGAAACCAAACCCATTAATGAAGGCCTTGTAGAAAAGAACTGAACATGCTAAGATTTAACAGTAATGGCGTCAGGATGACGGCAAACGTCTTTTACGATCCCATCACTCCTTAACATATCCCATAAACCCTGCTCAAATCTTAACACCCTCGGCATGAGTCACAGCATGCAGGACTTTCACCAGTGTGGTCAACCAATACTGACAACAGGGCGGTGCGCTTGAATTTCTAAAGTCAATGCACTTTTTTCGTTGCATAATACAAAGTCAGCCTTGCATCGCTTCTTTGACTGCTACCAAATCGAAACTTGAGGCAGCAGACAACGCCCACATGAACCGATTGTTGGTCTCGACTTGTTTCAAATCATTTCCTTTGATTCACAAAAAGTGAATCAGGAAATGCCTGGGTGTAACATTAACTCTGGGCATGACTTTCCACATCACATTAGTCAATAGAAGTAAGGGCTTTCACAGCCTGTAAGCACTTGGCTAATGGAAATGGCTCTTCAACGCCTACAAGTGTTGTACAGTAGCGGTCATAAATCAAGTGAGCACAACCCCGACTCCAAAAAGGTTGGGACAATGTGTAAAATGTACATTAAAACAGAAAGCGACAATCTCTAAATTTACTTTGACTTGCATTTCATTGCAGATAATGAGAATATATATAATGATTTGTCCAGTCCACTTTATTTCATTTGTAAATATGCATCGTGTCCTGCCACTAAGGTCAGCAACATATCCCAAAAAATCTGGGATGACAGCATGTCAGGCTTAACAATGAAGTCAAAAAAAGAATAATGATGAGATTTAAAACTGCTGAGGAAACAGCCCAATGCACTGATGACGCTGCAGTGTTTATCACAGAGCCTGGAGCAATAGAATGGGGGTCATCAGAGCATAAACCATTACAACTGTACAGAAATGCAGCACCATCACCACAGACAATCCTATAACACGCCTTAAAATGGAAAATTAATACCTTTGGCCCAAATCGCTGAGTTAAGAGCCAATTTTTGAGAGATTCAGACAAAATCAGGCACCTTGAATTGTTGACCTCCCAGGATTTGGCTGAATTTTTTCATTTTTGAGATGGGTATAGTACCCAAACCTCAAAACCCAATGCGTTTCAAACGACTTCTGTCCCGAGCTACAGCGACCCATTTTTTTTTTGGCCCTTTTTGGCCAATTTAACAGAATTGTAAGTTCCCACCTCTCTAGTTCTGAACTTCAATGGTGTCCCAGGCCAGCTCAAAGTTTACTGAAAGTGGGTCTATAGCAGAGGTGGGAAAAGAGGCCCCAGACGTACAACTACATTCTGGTAACCTGCCCCCCCCCACCCCTACAGACGCACTTTCAACGGACTTTTAGCTGGGACACCACTGAGGTTCAGAATTAGAGAGGTGGAAACTTGCAATTCTGTTAAATTGGCCAAAAGGGGGGGGGGGGTCGCTGCAGCTCGGGACGGAAGGGGTCAACAGAGGAACGGTTTGGATTTTGAGGTTTGGGTACCATGTGATTTCAAAAATAAATAAAACATCAGCCAAATCTACGGGGGTCAACAATTCTGACCGCCTGAACTTCTCAAAAATTGGCTCTAAAGTTTACTGTACCCTGAAAATCCATGAAAGCTTCTCTGACTCCATTATGAACCAGCTTAGAAGAGTCGTAGAATTTTAACCTGTGACATAAATATGAATATAAAATATTAGATTGCCATTTCTAGGCTATTTAGGATTTAATTTTGGGGTAATCCGTGTAAATATCCATACAAGTAAATAGCCCATGAAATGCTTTATAAAAATGTCATAACACGCACGCACACGCACACGCACGCGCACACACACGCGCACACACACGCGCACACACACGCGCACACACACGCGCACAGCAAAGGTAGAAGTTTCAAAGCATTCAGGTCAGTTTTCTCCACCCTTGTTCTGCTTATGCAAGGACTGTGACCACAGAGCAAAAAGCAGCCGCGGACAGGTGCGTTGAAGAGAAATGATAACCGCCTGCATTCTCCCAGGACAGCAGCATGCGTCGCATGCGATGACGCTTCTTAAAATTAATTCACAGATCGAAATTCCCAAGTTTGGGCGGGACTGGAGATGACAAATTAACAAAATAATGATAATGGTGTTGTGGCACACTCAGAACTTAATATGCACAAAGTTTTTATTTTATATTTTCACAAATGAACCCTGACAAAGGCTTTATCGCCGAAACGTTGGTGAAAATATGAAATAAGAACTTTGTGCATATTAAGTTCTGAGTGTGCCATGACTCCTTTTTCTTGATTTGAATTCACACAGTCGATGAGCACCTCATAAGGAGTGCGTTTACAAGCTAGATGAGAAATTAAAAAAAAATAAACAAGAGGCGCCAGGCACAACAAACTCCGCCCCTCACACATACTTTTACCCACTTTTCCGAAATTCAATTTGGCATCTATTCTGGGTCAGTGGCGAATCCCTAAACCCAATTGGGGGTGAATCTGGCCATTAGTTTTGCTGCTAAAGTGTTAACAAACCAACACGGAAAAGCACAAACACGCAAACCCCAGTCAAGGTCATACAACCACAAAATTTCATTCACATAGGTCAGGTAGTTTCAGAAAAAAAAAAAAAAGTTAAACACACAACTTGTCCCCACTTATCCGGACAGATGGACAGACAGACGAGCGCCACTGCAGCATCCCCTGCTCCACTTCCTGTCACAGCAAGGGATAATGAATAAACAGCGGAGTAAGCAAGTAAGCAACTGTTAACGAAGGGTTCACCAGCCCTGCAGTGTAGTAAAAGGCTCTTCTGTCCCAGTGTTCGCACTAAAAATAACTGAGGTGCAGCACCAGCCGTCAAAATGCTTTATTTGCAGGATAAAAGGCCTCCAGTTTAGTGCAGACGAGAACTGTGTCAGTGCTGGGCGCTGGCGTTATCTCTCACAGTGGACTGGATCACAGTGCGGCTGTGCGGTACACACCCTGTGACAAAGTGCAAACAGCGAGGTGCAGACAAAGGCGCTTGTTTGCGAGGAGCTGCAACAGGAACATCACATGTCAGGAGGGCAAGAACGAAACAGGAGCTCAGACCACAGCGGAGAGGGCTGGCCTCGGTTCTGGCGCGGTCACCATCTACTGTACTGTGCGATCGTGCAGAAGCCAAATCTGTCCTCCCCACCTAACCACACCAACTCTCAGTAAACCAAGGAGCTCAGATTAACAGACCGACAAAACAAGCCATACACACCTGGAGACGGCCACTTCCTGAATTACTTCACCAAACATTAAACAAAAACCCCAACAGTCAAACAAGAGAGGCCACTGCTATGACAAAACCCTCCCACCCCCGTAGTGTTAATCTTCCATGGCTTCCAGGTTGACCTGAGACTGGCATACACCAGTGAAGTACCAAAACTTTTATTTCAATGGCATCGAATAATGGCCAAAGTGTTTTGGAGAACATTATGATGTCACAGTGACAGCGCCCTCTGACCATTTGCATATAGGGTGCAATCTCTTCATTTTATCCATTAGACGCGTGTGTGAAATTGTCAAAATTCGCGTACAAAATTCGCAGCCAAAGAGATTTATGAGGTCACAGTAACCATGAACTTTTGACCTCCAGATTCTAGTCTGTACGTCCAAATCCAAGTTAAAGTTTGCCCAAGATGTAATGAAATCACTACAGTGGGTTAGGGAAAGATGGGTAGCACACAGGCAAATATAACCTCTCATTTCATTCTTTCTAAAGGCTACTACCCATACATGGCCAATACCACTGCTAGCCGGCCATTCTGAAGAATAACAACTGCACGCCTAGGCTCAGTTCCCGCAAGCATAAGCACATTGTTTCACCAGAGCAATTTCAAGCACTCATTTTCTAAGAACGCATAAGTGGAGACTGAATAATTTTTGAAAACACCAAGACAGAATGGAGAAGTACGGGGGTTTTCCCTAATTCAATTGAGAGGGATTCTGCTTTGACAGCAGCCAACTGGAGCAAGAAGCATCAATTTGATGAAACACTGCTACGGTAAAGCTGCTTTCACACCGGACGTGCGAAAAATTTGTGTCGCGTCCAGTGTGAAAGCAGCCTGAGGAATGATCGTGCAAGTGTGACTCATCGTATCAGCCATGGTGTTATGATTACACCATTTGTTTTAGACTACTAGTTGTCGAAAAAAAAAAAAACAATTGAAGAAAAAAAAAACAAACTCAAAAATAAGGACAACGGAAAATTGCCAAAAGCAGAGGGGATTCATCCTTGCAAGTTCAAATGTCTTAGTAAACTAAATCAACCCCCAACAGCCAATTCTAAAAGGAAGTGCATCTCTTCAGTAGCTTGGACAATGCTGCAGATTGTGCAAACTCAAACTGTCAGGATGCACTCAGAGTGGCCAGTAATCGCATCATCTTCCCCCACAAATGAAACCAACTTTTATCAGCGCAGGAGTAGTTGGCAGTATAATCGTTACGCGGCCGGTCCTGAGCACCAAGAAGACCCCATGTTAAAATAGGCCCATTCAAAAATTCCTATAATGTGGCATACAAAGTATCAGGTATCAACGGGGAAAAAATTCAATGAACTGAGCATGACCACTGAGGAAAACCATGGTGCAGTAGTCTCAACTCACCATATAAAGCTTTGCTAGGCAAACTTCCCTCATATCTCACTAAGCTCTTATCCATCAAAATCAGAAGTCAGCATACCAGATCACGAGAATGGTTTTTGTTGGAGGCTCCCAGGATTAGAACAAATTTGGGAGGTACCTCTTTCAGTGCATTTGCTCCTTGTATGTGGATTAATTTCCAGGATACTTTGAAGCTAGACTGCCTTATTCCCTTTGTGTCTTTCAAGAAATTAGTGTTGGATATATTGCTTATGGAGAGCAGATGCATTTGCTTTTGGTTTTATTCTAGTTTAAAACTTGTTATTCCTTTAATATGAAATTTTTGTGCCTTTTGTGTATTTTGTGCGCGCTATTTGTCTTTAACCTTCCATTGTAATTGTTTTTCTGTATTCATGGCTGCCCTGCAAGAGACCTCTGTCTCAGTGGGACTTTCCTGCAATAAAGGTTGTTGATTGATTGGTACTGATTGGACTGTGTAACGTTACCTTAGATCGGAGGCTGAATGCGAATCAAGGATGCCTTCACGCTCCGACAATCCACCACGTGTGAACGGAGAAAAAAACGCTTTTCGCAAGTCGCAACTGCTCGGACAGGCTGGGCAAGCTGACTGGCGCTCGCTAGACTACATACCAAAATCTGATTAATAGACTAATATTCACGTTAGTGTTCACATTATTAGGTAGCAGAAATCAAATTCATGCCAGTGACATGACAAAAGGGTGAAATGTCCGAAAATAAAAATAGTTGTCGGGTATGGTGGCAATTCCATCCGGGAGAAAGTATAACGATTCAACGACTCCTCAAGTGTAAATATGACGCCGTGACTGTAGCCAAGAAGTGACAGCAGCTATATAACACCAAGTAAACGGGCTTGAACAAACACAACGCCCGCACGTTTTGATCGCATCAAACACAGCCCAAACTGTATCCCAGTAACGTTAAAATTGAAAATACATACCTTAATCGGTATGCAAGGACAATTATGTACGAAAGCGAGAATATGATGTCCTAAAATAAACCTGCGATGAGCCAAGTCCAGCTGATCATCATTCAAAAGTTCCGGTAAATGATCAGCATGACATTGCAGCACTAGATGCGCCAGCGAACTCCTCTCGTTCATCGTTAAAACAGGCATGAAACGAGCTGGCGGTCGCCAACAATACCGTTAAAATAACAAATAATAAATCACTCTAAACAGACATGTTAATGTTAACATCAGAAGTCCGTAGCGTTCAGCCGTTTTCACATCGGAAATATATTCGCGTCTTTGCATGGACTTTGAATGTAATCTGTCGTGCGAAAAATTCGTTTCGCGTCCGATGTGAAAGCGGCTTTATACCCAGGTACACCAGCCAGCAACACCAGTCAGCAACACCAGTAGTCCCTCCACGCAGCGAAAGCGAAATAACTAAAGTAGCACCACTGAAAGCAGGTAAGCGAGCCAACTTTGCCCCAAATAATTGATATTAAATATAGCAGGCTCGGTCACATAGCTAGCTAGCTAAACGGGTGAACATAACTGGGACCCTGACTCTGGTAGCTAGCTACAGCCTCACCTCCTTAAAACGCTTAAATACAAGTCAAATGAAAGGGAGCAGGTTTCTGGGCGCCAGGTAAAAGACAATACTCACAAGTAAAGCACCTTGATTTCCGTGACAAACAGCAGCTTTGCTCCCAGTTGCTAACAAACGCGTTAACAGAGTTGGGAATTTTTTTTCTGACCAAGTTGCGGTATCGCTTCCGGTCTGAGCCACACTTCAGCCAATCATATTGTACCAAACTAGAATTGTACACCAATCCGATCGAACGTAACTGGAATTTTTTCTTAACTCGGTTATGGAAAATAATCCCCCGGCTAGCTAGATGGCAAGCTTGCACTATACCTACGCCTAACTAGGAATGCCAAAACTTAGCGACCCAATTTGCAAGTACCTGCTCGCTTTTGTTACTACTGAATCAGAAATATATGCGTCACGGCTAGCCACATTTTGACAACAGGAACACAGCAGTACAACGCCCGAAAATGCGAGCCTTTGGCTAACAGAAAAAAACATACCATATAACGTTAACGCAGTTTAGGCTGACCTGTGCAAAAACTCGGAAATGGATGTTCGTTCGACACTCGCTGTCCCAAACCAGCGCAATTCTCCACCATTTATGACAGATCCTTCCAGGTTGCGGCCAGCGTTCACATTTCTGACGATTATTAAATAATTAAGGGCTCACTGTCGCAAGGTATATGCAATGTTATGCTTCTTCACGACTGAGAAAGATTTTTGGTGCTCTGCAGCTCCCAAATATCGTAAGGGGACCGACGTACCACTTTAAGCACGTTGCGTCCTTACGCATTTATACAGGCAACGCGCCCGTAACAAGATAACATGGACGCGCCCATGTGACACGAAAGTAAACCCCAATATGCTGGTGGTGTCTCGGTGGGCTTAGTACTGAATGTATACATCCTTCCTTCTACTACTTGCCTCCTCCTATTTGTAAGTGCAGGAAGAGGAGACAAGTGGAGGAAAGGAGGACAATTTGGGACTCTCTAATTTTTTTTACTAATCGCAAAAGCCGTTATTGTTTTGTTGATCTCTGTGTGTATCTGTGTGTCATCAGGGCAAATTACGACAGAACTCCTCCAAAACTACTGGAAATCCACAAGTAAACCTGTTCCAGTATTTTTTCGGGGTTCGTGTGTGTGTGTGTGTGTGTGCGCGCGCGCCCGCGTCTGTCTGGTGACGATTCTCATGAACGCAACAGCATTGAAAGCCTTTAAGATGCCGCTATAAAACTTTACAGGTGAGTCTCTGGAACGGAGCAGGGAGGCTGAATTTGATGATGGGTGTAGTCTGAGTATACACCCGCTGACTGTGTTATTATGAGGACTGCTACACTGAAAATAATATCAACATCGCTGCCATGGCTAGTGTGATTTTCAGACAGTCTCTAGATTTATTTAAACGGGGACCTGACTGAAACTTTTCTCCTTTTCAGCTGAGCCCTGCATTCCCAATCGTAAGCAGTTGCGATAAAGATGCTGACTACCAGCTGCGATAGCGATGCTGGTATTGTTTTCACTTCATTGGTGAGTGTCATTAGGGCAAACTACAGCAAAACTTCTATGAAAACTATTTTGAGTATTTTAGGTCTTTATGCAGTGCTGTAAAAAAAAGTACTAGCTCCTTACCGGTTTCTACTATTTTTGAATATTTGTCTCGTTTACATGTTTCAGATAAACTAATTTTACAACCCCAATTCCGAAATAGTTGGAACAAAGCGTAAATTGTGAATAAAATCAAAATGCAATGACTTTCAGATCACATGAGCCAATATGTTATTAACAATAGAACATGGATAACATTTCAAATGTTGAAACTTAGACATTTTACCTTTTAATCTACAAAATGAGCTTATTTCTAATTTTCTGGCTGCAACAGGTCTCAAAAAAGTTGGGACACAGGCAAAAAAGGGCTGAAAAAGCCATTAATGCACAAGAGAATCAGCTGAAAGAACATTTAGCAAGTAATTAAGTTAACTGGCATCAGGTGTGTAACATGATTGGCTATAAAAGGGATGTCTTAGAGGCTGAGTCTCTCAGAAATAAAGATGGCCAGAGGCTCTCCAACCTGTGAAGGCTTGTGTAAAGAAATAGTGGAATACTTTAAAAACAATGTTCCTCAATGTCAAATTGCAAAGGCTTTGAAGTTCTCTTCGACAGTGTTATAACATCATCAAAAGATTCAGAGAAACTGGAAAAATCTCTGTGCGTAAGGGACTAGGCCGAAGACCTTTACTGGATGCCCATGATCTTCGGGCCCTCAGACGTCACTGCATCACTCACCGGCATGATTCTGTCATTGACATTACGAAATGGGCCCAGGAGTAATTCAAGAAACTACTATCTGTAAACACAGTCGGCCATGCCATCCACAGATGCCACCTAAAACTCTATCATGCAAAAAAGCCTTTTTTGAGCATGATCCAGAAGCGCTGCTATGTTCTGTGGGCCAAGGCTCATTTAAAATGGACAGTCGCAAAGTGCAAAGTGTCCTGTGGTCTGACGAGTCCAAATTTGACATTCTTGTTGGAAATCATGGGCGTTGTGTCCTCCGGGCTGAAGAGGAGAAAGACCACTCCTCCTGTTATCAACATTCAGTTCAAAAGCTAGAATCTCGGGTGGTATGGGGATGCATTAGTGCATATGGTATGGGACACCTGCATGTTTTAAAAAGCACCACGAATGCTGAAAGGTATATAAAGGTTTTAAAGCAACCAGGGGGAAAAATGGGCACTCCAGCCAACAAAAACACCGTGCCTCGCACTGAAAAAGGAGAACTCAGAAATCCAAAAACTTTAACAAATACCAGGGGGCAGACTCGGAACAAACACCAGGGGGCAGACTCGGGAACAGAACTCCAGGGGGGGCAGACTCGAGAACGAGGGACAGACGCGGAACCGGGACTCGGGAAGCTAGGGAGTACTCACAAGACAAGACAGTCGGCACAGCTGGCAGATGGCTAACTCGGGTAGCACAGCTGGCCAGGAAAAGGGTAAGGGAGAACATCAGGAGGGGGACAGACAGGACACAGGGCTCAGGGCAGGCAGGAACGCTGGGGCTCAGGGCAGGCAGGGCGGCTGGAGCTCAGGACAGGCAGGGCGGCTGGTGCTCAGGGCAGGCAGGGCGGCTGGTGCTCAGGGCAGGCAGGGCGGCTGGTGCTCAGGACAGGGAGTGGGGGTGAAGTCAGATCTGCTCGCGTGCAGAAAGAGCTCAGATATATAGGGCAGGGGCACACACAGACACAGGTGTAGAAACTTAATCTAATAAACAAGGGGTGAAACATGAGGGAAACCAATTACATGAAAACAGATAAACATTAACACAGACAAGGATCACAAGACAATCCCAAAGATGGGATAAATAAACTCGATAAAAAGACTCCTAAGTGTACAGAAAGAGCCAGAATAGATTAAAAGAATGCAGAGATTCTGCAGGAAACTTTAGCAAAGCCAGTGAACAGTAAGGCGAGGGGCGAAGACTAGAACAGAGCGACTGCTGAGAGATAATTAGTCAATTAGTGAGTGCAGCTATACAATCCCGGGTGCTCGTTAGTAGATTAGTATTATATACAAGGTTAGTTTGGTTAGTAATTTTAGAAAACAATAAACTGTTAGTAATGTTAGTATGTATAGAAAAGCAAGGGGAAACTAGTAAACGAGAACAGAAGGAAGGATGAAACCCAGAATCCATTAAATCACCCGAAACAGTGTCACAATCAATTAACACAGAAACTGCTACAAACAATGACGCGACCGGGGAGAAAGCAAAGACAGTACATGGGTAAAACGTGGACTGGACTACACGGGAGAGGAATGAAATGTGAACACTAAGACATGGACTAAAAAACTGACATCACCAAAATAATAAAAACCTAAAATTGACTAACCAGACACTCAGACCACGGAACACAACAAAACTCAAGAAACTTGTCTCCTCAATGTCCAGACACCCCCACTCTGTGTTAAAAAGAAGAGGGGATGCTACACCATGGTAAACAGGCCCCTGTCCCAACTTTTTTGAGACCTGTAACAGCCATCAAATTTGAAATGAGCTCTTTTTGTGAATAAAATTGTAAAATGTCTCAGTTTCAACATTTGCTATGTTATCTCTGTTTTGTTGTGAATAAGATAGTTGCTGGTGTGATTTGAAAGTCATTGCATTATGATTTTCTTCACAATTTACTCTTTGTCCCAACTATTTCAGAATTAGAGCTGTAATATTAGGCAAAAATAATCAGAGTAAACACAAGATGTAGTTCTAAATGAACTCTTTTATTGAAGAGAAAAGACTATCCAACCCTAGCTGTCCCTATGAGAAAAAATAACTACCCCCTGTTATGATTCTGCCATGCCTGCTTTGTCCATGCCATGTTTTGATATTTGTTTTATTGTTTTCCTGACTCTTTACCTTGTCTGACTATTCTTTATATTATGTTTTGTGATTTGGTAACTTTGATTTGTCATGTTTTGTCTTAGTTTACTTTTCCATGTTTTGCATTTTGCCTTAGTCTCATTCTGGTTCATGTTTTCCTATTTGTACTGCACTCTGTCTCCCCCGTCTGGTCTCTCGTCTTGTCATTGCACTCAGCCCCAGTCCTGCATGTTACTCTTCGGGTGATTTATTGGATTCTGGATTTCAACTTCCCTCCGATCTTGTTTACTTACTTCGCCTTACTTTTCTATCTACTAACAATACTAACAGTTAGTTATTTTCGCTAGAAGTTACTTACACCAACTAACATTGTATATAATACTAACTTACTAACAAGCACCAAGGGATTGTATAGTTTCACTAACTAATTGATTAACAAGCTCACAGCACTCGCCCTGTTCTAGTCTCCGCCTCTTGTCTCTCCCTGATTACCTTTGCTGCATTTTCTGTGGAAGCTCCACGTCTGATCATGCTGTCCTTCTTTAAGTATCTATGCACGATAGAACTCCTGAACTGGAGCTGTATGTCTTTGTATAGGTTTGTCCCGTGATCCCTGTCCGTGTTTTGGCTTCTGCCAAATCGCATGTGATTAGGTTCTCCCTCATGTGCTAATCCCTTGTAATCAGTCTGACTGTTTGCACCTGTGTCTCTCACCATGTGATCTTCCCTGATATGTATATTAGGTGTCTTTTCACAGCCATTCTCTGTCAGATCGTTCCCCGTGCTGCTATTCTTCTTGCCTCGTATTCATTGAGTTCTGACTCTGACTGGATTGCCCGACTTCTGATTTTTGGTTTGCCTTTTTGGATTACTTGTTGCATCTGTGTTTTTCTGCCCGACCTCGATTTTGTGGATTGCTGCCCTGTTACCGATTCGGACTGTCTTCTGGCTCATGAGTTTGCTTCTCCCACAAACCTTTGCCTGTGTGCCGGATCTGTTTTTGCTGACTACGATTTCTGTGATTGCTGCCCTGGTTACGAACTCTGCTCTGTCCCATTGGAATTTGATTTTTGGATTGCGGACTCTGTACTGTTGCCCACTGCCCTGCGGGGGTTACCCCCCTTGCTCAATAAAGCTCCTTATTTTTTGCAATCCCGTGTCCTCGCATTAGGTTCCAGATCGCTACCTCACACCCCCTTGATTACTAAATCAACCAATTAATCTAGCTTAATTGATAATTCGATTAAATTTCACCACATGCACCCAGGTATGATTACTACCAGCCCAGTAAAATTTTAAGAACACTTGAATACAACCTGACTGGCAATATGAAGTAGGCAAAAAGCAGCACATAATGCTGCAATCTGTAGATATTCAAGAATAGATGTCATTGGCATGTTTTACAAAACCCAAAACCACTGAAGTTGGCACGTTATGTAAATCGTAGATAAAAACAGAATACAATGATTTGCAAATCCTTTTCAACTTATATTCAATTGAATACACTGCAAAGACAAGATGTTTAATGTTCAAACGGAGAAACTTTTTTTTTTTTTTTGCAAGTAATCATTAACTTAGAATTTAAAGGCAGCAACACATTGCAAAAAAGTTGGCACAGGGGCCTCTTTACCACTGTGTTACATTGCCTTTCCTTTTAATGACACTCAGTAAACGTTTGGGAACTGAGGAGACCAATTTTTGAGGCTTTTCAGGTGGAACTCTTTCCCATTCTTGCTTGATGTACAGCTTAAGTTGTTCAACAGTCCGGGGTCTCCGTTGTCATATTTTACGCTTCATAATGCGCCACACATTTTCAATGGTAGACAGGTCTGGACTACAGGCAGGCCAGTCTAGTACCCGCACTCTTTTACTACGGAGCCATGCTGTTGCAACACGTGCAGAATGTGGCTTGGCATTGTCTTGCTGGAATAAGCAGGGGTGTCCATGAAAAAGACGTTGCTTGGATGGCAACATATGTTGCTCAAAAACCTGTATGTGCATTTCAGCATTAATGGTGCCTTCACATATGTGTAAGTTGCCCATGCCTTGGGCACTAATACACCCCCATACCATCACAGATGCTGGCTTTTGAACTCTGCGCCTATAACAGTCCGGAGGACACCATGTCCACAGTTTCCAAAAACAATTTGAAATGTGGACTCGTCAGACCACAGAATGCTTTTCCACTTAGCATCAGTCTATCTTAGATGAGCTTGGGCCCAGCGAAGCCGGCGGCATTTCTGGGTGCTGTTGATAAATGGCTTTCACTTTGCATTGTAGAGTTTTAACTTGCACTTGCAGATGTAGCGACAAACTGTAGTAACTGACAGTGGTTTTCTAAGGTGTTCCTGAGCCCATGTGGTGATGTCCTTTACACACTGATGTCGGTCTTTGATGCAATACCGCCTGAGGGATCGAAGGTCACGGGCATTCAATGTTGGTTTTCGGCCTTGTCGCTTACGTGCAGTGATTTCTCCAGATTCCCTGAACCTTTTGACGATATTACGGACCGTAGATGATGAAATCCCTAAATTTCTTGCAATAGCTCATTGAGGAATGTTGTTTTTAAACTGTTCGAGAATCAGCTCACTCATTTGTTCACTAAGTGGTGACCCTCGCCCCATCCTTGTTTGTGAATGACTGAGCATTTCAGGGAAGCTGCTTTTATACCCAATCATGGCACCCACCTGTTCCCAATTAGCCCGTTCACCTGTGGGATGCTCCAAATAAGTGTTTGATGAGCATTCCTCAACTCTCTCAGTCTTTTTTTCCACTTGTGCCAGCTTTTTTGAGATATGTTGCAGGCATCAAATTCCAAATGAGCTAATATTTGCAAAAAATTACAAAGTTTACCTGTTCAAACATTAAGTAACTTGTCTTTGCAGTGAATTCAATTGAATATAGGTTGAAAAGGATTTGCAAATCATTGTATTCTGTTTTTATTTACGATTTACACAACGTGCCAACTTCACTGGTTTTGGGTTTTGTAGTTTGGAAAGGGTTACAAAACACCCCCAAAAAAATCCTATGATTAAAATACAAGTGAAGTGTATTTACACTCATATTTTACACTTTTAAGTTAAACTCTTTGATCAGGAACTCTCCAGTGGTTGACCATGACTTCCTGTTTGGGTTATAAATATTAGGTGACGGAGGCCAAATTATTTTAGTCATTTATCACTATTTTGGAGACTGAGAACATAGTAATGATGTGCTAAAAAATGTTTTTGGGCTGCACAAATCAGGAAATGGAGTTGAAAATACTAATTTCCTTTATCAGTACAATAATTAAGAAGTTTAAAGCAACAGAACATGTTAAGAATCAGCTTGGAAGAGAACGTGTTTGTATGCAGACCCCACACTCTCTGAGGAGGATGGTTTGACTGGCAAAAAAAATATCAAAGAAACACTGCTAGAGAATTGCAGAGGTTAGTCTGGTCTCCAAAACTGCCATCAGACACCTTCTATATCACCACAGGTTTTTCGGGAGATTTGCAGGAAGAATGCCACTGTTGTCAATCAACTACAAACAAAAGTGCCTACAGTTTGCCAGATGTTACTGAGACTTTCAATGTACCCACATTATATGGTCAAATGTCCCAAATATAGCTTTTCAGCACCAAACATCAGAGGTGAGTTTGGTGCAGACAGAACAAGATACATAAAATTACCTTTTACCAACTGTGAAGTATGGTGGTAGATGTTGATGTTGTAAGGCTGTTTTTCTTAGAAGACTCTGGACATCTTGTTGGGATACATCAGGGCTGCCCAAATTTGGTCCTCAAATTCAAATGTGACCCTATTTTTCATTTCCTCTTCCTAGTAATCAGTGTACAATTATTGCCACTGATTTGCTTGACTGCCATTACTCCTGACTCCCTGGTTAAGTGGAAAACCTGCAGTTCTTAGCCCTCCAGGAACGTGATGTGGTGAGTCCTGGGATACCTGGTACAATGGGCTCCATTAAATACCTGCAGATACTAAGTGAAAGCCTAACAGCCTCTGCCAGGAAGCTTAACCCCTTTGCACAGAATACAAATATCACCAATTTTCCCTGCTGTGCACGAGCCTATTTAGACTTCTTAAGTCTAGACTAGATCTTTGCTTTGCTGAAGGGTTTTAAATGTGCATAAGACTCATGCACAGTACTATTAGTGGGAAAAAATGCATCATTCTTTGTTCAACAAATCAATGAAAATTCTTATGTTTCGACATGCGCAGTATTTTTCCCTGGTCTCCCTAAAACTTTATTCTGTCACTGCTGTAAACAGTTACTGCATATTAATCAATAAAGACTAGTTACCAGCACCTGTGGCAGCCATGCATTCCCCATATGTCCAACCGTAATGCCGCTTCTACCATGTGATGAGGCTGTGTGAGTTTCTGAGCAGCTTTACTATGCTCCACACTGTTAACCTGCCATAACTCTGAAGTGAATCTTGGTTTCACTTGCACACACAATGTTCTGCCAGAACACTGCAATCTCCTTTGGGCAATTATTGGCAAACGGTAACCGGAATATCTTGTTTCTGAAGGTAGCTATGGTTTGTGTCTTGCAGTACAGCCACCATAGCTCTGTTTGAGAAGACTTAAGTTGACAGAGGTCACGGATGTAGCCACACCCACCTCCTGTAGAGTGTTTGTGATCTATCAAATCTAGATGTGACAGTTGGTGGGTCCTGTCACTGGCATTCCTCCTAATAAGTGCGTGCCCCGGCTATCTTGCCGACGAGCCTGGCTCTTTGGCGATGTGGTTAGCGCCTGTGACTCATACCTGCAGGGAATATAGGGTTCAAGCCCGGCCTGGACCCTCCTTTGGCTTGCCACATGACCATGAGCTAATGTTCATAGAACAACTTCACAATGAAATACGATGTCATAGACCGTTAAAATAATGATGACTTTGTTAATGTCCAAATATGTATGGTCAAGACTGCACCTTCCGAAAAGTCAAAGCTTATAACTAGGATGTGCCTTTCGACCTCGCTTTAAATAGCAAAAATAATATTGTCTGTTAGCACTGCATGTTAGGATATGAGGATGGCTGTCTGATAAAAAAAAAAAACATATTTACAAATTAAATTATACATTCTTCTCATCAATGGATTGTTCTCGGATCATTTCGGAGGTGTAAAAATGCACACAAGGTTTGCTTTGTTCCACAGATTTAAGGCTCTGGACTCCGCCAGCATCTAGCCAGGTCACAGGCTCGGCATGTTCTGGGTGCAGCAACATTTAAATAATTGATGTTGATCTCCAGTTTCCCCGCAAGAATATCATCCACACTTTCCATCATGAAAAATATATGTTTGACCTGCCACTTGAAGACATTGTAGGGCCATTCCTTCACAGAAAAGTGGCTTGGGTTCAGAAAAGAATATATACATCTGCCTATTTTGGTTTGCAGTCATTGATCCCAGTGATTTGTTTTACAATTTCTGTTTTGTTCTTCCCTTACTGTCTATGTCAAAGCTGAATCTCTGTTATCCTAACAACAAAAGGGGCTTTTTTGAAGCCTATGTGCTTGCTGGTGAACTCATATTTGTTGTGACGAATTTTGGGAATGCGAGAGCTGTGTCCTTAGTAGGCTGCTGATAATGGAGGAATGACATAGTGCTCTGGTTTAGCCTGATGGAATGGCATTTGTACATATTTGAACTCTCTGTTGTCACAGTCTGCTCTGTGGCCTTACCGCCTCTCCTGCAACTGTTCTCAGCTGAGTCTCATTACCCAGCCAGCAAAGAAGCATCTCTGTTTCACTGACTCATTGGCAGATTGTCGTTGCAGCAGCACTACTCTCCAGCCTTTCTCTTCGGACTGACTGCCTGGAATCGACTCTGCCTGCCTCTGACTACATCCTCTCGTTCTTGTAAACCTGAAAGCCTTCTGCCTCTGACTCTGAGTTCTGCCTGTTTCCTTCCTGGTTCCCATCTGCCATCTTCCTAGCCCCTGTCCAAGCCACCCGTCTTGCCACTCTGCCGCCTGCAGTGTGGGCATCCCGGGTTCAAATCCCGCCATGGGCTCCTGCTCTTGCAAGTTGCAAGAGCTCCACTCAAGTTCCACGAATTCCTGATCTGCACCAAGCTACCCTGTTCTGCATTCTGGTTACCCCTACTCGAATCTCATTAAAAGCCAATAAATCCTCACTCCTGTTGTGTTGCATTTGGGTCCTGCCACTCCCCGTGACATCTGTAACCCGGTACAACAATTCCCCTTTTCACATCAAGTGAAAACAAAAGTCTGACTTGTCACTCTGCTCAGCATTAACCCCCCTTAACTGCCCTCAACATGTTGCTTGAGCACATTCTGAGTGACTGTGTTGCATCCCAAAGCCTAGACTGCATCCTTCGAAGACTGCATTTTTAGGGTTTGTCAATAACTTCCATCTGCAAAACTAACATTTAGGGTGAGGGACAAGGTTAAATTTAGGGTTCGGTTGAGGGCTAGGTTTAGGGTTAGAGTTAAGGTTAGGGAAACCAGTGAGGACTTGCTTAAACCAAAGCTGTCTAACGGAGATTAAATAACGCTACGTCAGTGTGGCGGATGGAAGTGATGACCCCTAAAAATGCAGCCTTCAAAGGATGCAGCCTTTGCTTTAAGATGCACCCTGTGACTCGCTGAAGATGTGTTGAACTCAACCTGATTGAGCCATCTCTGTCACTCAGCGGAGGTTTGTTACACTGAGAAAATCCAGTCAGTTATGTTCAACGGATCTTTCATTCAATACAGAGTCTCAAAATGTGCTCTATTAACAGATTGAACAGACAGTGAAGGGTTAAGAGAAAACTTCAGTTACTTTAGCTGGAGTAATTTCTGTCTCAAAGTGAGGTTGGAATGAGAAAATCACACTGCGTTTTCTCCCAGTTATTTCATGTCAGTGTCATGAATTAGTCTGTGTATTTTGGTAACACTTTACTTGAAGGTATTGTCATAAGAGTGGCATGACACAGACATGAACGTGTCAGAAACATTACGTTAATGTCATAAACTTTGTCATTAAGTGTCATTCGGTTTTCTGAGATGACAAGTTGACATTGTTTGAGTTGTTTTGATTATGACAACTTCGCCATAACGGTGACATGACACTGTCATAGCTGTCAAATGAAACATGTAACAGTTATGACAGTGTCATGTCACTCTTATGACGGTACCTTCAAGCAAAGTGTAACCGTATTTTTTCCTGTAGCCAATTTGACTTTTTATTATCAAGTTTTTCGCCGTCACGTACATCTCTTTGCTCTCACCCCACATATTCATGTTTACCATTTCACTCCCGTGCGTCATCTCGCCCAATTTCTGTCGAATGTTAAATGTAAATTGTCTCGTTTGTAACCCCGCCCCCTTGTGGTCTGCACTCGCCTCGTTTCCCTGCTGTGTCTTGTTTCCCCATTATGTTTTGGTTTATACGGTATATTCTCCCTTTTGACAATCTCTCGTTGCGAGTTTTTCCCAGTTGCTTTGTTCATAGTCTGAGTCTGATTCTGAATTCTGATTCTGTTTGACCTCCTTCTTTGCTTATGCACCAAGGAACTTGGCCACTTTCTGGTTCCTTCACTATGGTTCCTTGTCATTTTTTTGCGCCTACTGTTCAAATAGTACTTTTCCAGGGACAGGAACTGCTGAGATGGGCTTATTAGTCTAATTTTCACTAAATGTAGACCCAGACCAAAGGTGTTTGAACATGTTGCTACTATGAGAGAATGGTAAAATGTTTGAGAACATTACCGTCACTCCGCTAGCTGTGCATGTATTGATGGTTGTTGGCACACTGTAAAATTAACCCTTAAAATACGTTACCTTTCATCTGTGTCTCACTTGCTCAGGGAGCTGAGCCTGGAAATCTATGATCTCCTGTATTCCCTGTGCAAGCCATTTAAGCCTAACAGCCCCTCTCTTTCTGGTGTTCACAATCTTATGTTGGACATCTTGTAGTACTCTCCAGCCTCAGCAAATGCACTCAAACGACTATCGCGAAAAAACAGCTCCATTTCACCTGCTGCATTTCATCTCTGTCGTCATAGTATTGTTGGTCTTGTTAGCCTTGGGCTTTTGTTGCATGTACAATGAGGCGCTGACACAACCATCGTGTGTCCGTAATTGATTTCTGCCCCTTTTCAGGAACCTATGCATTCTGTGTTTTGTCTCCTTTAATTGATTTGTTGCCCCCCCTCTCCTACGTGTGAGCCACTTACACTACCGCTCAAAACTTTGGGATCACTTGGAAATTTTCTTGTTTTCCATGGAAACACACATGAAATTAGTCTGAATAGGAAATATAACAAATGAACAGAACATGCTGACATTGTCTGAGTTAGAAATAATGATTTTAATGGAAAATGATGAATATGTACTTCAAACTTTGCCTTCATCAAAAAAAAAACACCTTCACTGTTGACACTGAAACTGGTGTTTGACGAGAACTATTTAGCGCAGCTGCTAGTTGACAACCTGAAAGGCGTCTTTGCCTTAAACTACACTCTCTCAGATATTTTTCCTCTTGCACAGTTGTGCATCGGGGCCTCCCACTCCTTTTTTCTGTCCTTGTTAGTGCCAGTTTGTGCTGCTCTCTGAAGGGAGTAGTTGACAGCATGGTAAGAGATTTTAAGTTTTCAATTTCTCACATTGAATAGCCTTCTTTTCTAAGCACAAAAATAGACAGATGGGTCCCTAAAGAAAAGTCTTCCTTTCTGGCCATTTAGAGCCTGTAAACAAACCAACAACTGCTGATGCTTCAGGTACTAAACCTACCTCAAGAATGCCATGCTCCCTTTTTCACTCCCTTATTAGTTCAGCGGTTTTCAGCTGTGCAATACATTTGCAGAAGGGTTTTCTAACAATCAATTAGCCTTATGAAATGCTTAACTTGGATTAGCAGCCATACCAGGAGATTGAGGCAGTGGACAGCATAATTGGCAAAAAACACAAAGGCGAAAGAATTCCGTATTCAACTTCCACCTTTCACCTTACCTTGATGTTTGCGTAGCCAGAGTAAGATTCGGATGTGGAAAAACATTAAGCATTCAGTCAAGAAAATTTCGAGTTTAAATATTCGTGCTGCTATACGTGGTAATCCATGTTACAGACGACACACCGGGTTGCTGAGGCACGTGCAGCAGATGCATTTGCGATATTAATATTCGATGTTAACAATTTGAACCCCCTTCTCAATAATAAACCCCCCCGAAATATAACCTATTGGTGCCTCCTTTTAAAATCATTCCGCATTTAAAACCACCTCAGAACATACTGCAACGCGCTGTATCGGAATTTTGACATGCATTCAAATGTACGGTACGATATTACTAGTGTGAAAGCTGACCAGCAGGTGGAGAGGGGAGGCGGGACAATCGCACTGTGATGGATACCAACGAGAGAACGGTGGCAAATTTTCTTCTGCTTTGAACAAGCAAAAAGCCAGTCACCTTATAAAATGGTAGCTCAACAAGACAGTGTCCCAAATTTTTAGGCAAAGCGTAGTCACACCAGATATTGGTTTGATTTGGGTTTTTTTAACAGTTTACAGCTCTGTACAGTACATTTCTCAGTTATTAGAATCTTTTAATTTCATTTGTTTTGCAAGCATATTTGCCCCATAAAATTGCTTTGAATGTGTTTAAGGTTTTTGCACAGTACTGTATATGTTTTGGTTACGAACATTACAATATCAATTATCGATATTTCATGTGTTTATGTGTTGAGGCATGAGGCATCACCTGTTCCTCAGAACCACGTCTAAATTTCTACAGGAGTGAAACCTCCATTTTTTAATGTCACCTGTGCTAATTGAACTCTTTTTGTTGGAAACATAAACCAGTAGGCCAACATTACCTTTTTTGGGACGTATCCTCAATCTGGAGTTAGCAGAGAGACTTTTTGGATGTACGCAATGAAAAGGCTTCCTTTACCTGTGGGGTCCTGCTAAAATAACCTTTAAAGAAGATTTCAGGGAATTAGTCATTATATCTGTGCTGTTAGGCGCTTGCTCGATGGTGTGTCCAAGATGGAGTGGAATTTTATGACCTAGTGTCACAAAGCAATTTCGTGGCTTTCAGGACAAATGACTGTACACAGTGTGCTTTCACAAAATGCAGGGTTAAAAAAATTGAGCAGGCATTTCCTTGGTACCAAATTTTGACAAGGCCTCCACCATCATAATAAGCTGGAAATTAAAATATTTTATTGGGAAAATGTTGTGTCATGTACAGTTTTTTTGTTATCACTGACGCCTCTGCATATATGTTTATATCTCATGTGTGAAAGATGGTTAGTGACCGCAACAGGCCTGTGGATTGATTCTCTGAGCAGGTGGTTGAAACTTTTCACTCCAAATTTGACAAGTTATTCAATAGCTTCCGAAACAAAGACATATCCCACGCAAGTTATTTAGAGCAATTTTACAGAGCTGCGATGCATTTCAATTCTTTCCATATCTGAATATATGAAGCCATAAGGATTATATAAATGGACAATTGGTTATAAGGCAGTGTACGGTGGTGGACGGAAAACTGGGGGGGCGGAAAACATCCCTTGAAACGGACGAGATTAGTGACCCGATTTCAATCATTGTCCTCGGTCAACATGTTCATTTCCCTTATAACGAAATGTTTAGGCGAGGGAATAATAAATTCCCTAAAATGTTTAATTCACATGCCTTTATAGAAAACTCTTCACGAAAAAAACCACTGTGGATTTTTCGTAATGATTGTTTAATTGAAAAATATTGAAATGCGCTCTTTTTTGAATTCAGCTGGTGCGTTTGATTTCTCATCTTAATGATGACAATTAGCTACACCTGAGGGGTGAGAGTTCAAGTGTCTTTTACCTGGGAAATTGACTGAAAACAGATCAAGACTATTAGGCAGTTTAAAAACATGTTTATCGGCCTCCTTATTCTCTGTCCACCGCCCGCCACTGCTATATGCAGTGTAAATTTATGGAATATGCGCTTGAGAGCTGTAATGATTTTGTGGAGAGACAAAGGCTATTATTAGTAGCTACATTATTTTGTTTGTCTTGATAATCTATTGCCCAGACTACATTTTAAAGGATATCCATGACACTATTCATTTTTCACACGAGATAAAAACATGTATGCAGAAGCCTCACAGACAACAAAAAAACCGTACATAACAGAATATTTTCCCAACAAAATATTTTAATTTTCAGCTTATTATGATGGTGGAGGCCTTGTCAAAATTTTGTACCAAGAAAATGCCCGCTCAATTTTTTTTAACACCGCATTTTGTTAAAGCACACTGTGTGTGATCATAGTGACACACATTATAGAGTAGTTGGACATCTTGCTTGTGCACCAACTGTTAACCCTTTGTTGCATATTGACAAAACTTTTGACATATTTTAAGTGGGGTGTATGTTGTCAAGGTTTATGGATTCCCTGAAAATGTATAAAGTTCATTTTATTGGACATTACCATTTCAGAATTCCTCCAGAAGGTGCCTCTCTGATTAGTCACATGATTTACCATGAACAGTCACCACGGCAGCGCCCATGAGTAACAGGTAAGTTGACGAAAGTCATGGATACTTTCATATTGTTCCAGTTTTGATCAAACTTTTTCCTGTTGGAGGAATGGAAGACATTATGCAGCGCACACTGAAACACGTAGGTCAGCTTTGTAATGAATGGGTATTTGTTGGAATACCCCTGATTTCATGCCCTGTCAAAAGTGTTGGACATTGTGCACGCTAGGCAAACAGCTCAAATGAGCCTGGTCAATACTGGACACCATGCGTATCAATGACCAGGTTTCTTCAACTTCACATTATTTCTGTCACCCCACAAGCATAATTGCCAAAATGCTGGACGTTAGTACTCGTCCCACAAGCGTAATGTCCAAAATAATGGACAGACTGACCACCCACTAGTAACCCTGCCCAAAAATTGCACCGAACCTCATCACATGGTCCCAAAAAAACATTGGATATCCAATTTTACCATATTGGAGGCATTTGTTCATACTCTGTACAACAAACAGTTAATGTTTGTCGATTTGATCCAGCAACAAAATAGAACAGTATGTAAAAAACAAATGAAAATAGAAATAAATGATTTATAAATGCTCTTTTACCCACATTTATTTGAAAACAGCAAAAAGAAAATTATTAAAAGTTTTGAATCATCAACTGTATTGATTTTTGTAAATATTAATAAATTCCGAATTTGATGCCCGTAACACATTCCAAGACGATAAAGACAAGAGAGTGTAAAGACTGGAAAAGTTTCAGAATTGCCAGAAAAACACCGATTTGGTACATTCCACAGGTAAACTGGTGAATAGGTAATAAGTGATTCAATTACAATCGATCAACATCAACTGAGTCAATTTGGGTCAATTTGACCCGACTCAATGTTTAATGTCTCTAAAATCATGGCTAACATCTGTTTTTCGGCTGGAGGTTTTTCCTGACTTCACGGGTAAAACATGAATTTCACTCAAAAAAAATTATTTCATGTTGTGCACACATACTGTAAGCACTGGTGTTGTTTGGGTCATTTTGACCCCATGATCGATAATTACATAAAACCATCATCTTGATCTTGTTTTTTGTAGTGTAGCCAAACACTGAGGGCATGTTCAAATTAATTTCTCACTCATTTCACATTTGGTCTCATCCATTTGCTATAATCATGTACACTCGATGTTTGATGCATAAGGGGAGGATAGAGGAGTCGTGTTTCATTTTCTTAGCGATTAAATTGGTCTAGTAGAAAGGAATAAATGAGCTGAGAGGAGATTGGGCAACACTTTCAGTTACAAACATCTTCAGTTGTTCTTCATTGCAGGGATCAAACTGATCTCAAACCAAAAGTGTTACATTCACCTGATGCTAACTTCTGGGACAGATTTAAGGCTGACGTCGCCGTAGACGCCCAAAGCACTGATACTGTTGAAGTCTATCCGGTGACTGAATTCCAGCAGGTGCTGCCTGTCAACTGCCACCTTGAAACAATCGCGTGTGCAGAGAATCCTCACCTGTAAACGAACCAAAAAAAATGTTAAATGACCTGTTGAAGGCATACAACATTTGGATTGCTCCATCCTGATGATAGTTTTCCCCATTTTCTAGCCAGGAAAACAACATCTGATTACCTTTATCTCGCTGGCCTATAGGCCGTGAGCTAGTGCTGTCGCGTCCACGTTCACGTCCGTAAGCAAATTCTTGAGACATCTTCTTTGCTGAAACTGCTGACCAAATTCACTTCAAATTTGGAGTTTCATTTGGGATAATGTCCACAAATATTGTTCACAGTTTTTTCAATTTTTTATGAGTTTTAATGTGTTGTTTTTTTTTTTTTTTTAAATCTGAACATTCAAAAATCTTCTCTGAAACTACTCACCTGATTCACTTCAAATTTGGCATGGAGCCTCCTTGGAACAAAGTCTACAAAGAGTGTTCCCAGTTGAGAAAAATGTTGTTTAATGAAATTTTAATGAATTTTTTCTCTTTTTTTTTAATTTGAAACTTTAAAAAGTCTTTTTCTCTGAAACTATAGGCCCGATTCACTTCAAATTTGGCATGGAGCCTCCTTGGTACAATGTCACCATGACGCCAGATGTTCGAGGGCTGTGGTGGATATACGTAAATCATGGCAATGGTGTCCAAATTTCTAGTTTTTCAAGCCAATTTCCATGAATTATTATTTTTTATTCTTATTATTATTATTTCATGTCATGCCGTTGTGCTAAGAGGCCATTGGCCCGATTTTTTTATTTTTTTTCAGTTTATCTTCTATTTAAAGGGACTATGTCAGCTGGGGCACAACTTCTTCAATATGTTGGTACAACTATTTCAAGTTCATTGGAGATTTCGTGTACGCGTTTTTCAATCGGTTTATATTGTGTTCATCCTCGAGAAGTTATATGAAATTTTTTGGTAAAAATAATCTTTCTTGATCGTAGAGCCTGTTTGTAGCATCATTTTGTCATAGTTTGGGTTTTTGTAATGTTAATATTGCTTCTAAGATAGCCTACGTTGATTTTTACGTCGTCCCATGGCGGGCGTCGAACTGGAAGCCGTCGCAAAAAAGGATCAATGACAGCTGCACGTCAGACAAGACGTTGCTACAAACAGGTTCCACGAACATTAAAGACAGTTACTTGATAAAAATTTCTCCAAAGTTCTCAAGAATGCACGCGATGCAAACAGTTTGAAACTCTACCTCGAATTCACCGGTTTACCTTACCTCACACTTTCAATGTGTTTTCGCCCAAAGAAATATGGATAGTATAATTTATTCTTCGTGGGTTTCGGCAAAGATAAATCTGGTTACTCAAGCAATTTCATGTTTGCAGACCATCTTCTATATTTAAAACAGTTACAAAGGTACGCTTTACACACGTACTAATAAGCTAAGGGTTTGTATTTCTGCTCCCTTGATATCGCATTGCAGGTATGAAAATATTTATTGACTGGACTCTACTACGCATGTGCACCAGGTGACACAGTCCCTTTAGCCACAGAAGGTCAGCTGAGATTGTTTTCCACTTCTACAGTGATGATCCCAGAATCAAAGTGGGAGGGACTGCAAGATTTTGTGCAGCCAATAAAATGGCCGATGTGGCAGAAGGAGGCACTATTCTCCTCCCCCTCACCCATCATTCAGTCTGTATTCAACCAATCCCCTCCCACTGTTATCTTTCTAATGTCCCTCCACCCCCCCCTCTGTTGATCATTTATTGGTTTTCTCTATCCAATCAGTTCCATCTTTACTGTAAAGTACAGCCCACCTCGTCTCAGAATAAATCTCTGGGCCTCCATCTTTAGGGGCTCGTGCCATACTGGTACCAGACAGAGCCACAGACTGCAGCAGCTGGTTTTCATTGGTATGGTTCACCACTTGTTCACAATTTAACCAGTACAATAAACTTGATAAAAGACTATTGGTTTTAATTTCCTGTTTCTATGACACCGGACTCTCACCTCAAAGTCCTCCCCAGGACTGAAGGGGAACCTGGAAACGTCTTGTTCCGGTGATCCCCATTCGCCCCCCAGCAATGAATTCCGCACAATCACCCTCTTACCCCCCTCGTTGAAGCGTGGGTTGAAGTGAAAAGCGACGTCCTTGTCTTTCACTATGTCTATTATGAATCTAGAAAGGACAGATCAGTGGGTCTTCAATGTTGACACCATATGAAAAACAGCTGTGCTTTCTAAATGCTAAGCATATTCCCTGCACTAAGAGTAAGGACACAGTTTAACCTGATATTCTACTGTAAATGTGTAGCATGCTATGTGTTTGCCACTGAAAAATTAAGACAAAGGGACAGATACTGACTTGTTGGGATGAGCCTTGACCTGGCCTTTGATGGTAATCAGCATATTATCACGCGAACCATGGGGCAGGTTCATGCTCAATGGCACTTTCTGTCAGGGATAAACAGCATGTTAAAGCGAATGAAAACATTCACCTGAAAATAAACTGTAAACCGAAAACATCTGCTCTTCCGGTGTTACAAGATTTTTTTTTTTTTTTTTCTGATAAGTTGAAGAAAAAACTGAGCTGAGAGATAATATTTAAACATCTTGGACAAAACACTCACAAAATCTGCCATTTGTGCATTAACAGCAAGCTTTAGTGGTGCAAAATGTGCGATAGCTCCTCAGCGGGTGGAGGTAAAAATGTTCTCACTGAAGCCCAGAAGTGTCTGCTTTCCCATAAGAGTCCTGACACCCAAAAGCTGAACACAGCTGCATTTTACCCATCTGTGAAGAACTGTATCCAAAAATTCCACAAATGCTATGCTATACAACCAAACACACGGTAGTGTTTTTAAAAAACTACTGCACTATTTCACTGCCTGTTAGAACTGGGCTAGCTTAACTGTGGTGCACTTTTGTGAGATTAACTCTTGGGAATATTCTGTCGCATTCCATTCTGTTGTAAACACTAAAATCTGTGAAATACTTACACATTCAATAACGATATGATTGATCATAATTCACTGTCTGTAATAGCGGTTTTGTGTGCATGTGTGGATCTATAGAACTCAGAATGCCAAACCATTACATTTATAGAGATATACAATACATCTTCCTAATAACTCAACACATCTGTCTTAAAATTAAAAGACCAGAGTGTAGTGACATAATTTAAAGTGACACATAATGTATGATATGAAAGTGCATCTAAAAAAAACCAAACTCTTGTAAAATAATGGCTGATCAACAAAGCCATCGATTAGGATTACATATTTTTTATTTGGTTAACATGTTCATTTCAGGAATGGAAATACCAAGACAGGACTGAAAATAATACATTGAATCCAATGGATAAAAATAGATAGATGAATTAATTTCAAGAAACATAAAAACTAAATTGTTGGGGGTATATGTCGGCCAAGTGATAGGTGACGCAGCTGTGCTGTGTACACGCCATGTACCCCAAAAGTAAAGGACACTGTTTTATCGAGAGGTTGGGGTGAACGAGGATGTCTCAGTAGCCAGTGGAGGATTCCTCTGTCCTCGCATCTCATCCTCTCATCTCTCCATTGCGCCTTACAAGGGTGGTGAGGACTATAGTATTATCATAGTTTGTATTGCATAACTAGAGTAAGTTAGTACTGTGGCCATCACATATAACTAAAGTATTACCACAGTCAACAGTACCATGTTATTGCTATAGCCCACCCCACTGTATTGCTGTAGTTTGAATAACTGTAGTGTTGCTATAGTAATACTACACTATGATGGCAAAAATACCATCCATTTACGAAAGGAAAATTATAGCTTGGAACTATCGTAGTTTTTCACAAGGGGGGCTATCCCAGACAGTTAACGGTGCTCTTCCGTGGCACACCCCTGTCAGCCGGGCCTTTTTTCCATGTGTGGCTTGAAACCTCACAAGCTCAGAATCAGAGCAGACGAAACTTGAACATGTGCTTGCCGGGAATCCTACTAACGAGTGCCCCGCTAGTCTATAGGTGACGCTTGAGCAACAAACAGTGCTGAGCCTAACTGGCTCTCACTCCGTTTACACGTGGTCAGGTATTTTCATAAACAAACATTTCACCGTCTTGGTTTTCAAAAATAATATCATGCACATGCATCAGTTTTCAGAAAACTTTTTGTTAACACGTACCCGTGTATACATGTCGTCAAGAGCATGCCAAACCTGTAGACGGCAGTGTAACGAGAAGCTCAAGCCCACTTTAGCCAATCAGAATCCGGAAAATAGCAACAACAGAAACGAATCATGATCATCCATGATCCCACCACAGTGAAATGAAAATGTAAACATTGGTCGCACTCTTGGCGCAGGCGCAAGTTCTGGCGTATACTGTGACGTCAGCTGCCTGAAACTCAGTGTTTCTCAGTTTACATGGAAACAAAAAAAAAAAAAAAAAAACAGTTTACATGGAAACTTGCAACCGAAGTTTTCCAGAATAACCACTTGCTTGAGTTTTTAGAAAGAATCGTTTTCTGAGGTGAATTTTCCGTTTGCGTATCAACGAAAGGCACAAACGCAGGGAAATGTCTCCGTTTGTCAAAATAACCGTGTACGTGTAAACGGGGGCTGCGTCCCTCTCATATCCCTCAACAGTGTTAATTGTGGGAATATACCATTTACTCCTGGCTGCGCACTATTGTTAAAATTATGAAGTTTGCGTAAATTTTCATAACCACGCAATTATGTGCCTTAACATAAAACGAGTGTTTTAGCATAACAGGGTATATTGCAGTCTGTTCTAATCCCATCTATCTTTGGCAGTAGCTGGCGGTAGAATAAGTCCTATAATAATATGTGATTTTATTGTTCATGGCATCGCAAAATGCATCAAATTAAGAACTTACACTGTGAGCCCAGAAAGAGTATGATGCACTCAACTGTTTGGTGGAAACCGATCACCTCAAAAAAAAATTGTGAGAGTTCTTAATGATTCCATGTTTGCAGCACTTAAAACATGATAAAAATAACTTTTCAGAGTGTTTACCTTATTTTCTTTAAGTACCGTCCACACCAGTGGTGGCTAGTGAACTGGCAATAGGGGAAGCTCAAACCATCCCTTAAAATCAATGATCGCTCATCTTCAATCTTCATAAAATTGACTTTACCCGACTCCTAAGGACCATCGGGTGTCGCCAGTTCTCCTTGTTAGGTTAAAACGAGCACGAATAGCCTAATTCTTGACCTGTTTTCAATTATCATTACAGAAACTCCGAAAACTCTCAGCATAATCAGGTGCTGCCAATTTTCATTAATAACTCATACCTGTCAGCTCTCAAGCATTCGGTGTGAGTTTTAGTGGCATATTTGCGTTTCCCTGCTTTAGTCAGCAATTATTCAATCAACACGTATGTAAAAGATTCTTGCGAGGAATTGAAGTCCTTGCGCATGGAGGTTTATCAGTTTCACCTGCGTTGCGGTGGATTTCACCACAAATAATTGGAAACCGATCTTGACTACGGACTTCTCACGCTTTCCTTACTGAGGGGTTGGAAGCAATAGATTTGCATAAAGACGTTTCAAATGATCTTATTTCATTTCAACAATTTAAACGATCATGAAACACATGCATTGCAATTATTGAAAACAGGTCATGACCGAGCATTATTTTTAAGGAATGGTTCTAGCTTCCCCCAGTGCCAGTTCACGCGGCGCCGCTTGTCCACACAATGCAATTGAGTTGGCTGACACAGTTTTTTGAGGTAATACGTTTCTGCAAAGCATTTGTGTACGGATCACTATTTAGGTTTACAGTGTATAAAAAGATACCAAAGGGGGTAAATGATCCCTCTAACATCTAACACACTAAATTAAGAGAAAGCAACTGCTGGGTAAATTTATGGGATGGTAACAGAGGTCAAAATAAAAGCAAGTACAGTACACAGGGGTCCTCCAGGACTGGATTTCAAATCCACTCATCTAGAACACGGCTTCCCCTCATCAAAGTGCCGATAAGCAGGTTCTACCGAGGGACTCTCATCCAGTGTTAATGATTGAGAACAAGTCAGGACTAATAATTTTTGTTAAGGGATGTTCTGTGCCTATGCAATTATCAGTTCTGGGGACGCTACTGTGAGACTATAAGATTTGAAAAACATAATTTTTCCAGGTCACTGCTGCAAATTAATCTTTTTGAGATGATAAGATATTATGCACATGGTTTGTGTACATTCTGTTATCTGAGGAAACCCCAGGGTTTCCCACGTTATACCACCACCCCCACTCACCGCCAACTTTTTGTCTTGTCCGGAAGTTGACAGTACAGTGGGGGAGAACCGTAAATGTATATTAGTTGCTGCCATGCGACATGTAAAAATGATATTGACCAACCCAGTCCATCCCTCACCTTTGGATCAGCCAAATTTACCCTGTTTGATAGAATTGAGCATTCGAGTGCTCTGTGTTCTAGCAGAAGTTAACTCTTGATATTTTATATACTGACATGAAGCATGGAATGCTGAGGGTTATAGGGAGTGTCTCACCGGTTTAACTTGCTGCTGAACAGGAGGTATAGTCGGCCAACTAGGTTCTGGAGCTGGCTCAGGACTTGGCCACATTGGGTTATCATCATTTGTTCCCCACATCGTTTGATTAGGTTGACTTGGTCTTGTTGGTTGGTTAGTTTGGGTATGATCGGTTGCCTGTGTTCCTGCCTCTGACTCTCCCGTTAACCAGGCCAAAGGCTGATTCTGTTGAGAGGGAAGAATGGACAACCGTGATGCATAAATTTTTTTTTTTAATTTCTCATCAGCACACTGGATGCTCATATAACTATTTTACCAGAGGGGGGCGCCATCTCCCAAGCATTCGGAAATGAATATATCAATATTCTGCATACCATTACCGTGACACATGGACCAGTAGTTTTATGGCGAATAATTACAGGGCTGGTAAAAACTAAATAGCACCGATCAAAATTCATCACTTGTGAAAAAAAAAACATCGCTTACCTATACACATCTACTTTTTGAGGATAAACTGGCGTGCAAATTTTAATTGCAGTACCACCCAAAACCATACAATCATGGATATTTCTAAGATTTTTTCAATGATTCTCTTTTGCTGTTATTTCTCCACCTGGCATATCCAGGGTATCGTTCAGAAGTAGACCACATCTCTGCAGAAAATTGAGCCAAGCTGAGAGCTCGTCACGTTTTCAGATAACCGGAAAAAGAGATTAGCCTTCATTATTATGCTTTTTGAAAGCCTTCTTGTTCACTGTTCAACTGTATGAAGGCAGTTGGTACTAAAGAATCAATAGTACAAAGAATGAGTTGTGAGAACAGGCCATTTGTGTTGTCTTCATAGTAAATTGCTGATCCTGGAAGGCCTACACTTTAATGCGTATAGAGTATGTGCTAAGTGCAAACTCATCTATGATGATCCCTGGATAGTCTAATCAGGTTATTTAATTTTCCATTCCAGGTGATTTTCTTTTAGTCACACCAAAGCGAAAGTCTGATCAGCAATAATCCCCATGTTGACTTAATCTTTACAATTTCCCCCGCACTTTCGTTGCAGATCACTAAGCATATTTATGAATGGATTCAACAGGTGGAAATGTAGATGTTCTTTGCGTGTGTCAGAATATTGCTAAATTAGACAGACATCTGTCTTATTTAAAATCTTAGGTAAGACTGTATAAAATGGTGAGCTTACCTGTTCGTTGCTGTTTTTCCAGTCTGGGTGTCAACTCAGAAGAACATGGTTTCATTTATATACTGGGCCAACATTACGCTCCACCTTTTTTCAAACTGCTGTGCGGTAAGACTACACCCCGAAGGTGTTTTTATAAAATGTTGCGTGTCCTCATACAGTTTAATATTTATCTATTTATGGTCTGTGAATTCCAGCAGATTTTCATCTGATCTAAAAAAAAGAAACAAACAAGAAAAAAATGTTTGAACACCCGATGGTGCCCATGTCAACACATATAACTGGCAGGTCAGTAAGCCGCAAGTTCAGTTTAAATCATTATTAATGGAGAAAAATACAGTGCATGCCATAATTCAATGGACAGTGAAAAATGCATTATTTTGGTTCTGTACTCTAGCACTGAATCTGAAAGATACAGCTGTAATTATTTCAAAACTCAGACTGACAGCATTAATTTGAGGCTATTTTTTTCCCATATTAGATAAACCATTTAGAACTGACAGCACATTTTGTACATACTCCCCCCCCCACCCCCGCCCCTTCATCAAAGAAGTTGGACACTTAAACATAATGTAGAATAAAGCCTGTTGATGCTCTGCAAAGGCCATCTTCAGTTCCTACTTGTTTCAGTGGGTTTTTTTTAGCGCTGCCTCTTCAGTATGAAAAATTCATTTTTAATTTGTCATGAACCGGGCTGCACGGCCATGGCAAAAAAGGAGGGAGATGCGGACCAAAGAACAATTAACTAAAATATTTATTTAAAGAAAGATAACCAAAATACAACAAAAGGAAACTTAAACTAACATGGCGTGTGTCGTCTGTAAAATCGGTCATGTAAGTGAGTGGATGAGTGAAAGCGTATGTGTGTGTGTGTGTGTGTGTGTGTGTGTGTGTCACCTACATTGTTTCTCCTCAGTCTGTGAATTTCTTTTGGTCGTGGCATCATTTGCTGCTTTTTTGCCTACATCACATTTGCCAGACAGGTTCAATTTAAGTGATGTTTATATTCAACAAGGCTGCCAGTTTCCATGCCTGGGTTTGTCTATTAAAACTTAACCCAATTATCAATTAAATTTGTTTAATTGGTTGATTTTGTGGCTAAGGGGGCAATTATTTTTTCAAACAGGGCCAGGTGGAGTTGAATTGCTTTTTTCCTGCAGTAAATTAAATAATCAATGAAAAACTGAATTTCATGTTTACATGGGTTATCATTGTTATCATATTAAAGTTAGTTCAACATTCTGAAACATTTAAGTGTGACAAATATGCGAAAATATACAAATCGAGAAACGGGCAAATACTTTTTCATGGAATTGCATTTAGACCAACAGTGCCACAGTTGCAATATCGCCTCCTGTCACAAAATTACAAGAACAGAGCAAGGCGCACCCAATTTTGACGTGCAATACCATTAGCACTTGCAATCACCAGTTGTGCTGTCAAATTTGGGTCCTTAATTTGATATCTGTTCGATAAAGTTGAGAAAGAAGGGTGGAAATGTATTTTATTACATGACTGCTTGTCTCACTCGCCTAGCGAGAGCCCAAACTTGTATCTCAATCTGTACGACATTGCGAATTGTTAAAGTGAAAATCGTTGTTGCGGGAGTTTAGACTGTTTAGGGGAAACAAATGAAGACCAGAAAGGAAAAAACGATCAGAGTCCAAATTTTGCATTTTTGTATATTTTATATATTATTTTAATATTTTATATTTTTTGCGTATTTTTTCAGTGCCTTGTGTTATGGCCCCAATTTCTTATTACATTTACAACATAACAGCAACAGCAACAGCAAGGGATGACAGACACAGTTTTAAAACTCAAACACATTTAATTAAACAGACAAAGACAATAACAACTAAATAACAGCTAAGACCAAGATTGATTATCAAGAAAAAAAAGAAATAATTACAGTCCCTTGTTTTGGTGGGGTTTCCTGGTGATGTGCTGGGTGAAAAACAATCCACAACAGACTGCACATGCAGGTCTTGAACAGAATTAAAGGTCTGGTCACGTATCCTTCTTCTTGCAATTTCTCCTACTACTTTACTGTCTCAATTCTTTTCCTTATATACTCTTTTGCAGACCCCGCGCACATTTAGACCTCTTTTTTTTAAATTTTCTGAGACTTGTCCCAGACATGTCCAGGACATGTCTAAACATGACTCCAGTCTGAGCTTAACAAAAAAAAAGGTAAACACTGCCATCTAGTGGCCTATATTCACATTACACCTCCATTCCAAAAGGGAAAAATTTTGACTCATAAAGGCAAAATTTTTCTTTTCAATACAAAATGGTTAAGTGAACACTTGTCTATAAATACATATCATACAATATTCAAACACATGATATATATATACACATTCAAACACGGGATAAGCAATCAGCAATTACATTGTCTGTACCCTTCACATGCTTAATTTCCAAGTCAAACTCCTGTAAAATCAAACTCCAATTCAACAATCTCCGATTCTTGTTTTTCATCTTACTCAAAAACATTAACGGATTGTGGTCAGTGTACACAATCATTGGCTTTTGTCCTGTACAAACATAAACCTCAAAGTGTTGTAAAGAAAGGACCAGAGCCAACAGTTCCTTCTCGATTGTGGAATAGTTCCTTTGGTGGCGATTGAACTTCCTGGAGAAGTATGCCACGGGATGCTCAATGTCATCAGAGTCACTTCTCTGTAGGAGCACAGATCCACAAGCTTGGTCGCTAGCATCGACCGCGATGGAGAACGGTTTGTTGAAGTCAGGAGATTTGAGCACGGGGAAGTGACACAGCAGAGACTTCAGGTGATCGAAGGCTCTCTGGCATGCATCATCCCAGGTGAACTTTACGCCTTTCTTCAGTTGGTTAGTTAGACTGAGAGCAATCTCAGCAAAGTTCTTGCAGAACTTGCGGTAGTACCCGATCATTCCAAGGAAGCGGCGCAAAGCTTTTTTGTTGTCAGGAACTGGAAAGTCCATGATGGCTTGGACTTTAGCATTTATGGGTGCCACCTTACCCTGGCCTATGACGTAGCCAAGATAGGTGACAGTAGCACAACCAAAGTCACTCTTGCTCAGGTTAACAGTCAGGTTAGCCTGGGTCAGGCGCTGGAACAACGTCTCTACATCTTTTAGATGTTCTTCCCAGGAGTCACTCCATGTGATCAGGTCATCGATGTACGCACCCGTGTGTGGCAATCCGGCGATTGTAGACTGTATCATCCTTTGGAACGTGGCTGGGGCATTTTTCATGCCAAAGGGTAGGACTTCATACTGGTACAATCCAGATGGTGTGGCAAAAGCAGAGATGCTCTTGGCCCTCTCAGTTAAAGGCACACACCAATAACCCTTCAATAAATCAATCTTGGTCAGAAACTTTGCTTGCCCTACTCTATCAATACAATCATCAATCCTAGGTATTGGAAACACATCAGTTCTAGTTACAGCATTGACTTTGCGATAATCTGTACAGAATCTAGTACTTCCATCAGGTTTTGGAACTAGCACACAGGGTGAACTCCAATCGGAGTTGGAGGGTCTGATAATATCATGTTTTAACATGTACTCAACCTCTTTCTCAGCAATCTTTCTCTTTTCAGGATTCATCCGGTATGGATGCTGTTTTATTGGTTTGGCATCACCAACATCTACATCATGAGAGGCTATAGTAACTCTCTTTGGAAAATCAGGAAACAAATCCTCATATTTCTTGATCAACCTTTCAAACTGATCTCTCTGTGAGGGTTCTAAGTGCTGGAGTTTTACATCAAGATTTTGCAACACTTCAGTGTTTGACAATTTACATGAAAGAACTTCAGCTTTAATTCTAGGTTCATCATCTTGAAACTCCCCCTCATCTTCACACGTTTTGACAATAGGAGAATCTGAAGTGACGGCAGCAACCCTAGCATTTCTGTCATGATAAGGCTTCAGCATGTTAATGTGACACAATTGTTTTGGTTTTCTCCTATCTGGAGTCTTCACAATGTAATTGAGATAACTGAGTTTTGTCAGAATTTCATAAGGACCATGAAATCTAGCCTGCAATGGATTGGACTGCAAGGGAAACAACACAAGGACCTTTTCCCCTGGTTTAAACTCACGGCTTCTAGCCTTATGATCATACCAAGTTTTCATTTTTCCCTGACTTGATTTCAAGTTCTCTTTGGCAAGGTCACAAGCTGCACGCAATCTTTCCTTGAACTTGCTAACATAGTCTAACAGACTGATATGCGGCTCTTTCTCTTGCCATTGTTCACTCAATAATAGCAAAGGTCCTCTCACTTCATGACCAAACACTAGCTCAAATGGACTGAATCCAGTAGACTCCTGCACTGCTTCTCTAGCTGCAAACAACAGCAAATGAACACCTTCATCCCAGTCTTTCTCATGGTCATAACAATAAGTTCTCATCATTGTCTTGAGAGTGGAATGAAACCGCTCTAAGGCACCCTGACTTTCTGGATGATAGGCACTAGAAAGAATCTGCTTTGCACCTAGTTCATACACAACCTGCTGAAACAATCCTGAAGTGAAATTGCTACCCTGGTCTGACTGAATTTCCCTGGGAAGGCCAAACAACGTGAAGAACTTTATCAAAGCCTTTGAGATTGCAGTTGCCTTGATGTTGCGTAGAGGTATGGCTTCAGGGAATCTGGTAGATGCACACATGATTGTCAACAAGTACTGATTTCTAGATCTAGTCTTGGGTAATGGACCAACACAGTCAACAATGACCTTAGAGAATGGCTCCCCAAATGCTGGGATAGGCTGCAATGGAGCTACAGGTGGGTCTAACTGGTGTTTTCCAACTACCTGACAAGTGTGACAGGTTTTGCAAAAGTTGGAAACGTCTTTCCGAAGCCCAGGCCAAAAGAAGTGTTTCATGATCTTATCAACAGTCTTGTTAACACCAAGATGACCTCCTAAAGGTAAACTATGAGCCATTGTTAAGATCTCATTCCTATAGACCTTCGGAACAACAATTTGCCTGACCACTGCCCAATCTGCATTGGCAGGGATATCAGGAGGGCGCCACTTCCGCATCAACACACCATCCTTGAGATAATACCCAACTGGAACTGCGTCTATTTCTTTATCAGGAAGGGCTCTCCTCTTTAGTACACAAATTTCAGGATCATTAGTTTGCTCCTCAATCAACCGCTTTCTGGACAGAGACAAGTCTCCAGACACATCAGAATCACCAGACCCATCCGGCTGGCTGAATAGAGAACTGATAAAAGTATCTGATAAGTCCTCAAACGGAGAAACCATAGTAGGCCAATCAGAGTCATGAGGCGAACCACCTGAGTCCTGACTATTCAATGTACTGGACGGCACCACATCATCTTCTTCTTTAGCCTTTTTGGCCATAGCACGAGTCACTGCGCAAGAAGGATACAGAGATGGGTCCTCATCCCCATCTTCAGTGCTCGGCTGTGAAGTAAGATGTACAGGGGGAACTACTTTGCCCCCAGCCAGGTCATTGCCTAGCAACAGAGAAACACCCTTTATAGGTAGACTTGACATAAGTCCCACCTTTACCTGTCCTGTAACTAAATCTGACTTCAAGAATATAGAGCGCAGGGGTACAGATACAGTCCTCCCTTCAATACCTTGTACAAGTATGAAATCCCCTGAAGCGGTCTCATCACGTAACTCCAAAGAGTCCATCAACAAAAGTGACTGAGAAGCTCCGGTATCCCTTAGGATATATATGGGGACAGGAGTAGTATGCTCATTCAGAGCCACAAATCCCTCTGACACAAATGGAAGAAATTCCTCCCTCACGAAGTCAGCTGTATCAGGCTTTTTAGCCCCACAAGAAGCAGGCAATTTAGCAGATCGGTTATCTACCACAGGGGTTTCTAACCTTGTTTTCACAAAGGCATTTGGTTTGGTATCCTTTTCTTTTTCTTTCTTAGCTTTAAGGAACCAACAGTTAGTTGTAACATGACCAGATTTCTTGCAATAACTGCAAACTAGACCACTTTTGTCACTGTCAGCTTTCACACTTTGATCAGACCTGTTACTGGATTTCTGAGCACCATCACCAGATTTGTCTTTGTCTTTGGGTGAGGAATCTTGGGTATCACCATAACCCTTTTTCTGAAATTGGGACCATCTATTGTTACTGCTAGACTGAAATTTAGACTTATGTGTGAGAACATATTCATCTGCAAATTTGGCAGCTGATTGCAAATTCAGTGCTTGCTTCTCATTAAGGTAGGTCTTAACATCATCCTTAACACAGTTCTTGAATTCTTCAACTAACACCATCTCTTTTAGTGAGTTGAAATCATCCTTGACCTCCATAGAAGTACACCAGCGCTCAAAGCAAACCTGCTTTTCATTAGCAAATTCAACATAAGTCTGATTTTCCTGTTTCTTCAGACCTCTGAATTTCTGTCGGTAAGCCTCTGGAACCAACTCATAAGCTCTCAAAATAACCTTTTTGACAACCTCATAATCAGAGGAATCATCTGCAGACAAAGCCGAATAGGCTTGTTGAGCTTTACCCTTGAGGACAGTTTGCAACATCAGAGGCCAGTGTTCCTTTGGCCACTGGCAACTCTTTGCTACCTTTTCAAAACACTGGAAATAGTTGTCAACATCCTTTTCCGAAAATGGAGGCACCAGTTTTACCTCCTGGCTAGCCCGAAATTTATTTTCAGTTGCAATTTTTATTTTTAGTTGCTCCATTTGGAGTCTTTCTTCTCTATCGAATTTCTCTAATTCAAAATCTCTCTGTCTTGCAAATTTTTCTAACTCAAATTCTCTTTCTTTCTCTCTTTCTTCCCTTTCTTTCTCTCTTTCCTCCCTTTCTTTTTCTCTTTCCTCCCTTTCTTTCTCTTTTTCCTCCCTTTCTTTTTTCTCTTCTCTTGCTAATTTTTCCAACTCAAACTGCCTTTGTTTTTCTTTTTCCTCCCTTTCAATCTCTAGCATTTTTAATTTAAGTTCCATTTCTATATTTGGATTTTCCACTGGAAACTGTTCCAGATCTCCTGGTGCAAACACATTTTCATCAATGTAATATTCAACTATCTCTCTAGCCAGTCTTGCTTTTTGCATGGCTGGTTTTACCTCTGTCAGCTCTAACTGTCTGCAAATTTCTAGCAGTTCCGTCTTTTTAAAAGACTTCAAAACCCCTACGGTTGGTGATGCCAAGAAATCATCCATTGCTGTTGTCAATATATATCTAGGAAAATTCACAAAAACAATTTCACAATTTGAAATGTTAGATTTTTAATAAATGACTCACAAAATGGTCTCTCCCGGACGAGCCCCCAATTTGTTATGGCCCCAATTTCTTATTACATTTACAACATAACAGCAACAGCAACAGCAAGGGATGACAGACACAGTTTTAAAACTCAAACACATTTAATTAAACAGACAAAGACAATAACAACTAAATAACAGCTAAGACCAAGATTGATTATCAAGAAAAAAAAGAAATAATTACAGTCCCTTGTTTTGGTGGGGTTTCCTGGTGATGTGCTGGGTGAAAAACAATCCACAACAGACTGCACAGGTCTTGAACAGAATTAAAGGTCTGGTCACGTATCCTTCTTCTTGCAATTTCTCCTACTACTTTACTGTCTCAATTCTTTTCCTTATATACTCTTTTGCAGACCCCACCCACATTTAGACCTCTTTTTTTTTAATTTTCTGAGACTTGCCCCAGACATGTCCAGGACATGTCTAAACATGACTCCAGTCTGAGCTTAACAAAAAAAAAGGTAAATACTGCCATCTAGTGGCCTATATTCACATTACACTTGTTTCTAAGATCGTTTTGAATTTCTAATTCATCATTAATCGATAACGTGAAAATGTGATTCTGATCATTTTTCCATTGTGGTCATCATATTAAATGAAATAGGAGACATCGTGGAAAAGAAATTAAATCCAGTAAGGAACTTCGCACACAGAGAAGGCTCAGGAAGACATGGTCAGTGGCAGAGTGGAAACATTTCTGGCTGAAGGTTACGACGCAAAGCAGCTCAGAGTATTTCCTGGAAGTCCGTCAACTTACAAGGACGAGGAAGCAAAACAATATCATTTCTTACATCAAATCCAGCACGAAGGATCAGGAGGATCTGCTGTCACGTTTAACTGTGTTGTGCTGTTTTGGCTTCATTCTGTCAGGCAGAGCCCACAGCTCAGAAGGAACCGTGGGAATAATTGCACCATTATGAGGGTCATTCAAAACGTTCTAAGCCTCGCACAGAAGGAAGAGCAATAGCTGAACCTTTTTGCTGTGGTAACATACTAAAACTTCACACAAGACTAGAAACAAGTAATCAGAATTTTTTCTTCATTACAGTGCAGGTGAGACCTTTTGAAAGTTGACTAGTGTAAGGAAAATGTGAAAATGGACAAAAAAGAAGTCCGAACTGTGATAAAGTATCCGCAAAAGAAAGGTGTGACGCCCAAGAACATCCATGAGGACATATTGAACACACTTAGAGAGGACTCCCCTTCCTATTCCACTGCTAAAAAGTGGGCTGCTGTATTCAAGCAGGACTGGGACGGCACAGAAGATGACCCTGGGTCAGGACGTCCAAAAACATCAACCACTGATGAACAGGTTGATGCCATTCAACGCATGGTGTTGGATGACAGATGTCTGACTGTCCAACAGGTAGCTGAGGCCACAGGCATCAGTGCTGGCTCAGCGCACACTGTTTTCACTGAGATCTTGGGGATGAACAAGCTGTCTGCAAGATGGGCTCCGAGAATACTGATGCCAGAAAAGAGTGGACATTTCCAGGACACTTCTGACCCACTTCCAGGCTGACCGAGAGAATTTCCACTGAAGACCAGTGACCCAAGATGAAACAAAGGTTCACCACTTTGAACCTGAATCAAAGCTTCAAAGCAAATAGTGGGAACACCAAGGCTCTCCAGCACCAAGAAAATTCAAGCAAACGGCGCCTGTTGGCGAGGTGATGGCCTCAGCTTTCTGTTACTCTGAAGGCATTATTATGAAAAACAACTTGGATAGATGTAAAACTATTAAAGGACAGTATTATCCATCAGAATTGCAAGAACTGAAGAAACAGTCAAGGTGAAATGCAGAGGAAAGCTGCGGGTGGGTGTGCTCTTGCTCCAGGACACTGCGCCCGATCACACTGCACAGGCGGCAGCGGCCGAAGCAGCCAACTGCGGCTTTTCATTTTTCCTCAGGCCCCTTTCTGACCGGAATTGGCTCCATCTGACTTCTACCTGTTCCGTAAACTAAAATCCCACCTGCATGGTCACCATTTTGGAAGCAATGATGAAGTCATCAGAGCTGTGGAGGAGGTTTTGGAGGACCAGGACGCTACCTTCTTCCGTGATGGGATAGCAATGCTTGAACAACGTTGGACCAAGTGCATTGAAGTAAAAGGAGACAATATTAAAAAATAATGAAAAAACTGTCTTTCTTCCATGACTCTTTCTAGGCGAGGCTTGGAACTTTTTGAATGACCCTCGTACCTCCAATAACTAAAGCCTTTTCATGTTTTAGGAGAATAAAACATACGGGACATTCATGCACTGATGGATGCAACTCAGCACTGGCAGTCTTACTAGCAGTATCTAATCCCAGCTGCTCAGCTCATTGGAGGAACGAAAAGATTTTTCCATATGAATGTAGATTGGCAAATACATGTGGAAAAATTCTCATCATAGGTGTGGTTACAGACTTTTTATAGGTAGGCCCTATGACTCAATTGGAATTCATTATAGCCCTAAAGTGAGATTTCTTATGAACTAATACGCTTGCAGCTCACTGCTGAAAAAATAAACTACTCAATAGTGCAAAACTGACATGTTTTCATGCCAGCGATTCATATTGAATGCCACGGGTGAGCATATTATAATGGCTACAGTGTCACACACTGCGTCATAGTCAGGGACAGTCAGTCTGAGGACTCTGATACACATGAAATGTCCAGAGTGAAATCAACTCCTACAGAGTCAAATTAAGTCTCCATTAGTCCATTGGAGCCCCTGCTTGCCAGTGTCAGATCAAACAGACTCCGTAAGAGATCATTTTACTCTGAAAATTTTACTGTGTGGTAATACTTGAGCCAGTTTTGAGGATCTATAAAAAGGGCATGTATCAGTTGATATTGCTCACATCATATTAGAAAAATAAATAAAAAAATAAAGGAACGCATCCAAACCCCGATGGATGATGATTACTTTGCAGTTCATGAGTAATAAACTGCATTTGCCCGTAATTTTATTTGTGGTCAACAGTGAATTTCATTGTTCAAGTTCCTGAAAATAAGTTAAATAACTTCATATTGACTGTTGGCAATGGCAGCTGACTTTACGGCCTGATACATGTCTCAGCAGGACTCTAATGATTCAGACGACAGGATGGTCACTTCCTGTTCATGTCGTATGCAAAGCATGTTTCAGTTCTCCGTTGAAGCCAATTGCAAACCTGTCCGTCAGCAATTCCGTGGCTTACGGTCCTTGGCTATGGGCGTGGGAGGAATGCTGCAAAACAGACAGCGAATCATTTGTGAGTACACAATGAGGACAAGACAACCAGCTCCTGTTGCCATGGGAACCAGGGTGTGGTCCTTGGGTGGAGAGAAGTGAGGAAACTGAAATATAACAGTGGGGTGACTGCATTTGTAGGTACATCTTGTCTGGATATTAGATCAAGCACATTTGTGAGTGATATATTGTACTGAGTCTGTTTAGTCTCAAAGAAAGAAAAAATCCTTAGACAGGAGTTGTCAGAGAGGGAAACAGACGGAAGTACAGACTGGAGAAAAGAGGCATTAACAGGTTTATTGCCCTGGCTCCGCGAAGGAGTAGGGCGAGGGTATTGAACAAGTGAGATGGTTTGTTTGTTAGTTTATTTATTTATTTGTGTGTTTGTTTGTTTGTTTGTTTATCAGCAAGGTTACTAGAAAACCTGTCCTTCATCTTATTACAAATTTGGCCAAAAGTTGGGCAATTGACCCAGAATAGATCCCATTAATTGTATCTCCCCACCGATATAGTCAGGAGGTAATACGGTTTAGTTCCGGGGCCGCTGCTGCCACTGCGCCCGCAGAGGTTTTCTGTTCCGGGCTCTGGAAGCGACAATTATAACAGGAATTTTTTCTAATTTTGCACATGCAATGATATTCTTTTGACAATGCTCAAGACCGATTTTCGGCAATTTTGGACGTCCATTTTGTCAAACATTTGGGGATCAGGGAGATATATGGCTTGGCGACCTGTGGCAACCAAGTTATCTAGTTTATGGTATGACTTGGGTCAAGGTTAAGGTCAAGGTCACTGAAAAGGTCAAAATTGTTTACTGACCATAATTCTGTCGAAAATGGGCCATTTTACATCAAATCAATGGCAAACGTTTTCTTTTTGGATTTATAAAATATAATCCTATCCATTGCTGTTGTGAAAAGTGCTTCCTTTCAAAGATTGATTGCAGTCTCAAAGATTTATTGCAGTCAAAGTTCAGGGAGGTCAAGGTCATTGATCTGAATTTACTCTATATCTTAAAACTACTGTAGATAGCCACTTGGTTACGATTAAACACATATCGGAATTCATAAATGGAGATTAAACTAACATTACCTTTGACCTTGAGTGACCTTGAAAGGTCAAACCAAAGGTGATGAGATTTCAGAAGGCTACATCTCAAAAACTGCTGTAGATAGCCACTTGATCACTATTAATCATATATGGGAACTTATAAATGGTATTTAAAATGATCTCATGAGCTTTGACCTTTCTTTAACTTTGCAAGGTCAAACCCAGGTGCACATATACCCGAAAACTATACCCGAAAAACAGCTGAAATACATGCAAGGGGCCGAGTTTGCTGGGCCTGGCGCCATTTCTGGAGGGTTGGACAGTCCAGGTCAGTAACAATCAAGCAACTAGCAGCATAGTAAGGGTAACCCACATCTCCATCAGAAAACAACCCGAGGCTCTGATGCCACGCGGTGAGAATGTCAATACAAGGAGGAGACTGAGTCACCTGTTGAAAACCAGCCAAAGTCAAAACCAGAGAACCCAAAACACAAAGGACTCAAGAGCAAACTAATACACTGTGGGCAATAACAAATCCAAACTAGAGAGAAAAACACTCAGAAACACAAAGGCTTGTGAGTGACTTATAACAGGCAACGCACTCGCGAGGACAGAGTGGAAACACTGGACTATATAACAGGGACACATAACAAAGAGGAAACTCAAATCAGCTGCGTGAGAACTAGGGAGCGCACGGCAAACGAGGGGATCAAATGATCAATTAACAAGCAGAACAGGGAGGGCTAGAGCGGTAGTGCAAAGAAAACAAAAGTCATGGAAACAGAAACAGGGAATGAGGATGATAACAAAGAAATTAAAGAAATGGAAGAAATAATGATGAATGAATACAAAAACCTACTAATAAACAGTAAAATAAAAAGATAAGCGGAACACTGTATCTATTTATTTATTTCATATAATTTGAAATACAGTTTTAACAAAATGTTACTCCATAAGAAAGACTAATCTGCTGCAGCCATTAAAAATTTATAAGATGAAACCACACTGCAAACACACTGCAGCACAGTGGAGACTTCAAGGGAAAACATGTAGTACAGAGTCAAAACACTAGATGGCGGCCTTACACTGCATAGTAGAGAGTAATTTCAATGCATTCCAAAGACTGATAGGAAGACATTCTTCCTCAGCAAACCTCAGGACGGCCTAATCCTGAATCCTACATCCTGAGCTCATGGTTGTACACATCTCCTTAAAAGACAAAGAAAAGTGACAGGAGATTGCAATGTATTCGATATACATTATAAGACCAGGCGGAATTAATCCTTTAAGATGTTTACGGTGGATTGCTCTTGCTTGGCTTGTCTTTACATTGCCAAGTCAGGACAATCCAGCCATTTTACTTGCCTTGATTATCATTCTGAATGAGGTTCTACATTTCAATCAAGGTTCTTTTGAATAATTAAATGTGGCCACTTGTGTGAAAAAAAAAAAATCAAGAGGACTTTAGAAATGCTATTTTCTCCTCACTCAAGTGGAGGCCAAAGGAGTTGATAGAGAGCCCAGGGATTGTGAGAACCAGATCCAGGTATACAAAAGCCTGTAGAGAATACAGTTTATGGTCGGTGGACAAGGAGCAGCAGCCTGAATCTTGAGGGACGGGCAGAGCTGGTCATAGATCTACAGTGGGGTCAAAACCACGAAGTCTGTCCAAAGGAATGCAAGGGAGGCAAACAGAAAACCTGGGGTGAAACACATGAACACACAAGGCCAGAAGCAGGAATAAGGGGTCAGGAAACAAGAACATGAGGGAAACATAAGAGAACAGGTAAGTTATGTCAAGCCACAAGACAATCTGGCACTGATGAATAAACAGAGTAGAAATTAAATACCTACAGACAACGAGTAACAAGGGGAAACAGGAATGGGAAAAGGTGTCAGCAATGCACAGCGAGATTGGAGAGGTAACAAGAAACAAAATTAAAACAAAATTTCCACTATGGTACCATCAGATTCAGGAACGCCGGTGACAAAGCCAAAAGTGATGCATGACTAAGGCTGACAAGGAAACCTTCATTGGCTGAGGTAGTCCACTGCAATATTCATTCATTGGCTGAAGTATTCCAGGACGGCGCTGATTGGTGAACATGGGAACTGGAAGTGAAGAGAAACTTAGAGCATGGTGGGCTGCCAAAGCCAACAACAAAGCAAGGCCACAGTGTGGGCCACTCCAGGATTGAGTTTCAACTTGGAGGCCTCAGCCGAAGCAAGAACTTCCATCTTCGTATTTTCCAGGTACAGTTGGTGGAACAATTCCTTGGACTTGGGGCATTCTGGAGGACCTCCTCAACTCTCCTAATCACCGTCAGTTATAATGTGGCAATTAAGCAGCCGCTGGAATCGATTGTGGCTAGTTTACCTCTGTGGAGGTATCAATGTAAGAGAGGCTGTGTGGCTTTATACTCTTTGAAGACTACAGGGGCATTGCAAAGCCCAAAGGGCATCCCCAGGTAATCCTAACATAAAAGAATACGAGCCAGCTGTGTGAGAGCAGATAATATGCATTAAGCAGTTACAAGACAATTTGGCACAAATGAGTAGACAGACTAAAACTTAAATACACAGAGGCAAGTAAAAATGGGAAACAGACATGGGAAAAGGCATGAGAAAGGCACAGAGAGATTGTGGAGGTTGTGGATTGTGGAGAAAGACAAATATTGAATGTTTGTAATCAATCAGCAAAACAAAACTGAAAACTACACAAACAGCTGGAACTATGGTGAGTCTAATTTACAGGAGCACAAGAATTTTTTTTGTACTTGTATGAACATATTTTAATCAGAAGTTTGTGGGTTGTTAATCATCAGCTGCACACCATTTGTGAATACTGCATGAGGGCAATGCTTACGTTGATAGTTTTTTTTTTCATTGGCTCTGTAGTCTTATTTTAGTCATAGAGCACAGTTTTACTTGCTCCAGTTTTTTGTGCAATTACCGATATAGAAAGACTGAGATACTACTGAGCATGATTACTTTTGAAATCATAATGCTATTTGGCTGTCTTGCTCTAAAGCAAGAAAATGCTCTTAACTTCTAAGTGTTCTTAATGTACACTTAGCAGGCCAGGTGTATAGATTGACAGGCACTCAAATAAAAGAGGCAGAAGTAACTCTACATTTCTCATGAGGCAAGTATTGTGGTGTCTCACTTGGCCGGCTTTGTTTCTTTGTAATTGCTTACTGGAGAAAACCTCATTTGTTATATTTAAATAATGTTGCAGACAAAAGAAACCAAACAAATTCTTTACTGCTGGTCCTGCAAATTATGGCACTAGGCTGATTTATCACCTAAAGCATTCAGAGAGTTGTTTATTCCTCCACATTAATCAATCTGTAATGGGTGGAGCTTTGAGGAGTGAGCTGCACGAAAAATATGCAGCTATATTGGACTTTAACTGGTGATCTAAACAAATACACTTTAATGGGGCTGGACAAAACATTTGCACTATAGCCTTAGGGATTACGCCCTGAAGGACCAGACCTAATTATGTTCATGGCATAAAGGCACTTCCTTATATGAAGGAAATCAGGCGAACACTTATGCTCTGGTTGGCCCCTATTTGCCTGGCAGAACCTGTAAACAACATTCCTTTCCAAGTGTGCAGTGACCAATTATTTTCTTGCACATATTAGTTTCAATCTACAGCACCATCGGTTGAGTTCAAACCATCAATGAGATAAAATTTTACTTTTTAATGATCAATAAAAACATAATTTCACACAAAACTGAACTTCTTGTGTAAGTATTCCATGCATGATATACTGTATGCAAAACCCTGATTGTCCCTGAAGAGCAGGTGTCCCCAACCCTGCTTCTAAAGAGCTACCATCCTGTAGGTTTATATTTCAGCCCTAATTTAACACATCCGATTCAGCTAATCAGCAGCTCATCAGTATCTCTAACTGGAAGATCCATGTGGTTGGTGTGAAAACTTCAGGATGTTAGCCCTCCAGGAACAGGTTTGGAGACCACTGCTGTAGAGGCAGGGTTTGTTCAGAATTTCTTCACGATACTCATACAACTGTTTACTGTTCCTCTGTCATTGCGCTCGGTCTGGCGATTAGCTCACGTGTGTGAGAGTTTACGGTAAAAAATGTGATACCCATGAAAACATGAAGAAATGAAAGAATGACTCCTTCCATCCTCATCATTTTAAGACAATTTTATGCAACTAAGGAATGCGTCTTAGACAGCTGCAGAAAACCGTGTCTGCATTTGAAACAAAGAATTAGCATAGAATTATTAAAGGATTCAAGAAATTTTACTTCTATCAATGTACAAAAAATAATATCTTCTGTACTTTACATATGGGGCAGGTTGATAAATGTCATTTTCATTCTGCTGTTTTCTCTCTTATTTGTTATGTGATATTACATATAGTAACTGCCTTCGGTTGTACGTTATTAATCCAACAGGATGCTGGAATTGTCTGTGAAACGTCTGTTAGATGTCTGTCTGTCTTTATGTTGTCCAGCCCAATTTATTGTGTTTGTTATTTTGTTGGTAACTGGGCCCCCTATTATAAGCTTTAAATAGCTTCCTTGGGGTGACCCTTTTACATGTCAAACCACAATTGTAAACGCCTACAGCATATGTATTGTACATAATGATGATGTGTGAATAAACTGAAACTGATTTGATTTGCAGGATTGGATAAATGCAATGTATATTTATGAAAATATAGAAAATAATACTATAAATGCATTTCATAAGACTTTTTATGTGCTAAGTTCATGCAAAGACTGCTGACAGGCTTGTGCAGATAACTCTCAGTACATTCTTCCACAACACAACAGACACACTAAGCCTGCACTGGGATGCAAAATATTTTAAAATGGGCTGGTTGCAATTTGGGCCAAGCTTCACCTCTGGATACTATCCTCATGACAGAGCCGGTCAAATTAAAGCAGCTGAGCACAGACGAAAGTCAAACATTGTCTGTCAAAGCCTCTCTCTCAGAATTTGAGTTCTGCTTGACCAGCACACGCATATTAGTCATTTAAAGTGTCAGCTTAGTGAGGGTGTAACAATCTTAGTGCACTGACTGTTGTCCACTGCGATATAAAAGCGAAGACGAGAGGACCCAAATGCGAAGAAATAAGAGGTAGTTTTATTAGCGCCCGTGCAAGGCTACAGACGCGAATGCAGATATAAACAACAGGGGAAACAATGCTTCCCAAATTTTGCAAAGTATAGCAAGACTAACAGAGAGTCTGCTAGTATATACAAGTGAGCGAAACGCGAGACGTGTTCACAAAGAGCTATAAGCCTTTGCACCGTACTGTTGCGAGACCCTGATACACAAAGGCTACAGTGCCTAATAGGATGATGGGAAGGGGCTGCAGAGTGTGGACTTGATTCTGCGGGAGCAGGCCGGAGCTCAAAACTCAGGGGATGCAAACCATTGCAGGCGAGTGCAGGCTAAGATCTGCACATAAAATATCGAAAGTTCAGGTTCCCATATGTGACTTTTTAAGGTGAAAATTTAACAGGAAAGAGCAACAGAAGAAGAATAAGCAGATGACCTCAATTCAGTGCTGAAATTCACAAATTAGAGCCGAGGGCCACTATGCAAGCTTCCTCACACAGGGCCCCGAGTCAGAGCCCATGATAAATCCAGCTGCGGCTCTGCATTCTTCCATGATTGCACATCTCCGCTGTGAACAGGCCAGTTATCATTCTCCCAATAATTTTTATCAGTCAAGCAGAGTTCAAGTTCACTGAGCTTTTGAAAGTTTGCCTGCAGCAAGGTCCCCACAGGTCTGTTATTTCACTTAAAGAGATCAGTAACTAGAAGTGATTTACGGAGTGAAATATATGCACTACATTACAGAGATGTTATCTGCTCGGATGTAAAAGCAGGAAATGTGAATTGGGTATGATGATCTCTTTTAAAGCTATGGACGGGTGACAATGGAAAAAGACTGGAATAAATTCTGGGACCAACATAACAAATGCAGATTCTTCTGTTCATTTTTCCGGGAAGGTTTGGGTCCAATCATCCCCTTAAAGGTAGAGGGGTCACTGCAAATTAATTCTGTGTGAATCACCTTTATCTCCTATGATGAAGCTCCTACCATGATGGGAGGGTCTCTTCCCGGATGACAATGGCCCAAACCCCACAGGGCACCAGGGGACTGAATGGTTTGATGAGTATGAAAATGATCGAAAGCATATGCCACCGTGTTACCCGTCTGAAATCGCTGTCAGGCAACAAAATAATTTTTTTTCTTTATTTCATACTACATTCTGCAATTTTATATTTGAATTCAAACAATGCGCCATATGGTTGTTACAAGTGGAAAAAAAGTACAGCAAGATAAATAAGCCAAGGCCAACCCTTACCTCAGTATAAGTCACAAAAGCCCTGCTAGACCAAGAAAGACCTGATAAAACCCCCTAACAGTTTTTTTATAGATCAGAAACTGCAGTTGGAGGATGAAGATGTGTCAGTGACCTCTGTTTGCAGAAGATGTGGTGAAAACAACAGCTGGGACTGCACTGGAGATTGGCAATCCCAAGAAAGCAGAATAACAGGATGGCCTGGTATTACCCAACAGGAAGTATCTAAAAGACCCTCTGGACCCCCTGGAAAATTTGGTTTCGTGGATTTTTTTTTTTTTTTTTTGCCTCCAGAACTCCGTCAGCTAAATTCGGTGCTTTCTAGTAAGCTGTCCATCCTGTTTTTTCCGCTTACCTGTAATTTCAGACTCACAATTTAGCCTCTGTATTTCTGTCTGTGATTACTTTTGCAGCGGCCACTGACTGAGGCAAGCAAGACCCATAAATCAAAAGTGCACACAGATACAAGGGAGAACTCAATGCAGACACTGAATATAGCGGCGCTCAGAGACAGAGCCACTTGTTATAAACATTATCATACCCTGTAATAGAGGTTCTTTGTGTAGGTGGACATTACATGATTGCTGAGAAACCAAAATGTACGCAAATACCTTGTAATAAAAGCTGAACCTCATGTTCATCATTTCGTTATGCAGTGCAGCGGCAAATGAATAAAACAATGAATGAAACGAGAACTCTGTTGTTTATCAATACGTTTGTTTACCAATGCTTCATCTAAATGGAATGCAAAACAAGTCCTTCCTAATTTTCTTGCGGTCTGGTCTACCAGCTCCAGCTGATGGCGTATAAATGATAGCAATCTTTATATTTTTAATCTCCCGCTCATGTTTGGCCCGATAGGCATCGGGGTTGTAAATGTGTCTGAACCCAGGGCCTGGGGATGCAGTGGCACTCTCCCGCTGGAAGGCACAAAGGCACCTTGTGTACATACATGCTGCTCATGCAAATATGGTTTTCACAGCAGCTCGGGCCTGGAATTTCGCTTTGTTTTGCCTGGAGCTGATTCCAGGGAGTCATGTGTCCCCGGCGGTGATCCCTGTCTGGACTGGGAGTCTGCCCAAACAGGAAGAAAATCTTGACCCCTCTGTGCCGCAGAAGAAATAATATCCAGCCGTGGCCCGTGACATTTAACCCTTACGCTCCGGAACCAATCGGCTCTTTTTATGCCGCCTCTCTTTCTTTCCGCGTTTTTTTCCTCACTCCCTCCTGTTATTATTTTTTAAGTTAAAATAGATAATGGCTCAACAACATGCAGGCCTTCTGATGTTGCTGGCCAGTTTTGAATTTAGTGTTATCCAGTCAGAAATGTAGATATGATATTGGGCACCTTCTGGGTTATGACTGGTAATTGTAATACCTAACCAAAATCGCTTGTCCTGGATGGGAAGATTTGATAACCAAAGATCAAAAGTGTGTTTATGGGGTTGAGTAACCCCAAAGCTTCATCTCCAAAGAAGCTAATCTGGCTACAGCGCAGCTTCTGATGACTGAAGCCTAAGGAAAACCAACGAAACTCATGATAATTGAGATGAATGGTCCTCAGACTCATTCTCTGCACCACCAGCTGATTCAGAAGATTTTGATTGTAATTATGGTCCCATGGATTTTTATTTCTTGGTCTTCAAGCATGCGTACCCGAGCACCTTTTCATTGGAAATGAGGGCAGTCTAAAACACAGCCAGGTCCTTGTGTAAATCAGCCTATCTATGCTGGAATGCGAATGCAGGCATTTGAATCGTAAATCAGTTTGCGAGGCAAAGCAGATTTCCACTTCCCGCGCCATTTGGCTATGCATTCCAACGAAGGCCTCTGAGATGGAAAACTACAGGGCAACTTCCACATATATTTTCAAACACTTCGGGTGCGTAATAAGATGGAATTCAACCGAACAAGAACACATCTCAGAGTTGAATTTGATTGGTTCACTGGAATAAATCGAAACAGTATTTGATTCAATTCAGTTTTATTTCTATAACTCCCATCACCAACAGACTGTTGAGAACATACTTAACGATTTGGCCGAGGGGGCAAAGCGCCCTGTCTACATACAATGAGGTAAAACTCCCAAGAAAGAGAAAACCCATAAAAAAAAAACCATCGTAGGAATAACTCCTAGAAGGAAACCAGCTATCAAATTGTAATACAGTAGATTAGAGGTGTTTCTTAGCATAGCTAACCCGCCCATGTCATGGTTTTGGTTTTTGGTCATGTTTATGTTCTAGTTTTGTGTTCATGATTATTGTCTTTTATTTATTCTTTTTGGTTTTTGTAACACTCAGGTTTTTGGTTCACTCTTGGTCTCAGTTCCATTGCACTTGTCTCCCTCGTTTTGTGATCTTGTTGGTTCAGTCCGTCTTCCCTGTCTGCGTGTCCACTGACTTCGGGTGATTTAAATGAATTCCGGTGTTTAAAATATTCCTTCGTATCTCGTTTTCTTCCTTCACCCTTCTGTTCTGATTACTAACAAGACTAACATTTGTATTTTGTATTATATTCTACTAACACAACCAACCATGTATATACTGTATATTCGATTACTAAATTACTAATGAACACTCTAGTTTAAGTTGTAAAGCTGCACCGCTACTAATAGACTAACTAGGCTTATGCCGTCGGAGGCGACGGCGGGGGGTATACGCCCGAACGCCCCCAATCCTCCAATTCCCCAATCCTTGAATAGACCTTGAATAGACTTTCATTTCAACTTAATTCTAGGTCAATCGGTGAAATGGTTCTGAAGATATGGCCAAAATGGTCATTTTGGCTTTCCTCTCCCTGAGCTTCAGCGAGAATCTCTCGCACGTGCTTATTCACTCTCCCGCGCTCGTTATCTGTGCATGTAGAACTCCTGGACCGGAGCTGTTTACATGTCATAGGCTGTTTGTGTGATTCCCGTTCGTATTTTGTCTCTCGCCAATTTCCGTGGTTAGGGTTCCCCTCATGTGATTCTCCCGATGTAATTAGCCTCATTCCCCACAGCTGATCTCTGTATAGCAAGTGACCTTTCCTATGTGTTTATTAGGAGTCTTTTCACTCACAGCTCTTGTCAGAATGTTGATCAATACTTCTTTGTGCAGAGCGCCTCGTATGCCATTGATTATTGTTTCTCTTCTACTGGTTTGTCCGACCTTGATTCTTGCCATAGCCCTTCTGTACTGTTTTTGTCTTTCTGGATTTTGACTTATTTTTGTATGACCACGAGTTCTGTGTTTGGATGCCCTGTCTATGACCATTGGCTTTGCCCATCGACTACGATTTTTGCCCATCGTTTTTGTACCTCTGCCCATCTGTCTTACTGGTTCTGACTCCTGCCTGTCTAGTCGACACTGCTTTTAGATTTCATATTGTGGCTTGGCAATTCCTGTGTATTTGGCTTTGACTCGGACCCCATTAAAGGCATACGTTTTTTGGATTCCTGTCTCTCGTGAGTGGTTCCTGAACTGTACCTCACACCCCAACCTCACCGCCTGTAATGCCACCCCCACCCAAACAACATATAAATGGGGCTGATTAAAGGGGGGGCAACCATTTATTAGGATTAGGGCGGCAATAATTTTTTTCTCATAGGGATATAAGTTATGAATAACTCCTTACTGTCGAGAAATGAGATGATCATTTAAAGTCTGCATATTGTGTTTACTCTTGTTGTCGTTGTCCGATATTAAAATTAGTTGGATGATCTGAAACATTTAAATATAAAAAATAAGCAAACATAAAAGAAATTTTTACGCCACAGTGGCAAATTAGAGCATTTTGTCTTATTCTGTTTTTTTCATGGCAGTACATGTTTCTCCTAAATCTTTACTTCCACTGCTCCAAAAATCCAGGAGATATGCAACATAGAGGCATAAAATTAGCCTCTGTATTCTTTCAATGAAATTTTCCACTTATAAGAGTTTGTGCTGCATAAAAAGTGTGTATAGGGGCCCTATGAATTTTGATGAGGCTCATCTGATCTTTCTCAGAATTATATGGAAGATAAACATACATTGCCTAGCCACTTTAATAGGTACACCTTTCCAAATAAGGTGGGTAAGGCCCCCGTTTTCCCCTTATTTAGCCTGAATACTTTCTGGCCTGGATTCCGCAGCTCGCTGGTTAGAGATTCTGGTCCATGTTGACATCATGCAGTTGCAGCAGATAAGCTGGCTGTACATTCACGCTGCGAATCATCCGTTCCGTCACATTCCGAAGGTGCTCCTTTGGATTAAGATCTGGTGACTGTGAATGTGATTACAGTACACTGTACTCATTGTCATGGCTATGGTTCCAGCCTGAGACGGCACGCCCTTTGCAACATGCCACGCTATTTTGCTGGAAGTAGATGCATATGGTCAGCAACAATACTCAGGAAGGTTGTGGGATTTAAATGATGCTCAGATGGTTATATTATGGGGCCTCATGTAAGCCAAGAAACTAATCTACACAGCATTACGTCAGCCTCACTAGCTTGAGCCACTGATTCAAGTCATTTTACACTGAATTTTGACCGCACCGATTGCACGTCGCAGGTGAAATTTTGCCATAATCTGCGATCCAGTTTTGGTGAGCCTTTGTCCACTGTATTCTACTGCAAACGTAGTATGTGGGGATGAGAGACTGTTGCCCTCCTATTAGCAAATCGCTACTGATCTCTCTAATTCGCCAGGTGTTTTCACCCCCAGACCTTTCACTAATTGTATGATATTTTGTTTCTCACACCGTTCTCCATAAACTCTATGGATGTTGTGCACGAAAATTCAAGCTCAGCAATTTTGAGGCACAACCACTCCACTGTGACAAATTCAGAATAGGAACCAGGTTAAGATCACAGGTGATGCCGAATTTGGCCTTCATTAAAAGGAGATCAACTCAAATGGCATTAGCTAAAGAGTTTCCAAAGACAGCCCAAAGGGTGCAATCAAGAAGGGCATCGATGAAAGGACTGAACGGAGATCAGTAACTGGGATGGAAGCTGAATGAACCAGGGCACAATGAATTGGCCAAGGAGAGAGCAGAGGAATCCATTCACCAAGACTGCAAACTCTGGGAAGATCTTCCCATATAAATAGTTATTTGATTTCTGGCATTAAACGCAAATGACGGAAATAACAATTCAGATAAGGGGAGACAGAGACCAGGAACTTAAATATACAGGACAACAATTGAGTGGCTGAAAGCAAAAGTCTACTATCTGACTTTTTCCAGGGACTGAGAAAATAAGATTTGAAGTTTTGTTTGAACAGAAAAATCACTTTATCTTACACTTTACACTTTTCTGGAGTCCATTACGATAATATGCATATTTTGTTTGTAAAAAATAAAGTGTTTTTTCTGTTGAAACAAAACTATTTTCTCAGAACTTGGAAAAGTCAGATAGTAGACTTTTGCTCTCAGCCACTCAGTTAACAAAGTGGAAATGCTTGCGAAAGCACAGTGTGTTCGCTGAGGCAAAGAATACAAATACATGCAAATGCGGAGGCAACCAAGAGGGCAGTGTCCAGTGTCAAAGCTTTCTCAGACTTCGGTCAGTTCACTCCAAAGCAGTGTTAATGGGAACCTGATGTCCTCAGGTGTCTGTTGCCAAGATGCATCATCAGTGTTGGCAGTGATTTCACGTTTCATGACAGGATTACTCTAAATTTGTTGCTAAGTAGCCCACTTACTGGATTAACAAACAAGCAATTTATTTGCTCAATAATTAAGACTGATACGTAGCGTATAATAAAGGAATAAGTCCCGAGAAGCAGTGGGTTACAGTGATTTTATAACGGCGGAGGGGCGTTCTAAGGCATAATACATAATAACAAGGATGTGACCAACATTTGGGAATAATGTGTGACAGCAAGAACTACAAGAATTATTATGAATTATTAATGAAATAATACCTACCATGAATTCCATCTCACAGAATAGTTTTTACATCAGAGATTATGAAAAATTATTTAAAAATGACGAGTGATGCAAGATGCCTCTTGATGCAGCTTTGTAAGTTAAAAGCATGCCTTAAAATTGGAAAGCTGTCCACATCAGATTAGCAGACAGAGTCGACTGAAAAACCAGGAGTGGGGAAATGCTGAGCTTTATTGAACGAGTCGACAGCGCAGGGTCTATCACTGTCAGACTGGGCAATACAGGGAAAGAGAAGTCGAGGGATAAATAGAGTTCAAGCAGCGGCAGACAGAATCCAGGTGGGCAGACAGAAGTCTAGTCCGAGGTTAGAAGCGAAAAGATAAGTCGATTGGGAACAGGAGCACAACGATGAGGAATGTTTCGGCAGGAGCAGGTGAAAACACTACTTGCGGGGAACCTGCAAAATGGGGACTGGACTGAGGCAGGAACAGGAGAGTCAAGGGACCAAGAATGAACGCTGGAGAAAAAACAAAGCCGGAAATCCCATTTAACAACCTGGCTGAGGGACAGACAAAGACAGAGACTTAATAAATACACAGAGATAGTGAGTAACAATGGGAAACAGGTGAGGGACAAGTTTGGGAACACGGTTTTGGGAACACTAATTCTCGGATGTGACAGAAAGTACCTTATGAAATGTGGCTAACAAGCGACTGAGCACTACTTTCGTTTCCACATTTGCCTGACGTGGTATAACATGAGCCAACTGTATCCAAGGCAAACAAATTTATACAAATCTGTCATGTTCAGAATACAATGAAAATGATGCAATCTAATACTATTTGGGCTTTGAGTTTACTGAGCGAACACAATGAACGGGGACATGTTGAGTGACTGTGAATTAAAAGGCGAGGTCTCCCCAAACTTACCTCCAGTATCATGTTCCTAGGGAACCTTTGGTTTTGTGTATAAGTCGCTGTTCTCCACTGTTCAAAAAGCACGTTTTGGCGTCCTTTCTAACACTATTATGGTTTAGCCAGGTCAGCCAGTGCTTTGCTCTGAAGAATGCAAAAAAAAAAAAAAAAGGGGTTATTTGCAAATAGTGTACATTCTGTGGTTACAAAAGGCTCATGTAAAATTTTGAAATTATGGCCCAAACTATCCTGGCTCGTCAGATTTTTTTGGGCTCGGGTAAAAATGACAAGCCCTATTCTCACCTTTTGTTAAATTGGATTGAAAGCTGTTATCTGGATGCTGATTTTGTAGATTGCCTTTCCTCTAGTGGATCGGCGAAAATTGCGTATAAATGGTGCGTGTAATCGGCAGCATTAGCAATAATGACCTCATCTGTTTACTCATGATGTGGCTGCCTTGCAATTGTTCCGCTTACCGTGGGAAGCAATCCTGGCCTTATCTGTGAGACGTCTGAGGCGGCAGATTCGGGATTTCTGAATGAGCTGCTGATGGTACAGCTGGCTGTAAGGACATTAATTAGTGATTATGTGAACGCCTCACCGCAGCGAATTCATCAATCACCATGTGACTCGGACCAGAAATGGCTTCCTTTATCTCTGCATGGAGGAAGTTATCATTCAAGTGTTTTTCACAGCTGATTACAGTCAATCTACAATTAAAATGAAACCAAATGCTTTGATATAGCCCTCTAGGTAAGCAGAGTGTGTCCTTTATTATAGCAACAGGAGCAAACAAGATGTTAAATGTTTGAGGCTTTTAGTATTTGCAAAAAATTATGCATATCACAAGCAATCTGGAGAAGCCATCAGCCAACAAAGGACTAATAGCTTCGACTATTGGCATTGTAATGGGGCTCAAAGTAGGGGCTTCAGCCACACACACACGCACACACACACACACACTTCCATGTATTTCTATCCTTGTGAGGAAATTAAATTGATATCCATTCCATCTTTCCTTCAGCTTTCCCAAATCTTAATCATAACCAACAAATACTGAACCGAAAACCTTTCTCCTAACCTTGACTAAAAAGTCTTAACTTACCTTTGTAGTCGTGAGGACTGGCCAAAATATCTTCCCTTCCCTGCCTTTTAAAACAAACTCAAAGTTTTCATGTTTAAGGTAATCAGGTGCGGGTGAGTGAGTCTGTGACAGTTCCTCTGAGGATTAAGCGACTTGCTGAGTCAGCTGACCCTAATAGGGGCGTGGCCTGTTCCACAATGAGAGGTGGCCCTTTTGTCCGCATGGAGCTGGGCAAAGCAGGTTTGCACCCCTCAGCTGGGCCAATTAAATTATTCCGCCGCAGCCTCCCTGCAGAGTTGCGCTTTGGGGTTTCACGGATGAGCACATATGTGGCATGTCCTCCACCCTTCCAGCGAACATAATCTGAAGCTGTGCTGGGGGCTGGGGGAAAAACTTCTGATGAGGCATATTGATGTAACTGAAGCCTCTTCTTTCATTTGTGTGTCTCTGGAAATTCAATGCAGAGTCTTACCTGCTCTGGGACCAGCTGGAGGTCATTGCACTCCTCAGTAGTCCCCATTGGTCTCCTTATCTCCAACTCATCCAACTTAAGTTTTCCCTTAATAGGTGGTCACACATACATTGAATGACATAGTTAAACGTAGTGGTAGCCTCCGTAGCTTAACGAAGCCTAACGTAGCACGCCGTAGGGAGCAGTAGCCATCCGTGGCTATCTGTAGAAATAACTTGGCCATTAACATAATAAAACCGTGCGCGGAGGTTTATCTGTTGGGCATGTTCAAAATTCAAAGATTAGGTAGCGGGCATTTTTATTAACGTCGTAGTAACTTAGTTTAATGTAGTTACACGTAGTTTACGTTTGTAAACAACAAATTTGGCGTGAATCTACAGGGCTACTACGTCACAGTACAGCTGTCAGTACATCTCACTACGTCTAACTACAGTGTTCTAGGCTAGTCTGTACATCATTGAAATAGGTTTAACTTACTTTAACCGAGTTGAACGTACTTTAACGTACTTCCACGTAGTTTGGACTATGGTAATATGGTAATCCCCCCCACACATAAAAATTCAGAAAAAGCAATTTTTCATATTGTAGTATTTGCCTATTGTAGTGCTTCGCTGAAGCTATATCACACTTATACTGAGAGAAATATTCTAACCCAGGATGCCATGTTTTTATGATCTCAGCATTTCGTCAAATGAAGAATATCTCAATATTGAACATCATTTTTATAAACATTTCCTCGTAAATCAGCAGGACATAACTTGAATCTTTGGAACCCTTGGGATCTCCACTAGAAATTAAAATAGGCCTGAGGTTCCACAGGTTTCAATAAATTTTGCAGACCTACATACTTTAGCCCCACAACTGTTCAAAAGTAAATAGACAAATAAAATATTGTCCTTTAGGATCAGGGCTGGTCTGCCGGTGATGTTATCAGTGTGAAACCATTCTTTGATGCAGAAACTTGCAGCAGATGCAACATGCCTGGTTTAATTCTGCAGCTTTTAAGAGGTACTTAAATTAGATTAATTTGTAAAAGTATCTATGTCAATGAGCAGTAGTAACCTGCGTCTTTTCATTGCATATTTTAAGGCACACCCAAATCTGATAGATTGGGAAGCTCTAGCAATGTGTTGCGGCTGGGTGTGTCTTTGCATGAGAATGACAAGTTCAAGGCTTTGCTAGATGTTGGAATCTGTCCACACCCCACGGCTACTGAAGCTCTCATAACTAGCGGGCGAGCCCCATGTTTATGGACCAGTGAGTGGCCCCCTGGAAGCCATGAGTATTATATTTCATTATTCATATTTAAATGAAAGCCTGGATGCTTTGGGATTTTCCCGTGAAATCTCCTATGGTCTAACAGGAAAGCAAGGAGTGCATTTCAGGGTTGATTCTAAGCTTATTTTTGTTACAGAACAAGCAGTCCTCCTATATCGGGACTTGTACACGGCCATTGTGCCTTTAAGCCGGGTTTGCGCCTGAATGCACAGTACGAACGACGTCCTCATTAGCATGCAGCGTGGACACTGCCACTGAAGATCGCGCCTCACCCCCTCCCCTGCCCTGTGAAAGCACTGATACATCCACTGCAGGTATACAATCCACTGCAGGCATTTGGGATTTCAAATCAGGTATTAAAGCTGCTTTTTTTTTCCCGACATGTATGTTATCAGACTATTGCAATAACTCATTGAAAACATGGCGCACAATCATTGTTTAAACACATGGAAGGCAGCCCTAGGACAGTAAGGGTACTAGACACATGGCCTGAAAGATCTGCATCTGGTACACTGTCACCTTGTGACTAATGCTATCATATGCCAGCTTGAAAGTTGCCTCAGGGACTGATGTTTATCATCCTGGATTCTCCGTTAAAGGATACTGGCATCCCTGTGCCAGCTCAAAGGTCTTCTCAACAACAATTTTTCATCATTGTCTTTTCTCTTCTTAGAGAAACTGGCATCCCAATGCCAGTTTGAAGGTCTCCTCAGGGACAACTGTACGTCATCCTCTATTCTCCATTCAGAGGAACTAGCATCCCACTGCCAGAAATGGTTGTGTTGGGTCAGAGGAGGTGAACTGGCCCACTGTCTACAACATCAAATGGGATATGATTGCTAAAATTGTATCGATTGATATGTAGAAATTCTGGGGCATTACCTACAGTACATCTGGTTAAATAAGTGATTGACTTATGGATGGACCATAGGAGAGCAAGAGGGTGTGCTGATGCGTCATGGAATGCCTTGAAAGGTCCCAATCTGACAATCAGCTTATACAACTAGCATCAAACTATAATAAGATTTGTGTTTGCTTCTGTGTTAATGATTATAGCTGAATCGCTCTGCTTTATCCATGTTTCCCACCATCCAAATGATTGTGAAAATGATGTGTTGAGGTCAAAAAGTTGCATATAGGATCATTACATCTTAATTTACCTTGCCACCGGACCACCCAGAGAACAAGCTTGAGGCAAAGTGTCGGAAACAGTCTTGCTTCTCCATTGCGAGTACATTAAGGTCCCTCTCTCCCAAGATTGATGCAAGGAAATCCAGATAAATTCAGTGTTACAATTAATAAAATTGTTTTAATTATCAAAGGAAGTTGTGAGAATGGGCTGATACAAATTCTAAAAGCGCCATCAACAATTCTCTGTGTATGATTCTGTCACTGTTGGGATAACCTGAGAGAAATGATGGCTGGGATTTTAGCTATATCAGTGTATTGACTAATGGCAGAATTAATGGCTCCTTTCTTATGTCAGGTTGTCTATTCACTTTAATTGCATGGAATGTATGCTTTAGCAGTTAGATACCTATGCTATTATGTTAGGTTGTGCGACTGCGCTCGTCAGCTGATTGCAGCTTTGATTGCGTGACAATGCAGAGAAAGCTGAAACAGAAAAGCGGAAAGCAAAAAAAAAAAGAAGAGTAGGGCAAAGTTTGGCAAATTAATTATATTAATTTTTTTTCTTTGGCACCACCATCTTCCTCAATTTGTGATGCTCCTCTGCGCATGTGATGTTGTGGGTGAAGGGACATTCCCTCCAGGGCATTATGGTAAACTTGTTCATCTTCTGGAACACAATGTCCATAATTTCCAGAGACAATTTCAAAGATGGAGTCATCAGACCACAGCACACCTTTCCTCCTTCCTCTGTCAGTCCATTCTAGATGAACTTGAGCCCAAAGATGTCGGCGGTGCACTGGATGGTGTTGATATATGGCTTCCTCTGTGCATTGTCGTCTAAACTTGCATTTGATAATTCTATGATGAACTGTGGTGACGGACACAAGTCTTCTAAAGTATTTAGAGGCCCATGCGTTAAATTCTGTTAAAGAGGCATTTCTGCTCTAAATGTGGTGCCCTTTGAGGGCTACAAAGGTATTGCGAGTCGGATATTGGTATTCGGCCTTGTTTTTTGCTCATGGAGAACACTCTAGTTTCTTGGAATTTTCTTCCTGCATCACAGACTGTCAATGGTGAGATCCCTAAATTCCATGCAATCTCACATTGAGAAACGTCACTCTTAAACTGTTTGATCATTTCCTCAGTCAACAATCCGTAAAGTGGCGAACCTGAAAACATCTTCCTGATAAACGGCAATGCATGTTCTGTCAGCTCATTTTGCACCAAATCATATCTGAATCACCTGCCACCTATTCACCTGCTTCCTGGAGAATGTTCCAAATTTGTGTTTTTCTGAAGATTCCCCCAACTTCGATACTCTAGCACCTGTTGTTTTGGAGGATACTGCAGGCGTGAAATTCGGAATCCTCCAATACGGTTGATTAGGCAAACCTTTAAATCTGCTTTTTTGTCCTTATTTCAAATAAATATTGGTAGGAGATGATTTACAAATCACTCAGTTATGTTTTTATTTGCTTTTGACAAGCTGTCACAATTCTTGCGGAATTAAGGTTGTAAATGTCGTGTGAGGACAGGGAGGTGTAATTGAATGTTAAAAAAGATTCTGAAGGTGGTTTACTGTCCATTTCAGATGACAGATGGTCAGAACTGTCAGAGCTGATGTGCAAGCATGTGTCCTGGAAGGGGGGGGGGTGTTAGGCAAAGCCAAACACCCTGAGGGTAGGGGATGAAAGTGGTCAGGCCAGAGTCATGGTCTGATGGTATTTTGAGATAGCGAAAAGAACCAGTAGCTGAGAAATGTGGCTTGTGACCTCATGCGCATTTATTTCAGGCTGACAGACATTTTAATGATATTATTGACACGATAATGATAATGACATAATGCTAATGACAGTTGTTTTGCAGAAATTTAGCTACACTTCCTTCCATAGAACTCCTCATAATTATTCAGCTTTACCTCATGTTATGGGTTAATGCAGTCAGGTTGACAAGTATTTCAAAAACAGTAGTTCAGTTTTCAACATTTTGGCTCAGTATACCTTCACAAATTAGTAAGATAAATTTGAAGTGAGGACATTCCACTCAAAAGATTCGTAAAGGTTTCTGCTTTTAAAATATTGCATGAACTACTGTATATAGGAAGTACAACCATTTTTATTTATAGCCCACCAATTATGGGGACTCAAAAGAAATTGGAAAAATAATCATAAATTAAATTGACATTTTTGACAGCTGGTTGCAAATCCATTGCATTTCTTCACTGCCTGAAGCCTGGGACACGACCCAGTCACTGCCCAGTCCCCCCCGGTGATGCGCTGTCAGGTGGTCAAAGTGATTCTTGCTTGTTCTGAAAGACTTCAGTCTTCAGCCTTCACTTCAGAGAGTGATCAGTACGCTCACGTGGATTTAGCTTCAGCGACTGACTTGGTCATTAGAGAAAATTTGAATGAAGAAAGTCTTGGCTTGTTTTTTCTGTTTGCCTCTGGTAATTCTCCAGTTGCAGTGAGGCGGCATCCTTTGAATTCTAAAGTATTTTGTTGAATCTGAGCTGTAATGCAGCCCTTAGCAATTAATGCGGCTGCTTTGACCTGCACCCCCATTATCGACAAATACAGGACAGTCGGTTCCATTGGGAGCTGAGCATGCCTGTGCATGACCTCTGTCATGTGAGGTTGTATGTTTTTCACTTCTCTCCCTTCTCCATGCTCTTCTCCTCTCTTTATTCTGGTGCAAGTTGATCTTTGTCTCATCTCTAGACTGAATGTTGTTCCCGAACTGTTAAGGCTTGTTTTAGACGTTTTCTCAGGCAAACGTCCTGTTTGTTAGGCTCACCAGCTGTCTGCATCACTCTGTGTTTACCCAAGTCTTTATTTGATTGTCTGCTTACTTGTTGATGACATTATAGAAAAACACACACCTGGCCATGGAACAGCTGAGCAGGCACTTGTCAAATTAATTTTAATCCCCTAGTAAGGAGGGGTACATAAAAAGTGCTTTAATGCCTACATCATTCACCCAGTTTGGATGTAGATAAATATCCTCAAACTAAAATTGATAACTTGCACTTTGCACTCATATTCTTTTTTAATTTAAACTCCAATAAACTGTGCTTCACAGACAAGTAATCAAATTTACTATATACAACGTACTACATGTTCTGTATACCCCCTTTCTGGCAGCGTATATCCCCCATAAATTGTGGAGAATTGGTCACGTTGATTTCCATGTTTTTCTCACAGTTATTGCCTGCACCAGCACATCTGGTTGAAAGCACCCTGATGGCAAAAACAGTCATACTTCTATTTATTATCAAAAATTCTGTTTTGCCTCTACAACTTATCTAGAATTAATTTCCTCTGCCAAGGAGGTTATGTTTTTGCTTCTGTTTGTTTATTGGTTGTCGAAATGGACAACCATGTCTCTTCGTTCCGTTAATCGTCTGTCTGTCTGTTCGTCTGTCTGTCTGTTAGCAGGATATCTCACAAACGGCTGCATAGATCTCAACCAAACTTTGCAGGATGTTACAGTTGCACAAGAGGAACAAGTGTTTAATTTAGGCATATCTAGGCCAAAGTACTGCTGAGATATGGGCCAGAGTACAAATCCAGCTATGCTGGCGGAGATTTGAGAGTCTTGAGAGCATGGCTTTAAATATAAGGAATTACCTGTCTTTCAAGTAGCTCTGGCAATTTTTTTTTCAATATAGACTGCTGTATATTTTTTATTTTTTAACTCTTCAAGTTTTTGTGGTCAAAATAATTTTTCAAATGATAAATGACCCATTTGTCTTAGGGATTTCCCATCAAAGATGGATCAAAGATGGAATCATTGCTTTGCAAATTTCGAAGGTTTGGGAGATTAATTTTGCAAAGGTATCATTTTCAATTGATTTGCATGACATTTCTCATTGGTGTGTCTTAGAAAATGGACACACTTCATGAACTTCACCATCTAGGTGATCCTACTGCTGGTCCGCAGGGTTGAAATCACATGATTGAGCCGGACACTCCATAGTTAGAAATTTTCTTTCCACAAAGTCCCTGCAGATTGAGGCTCTGAGTCGTCCTCTGGCTGTATTGCAATATCCCTCACATTTAATCCACGTGAAAATTACGAGTGAGTGAAAACTTTTGGCCTGCAGAGTGTGTCTTCGTATGTGTCCTTGCCTGTGTGTGTGTGTGAATGTGTGTGGCCTCTTTGTACTTGGATTGGTTCGGTTGGGAATGGTGGTGTTGGGGAGGTCTTCCTCCTTGCAGGGCAAAATTTATCCCTCCAGCTTTGGCCCAAGCAGCCATATGCTCTGTGGCTTACATAGATTAGAGAGTCCTGGCCACAGCACGAACAGGAGATTTGGGTTTTGGGCTCCGTCCAGCGCCGGTAAATATTAACGCTCGTCATAAAAGTACAGCCTCAACTCCTGTGAGCCAGTTCAAAGGAAGCAATGTTGGATGAATTTTGTGGATTTTCAAGTCTTGGCCCCAGAAATAGACTCCATTCCAGTCCAATTTTGCTCAAGCCAAATTCCCTCTTAAAGAAATCACCACACAAGACGCTGAATCCCAGGATTAAACACTTAACCTTACTGAGAGCTTTTTCTTCAAAATAGATTTAAAAGCCATTAGCCAAATGAGAATTTTCCAAGGTTCAGCTCTGAGGGATGCCGTCATGTGGAGCTGAGCTCGGAGATACTGCTGACGAGGCTGGTTTGTGGTTTCAATGCCGGGTTGTGGAGGCATTTAAAATGGAGATGGCGTAAAGCATGAAGCAAAAGAAATTAAAATTCTCTCAATAGCATTTGAAGAAAGTAATTCTATTTCGATTTTATTGTTTTTTCCAGTTTTATTATTGGGCAAATGTGAGCTTCACACAGTTGGTACAGTCAGATGTTGCTCATAGTTTTCTCTCATAGGTACTCACACATACGTACCCGTGACCTGGAGCTGCACAAGTGAGCGATAAACTTTGGCAAAGCAAGAATGACAATATTGATGATGCTAATGACAGACCTACATCATAGTGATTTGAAGAGCCGCTTTGAGCTAATCTTTGCGGTCCAGAAGCCGCAGGGAAACTTCTACAGGTGGGCAAACCAGGTGAGCTGTGCCTCCAAACCAAAACAAACAAGAGAAGAGTGTCAGTGCGATTCGCTGCCACGATCGAGGGCCATAACTGAGTAAAAAATATGCGCCGACATCCATTTTCAGACTCAATATAGATCATGAGCTGCTTATTAAGCATACAAAATTTCATGCATCTAGGTATAACAGTTACAGAGAAATCTTGGCCCCACTGTGGCCCGGATGGACGGACGCACAGACGCACCTACGGACAGACCCCAATCCAATATCCCCCGTCGCACTTTGGGGCGGGGGATAATTAGTGATTGCAATGCTGCAGCTAAACGGCACTCAGTTTGCTATAATGTCAGGACTCCACTCATACTAGCAAGGGCACTCATACTGATGCGAATATCTACACACTGCAAAGTGTGCCCATCAGCCAGTATACCGATAGAAAAGCAAAATTTCCCCTGACACAACTAGCTAATAAATATTAAGAACTGCAACAGTTAAGAATAAAAAATATAGTACAAAACATGAAAATAAAGTATCAAAAAGACACAATGTAAAAATTGCATTTAAAATACATTCAATATATACTGTAATAGCCAGAAAATATCTATAATAGATATTCTTTATGAAAGCGCAGCATCTTTTGATGTATTGGACTTTTTATGTAGTGCTATGTGTTCATTAATTCCTTCTCTTAAGGGATATGGCCTCTGTAAATAAAATTTTATGATAAGCCCATCAGCCTTGTTGCATGGGCCAGCTTCGTGATTTTTGCATGTTTGCAATTTTGACCTTATGGGCCTTCTCACCTCACTGATCCCATTTGCATAGAAAATGCAAACAAGTGGAGGTAGGATCTCATCGGAGCCGGCTGTCAACTGCGATGAGGCCGTCTGATGGCGGAGTGTCTTCCTGGAAATATTTTTGATTTAATGTCTGCTGTCTTCTGAGACGGTCTTATGCGCTGTTCTCTAAAGACTGCTGATATGAGCTCCATTTTAACACAAATTTTTTTTTTACACGCAATCATGACCAGTAATCAAAAGATATTTCCACCACATGGATTTTATTTATAAATTCTTGGCCCTTAGAGTTCTGCCTTTGTTGAAAGCGAACCGGACAAACAGTAAATTGAATAAATGTATCATCCTCGCTTTCGTTTACTGGATCTGAACCTTGGGGTGTGAACCCACCCATAGAAATGGCTTTGCCACCCATTTCAGACTGATATATTTAAACAACGTATCCGACCCAGAATGTCCTCTCATTGCAGCAGGACATGCTGCTAATTCAGACCTTCGTAGTGCTGGAAAGGTTCTATTTAACTGACGATTAGATTCAACTGGGCAGGCGGGAGCAAGCTTGGATGTGTGTGGTCCAATTTAATCCAATTATCAATCAAATTTGGTAAATTGGCTAACTGAGTAATGTAGGCGACAATTATCTTTTCTTTTCGTCTTTTCTTTTTTAAAGGCCTGCAGGTAACTGGATAGGATTTTTATTTCAATATATAGTGCATGATCATTTAACTGTATTTTTGTTTAATCTAGTTATCTTCCTCTTTTATTATTATTATTATTCTGAAGATCTGAAACAATGACCTAAGTGCAACAAAGGTGCAAAACTTTTAGGCTAACACTGTTCACAGCACTGTATAAAAACTGGGCCATGACTGACACTTCAGTTGTAATCAGAGAACTGCAGCGAGGCTAAATGCTTTGCACACTATGCCATTACCTCAAATGTTTGTGAAATATGTCCTGCTGTGTTAGGTGTTGCAGCACAATAATCTTATCTGAACCATTTTTAGGGCAGCATCATTGCCCTTTCATGAACTTACGAACCAAGGAAAACTGTTGATTCGAGTCAAGATTTCCTTGATAATTCTGATTAAAATGTACCATATGAATCAGAAATCTTTAGGGCGGTTTCACAGACATGGCTTAAGTGTAGTCCTGGACTAAGCAGAGTGTTGTATAGAGATTTTCTGTTGAAAATTGAATTAAGTTGTAAGATTGCACTTAATCTGTGTCTGTGAAACTGGCCCATAATTGTCCAACTGAATTGAGTTAATGCCGTAAAATCTAACTTTGCACTTCAGTTTTCTATTGAAGGTTGAAATCATTTCCATAAGTAGCTTCAAAGTCAGGAAAAGCATTTTTTTTTCATATTGTAGGACAAATGTCACATGCATATTCTGTACTTACAGTGTTTCACAGAAGCTACATCACACTCATTTAAGAGAAATATTCAGACCCAAGACGCTATATTTCTATTGCCATGTCGTTACATCAAACAGAAGATGTCTAGATCTTATGCATCATTATGTATGTATTTCCCAGTAATTCAGCAGGACATATTCCAGGTTCCTTGGAAACCATGGGATCTCCTCTAAACTTTAAAATAGGTCTGAAGTTCTAAAGGTTTGAATACAACAGCTGCATTTAATGGACCCATGTATGGGTCTGCAGATTTTAAGGGGTTAACAGACCAAAAGGAATTTTTTACAATGATTTTTCGCACTTGAGGCCTCAGTTTCACCTCCATGTTGTCTTTGTAGCTCCAAGGTTTGAAATACTCAAAAATGTTTTGATGTAGATAAAAGAGCATAACATACTGAATCCAATAAATCATTCTTACTGAGGTGAAAATGTAGCTCTGAAAAGAAACATCCAACAGTTTGTACAGGTACTTTACATACTTGGGCCTATCAACCAAACTGATAGGCCGCATCCAGATTTGTTTTTCAGGAGTTATGCTATCCTTTCTAAAGTAATGCTTCATTGCTTCTAAAGCTTCAAAGCTTAGTTGGAAAAAGAAATACTAAGTTTCAACTAAATTAGCAATAGCAAATACATCAACATCCTGTTTGGAGTGTCTGGGTTCATTTTGTTCCATTCACATTCAACTCTTCCAATATAATTTTTTAACAGTTCAGATTAAGTCTTAAGTGTCTCAAAAACTCACAACCTCAACAGCTAATCAGCAAAAAAACATTATAGCAGAAAATCCAATATGTCGGAAGATATAGGTTCTTCAGTCAGCGTTGGTCCTTGGGGTAGCTTTGCCCTCCATCCTCAGACCCATCATGAAGGACACTGTCAGAGTTTTGTCCATTTCATGTTATACTTTCTATATTTTCTGGAGTTCAATGGCCGTAACTTTCATCAACGCGCTTCTTTTTTCCTTTTGGAGACATGTCTCGTCTCTCGAGTGATTCTGTCTTATTATTCTATCACTGTTCCTCGTGACTCCTTTCTTCTGGCCTCAACAATGCTTCGTTTCCCGCAGTCTTCTTCAGCTTGTCTCGCATTTGTAGATTAATCCCTGTTCACACATGTATGTGTATGTATATCTGCCTCGGTTTTTTCTATTCTTTGCCTATTTGTTCTTTTCTGTCTCCCCTAGTGCTTCCCTGTCGCTTCTCTTTCCTAGTTTTTAACGTTACTCTGTTTTGCTCACATTTTACTGTCCACCAGTCTGTTCATCCATTTTGGCTCTATCTGCCATTCGAGTTGTGTGTTCACAATAAACATCGGGTCTCCTTTCTAGTTTGTCTGCTCTGGCCTTACAGATACACGGCAGCTCGAATACCACAACTGAATCAAGCACCAGACACATGGTCCTACCCGCCAACTGATACTTCATTTGGAAAGCAAAAAAAAAATCACAAAGTTATGATAATAAATGAGACATGTTCCTGAAAGCTCAGCAGTATGCGCGGGCATAATTCACCTCTGACAGAACTGAGGTCCAACAGGCATCGAATGTAGTACCAGAATAGCAAACAGTGAACATTTTACCCTTCGGCAGTCAAACTCTAGGCAATACACAGTGGAATTCTTGTATGAGAACAGATGGCCTTGGAGCTGCCTGTTAGAGCCTGTGGAGTCCCTCCTCGGGACATGTGTGCGTTTTTATGATGATTGTGTCCGTGTTTGAATTCTGTTACAGTTATTTTTCTGTTCACTGCTTTATTTCCTGTAAATGTTCATACTTTCTTGGGTTATTTCAGTTGTGTTTTCTGCTTGTTTGCATTTCTTTTCCCCGTCTCAGCTCACGCGCGTCTCTGTTTTCTTCCATATTTCCTCAGTAGCCCTCCCTGTTCTGTTTGTTAATCACTTCCTATTAATTGCCTCGTTTGTGGCCGCACACCCAGTCACGCTTCCCAGTTTCATCGCGCCTGATTTCTCTCCCCTGTTTGTTATTTTCTCCCTTTGCATTGCCTTGTGTGTAAGGAGAGGTCCAGGGAACACCAGGTGCAGGATGAAGAAGTATTTATTAAACACAAAAAACACTAGGAGAAAAGGTTGGCAGACACGCCAGAAATAAAACACCGAGCACAAGCACTGAACAATGGGGAGAACTGAGGTACACAGGCAGGAGGAAACAGAAATACTCACTCCAAGAGTGGATAAACTAAGGAAACAAAAACTGAACCTAACTGACGGATACACTGGGAGGCTTATACACGGGGCAGACAAGACAAGGGCGCAGCAAACAAGACTCGGGAAAAGCACTCGGGAGACACTCAGAAGGCAAGAGGAGCTGAGACTGACATCCACTCCCAATGCAGCCACATAAATAGTCACAAAAGGAGGCGGGGACTCGAAATGCAATGTCGGACTGAAACAGAAACACTGGGATTAATAAACAATTACAAGAGAACCGGGTTAACAATAATGACTCGAGACAAGACGCCGAGACCATCAATCAAGCTTAGACAGTTTAGATTAAGATAATCTATACGTGACAGGTAAAAAGTACCATAAGAAAAGCGAAGAGAAGCACAGGTTTTAAATGCAGGTAATCAGATACAGCTCAGGCGGAATATACTGAAGCCAGAATCGCACACCTCCCGCTAATGAGTTAATAAGGTTACTACTACGTGGCGAAATATTTACTATCACCGTTAAATAAGTCCTGGTTAGTACGAGTTAGTAATATCCTATCAGAGAGCGCATTCACTCAGAGTTTTGCGAGACCCAGTATTAAACACAGCTGGAAGCAATGAATGAAATACCAGAGCCGAAACCGAAAGAGGAAACGTGACTGGACGTTTCCTCTGGTTTTGATAAGTTTGATAAGTTTCACTTATCTCTCATGTATCGAGATTCTTTGGTTTTGACTTCTGCTGGTCATTGGATTTATTGACTCTGTTCTCCCTTGTTTTTGGTATTCTAAGTTACCATTTGGGTTTTGACCTCTGGATTGTGTACTCTGACCATAATTTGACATCTGGGGAGTTTCTTTTTCATAAACCCTTCTAAAGATCACTGCACACGTACAGTTGACGATTCCACTGGAACAGGGAGTGAAGCACATGCACAGCACTGGAGTTGAGCCCAGTTGTCTCAAAATCAGAAGGTTCCTAATTCTATCCCTGTCTCCTCCAGGGAGCGTGTGTGTGTCAAAGCCTCCTTGAGTGAGGCACTTAACCCCCAGCTGCTACTTCAGATGGCGCCTTGCATGGCAGCGTCCGCCATCTATGAGCATTGTATTGCTTAGGCTTGTATTGTGAAGTGCTTTAAGCCGTTTGTAGACTAGAAAACCGCTACATGACTGCAGTTCATTCTCAATTTACAACGCATTTAGTGGGGAGAGGGAGTTTAGTGAAGGAGAGCTGTAGAATTCCTCCTTGCCTGGCACATCACATACAGGCCCATTTCTGGACCAAAGCACAGCAGCATGTCTTTTATGCCAGTGTCATCTGAAATCTGAGATCATTTAAAATGACTCTGGCGCATTATCAATGCGTGCTGGCGCTATGATTGTAAAGAGACTTATCGATTAATGCTGCAAGCAGCATTTGAGGGGCCAAGCAAACGCTCCACTTAAAGAGTCAGTCCTTAGATATTTCTGATTGTGAGAAGAATTTGCCATGTGAGAACGGAAAATGCCCTCTTCTTATGTCATACTAAGAGGTAAATCGGACGGTGGACTTTGCGCACGATAGTAAAAATACACGTAAGAGACACACTGAACCTTGAACACTGAACAATTACGCTGAACTTTGCAAGGGTAGGTATTTAAAAAGAAAGTTGCCATCAATACCAATGACATGCAACTGAGTGAAGTGTTATGACTTGGACGAAATTCACTAGCCCTCCAATCAGATTAAATTAATACGCCTCCGCTTCCTCTTCCCCGTTGGCTACCTGCGTTTTAGCAGAAGCACAAATGCACAGACTCTGTGTTCCCTACATGCTGTTATATCGTGTTCTAAGCATAAGTGCTGTGACAAAGATTATGAGGTACAGGGGTCGAAGGTTAGCCTCAGCCGTGGAAGGTTAGCTGAGCTAGCCTGGCTGTTATCAGTGGAGTGGACTCTCGCTTACATGGCAGAAAAACATTCCAGAATCAGCAGGAGCTGAAAGATGGGGAGACTGGTCACGTCAACACTATCCTGGGAAGAAAAGAGGAGGAATGGAGATGGAGAGACTACAGGAAGCTGAGTGATGTGCTAAAAGTGGCCAACTGTAGATTGCAAGATGTCACTGTTGCCTTGGTGATAGTGTCGATCATGTTTAGAAGCTAAACATTCTCAGTGAAAGCCATCAGAGAAAAGACACACAAAGCATTTCATAAAGAGAGATGAGGAAGATAAAATTATAGGGAAAGTAAAAGGCTGACACTCGTATTGAACTGCAGTAGACCACCACAGATTCTCAGTACTGTTTGAAATTTTTCTCTAATTAAAAAAATCTCCATCCATTGAAATTCTAATGAAAAAGATCAGGGGGTAGATTGTGGTCAAGGGCGCATGCAAAAAGGCAACAACTTCAATGTCGAGGAGCAGAATTGTACGAAAATACCCTCAAATGATATTCTCCCCTATCAGCCCATACTGAGCAATTGAATCCAAATTCATTAAAAATGCCAGATATTTAAATTTTTAAATGCCAGCTTTCTATATACGGTATGTCAATGAGGTTGCAGTAAATTGTCCGGAGTCCACACATTTTGGCTAAATAGCGCACTGATCAAAACAATTTCATTGTTTTTGCTTTTTTTTGTGAAATTTGATATACAAAACAAATATTTTTATATAGTGGACCTACTATGAACAGTTAATTATACATTTGTTTCCTTGTGTAATACAATCAGTAATCTTGGATATTATTGCATATTTCACAGTCCTGCAAATGCTTTGCTCACTGTTTTCATGAATAATTGCGCAAAGTTCTATAATTGTGTTAAATTATAATAAAAATAAATAAATAAATAATTGTGCAAATATTTTACACAATAAAAATGTCTAAATGATTGATTGGTCATTGGTGAGAAGGATATATAGATATAAAATATCTTCATATGACTTGTAGTAATACATAGTTCTACAATTATAACTTATATGAAAAATGAGATGCTTGTTGCAGCTCTGGCGCCAGGGAAGGTTGTTTATCACAGCTTTAATGTGATTTGCAAATGAGACAGGTCAGGGTCGGTCTTATTCCTCACTCAAAACACGTGCTTCTGATGCGGTTTGGCGTGAGTAATTTAATTCACTCCAGCTGACTCAGGTCAGAACCACATGTGATTCACCTCAAAAAGAATCTCCAAAATACAGTTTGCTTACCCCCAAGGTCACTTTCTCTTGCTTCCAACTAAACATCCAATGTCTGTACCTCTGTTGTCTTTTTCCCCATCAAATTTAAAGTCTCTACAAAGTACTCAGGCATACTTTCTAGTTAAAAGTCACGGGGACTGTCCTTAAATTCCAGAACACATGAAACCAATTCTCAAAACCCTTTAAATTTGATTGTATTGTGATGCATGTTGCAATATCTTGGTCTGTCTTTTGGCCCACAGGTAAGGAGTCATTCTTTCAGTTATGCTATTCCAAGAAATATATCCTGTTTAACACTACGGGGGCAGTACTCCTGAAATCACTGAAAGAGGACTAATCCATTACTTGACGATTTGATTGAAATGATGTATTTTATTTCTCGTCTTACCTTATCGAGGAGTAGGGGAGACTGGGGTCCGATGAGCCACGGGGACCAATGAGCCATATCACTATTTTGCGATGAATCGATGACAGAGCTGATTAAAATAGGCAAAATATTTGCCCATTGACTGATAAGTCATGGGAATAAATGAGCCACATCACTATTTTGCCTATTTTAAACACCTTTGGCATCGATCGATCGCAAAATAGTGATTTGGCTCATTGGTCTCCATGGCTCATCGGACCCCAGCCTCCCCTACTGTTTTCAACTGATAGAGCTGAGTGTGTTCTGAAATGGCCTTTTTTATCAATAATAATTTTTAAAAAAAACATCCTTCAAATCACATTACTCTAGTTATCATTTATCGCTTTCCCTTCCCCTATTAGTTGTCATGTTCTATATGGAATTTTCTGGAAAATATTGGTGGTGCACGGAGATATTTTCTCTTGGTCTCAATAAAACCAAGAGAAATACATTCAAGAAATAGAGAAAAATACATTTAAAAAATAGGACACAAATGGATCCGTAAATGGCTCAACTGAGGATGTTTCCAGTAATATTTTGAACTAATGATTCTACTGAACAGATATTGAGCAAAGCTTGAGAAATCAACTGAACAGGTATTGGTTAAATCAACCAAACAGATATTAATCAAAGATACAGAAATCAACTGCATTTGTGAGTGAACTGCTTATGTGTGTACGTATGTGTTACTGCTGCTTACATAATATGGTTGCTGATTATGGTCATTGATTTACTGATGAATATGATGAGTAATGAATCTTTTCATTCTAAGCGCTCAGAATTATCTAAAGAAATCAACACATCTGCGGGTCCTTGTTTGAACCCACAGTTAGCAGCTCTGGGAATTGCCTCAAATTGGTGATAGTTGTTGCAGTGCTAACTAGCACAACGCATCAGTCATTTATTTCACTTCTGAACACAAAATATGAAAGCTGAATTTCCCCTCTTTCTTCAATAAACAGAACTGTCCTCTTTGTTGATTCAACCATACATAACCAAACAGACTTTCTCTTGCTCTGAAGATGTTTGCTGAAAGACTTCTTTTCTTGTTGTTTATCGAGAGGCGAGAAAGCTGTTGATGTTTGGCGCCTCCCTTCCGCCACACTTCTGCGTGGCCTCTGTTTGAGTTTACGTGAAATATAAACAGAGTTTGCAGCCTCGGTCAGCAATTCAATCAAACTCCCAAAGACTTTCAAAGTACCGCATCTCCATGACTACATGGTCTGACACAACGCATGTAAATAACTTCAAGTGAAAATTATTGCCAAACAGACAATGAGAAATCATGAAACAACTTCAGCGCGTGCAAAACTCTTGCAAGTTTTAAAACTGACAGAAGCATTGTGATTGGCCCCGGCACAGCATTTGCTTCACACTAAAACACAAATGAGCCGACGCCTCTTGGAACTCGATGGAAGTGCTACTAAAGTCTGTCACCAGACTCACACCTCTAGAGTGTGGTGAATTTCCCCTACCACACTGGGTGTTGACAGTTCGGGATAAACAGCAAACCTCCAATCCTTTCATGACTTCGACAGACGACCCTCAAAAATGAAAGTTCCTCTTTACGACTCATATCACAAGCAGTTTTTTTTTCCACATAAAACTTTTTTTTTTCTTTTTGGCTTATCATGTTTCTCATTTATAAATATAGACTGCCTGCCAAAGTAGAAGTATTACAAAAATATTTAACTCTTTGTCATATCTGTATCTTTACAAAAACTGAGCGCTTCAAACACATTGAGTTGAGTGTTACGTGCATTTTCAACATCACATACACAATTTGTTCTAACGTTGAATCCGTTTTTGTTGTACAGCAACACCGTAAAAAAATAGAACCCAATATGATGTCCCCAATATGCTTACAAATACGGACATTATTGCTACATATCAATCAGGCCAGATTTCACTTCGGGGCCTCCTCTGACATTTTTAACTACTGACACAACAAGAATGCCACTGAAAATTTGCTGCTTTTCACCTCAGAAAAAAAGTGATCAATTACTTCCAGATGAGAAGCAAGAGTAGCAATGGCTATGTTTAGAAGAAACACCCCCTATATTAAAAGTGTGCGGTGTGCTACTTATGCTGAGAGCAAGCCACTGGATTTCAAAGTCTATTTATGATCAGAAACCATTAGGCCATTATGAGCTTTCTTGGACTGAGCTGAACAGGTTAAAAGTCAAGTGGTTGGCCCATAGTGAGCGGTGCCCGGTGTCATTTATTTGCCTTTTGATGGAGACGGTGGCCACTACATCTCTAACGGACAGCATGCGCCTGCTGTCTGAAGTTTAACACACCTAGAACTTCTCAAGGAATCTGAAAAACCGTGTCGGTGTTGAAAGGAAAAAAAAAACTGCTGTTTTTTATGCAGATGTAAGACAAATCTGATGAGATGAAGTGGCGTCCATGGTTCTCTTGTCATTTATTTAAAAATGAAGGCCAATGTCTGAAACAAACAAAAAATAAACAGAATAAGCCCAGAAAAACTGTTCATTTTGGGTGGAAGAATGCACTCCAAACAAGAAATGGGAAGAGACAGGGGGCCATGAAATGCGATGATAACAAAGCTTGTTGTTTTGACAGCCAGGGAGGTTCTCTGATGCAGACCGAGGCTCGGCTTATTTCGAGCTGTTGACGTATTCTTAAACAAACAGAGCAGCTGCGATAGGATCTTTCTCAGATGAAATCAACTAATGCTTGTTTGCCGTAACTGGAATGTGTACGATGAATAACAGAAAAGTGAATTCCAATCCTCTGCCATTTTTGAATAAACGCAGTCAAACGGATTTGAAAAGGGATTGTGGGAAAGAAGTTGACATGTGATGCGTATGAAATAATTACGTGGCCCACTTCACCCATTCGAGAGACCTTTCCAATTACTTCACTAGCTTAGGATGAGGAAGTTTTTTTTAAAAAAAATATCAATGGCCTCACTAGATTTCCCTCCATAAATAGAGAGCGTGCCGAGTTCCTGCTAATTTCAACGACGGCCACATGATTAGAATAGTCAGTTTGATAAAGTTTTGGGCTCTGACGAAGGTATTGTTAGTTTAGCAGTCTACCACAGCTTATTTGATTTGTAATTAAATCATTGATATTGGCTTGAAGTGCAAACTTTCAAACTTTTTTTAGACTTTCATGTCACTGTCTGGGAAAATAGCAAGCTAATATGGAGCCATATTTGGACACAAGACTTTTTAGCTGTGGAAAAAAACACTTATCGGAGTTTATATGAAGTAATACATACAGGTTCAAATTGTAAACATTCAGCTTGAGTTTGAAGGAACTTACATCCAATTTGGATGAATGGTACAGGAATTACAGCAACTCAAATATGCTGACCAGGTTTTAAAAAATCCACATATTCGATTATGTCTACTGTTTAAGATATAAGTTCGTGGTACTTACCACAGTCCGAGGCCTACAGTATGACCACTGACTATACTTTAGTTCTTAAGCCTCTCAGGATCCCAGCCTGATTCTTGGTGTTGCTTGTTTTTACTTTTTTACTACCCCCTCGGAAATTTCTACCAATGGGACATTATCGTCCGCTGCGCCATCTGTCTGTTCGTCTGTCTTCCCATCAATTGTAACCACTCTAGCTGGTGGAATTGTTGGGACAGCCCTCAAATTTAAACAGGTTATGCATATTGGATGTTTCAAGAAGCCTGTTTGGGTCAAGGTTATAGCTCTGATTTTGACCTCATTTTTTTCTAGGTCAAAGGTCGGGCACGCCCACTGGTTAGGCACACAGGGAGGGTATATAGCGTTGAGCGCGATCTAATCCTTCGGACTACTTTCCTCTGCCTTCAGCTCGTTCCATCTCTATATTCTATCCTTCCTTCTCCCTCTGCAGTTTGGTTTGGGAATGAGGTTTTTTGAGGGAAAAATTCTAGAAGTTTTTTTCTTTCCTATGATCTTTCATTACCTATCATCTGTTGTTTTTTTTCTTCTTTTTTTATGGTGCCCTGCTAGAATTTGAAGTCACTACCACCACCGAATGACCACGGGACATTATGTGGTACATTTCATGCATCGCAAAAAATCGGTAAAATCACAATATTTGAGATATCCTGCGTCTAAATAAACTTTATTGTTCACATGTCTGCGCAATAACGTTAACGTTACATACAGTAGCTTGGATTAGCATTAATAATAATAATTATTATCATAATAACAATAATAATAATAATAATAATAATAATAAATGGCTTACTAAAAGTTGTGATTATTTGGCCAAGCTGATGATTGGAATGACAAACAGAGGCACTGCGAAAATATTTAATGTCAGAAACCTATTTAAGCTTTGTGCAGCCTTGAAGAGGAGTCACTCAATCATTTGGCTCAATCCCAAGTGCTCCATCACAACAACGTTCGCACTTTAACTGGGTCTTAACGTGACAGCTGCCAAAGAATTCTACTGACGGCTGGCTCACGGCGTCGTTTGTTTCATGGGCAAGGAATTGCCTTTTGAAGCAGGGCTACCGCGCTGTATACTTTGGCTCTATACAGGAATAAAGTAAGAATTTTAAAAATTGAGATACTAATTGATGGGCAAGATGAAGGGCAAATAAACCTGAAATGAACGTGTGCGGAGAGGGTCTCTGCTACAGAAGAGAACACACGGACACTGGCCCAGGCTCGTTACACTTTTAAGATGTGAACGTTTCTATGACTTCCTGTTTTGATTTGGAGAGGCGTGCGGGGGAGAGAGGACAGATTAGCTGTTTGCGACTTCCTGATGTGAGTCTGTCTCACAATGCGGGGAAACATCAAAATATTGCAGCAGGGGTCCGATGAGCCATGGGGACCAATGGGCCATATCACTATTTTGTGATCAATCAATGACAGAGCTGCTTAAAATACGCAAAATATTTGACCATTGACTGAAGAGCCTTGGGGATAAATGGGCCATATCACTATTTTGCCTATTTTAAACACCTTTGGCATCGATTGATCGCAAAATAGTGATATGGCTCATTGGTTCCCATGGCTCATCAGACCCTAGTCTCCCCTACTTCGGCTGAAGTTGAAACTTGAGTTCAGTACCGAAAACTTGTTGTAAAAAATAAACTTAAAGAGCAGAAACAAGTTCACGGAACATAATGGGGCGATCGTGTTTTACAGCGTTGATATTGTGCGCCTAATGAATGACGAGGATCTGAGGGGCTAGTATGATATATTTGAGCCAGGGATCACTGTGTCTCTGGAGGGATGATGTCACCTTCTCCACTGGTAGTAAGTTTACAAACGAGGTCCTTGGGCTTCTCCTTTTTCCGCTCATCAGAAACACCCCAAAGACAATCCACAGGCTTCAGCCTCCCATATCAATTATAGTAATGATGTCAGTGGAACAACCAGGAATAGAATACTTGCTGTTGCCACACGGGATGCCCTCCACACCTCCAAGATAGCTCCGGTGACGCACGCGGGGATTCATTCGGCAGGTTGGTTTCCTCATCAGGGCAGGTGAGCCACAGTACGCACCCTGAGAGGAAAGGTGATGACAGCAGCGGCAACTCCTGCACTCTGGTACAACAGCAAAACATACTCAGGCAGGATTACGGCCTGCCCTGTTCAATCCATACACTACTGATATGGAGCCTGTCTGGCAATGTGAATTAGGCAAAAAGCAGCACATGATGCCGAGATCTAAAGAAATACAAGAACAGATGAATCATTATGTTATTGACGTTTACCAGTGTGGAAAGGGTTGCAAAGCCATTTTTAAGGCTCTGGGAGTCCAGCAAGCCGCTGTGAGAGCCATTTTCTGCAAACAGAAAAAACTTGGAACAGTTGTGAATCTTCCCAGGAATGACCAGGCAACCTAAAAATCTTCTAAAAGTGCATCAGAACTTCATCCAGGAGGACACAAATGAACCCAGACTAACATCTAAAGAACTGCAAGCCTCACTCGCCTCATTTAAGGTCAGCATTCACAACTCCACAATAAGAAAAAGACTGGGCAAAATGGCACCCATGGGAGAGCAGTAAAGCAAAAACACTCCAAACCAAAAGGAACACAAAGCTTGTCTCATATTTTCCAAAGAACATTGTGATGAGCCTCAAGACTTTTGGGAAAATATTTAATGGACTGATGAGTCAGTTTTTGGAGGACATGGGTCCTGTTGTATCCAGCATAAAGCTAATGCGGCATTCCACAAAAAGAACATCATACCAACTGTCAAACATGGTGGCAGTAGTGTGATGGTCTGGGGCTGCTTTGCTGCTTTAGGATCTGAGCAACTTTCCAAAATTGATGGGGCCATAAATTCTGCTCTCTCGCGGCATTCTCCTGATGGAGAATGTCTGAGCATCAGTTCGCAACCTAAAGCTCAAGCGCAGTTGGGTTATGCAGCTGGACAATGATCCAAAGCAGCAAACAAGTCCATCTCTGAGGATTTTGGAGTGGCCTTGTCAAAGCTCTGACTTGATTGTGATTGAGATGCTTTAAGTTCCAGGGATTTTACAGGGGACTCCAGAATACTTGGCACCACAGCCAGGAAATGCACTAAAAAGCATAAAAAAAAGATAATAATAATGATTTAAAAAATAGCAATAATTAATAATAACATTAATGAGATAAAGTCAAAATACCAAGATGTTCATATTGATGTTTATTATTATTTGAATCAAAATCATTCAAATTTATCAAAATGAGGGTTTCTTAATTATTGGCACTCTAGGTTTAGCATTTGGTGTAACCCCTTCTGCTAAGAATGACAGAATGGAGCCTTTTCCTTTGCCCATTATAAGGTTAAGGCGCATATTCAGAGGGATTTTGGGCTATTCTTCCATGCAGATCCTTTCAGGGTCAGCCACATTCTTGGATTTGCGCATATCACCTGCCCTCTTCAGGTCAGCCCACAGGTTTTCGATCAGATTGACGTCCGGTGATTGACACGGTCAAAGCAAAACATTGATTTTGTTGTCCCTGAAACACTCATCGTCTTGCTGGAAAAACGGACCGCCAAGTCTCAGCCTCCTGGCAGAGGCAACAAAATTTTCCGGCAAAATTGCATGATAATTGGCGGAATCCATTGAGCGGTTGATCTTACGCAGTGCCCCTTGACCTCCAGAATTAAAAGGGCCCTAAAACATCACTGATGCTCTGCCCTATTAAACCTCGCACATGAGGTACTTTTCCTGGAGTGTGTATAGCTTGGATGTCAAATCGGCCGAAACTTTTAAAAAAATAATTGCTTGAAATAAATTAAGCTTATATGGATCTTCTCGCAGCCGTCACTAGACGTATGAAGGTCTATGAGAATCTGTCTGTTTTTGAATTGCCAGATAGTTTAGTTCTTGTTGATATGCTGGATGGCTAAGGGATGTGTGTAATTTAGTTTTTTGTAGCATAGTGAGTCAAGAAAGGATGAAATCATTCAATATAGTTCCTTAAAACATAGAGGACCTTAAGTAAGTGTAATTGAAACACTGATTACTAAAACCCCACAAGTCAAGTCAAGTCAAGTGTGACTTATGGGGTTTTAGTAATAGGTGCTTCAATTTCATACCTGGATTAAATGTGATGTGTTTTATTTACAATAATCTACTGTATATGGGTGCCATTAATTGTGAAACCTTGATTTGGGAGAAATTGATTACCAGTTTTAGTTGGTTCCACTGAAGGTGTCATAAAGCACAGAATTTTTGTTTTTTGCATTGTTTGTTTGTATTTTGAGTTTATTTCTGTTTTTTTTTTTAAATAGTATATTAAAAAGCATGTTATTTTGCATTTTATTTTTGTTATTTGATATAATTAGCGCATTCATTGTGTTTAGATGGAAATTAGTTCTAATTTGTCCCAAATTAGACAATTAGCTTACACAATTATATTCTAATTCTGCCATTTCACCGAAAGATACTGTATTTTCTGGGCTCAAATGCAGAAGTCTACACATTTTTCAGATTAGCTTGGAGCTTTGGCTAAGTTCATTCAACAAGACCACTGAAAGAATAGCCTGTTGACCAAGCAAAATCGATAACAGAGAACTAAACTAAATGTAAATATTTGAACGCCGGTATATCCAGTGACCTTTCACCTCATTTTCAGCGGCCATAAGCTCGCCACTGCATCATTACGGTGCTAGAGGCCAAACTATTGCAAATCAATTTGATTGATTTTTTGACTCTTTGTGCGTAAGCAGGGTGTCTATTCGTTTTCTAGAATTTGAAGACTCCCTTGGTGCTGCTGGGAGGTGAGTCGCTTTGGAACAGCTGTATTTATCATGACCTTCCTGGGGTACGTTTTGCAAAAGCTCAGTCAGCAATTTGCTTCTCTGTACATTTCTCTGGTTCAAACTATGTAAGTAGCTGATATAGTTAGCATCTATGTTTTTGGGGAAATGTACCCATGGACACAAAACTGTCTCCCCAACTCAAGCAGATCCCTGTACTGCGAGCATATGGAAGCACCTCACCATTTTTGGGCTCTGCCCTTGTAGCACTGATCTGTGACATGAAAGTGTTTGCAATGATGCCGAAGATTCAGTGCCTCTCTGCTCGGTCAGTGACTGAAGCTCATACAGGCTCAACTCATTACTCAACATGATAAGGCTCTCAATTTACAAGGGAAAGAGAGCAATAGAGAGAGAGGAAAGGAAGGTGAGAGAGGGAAAGAGGGAGGGAGGGATGTGTATTTGCGTCAGCGAGAGAGAGAGACAAAGGAGGGAGCTGTGCGATATTATCTCTCCCAGTGCTGCAGTCATTCGTCTCTGCGGCTGTCCGGCCACAAGAGAGCAACGGTTTTGTTTCCACTCCAAATCGTCACTCCACCACCACCCCCCAAACCAGGACAGAACTGCAGTTCACCGTCCTCACGCACCATACGGTCCTAATCATCGCTTCATTCGCCTATTTTCTCAGGGCTGTAAGAGCAAGACTACTTCTGCTCCTTAAAAAAAATTTAAATCCACCCTACTTATGATAAAAGACAGAACAGCCATGCTGTGCAGTACATTTGGAGAGCACATTGCAGAAGTATCTTCGTATTGATTTAGGAAATGTTACGACAATTTTCCAGGCATTACAGTCTTGCATCCAGACCACAGGGGAGGACCAGCATATTCAGACAGAGAGGAGAGGAAGACCAGCTACATAAAAATGCAGTAAATTACAATCTTAGGACGAAATTTATTTCTTTACTGTGTTGTCTTGCTGCCGTGGAGCCAGCTAGCAAATTTATCTTGATGTTTGTCCTTTTGTTTCTCACCTAATACGCCACGTGTGCAGTCTGTGTTTGTTACTCACCCAGATGGGTGATGGGCTTTAAACTGCAGACATTTGGCAATAATGCTACAAAAATGGTGGATAGGGTCATGTTCAGTTTACGAAAATCTAAAGAAGTGCGCGCACACACACACACACACACACTCACTCAGTCACTCACACACACACAGTCACTATCAGCGGGTCCAGCGAAGGTACACCGCAGATCCTTTTCTTTGATTTTTTTTTTACATATTTCCTTGTTTTTACTCAAAATTCCCGCATTTTTATCACCTTCGGGTCAGTGGACCCAAACACCACAAATGTAATATAGATGTTTAGGGGCTGCGCAGTGCGCACACAGTGAAACTGAATCAATTACCACATTATTCACAAAGAATGAGCTCATGCCAAGGAGTCTCAGGTTCCAAAAATACAACGTAATTTTTTGAAAATTTTTCTCACGATAAACATTGAAAATGGGTCCTACAGAACCAAACTTTCGGTACATAAAATAACCGAACAGTGCACAAACTGCAGGTTTTCTCATTAAACTACATTTTCATGGCACAGGTTTGGTGTGCTTTCCATGAGAATGAAAATAGAAGCCCAAATCAACAGAGAGATTTACTTTTGTACAACGTCAATGCAGAGAATAGATTTGAGGATTTATTACTGCATTGATTTTTTTTTTCCACTGCTGGCTGTTAAAATAACAAAGAAATGAAGCCAGAAAACCCAGCTGTGAAGTGAGATCCAAGTTTTCTGTTGTTTTCTCCATAACTGTTCTGGCCAGATTGAAATCATGAATTTGGTGAAATACAGCGTGTAACATTAGGTATGATTAATTTATTTCAGGGTGACGAATACCATCAAAAATCACTAAATTCTGTTCAAGACAGCAACATAATTAAACATTTTTCAGACATCCATTCCACACCCAGTCCTTACTGGTTAGCTGATGCTGTATTCATCATTGACCATGCAAATGCACAAGCTATGGGAATTAAACACTCACTCCCATATTAACAAGCTGGCAGAGCCCTGTTTTTCATGGTTTTATTGAAAATCAAAACTGACGCAAAATATTAATCTAATGTTTCGTCACCTAATGCACATGAAAAAAAAAGATGGAGATGACGGCTTTCGTTATCAGAGAGTGACGCTGAGAATCCCTCCTGACTGTTCCTGCGCTATATATGTCACTCAGTACTTGGACAAATGGTGACTACTCATTTTAAACCCAAATATTCTTGAATCAAAGACCAGTTAATGAGCCTCAGAAATACTGCTGCTGAGTTTTTTGAGAAGAATTTATTCATAGGCTGGTGTGAAATTCGGTCATGTGCACTAATGCAGTTGTCAGTTCCACTAAAAAAAATTTAGCCCTTTGAGAGGAATGGTAATCTTATGCTTTCATAATGAAGGTCAAACGCAGGGAGACTGGGAATTGAAAATCCTTACGGCTGCGTAAAAAGAGGTTTAATATTCTTCATCGTTTGACCTTCATTGCGACGCTGGGCTGGCGTAGCTCCTGAGGGCCGAATGTGTATTTTGCCCCAGATATTTACTCTGGCTTAGATTTCTAAATCACTAGGCATCAATGCTAGCTGCTATGTCTGAGGTCAACTGTTTTCATACATAAAACATGAGCAGCGCCAATAGAGCTAGCTGCTCACACTCTTCATCACTGTTGCCAGAAAAAAAGGTACACCATTCAAATAATTAAATAATAAGGAGCAACAAATTCAATCCCAGAACAGATTTTTTTGTATCTCTAACTTCTTCCTTGCAAACTCTATAGCACATGGAATTAGAAATGCAAAAATCAGCATATTAAACCATCGTATAAAAAAAATTGTATTTTTGTTGCGCTCTTTTAAATTATGTGCTCAAAACATTCACAGTAGATTAAAGTAAAAAAAAATCATGACTTGAGATTCGGATGCATTGCAGAAAATAGCCAACTGGCTCCATACTGTCTGCCGGGAGAGTGAGTAATTCTTGATGTTGGACAGCAACGACGGTTCATTTAATTTGTAGTTGCTCTTAGAATGAATAAATTCCCTCCACCGATTAAATGAATATGTAAAGGTCTTCTGAAACACGTGGTTTATGCCATCGCTCAAAAATGTAGAACCTCTGGCAATAGATAGAATTAAAGAACCTTTGTGTCACAGCAAGACAACTGCACAAAACATACATCCATTTTTTCGCATATTCTTGTTGTTATCGTTGTTATTTTAACCCTTAGAGGGCTGAATGCAGCTAGTGTTGCTCAAAGATGTAAGATATCAAAATCAAAGCTGTTGAAGACCTACCATGCAGTGACCTACCCGCAGGGGAGCTCTTTTAAACATGTCGCCACGTGATAGGTTTTCCACAGCACAAGGTAATCAATTTATATCATTTTTTGTAAATTGATTTCAGCGCTCTGAGGGTTAATCATCATGTTTGTGTTCCTGCTTGCATCTCCATTCCCCATTTAGTTAACAGCGTCTTTTGTCTTCTGTGGACATTTTTAAAAAGCAGTTGAGGGCCCATTTGTTTAGACTAGCCTTTGTCTGATTTGTCCATGTCTGTTTACATGTTTAACTGTTTGTCATTACTGTCTGCTGCAATTTTGTTGATTTGCCTTTGAATTTTTATTGTGACGCACTTTGTGACGTTTGCTCTTGAAAGGTGCTACATACAGCAAATCAACTTTACTTTTGCTTGTCACCCCTGCGCTCACTCTCTTCGTTCTATTTGTTAATTCCCTTGTTGGAAGCCACTACCCTACACACCTGCATTCACTCCCTTGTTTGTCATTTTTTCCCCTGTATATAGTGCCAGTTTGCCTTTGCATGTGAATTTGTCGATTTTTGAGTTGTCGTTGTGAGCCTTGTGGTACCCACTGAGTGCTGTCTGGTTTTGATGCGGTTTTGTCCCATGGTTTGCAAGATTGCCTGCTTTCTTGTGTATTGGGATATTCTGCTTTTTGATTTTAGCAGGTTTTTGGTTAATGATTCGGATCTCTCCCGACTCTGGCATTTTCACCATCTGGCAAAAGAACCTTGAACTGTACCCTGACTACAATTTGAATTATCTGTCTTGCACTGCATGTTTGCTGTTCAGCTCCTGAATAAACCCATGGAACTGATTCTCTGTCTGCGTCTGAGTCCTGAGTTTAACTCCTGTCAGTCCAGCCCTCAAATACATGAAGTGCTAAACCTCTTGGAATGCATTTTGGTGCTTGTTAAAAGAGATTGTGGTGTGCTCAAGAACTGATGGTATCCTGTATTACTCAAGGGAAAAAAAGGTACGGGTGCTTCTGAAACAAGTCCACATGGTCTACAACATCCCCCGCCAATCGTGAGCTTCTTATTTTCGAACTCGATCAAGGCCTTTATGGTCTGAAGCTACACACCAAATTTGGTTACTGTATCTGTAGTAGTTTCTGAGTAAAGCTGTCCCCTTTTTCTTGGACGGACGGATGGAAGGACGGACAGACGGACGGACAGAGGTCAAACCTATATCCCCCTCCCACTTCGTGTTGGCGGGGCATGATAAAGGGTCTGGATAATCCTTCAGCTGCAATTACTCATCAATTTTGCTACATTGGGTAACACCCCTAACCAGGTTTACAAAATGGTAACCTGATGATTGTTGCCCTATTTGCACCCTGAAGAGGACTTAGACGGTCAAAACCATTCTCTCTTTTCATGCATCAATAGCTACACTGCCCTCCATAATTATTGGCACCCCTGGTTAAGATGTCTTCTTTAGCTTCTAATAAATTCAGTTTTTTTCTAAATAATACAGGACCACAACGAAAATCCAACCTTTTAATCAAGTGCATTTATTCAGTGGGAAAAAAATCCCACATTAAGAAATAATTCTTTTACATCAAATCATGTGTGCCACAATTATTAGCACCCCTGATGTTAGTACTTTATACAACCCCCTTTTGCCAACAAAACAGCACCTAATCTTCTCCTGTAATGTTTCACAAGATGGGAGAATACAGAAAGAGGGATCTTTGACCATTCCTCTTTGCACAATCCCTCTAAATCATCCAGCGACCTGGGTCCTCTCCTCTGCACTCTCCTCTTCAGCTCATTCCACAGGTTTTCAATGGGGTTGAGGTCAGGGGATTGAGATGGCCATGGGAGGAGCTTGATTCTGTATCTGGTGAACCATATCTGTGTAGATTTGGCAGAATGTTTAGGGTCATTATCTTGCTAAAAGACCCAGTGACGACCCATCTTCAGCATTCGGGCAGAGGCCACCAGATTTTGATTTAAAATGTCCTGGTATTTCAAAGCGTTCATGATGCCATGCACCCTAACAAGGCTATCAGGGCCTCTGGAAGAGAAACAGGCCCACAGCATCACCAATCCTCCCCCATACTTCACAGTGGGCATGAGGTGCTTTTCTGCATACTCATCTTTTGTGTTCCGCCAGATCCACTTAGAACTTTTTTGTCAACAAACACTCTATCTTAGTCTCATCTGACCAAAGCGGTCCCAGTTGAAGTCCCAGTACCGCTTAGCGAACTCCCGATGTTTGCGTTTATGATTGTGAGTGAGAAAAGGTTTTTTCCGAGCATGCCTCCCAAACAGCTTGTTAGCATGTAGATAGCGCCTGATGGCTGTTTTGGAAACTTTGTGACCCCAAGATGCTACGATTTGTTGCAATTCTTTAACAGTGAGCTTTGGAGAACTTTTTATCTCTCTTAGAATCCTCCTCACTGTGCGTGGCAAAATAATCTTGCGTCCTCGTCCAAGCTTGTTTACCACTGTCCAGTTGTTTTAAACTTCTTAATGACTCCTCTGACAGTAGATATGGGCAGGTGCAGGCGAGTGGCTATTTTCTTGTAGCCTTTGCCAGACTTGTGAAGGTTGAAACACATCTGCCTTACTTGAATGGTGTGTTCCTTTGTCCTGTCTTTGAAGAGTGGATCATATACCCCAGGGAAACAGGAAGTGATGAATTACTAATTAAATGTTCCTAGATACTCTGATCAATTTTGTTAACTAATGTAGAAATGACAGAAATTCTTCTATTACATTTATTTCCTAGGAATTGTTAGGGGTGCCAATAATTGTGGAACAGGTGATTTTATGAAAAATAATTATTTCTTAGTCAGGGATTTTTTTTCCCTTAAAATTCACTGTGGAAGGTTACATTTTTCAACAATTTTCAGTGTGAGAGTATGCTTCTGCAATAAACATTGAAATTATTTTAAAGCTTTTGACACATCTTAACCAGGGGTGTCAATAATTATTGAAGGCGCTGTATGTTTAAATAAAGGCTTTTTACACCAATAATTTTGTCCGACGCAAGAATGCCTGAAATTTACTGCCTTGTTTTGGTGCTTGTTTCATATAGAGCACAATTTCTGATACACTATTCCTGAAAAAATAGCAAGAAACAGTTCAAGCTAGGGTCAGTAGCTCTGAAGGAACCAGTAAGAGCAAGGCAGATTTCGACTCTAGCGAGGCATAAAAAACACCCCCTCCTTTGAGGCTTGGTCCACTCATATCCATATATTTTTAAAATGAGGGTTTTCCTCCTTTGTTAAATGTCTCTTTCTATAAGAAATCGTTAAAAGACAAAGCACTGTCTTGAGCAGGGCTTCCCAGCCCTGTTCCTGGAGAGCAACCATCCTGTAAGTTTCAGCTCCAACCCTAATTCAACACACCTGATTCGGCTCATTAGCAGCTCGTCAAGATCTAACTGGGAATGCAGGTGTGGTTTGCTGTGGTTGGCGTGATAACCTTCAGGGATGCGTTTCCTGAAATCACAGATGCTAACTTACATAGTTGGGCCCATTGACTGTGAATGGACGAACTATGTTAGATGCTAACTTAGTTAGCAACTACGCTTTTGGGAAACGTGCCCCAGGATGGTAGCTCACCGGCAGGGGTCGGCAGCTTTTTCAGAGTAGCGCACAATTGGCCATCGCACTACAGGGTTTCAAATTGGGAAGGACTGCCGGATTTGGGATGTAAACCAGCTTTGTTCGTTGCTCCAGTGCCTCCTGTTGGCCAGACGGGCGCTCGTCAGGAAGACTCTGGGTTTTTTCATGTCCGGGTATCCTCCGCCCTCGTTCTGAACTTGCGAAGATTCAACCAATGAGCGTATAAGAATCAATGGTCGACAGGCACGAGCTTCGGAGGAGAGCCGTGAACTGTCCTCACTATCCTGTGTTGGCAGCAAGGGGTCGCATACGAGCAAGCTTTGTACATAGTTCTCCAATTGGGCATTCCAGATTCGGCTGGGATTGGAGATGTCAAATTTAAAAAAAATAAATAAAAGACCATATGGACCAGTCACAAGCCTTATCACAATAAGGTGCACACGCTCTGATGTCACAAGCTGAAAACTCAGTTTTTGGGCACCCTCACCCAGGACGGCATTTTCCAAAAGGTCAGTTTTCACAGACTGAAAACGCAGTTTGCATGCGGACGAAAGAACAAAACGCATCGAAAATGCTACATTTTCTAATAACCTTTGTACCTGTGGACAAGGCCTGACTCCTCCTTACAGAGCCACTCCCTTGAAAGACGTAAACAAGCACAGCCTAATTTCCGGCTGGTAAACAGAGCGGAGAGAGGAGAGAAGCACAGCACGTTATTAGCTCTTATGGCAAACCATCCAGCCATCCAGCCACCATCATTCATGCAAAGGAAAATAATTAAATAAACATATGCAAACTATGTGAGTGTGAACAATGTGAACACAACAAACGTAATCAATAAATATGGCTGAAGTTAGTAATCGCAGCTGTCGTGTTAGCATGGAATCATTAGCAAGGTTGATCAAAAACAGAGTTTATAGTCAGCATTGCTGCATTGGCCAGCTAGCAGTGCCTGGCTCGTTACATTTTGATATTAAGCGGAGCTGAAATCAATAAGATTGGGATACTACATAGCAATATCATATTTTGAATGTTCATATTGTATTTTTAGCACATTTCGTCCATACTGTTTGCCCATTAATCAGTTGTCACTACCAAACGAGCTCTCTACCCAGCAACTTCACCATAGTTCATCAGCGATCGACAATAATGAGCTGGAATCTTGCAGAGAATTCATATTTTAGGCACACAGTGCGCTAGCAGAGTACACGATAAACGGGCTTTGTGTTCAACTTTGATGGAAATTGCTTGGGGGCCACAGATAATGGATTTTTTAAAAATGTTTTCTTGTAGCATTTGATTAATTGACTTCTTTCAGGATGCCAGGAGAATTTAGACAAACATAACAAAAAGTGCTTCTAAAATAAATTTGCCTACCCCTGCTATAAATAACTTTCCAAATGTGAATCTTAATCTCTGAGTGGTGGTGTATATTTACATCTTTCCAAATTTCCATCAGCTGCCATGTTTCTGAGTGCTTTCCATCCCACACTGCCAGAAACCCCTCTTACACACTTTATACACTGAGAACAGGTGAGGGGTCTGTCTGCAAATGCATTAATCCCCAGTTATCCAGAGGACTGTGGACCCAGACAGCGCGGTGCATTCAAATGTATTTTGAAAGCTGATCACCTGAAAAAGTATGTAAGCTAAATTGATTGATTTGATGGAACTTACAAAAACATGGTACGTTTTGAAAATTCATTTTACCTTGTTTTTAAGAGCTGAGAACTCAAAAGCATTAAGTTGGCTCACAGATTTTTTTTTTTTTGAAATTGGTGTTTTTGCAAAACATTTGGGTGCACCACACTACCTGGGCTGACAGTGAATCCAAAAAACAGCTGAAGGTGAGAGGTCAGAGAGGTTTTACTTACAGTGCTATAAAGATGAACGGTTTTGTCATCAGATGTAGAGCAAAACCACAGAGGACTGCGCTGTGAGCTCAGCCAAGCACTGATATGTAGGTCAGGAAGTTTGCAGCTAAGCCCCTGCGTGCATTCCTTAATACAGCACAGCTGTGAACAGTGATTACCTGCCCTCGATACTCTCCGATTATCATTGCAAATGTGGTTATAGTAAATTGCCATCTTATAATGTGTGAGAAAGAAATGATTTTCTTTGTGACTATTTTGAGCTCGGCTGGACTGCATTTTGTGCTTAAGTGAGCAATTAGCATCACACTGGATGTTGGCTGTTTTTTGTGATGACAATAGCACAAACTGGCAGCATTTCTTTACTGAGCTGATTTCTTTTGCATGACAGTAATTTTTTGTATAAATATTTGGAAGAAGTCATAGAGGGAAGAAAGTTTGCTAATATGTGTACAACGTAGTTTTGAAGTAATTTTAGTTTCATGGTGTCTGATTTGCCTAAATTTTGTGAACACGGAATTATTACCTCTGACAAGGAGGTTACGTTTTTGCCTGCGTTGGTCTGTCTGTCTGTTTGTGTACAAGATAAATCAAAAATTAATGAACAGAGATCTCTGAAATTTTGTGGGCTGGTCACTATTACATATCAGGGATGGACCTTTATTGATTTTGACCGTGATCGGTCAAATATTATGGCCACCACGGCCATATCAGCCATTGTGAAATTCTATGATGCGATAACTGAGCTTCGCTCCAAGTGATATCACTCAAATTCTCTGGGTTGATTGGTGTTGTATCAGGGATGGAACCTATCCTTATATTTCTTATGAGACATATCCACTCCGCAGGATTTCAACTGTGCTGCCTTGGCAGAGCTTTGCACGCTCTGTGTGCCTCTAGTTAACATTTGACCGTTTATGTGCTGTGGTTTTTGTGTACTTCCAAATGAGCACAATGTCAGTCTCTGAAATTACCACACGTGTTGGCTGAGGCAAAGAATATAAATAATTGCCAATGATGAGTCTGCCATCGTGGCTGTGTGAATGCTTTGTTTCACTGTTGGAATGACCTTTTGTGACCTGTACTGATAAGACCCTAACATGCTCAGTACGTAGTTGACGGACTATCAGTTGTCTGTCGGTTTGGTGCATTTCTTGTTTATGTGTAACCGGAGAAGCTGTGATAGAGAACCAGGTTGAGAGTGAGAAGGTTGCTACTGAGTGGGTGTTTCCCTGTGCCTGCAAACTCATGTGGCATCCTATTTCATGGCCAAACTTCTGTCCCAAAATCAAGTCAGTGAAGAACCAAAAACACTTTGAGACCCCGGATATGGTCTCCAGGAAATGTGAAGGACCCATCTGCCACATAGCAAAACTGGTCTGGCCCAGTTCTGGCCCACATAGTGCGCAAACACTTGGCCCACTAACAGCAAAGAATGACGGCCCTTTTGTGGCCCAGATCTGGTTTGCCACATGGCCAGCTACGGACACAGTCGGGCCCCATGTGTCATGCCATCACATAAACAGAGCCATCATTGCCAGACCTGGCCCACATCCGGTTAACATACCACTCACCATGCCAGTAGTCACCCAGCAGTGCCGGCTTGACGCCGGATCTGGGCCAGACCCGACAGCTACGTGGGCTGATGTAGCCTTTCCAAATGGAACTAATGTCTCACCATTCATCAAGCAATGGCAGACAGGACGTTGTTTTTTTTTTGTTCCCACATTCTTACAAAGCAGCTAAAATTGGTCTAAATATGGCAAAAAATGCGTTGAAATTGGCTACTCCCAGTGAGAAGGTCAATTGCTAATGTTGCTGCGGGAAGCAGACGAATGTGAAGGGGCTGATGGGTAATGTTGATGTTTGCGTGGGCGAAGCAGTTGGACTCTTCACAGGTGTTTCAGAGATCCAGGCTTGGAGAAGGCCCACCCCAGGCAGTGTGCAGGGACCAATCGAAGATTTCAGGCAGCTTTGATGATTCTCATGACAGGTTCAACAGGGTACGAGGCTGACGGTTTATTTTCTTATCGGCAGCACATAAAGTAGACCCAGCTGCCTTCAGGGGACTCCTGATTTACTGTCGGGGGTGGGGGCTGGGGGTGATTGCTCAAGGGAGTATGGATCTGGGCAGGCTTTTTTCTCCCGCTAGAAGAGCTCTTTTTCATGGTCTAAGCCAGTGGTTCTTAAGCTGGGGGGCGTACAGCCACTTTAGGTGGGCTGTGGATGTTTAGCAAAGCTAAAGTTGCGAGAACATGATTCATACGGTGACATAAACAAACAAAAGTGCTCTGTTGCTTGAAAGGCTATTTTGCTGACCCTGAATCTTTTGTTTATTTCAATCGCCGAAATTGCTCATGATAGATAAAAGTGAAACACACTTTTGCTGGGGTGCAGGGCCTTAAACTTTTTTTGGCTTCTCAATGGGGGTGTGACAGAAATAGTCTGAAAACCGATGGTCAAAGACTTTAAGTGAACAAGTCTCCTCCTCATACATATACATTAATTGCTTGCAGTACTACACTGCCATTTGCCATTTGACAGGACCACAGAGAAGATTTCCAACCAGAGTCTGCATTAAGGCTTTTTTAAGTCGCTCTACACCGCGGTGGAGCGGACGTGTGATGACCCTTGAGGCACTGAAATGACATTTGATTTTGATCTTTACGTTTGAGCCTTATGAGCAACTGAAGCAGGCTTATCCAGAAATCAAATGAACATAAATGAACGTGACCTAGCATGATAGAAGGCTAGTTCCAAAAGCGTGTACGCTGGAGGACAAATGTGTTCCCTAGTGGCAGGAGGGAATGTGAGCTTGCAGACCCGTCCCGGAGAGGGGGTCGGGGAGTCTGCGCCCACGGGCCAGCTGTGTAAATCTTTCACTCCGTACAACCGTCGCTCTTCCAGGGAGTATTGACTCTGTGCATTTTTAGAAACAATGGTATTCCAGCTACTTAAGAATGTTCTTGGGGCTCATTGTTGCCAGGGGCTCTTACAGTTTGAACAGAAGGCGTGGCAGGGGTTAAAAAAAAAGCCTCAGCCTAAATAGGGTGGGTGTTATCAGAAGAAGACCCCTCGAATGAGACGTGATAATTACACTGTAAATTGGCAGTTTTCTCTTCAGTGGGTTTCTAGACTGCTTCCTGTGCATTGCCATAACTGTTCAGCCATCAAAACACACACACAATTGCTCACGCACACGCTCCCAAAAATAGGGGGAAAATAGTTCATTTCTCGCCCTTAAGGTACAAACTGCTCTAATTATATCCCCTAAATACGAGTTTTGGGGATTTCATGGTTTAGCCCCACCGGCCGCCGCCACGTCCGTAGATTTTAGCCGTTAGCGCAATAACTCACAAAATTATCTACATTGGCTTCTCATTTTTATCATATGGGTAGATATGGTAGAGAGGATGAACTGATTGGATTTTGGGCAAGTATGCACGCCTAGGTTTGTCACCAGCTGGCACTATATATTGAAAAAAATCAGTTTTTTAACCATATCTCTGGAACAATTACTTACAGACGTCAAATTTGCCTCATATTGTTGGTCTAGTAAAAGGGAATCTAATAAAGAGGGATTGGGGGCATTTTGGGGATATACCCCTTGCTGTCGGCTGCTGACAGCGTAGGCCTAGTTATCCAGAGGGATAATTGTTGGATCACTGGGTAACTATGTCCAGCCTTCTGGGGGCTACAAAGGGACGCAAGCGTATCTAAGGGTACAATAAGCGTACCTTAGAGAGGGCTGCCCTCGTGACAACCCATCGCTGCCCTGAAGGTACAATGATCTGCTTCATTCTCTTGGCAGCGGACAGGCACACACATATACTAAAGAATGTTTAATCGACCGCCAAATTAGTCCATTATTTAAATTTTAAAGAGAGTTTAAGTTTTAAGTGAAGGTCAGTGACAGTGTGAACAATGAAATTATGACTTAATATTGATACAGTCTAATATTACAACCGTCCACCTCAGTAACACTGATTCTCACAGAGTGAAAAAGCCAGTTACTGTTGAGACAATGTGAAAGACATTCTGAAGCAAATCAGGCAACATCTAATCTCCAAGTGACATGGCTGCATGTTCACATCTAAATCTGGTTTTCACTAAACAGATATGACATTGAAGAGAGTTCTATTATCATTTTTCAGTTTTAAAATATGGTCGGTTTGTCAGCAGTCACGGTTCCCATAACCTCAAGGGATTGCTGGCAGTCAAAAAAGGCAATTCATAGGTTTGAGCTAAGACTAGATAACAGATCAAACTTAACCCTTTTACTGGTAAATTTTCTTCCAGCTATACAGTACCACTCGGTGATTTTTCAACAAATAAACTAAAAAAATTACAACAATGTAATAACAACTCCTCTTAAATCTAGTTAAACACATTTTTTGCATTAACTGTTTGTTAACCATATCTATGGTCACATTAAAGACATCATGTGTATAAATAATGTTGCTCAACCAGTAAGCTAATGGTGACAGAAATGTCTTTTGACTGGTAGAGGGGCTCAGAGTGCAGATATAGAGTGAGTTACTTGTAATATCCTATAAATATACAAGCATTTCTTAGCAGTCCCTTCTGTCTCTTACATTTGAGCAATGCACTGGGTTCGAAGCTCTGTCATGCTCTGTCTCTCCAGGGCTCTGGCGCCTGTCTGTTTTAGAAAACATTTTTGTCAAAGGCTACTCTTGTGGAAGGCTGAGCTAACGTCAGTGTCGGTGGCTCTTTGTGTCTGATAATTCAGGACACGTCCGATGAAACACTCCCTCTGACCCGACACGGGCGAGTGTGCAGGCCTGTGTAATACACTGTTACCAACAGCCAAGCCTCGGTCACATTCACTGAGATCATATTGTTCACTCGTTCCGATGAGAGACGCGTACAGGAGCTGAAAGCCCCTGACATGCCAGCGTGATCTCGTTGAACAAATCCTCAACAGATAAATGAGGGAATCTTTTTTCCGCAGAGCTTGCAGCATATGACGGTCGTATTAATGTCTTGCTCAAATCAAGAGTATCTGAACAATTGGTGCACTGAAACACTGAGATTATACATAGCTGCTAAGGGCTGAAGGGCTATACATGTTGCTAAGGGCTGAACTTGGCATGACATTGGTGGTTCAAAAATTTCACGAGGCATTTATTGTGTTTTGGGACGACCTCTTCTTTTGCATGCTGAGGAGTAGTAGTACAAACATTTGCTCACTTCCCACTCGTAGATAGATTTTGAATCTAAATACCATTGCGCTTTCCGTCCCCTACATGTTCCGTCCACTAAGTGGTGTGGGAGACATTGCAATAGATCTCAATTGTCTGTCCATCCGTTTTTATCAGAAACTACTTTACCTAGATTAAATTTTTTGAGTGCACATTACTTGTCATGACATTGATTGGGTTCCAGACAATGATTCCGTAGTGGCGGGGAAAACTGATGACGTCTTCTTGTTACATTTATTGCATTTCAGAAAGAGGCTGCCGCACCATATTTTGCCATTAAATAAAAATAGCTGATTTAGTGCTCTGCGCAGGAGAGGATGAGATGATGGAATGGGGCAGGACAGGCAGTTTGTGTCTCTGCCAGAGGGATTTATCGTACGTGTCAGGGCCCCGCTCTCTGGGCTCTGCAGTCGAGCTGGGGTTTGCAGGAAATCGGGCCGCAGGGAGCTGATGGGTTCGCTCCAGTGCCATAGAAAATCACTGAAACGGCACAATGTCAGCCCCCGTGGAGCTTCTGCTTAAACCGAGGCACCTGCAGAATCCCTGCGAGAGGAGAGGCGAACGACCTGCGGAACCGTCTCGAATCAGACGGCTTATCCAAAATCAGAGGGCTTATCCCTGCAGCGACACCTCGACCGCTAAATCCCTGCAATAATCACTTCGCTGTAATGATGTCATACAGCGATACCTATCCTGAACTGTCCGCCAGCCGACTGTCCTCGCCGGATTCACTCTCCTCAGCCACAGCTCTTCTAAGGTAACGAGGACAGGAGAGAAATGGAATAATGCTTCAATAACAGGTCCTAGACTTCCTCATTTTCATTAAATAGTCAAAGTGGTGTTGTCTAATGCTCCTGAATGCACTTGAGTGGAGTTTGTTGCATGTGCTGACAGTCTGCCAGGCTCTCGAGAATGTGTGTGTGCGTGTGTGTGTGTGTGTGTGTGTGTGCGCGCTTGTGTGTTCTTAAACTTGCTACAGAAAAATGTCTTTTTTTACGAAAAAATATTTTGGCCAGTCTTCACAGCAACAAAGGCTAATTGTGACGTATCCCTTAAGGTTAAGGTTAGAATAAGCAAATGGTTAGGGTTAGGTAAGGGTTTTGGCCAAGCATGGGTAAGTTATGGTTAAGATTAAGGAAAGGCTGTCGAGAATCACTAAGAATGAATGTGCGTCAATGTAATGTCCTCACGAGGATAGAAGTAGAAGGATGTGTGTGTGTGTGTGTGTGTGTGTGTGTGTGTGTATCGCTCGCTGTGTCTAGCAGGAAATGCATGATTTTCTCCTGGGGGAATTATCCTTTTTCACACTCCCAAATCATCCACACCTGCTCACAGCGCAAACTGGGAATACTGGAGAATATGGCCAAACCAGGCGGTTCCTGTACAAGCTGATGGCGAATGTGTATGTAGACTTGCTAGTTTCAGTGAGTTTTGTTAACTGTTTGGTTGTAATTTTTGTTACATTCAACAGCTATTTTTTCACCTCCACTGGTCATCATTTACATACATTAACGACCCAGAGAAGAGTCCACCTCACGACCAAATCACAGTTCTCTGGAAACATTTCTAATCTAGTGTAAAGAGAACACTCAGGGAGGATAAAGGTCTAACTGTTGACCAGGAGGCTCTTGAAGCTGACGAATGAGCGACAGAGCGATCTATCCAGCCACCATGGTATCCAGCCGATTTCCCGACCAGCGCAGCCTTTATAGTTTGACGATAGGAACAGTCGTAGGGGCTTTTAGTCATGTTTTAATGAGAAACCTGCCCTGTAGCATCCAATTAAACTCCTTTAACATCTTCCTGTGCCATGTTTCGTCCACACAGGGCTGTCATAAAGAACATTATTCATTTCACCGCCCACTTTCAGTGGTTCTTCCCCTTTTTCAACTGAGACGTAAAACTAGCCCCTCACCCAAACCCCTTAAACTCTTACTTTTCACTTAAATTTTCCCTAAAATAGGTTCGTTGTCAGAAAAAGCATTTTTTTTTTTTTTTAATTTCTTCAGATATTGTCACATCACAATTCTTTGCACTTACTGTAGGTCGCTTTGGATAAAAGCGTCTGCTAAATAAATGCATTGTAACGTATAGCGACATATTCTGTATCTGCTGGTTGCAGCGCTTCACTGAAGCTGCATCACTCTTATATTGAGAGAAATATTCAAACCCAGGTCACTATGTTTTAATGGCCACAGCAGTGCATCAAATGGAAAACATCTAGTACCTCATGTTTCACTTATTCACCTGTAATTCAGCAGGACATAATTGAGATCATTGGAAACCTTGGGATCTCCACTACACTCTCAGAAATAGGAGTACAGCAGGAGTCCATTTCTATTCCCTGAAGTATTATGTACTCTTTAGAGCTAATTATAGGACCTCAAGGTACCTGTGTGAACCTTTTTATGGTCTAAAAGGTACTTTTATGTTCCAAAACAAATAAAAACCTGCTTCTAAGGTACAATAGCAGTACCTCTGAGGGTACTGCCCCAGTGACAAGCTTTGGTTATACCCTCAAAGGTACTGCTGTTATACCTTAGAAGTGGGTTTTTATTTGTTTTGGAACATAAAAGTACCTTTTAGACCCTAAAAAGGTTCACACGGGTACCTTGAGGTCCTATAATTAGCCCTAAAGGGAACATAATACCTTGGGGAACAGAATTGGACTCCTGCTGTACCCCTATTTCTGAGAGTGTAGAATGTAAAATAGGCGTGAAGTTCCACAGGTTTGAATACAGCTGTTGCATATCACGGACTCATATATGGTTCTGCAGGTTTTATGGGGTTAATCCCTTGGGTGTGTTCCTGTCCTTTAAGAGCTCAGCTTATGGGTGCTAGCTGCTGCTAACAGGTGATAGCTCACACTGGAGAGGAGAGAGTGGCAGTCTTGGACCAGGGTGTGACTGACTCAGTTGCAGGACCGTGTTCGCCTGTGTTTGCTCAAACGGCTTCTGTCAGCTGATCGTAAACAGCGAGGGGTGTTTAAAGTGCATCTGTTCGCACCCTCGTTTCCACATGTGCCCGTGGTTTTTAGGAAGCTGTAGGTGTGAAAGACCAATATTATTGCGGAGTCACTCATCTGCTCGGTGCGTAATTTGGCCATTGAGTTTGGAGAGTGTAAGGACCCATTTGGCTGCCCTGCGACATTTTGTTTGAGACACCTCTGATGTGTGGCCGGGGTGGGGTAGCTAGGTGTGACCAAACAAACAGAAACCCTCGCCGTTCACCTCAGCAAACACAAACAAGCTACACGTGGATTGAAGCCTCTTAATGCAGTACGTGCCGAGTATGTTCTCTTTCTGGAGCTTTTTAAGAACTTTAGGTTGAAAAAAGCATTCTTTGGCTCAGAATTCTAGCTATTTCAGTCTGAAAGGACAAAATGTTATTGAAATATTAAGCTGTGCACCACAACATTAATGTTGTTTCGGCCAACACCTTCATTTAAACAAACCATGAACTCCAATGCTGTCTTTTGAAAAGAGTCATATGGGGTTTTTGAACAGTTGTTGAGAGCATTATTAGCGACCGTGGAAGAGCGCTGCCTTGGTATTTCTCTTTGTGCTCTTTGAAATGAAAAGAACACATGCAGTCACAAAAAAATTTATGAGCGTTATACTTGTATGTACTTGTATGTATTTGATGTGTGTCAATAGTTATCTGTTGAATTATTTATGAAGTATTATACAATTCTGCTTCTAATGTGCACACTTGGAAGACTAGCCAATGAGCTAAACGAGATCCAAATAAATCAAATAAGTCAGACGAGATAAAAACACTGAAGACCAGCTCCACAAATCCTTCCAGGTCAACATATGATAAATAAGGGCTAAAGATGAGAAAATTCCCATGTATTTTAATTTTCTGTCAGCCCTGTGGTGGTTCTAGTTAGGATAAAACATTGGGGGGGGGGGGGGGGACTGGGAGTTGCCTCATTAATTGAGTCTATTTTCTTTTCCCAGCCCTTTAAATTAGTCTGTAGCCCCTGTGGTCAGTGAGCTTCAGATGGGAATCTAGCCATTGGAATAAAGTAGTTTTAAAAGATAAACAGGGAGCCCTCATTATCTTTCCCTGAAATGGACACACCCAAATTGCCTTCATGTATCATCTGATCTTGACTGAGTTAACAAAAAAAAAAAAAATCATTAATTAAGTCATAAATTGAGCCCAGCTTAGCATGTGCTGGCGGTCCAGACTGTCCTCCTCACTTCCTCTCTCACCACAACTGAGGCCTTCATCTCTCCCTTCTGGCTTTTCTCTCGATCTCCTCCAATCTTTATGTCTCGGTAGTTTCCCCCAAACCCAGCTCTGAAATCCCTGTAATTATCACACGGCCTGGCCCAGCTCCTCTGTCCGGACTATTTCTGAGCGATAAGAAGGTTTCATTCACATGTGTTTTAATGCAGAAGTGTTCTATGCGCTCATTTCATATTTACACGAATTCCCTGAGGATGGAGCTCGGCACCAGTCAGACCTCAGCCCAAACGAGACGGTATGAGGTCAGCGGCAAAACATTCTGACCTCAGAGTCCGAAGTCTCAGGGGTCTGTAATTTGAATTAAAGGTTTCATGAAATGCTGCGCGCCATTCAATCTTAAAATCTGAAGGATTTTGATGAGAGGATTGAGGAATCAGCTGGTTATAATGCACCATGCTCGAAATCCCTCGGTGCTTGCCGAAACCCGGACGGTGGAGTGTGTTAAATCGCTTGAATTCAAGTAATAGCCTCCGCTCGAGACTGTTTAGTCTGCGAAGGCTGCGGAAAAGGTAGCCATGACAGCGCCAGCTGCGCCAAAAGTGGAAGCGGCCGTCCTTCACAGTGCCTGAGTGAAATTATTCCTCAGCCTGACCCCCCCATGTGAAAACAGAGCAGTCAGCCGCGGCGCAAAGACAGAGGATTAACAGTTCCAGTACTTCTGCCTCAATACACTAGCAAATGAAGCCCTCTTTTGATAAGCACTCTTGTGAAGTACTGTGAATGAGCTCAGAGCCCCCTACCCCATGGAATGAAGTAGGTCTCAACATTACTGACAAATGTGTGTATCATGATCTGCACAGGTAACAGGCACTTAACTAATACAGCGGGGTCCACATTAGCTTCCCTTGCTGGAAGTGTATTGAAAGTGCGGTAAATGAATTAATTAATGATGTTATGGAGATCAGACATCACACTTCCGGGTTTTGCGATTCAGCCGTTTCGAAAACATAATCTCCAAAAAAACGCAATAAATGAAAAATTTTTCTGAAATTTCGGTCAGGCGTTATGTATCACAGTGGGTCATGATTTATTGCTAATCAGGGAAATTTCTGACAAAACATCAGTTCACCTTTAAAGAACATTGACTTGTTGTCCCAGAACTATTTCTGTGTGGATCTTGAGGTGTGGATCACCGGAATCACGAATGCCAGCAAACATCTGTCGCTCTAGCAGTTTAAGTTGTTTCCTTCATGGCACTGGTTGACAGATGGATGTTAAATGTATCTCATTTTAATATTATAGTGAAACAGGAAGTCTCGTAATGGCACAGTAATTTTTTATGACTTAGATGGACTTTAATTGGATTAATTTCATTCATGGTTTAAATTTAGTAGACTTTATTTATGAAAAGCTTTATAGGTGTCATTAATTCATAAACCTTGATGAGTGGAAGTGGATTTTTATTAAATTAATAAACATTTTTGGGTTCCACTGAGACATTAATAAAGTACAATACTTAAGTTTGCATTTTGGGTATTTGTTATTTTTGCAATTTAAGAGAAATGTACACTGATATATACATACTTTTCTGAATACCAGACACTCATTCTCAGATGTAAAGCAGTTGTTAAACTGTGCATCATATATACTCATCATTGCATCAGCTGTACTTCTTCAATGAAAACTACTCAGGATCTATTAATGCTGCCATTGTAGGGTGTTTGTTACAATATGATGTAAATTGGGACGTATATTTCATTTGTTCCGCTCAATGATTTTCCACTGTAAGGATAATATGTTTGCTCACCGCAGAGGAAGAACAGGCGTCAGTATCTTCGGCAGTTAGTGCAGTAGCCCCCTCCACCCCCCACCCCACAGCCTGCCAGACATTCCAAGCTTCTCTCCAGAGCTGCTTGTTTCCTAGGAAACACATCTTCCAGGTAAAACTTGGATGGCTCTCTCCTTTTTTTTGATGAAATAATTACAACAGGCTACCTGGCCTCAAAAACACACAGGCCAAGGCCTGCATATTTTTACCCTCAGTAATCGATGCATAAAAGTGAAAAATACTGCACTCCATTGTTCCTACATTCAGGCAGAGCTTTATTTGTGAAGCTTTGGTGATGTCATGGAAAACCATAAAGCTCAACAGGCGGTAAGTCTTTAATGATTTAGGAGGCAGCTGCGATGAGCTCGTTTCCTTGGGCTCCTGTGATACCCACAGCAACCCGCACTGCGATATGTGACTGCAGGCACTCACAGGATCAATTGCAATAACACTCTTTCAGCTACGCTCGGTTCTGTAGTGGAGGGTGATCCAGCCAGCCAATCACAAACCCCTCTGCAGTGCGCGGCACAGTGCCCGAGACGACCTGACCAGCAGGCTCCAATTCTTTGTCTTTAAAAAAATTCATTTTTAATCACAGTTAATCTGCTACCATCACTGCTATGCACAAAAAGAAGCCTGTCCGGACCTGCCTGACCGCATAATACCCATTTTCTTGAGTTCAGGGTGATCAGTTGAGTCCGTTTCACCAGCTAAATTTGAACATGTATGAATGAATGAAAACTGCATTTATATACAGACCCTCTCATAGATTCCCAAAGTGCTTTACTGTACAGTCATATGGGGTAATCTCATCTTGACACTACCGATGTGTCGCACGCATCTGTGCAATGTAATGGTGGCCATTCTGCTCCAGAACGCTCATCACAAATCCGCTCATGAGGAGAGGCAGAGGACAAATTGCAGAGCCAATTAACCCCATCAAACCTATGGACCCATACATGGGTCCGTCAAATACAGCTGCTGTATTAAAACCTGTGGAACTTCAGGCCTATTTTATATTGTAGAGGAGATACTAAGGTTTAAAACAATCCCAAATATGTCCTGCTGAATTACAGGGAAATGTGTACAAAATGATGTATACACTTTCCATTTGACGTAGTGCTGTGGCTATGAGAACACGGCGTCCTGGGTTTGAATATTTCTCCCAGTATAAGTGTGATGTGGCTTCAGTGAAGCTCTGCAACCAGCAGATATAGAATATGTGTGTGACATTGTCCTACAATACGGGGGGAAAGAAAAGTTTGACTTTGAGCCTACTTCAAAGAAAACTTCAGTGAAAAGTTGGAGTTTATGGGCTTTAATCCGGGGGGGATTGGGCGGCAGGTTGGGATGGAGAGAGGAGGCAGCGAAACACAGATGATGCAGTAAGTACAGGGCCGGATGGATAAGTATCCTGTTTAAGAAGCCCATGGAGACCAGTTTATATCTGCGCTGATTCTGTGCACAGATCTGCTGGGGGGATAACAGCACAGTGCATCCCCGGTCAGTATGTTGGCAGATCAGAAAATACAGATCTTTTGAACATTTATTCAAATATTGCTGAAAACCTATATAAACAGAGAGCACCATGATTTATTGGACTGTAACAAATCTTTGTTACTTTGGCTCTGTTTGCCGAGTCAATCCCCACATCTGAATTCATCCGAATGAGAATTTTGCAAGCCAAAGAGGAGACTGCAACAAGCTACGCTGACGGAACTTTCCAGAAACTGCCTGGCTGAGGTTAATTACCTCACATCCAGTCACTGAACCTGTATTTCATGTTGCTAATTACTCTAACTCCCCCGACCCCCCCAAAAAATTGAAGAGAAAAAAAAGCCGAACAGATTTAGTGAGAGAGACTTTTACCTCCACTGCTGCAACTAATGATCTGACCTGAATTTATGGGGATCAGAAATAATAAAAATGTGAGTATCACATAAATCACACGCCCAGCCCGGAGAAACTGTCTGGAAGTCACGTCCATTTTCCAAACTAGATGGCTGTAAAAGCCGCCGTAAGCAGCTTGTTTCTTCATTGTGTGTGATATTCCTCCTGTTGAGAAGTCCAGCCATGCGTTGCTAGCGTAGCTGTGCTATCTGCGAGGAGACATCTGGGGAGGGACGACATTCCTCAGGCGTGAAGAGAACAACCAAAGAAGAAGTGGACTGAATGTCTCAATCTGGTTCCTCTCCGTGTGGGAACTGGGACATTTTACAGCCGAGCAGTTTGATTGACAGTCAACCAAAGAGGAAGGCAGTCCTGTACGGGCAGAGAGGACGGCCAGCGAAGCATCTGGTGTTCACAGCGAGGGATTGGGTCTGAGCCCGCCTCACTTTCAGAGTCATCGGCAGGTCATCTACACGACCGAGTTCACGAGGACGAGCGCAATCCTGAAAAGTAAATCTGAAAAACACATGAAAAAAGGCATAAGGCTGACCATTGCTGTCCAAAGTCTCGTTCAAGGTTGTTTCTCTTTGGAGCCGCCAGTGCTCCCCCATCCGCTTACTGTAATATTAAAAATCCCGTATTCAGTGGGAACAGTACAAAACCGTTATTTCATGGTGCTTAAATAGTTCAGGGAGATTGCTGGGATGCAAGAGGAATTCTGACATTTAATTAAACTGGCCGTAAACTGAGCCCCAAGACAAATCTTATGAAATCATTTCATTAACTGGAACCAAATGTTCATCTTGTTGTTGACCGGCAGGGCTAAACTCTTTCTGGCTTTAAATGCTAAAAGGAAAATAACTATCACTGTCATAAATCACAATATTTTCACTCAGCAAAGTACATTTTCTTCCAAAATTAATATAAATGGGGAAAATTTGGGGGTAAATGGTTTATCGTATCCACAGGAACATTCATTCTGGTGGGATGGGAGGTGGGGAAAGGTGGGGTAGGGTGGGTGAAAATGGGATTTATCGCACATTTCCTCTCCTGCCGTTAAGCCATGAGTGATACTGTCCATATCAGAGCTCCCATCTCGCACACTGAGACACTGTTAGGATCACACCAGGAAAAACACTCACTCCCAAATTACAGAATGCCGTTCTCCGCTGCTCAAAGCTACGAGCAAGACCAATCCAAATATTATGATTCCGGCGCATTTGATTCCTGTACTTAACCTGTTTAATCTCACTGGTCACATTTGTGACCGATTTTTTTATTTTTTTTATTACTTCTAGAAGCCCTATAAGTGTTGTTGTTGGCTTTGGGGAAAAAATGCAACTTTGAACTTTACCATATTATGAAATAAAAAAATACATACAGTTTGTGTTAGGGAGGTCTAATGCATGTAAATGCATGTAACGTAATGTAGGGAGTTAAATGCATGCACTTGCATTTCAAGGAAAAATTTGGATGAAAATGGATTAAGTATTTTAGTCATGATATACCCATTTTGAGTCAGACATTTTCCCATCCATACCTCACAGTGTGTGAAAATGTGACTTAAGCATTTTTAGCTCTATGTTTTTCGCTTACAAAATACTGTTCTCTGCTGCTCAAAGCTATGAGCAGGACCAACTCAAATATTACGATTGCTGTTCATTTGATTCCTGCGCTAATCCTACCAGGGGATTTTCCATTCCAGTGAACTAAAATAGCGGAAGTGGGCTTTGAGTACATCATTGCTACCACTAGCTTCCTCCCTCAGCTTCATCAAAGGTTTTTCGATTAAACAGAACTGTCGAGAGCGGGTCGTCCAAAATAACAGACCGCACGTCTCAGGACTTTACTTTACCGGCGCTTTACTGGCCACTTCAAAGGAGGCTGATGTCTGGTGAGAAGAGGAATATGCGAGTGCAAAAACAGACTGCTGAGTTTCCCCTACAACCGCAGTCAAGGCTTGTATCGATGAATACAAAAGTACATCAGAGGATAGTAAGCTATTAAAATAATTGCTGTATCGGATAATTAAGTAGTCGTGGACACTGGAGAGTTGCTGACATTATTGGAGAGTCTCTATTATTTTTCATATTCCTCCAATGGCAAGAGTGAATCTACAGGTTAAGTATCCTAAAACTTATGCACAGTGAATCTATGTGGCTCCAGGCTTAAAAAATGTAAAGTGGGATAGAAAAAAAAACTTTTTACCATCGCAGCATTGTATTTCATGACAAGTGTAAAATCACGTCAAATTTTATCCTATGGCTTTTACCTGTATTAAAATAACATGGAAATATTTAAATGTCACTGGCAAACTAAATATTATCCAAAATGTGTGTATTACCATTGGCTGTAAAACAATAATAATGTGATAACGCCTGTAATAATGACAATTAAATAATTAACCAGTCCAATGCAGCCAAGACAATAGTGAGCTTAACGTGTCTCCCAGACCATAATATCGAGCTTCATCTCAAATCCCTTCATGTCCTCATCAACTTTCGATTTATTATTAATGCACATTTCAAATAACTATATTTCTTCATGCCCAAAAGTCTGGTTTTGGTGCCTGCAGATAAACAAAGACTGACTTAAGAATGCTGGTGAAAGACCTACTCAGTCCGTTTCCCTCAGGACAGGGGCTTTTGGCCTGAAACCGAAATGATTTTTCTCCTTTGTTCTTGGCAGGCGCTGGAGAAAGTGATTTATATCAGGAAACTATGATGTCTGAACTAGATGTCCCAGTTTAAAAAAAAAAAAACTGTTCTGCTCAGAATTCCTGATCCTTGCAGATCATTTTGGAGAAAGCATTTAAAAATACGAGATACACTTTACTGCGATCGAGGGCGTTATATACTGTATTGCAGTCTTATTTTAAAATGAAGTTGCTGGACTAATCTGTTTCTTTTTTCTATCAAATGCAAAGAATACCTTCCCAGTAAAGACTTTTACTGCTTTTGCAGAAACATCTTTTCCAGTTCTTTTCTACCCTGAGACATACAAACGTATTAAACTGACTTGCTGCATTTGAAAAGCTAAAATTAGTTAGCTAATATGCTGTAAAACCTTTCTTCCCACGCGTGATGCGGCATGCTAGGAACGGCCTCGTCTTTCACCCGTCCAACATAAGCCCATGCTTTCTAAAAGGCATGCTTGCATTCTGGAGTTCCTCCGTCATTTTCGCTTGTCTTCCTCATATAGAAACAGTCGGGCCGAGTGTGATGTATTTGCCAGCTGGATATTTTTCTCGTTCATTTCTCAATCTGCTCTCCTCATCACGGGAAGTTCACTCTGCATATATTGCTGAGAATTTTAAAGACACTTTGGCTACATGGAAAATGTGTCACGACACACAATCCAACGCATTCGCATCCCGACTTCACATATAGCGATGCTACCTGACCCAGTGTCGATATATTACACAAATGGAGGCTTTTGGTGTCCTTATTTGAGGTTTAGGGTTTGGTTTCTGGTGAAGGGGTAGAGTTTGTTTTAAACTGGCATCAAACAAGAATGCTGAAAGCCTCCCCAGATAGCAAGAACCTCCGCTTTGGATCTGCCCTGGCTCTGGGCCGAATCAGCTGGAGTCGGCACTGAGCCGGGCCAGATCAAGAGTGGAAGTGCTTGCTACCTGCACCGTATATAAACACTTGGTCTGGTAGCGTCACTGCATGACGTGTCGTGATGAGACTGGTCTCCACAATGCATCACACCCTGCAGCGTATTGCACTTTGTCGTGGCAGATTTGTTGGAGTGCCTGTTCAAAGCCTAGTCTACTGCAGAAAGTGTCTACAATGGGCACATGATCATCTGAACTGGACCTTGGACCAAGAGAGGTTGGTCACCTGGTCCAAGGAGTGCTGTTACGTGAAACATCTTGCGAAGTGGCCGGGTGCTCGTGCACCATTTAACTGGGAAGAGATCCATCTGCTGAATTACAGTGAAATATGTATAAAATTATTCACCGGATCGAGAGATTATCCATGTAATGCTGCTGCCATAAAAACATACAGATACAGAATATGTAAGTAACTTTGCCTTACAGTATGGAAAAAATCCTTTTTTCACTCAAAAATCAGAATTTATTTCCTCTCCAATAAGCAGTGAAGACTGCCCAAATATTTATGGACCTGATTGCATACAGTTGTACAACTTTTCTTGCCTGAGCCCATTATTTGGCCTGCTGCACACAGATGGCAGGAGGAAACTAGTTATCCAGACTCTTCTCGGTACAACAGGCAGGGTCAGAAAGGCTGGCCTGAGGTTCATCATCATCTGAAGCTATCTCTCCCAGCAGCTGCAAAAAAAACGTTTCCATCATTGTTGATAGTTTTACGAGTAAGAGTGATTAGCCCCTCGCCCAAAACCCCAACCTGAGGGGCCAAGGTTATCTGTTGGGGTTTGCCTTCCCTTAGACACAGGCTGTGGTTATTTGAGGGCACCCGTGGCTAGCTTCTCGCCGCTATCGCTTGGTTGTTTATAGCATCACCAGAGGCTACAATCGAGGACGTGTGACATACGACGACTTCACTGGCAGGACCTTCATCAGACGGAAGGCATTTTTCGGCATTTATGAGGAAAACACAAGTGACGCTTCTGAACTCACTGAGGTCTACTGCCAGAGTTTAGCCCCCAGCCTGAGGTTAACTGCCCCTCAATATCCTCGTAAGCGACTTCATTTCCTCAGCGGACATTTGGCACACTGCATGAAGAACGCCCATAAATTATTGGGGAAATAGTGCAGTGAATGTGTACTTTTTAGGTCTAATTTCTTCCTGCTTCCAATGTCTTTTTAGCCAGTTTTCAGCTCTTCCATAAATTCTGAACCCATCGTGGGAATACTTATCAAACACATCAGTGTTTGGGCCGTTTCAAAGCAACGCTGGAATTTGTCTTGGAATACATTCTATGAGTGGAGACATTAATATTATCATTTATGCATATGTCTTGTAGGGTCTCCCTGTTTGCTTGGTTTGTGTCACTTCATGCTCACTGGCATCTACAAATGAGCCTATTTTTTTTAATCTCTTTAATTAAAAATTGCCTCATGATCATAAACAATACAAATTGCTAATTTAACATCAGATAAATAATGCAGGCATACTTTGTTTGTCCAGAATACCCTCTGTGAATATTCATGTCAAATTATTTGCAAACATGAAGATGTTTACACTAAAGAAATGATACTCAAAAAAAATCACAGTTGGATAAATGCTATTTGCATGACCCACATTTTAATGAGTAGGCCTATTCAAAAGTCCTAAGCCTGAAAATTCTTTAACCATAAGCAGCAGATTAGTTGAACAAAGCATTGCCATTCATGGCTTTGGGTGCTATGAAAATATGAACTGCATTATTTTTTAAACGTTATCTCCTTTTTTCTATCCTAATGATGCGTCTAACGGATAATGAGAGGTCTGTGAAATATTGAACCTGGCAGCAGATTGGATAAAATTACTCAGAATGCTAATGGCAGCCTCCTCTCCTCGTCTGAAAAGGCTTGGGGAATAAATCAGAGCCTCTCACTGAGCGTGTGCCTCGTCTGGCGAAGAACAATCATCCCTCTCGGCCGACGCTGTCACTCGTCCTTTTGTTCGCTCTCTATTCTTTGCTTTCCGGACGAAAAATTCAGTTTTTATTGCCTGTGGAGCAGAGTGAAGCCGAGGGCAGATCACTGTTCAAAGCCATCTGAAGCGCTTACAGATTGGATTTCTGGTGATAAATGTAAAGTAAAATATACTGTTGTTAGATAAAGAGAAAAGAAACTCCTCCATAAAGGCCCTCATTTCTTACACTGGAATATTTTCATTTCTCCAATTAGTTCATTTCATTTTCATTGTGAACACTAATAGGGTGAGGTAAATAACTGGTAATTAACTGGTATTATTGTGGTTCAGAAAACAAATTTAATCATGGCAACAGCAGTTGGGAGTAACTGCAGTCAGTTGCAGCTTCGTGACTAAAATGATAAAATTCTTTCACTTTTTGCCAAATCAGCCAGGTATTTTTGTTTACTGAAGCAACATTGCTTGCTACTTTACTTATTTGCTGCATTATGCGAGGTTTTCTTTGCAATATGTGTTTTTCAAAGCCCAGTGAGACAGAGGTTGTTTCATTAGCCAGAAAAATGTCCTATCGCCGAATTTCAACCCAAGGAAGTGTGGGACGACGTTATCTTTTCTTTTCATGAAGGATAGCATAGCATAACCCATGCTAAAGGAAGTAAGTAAGAGAGGATTGAAGGACCTTTCCTGAGCATTTAGAGAATTAAAATGACACATATCATGGCAGCCACATAAATGCATCTGGGTCATTTCTAAGGGGATAGCAACTTTCCCAAGGAAAAAAAAGAGTATTCAAATGCAGCTAATTATTTCAGTGATTGAACCTGACCTAGACAGGTTCTGTTTTTTTTCTCTCATAGATGGCTAAACCGATTCAACCCCAGGAATTAAAAGCCCACTGGTGGATGCTGAGATGGAGGAGGGATGTTAACTAGCAGCAGGTAAAAGCCATGCAGCAGCAGGCAGAGGCACGTTTGCCTCAGACACAGAGTGCGCTAGCAGCGTGAACAGCTCACCTTCCAGAGGGGTGAGTAGCATTTGAAATGCATGGGAGTGTTTAAGGGAATATGGGCACGTCTAGAGTTGTCTGCCAGAACTAGCTCTAACCCCTGAACATGTCTTACCCCATCCTAACCCACCACAGTGCTGCCCAGTGGACTGCAACTCCAGGTCAGGCACAAAAAGGCAGTTTTGCTCTCACAAGAATGTCTTGCTGTAGACTACATGTTGGTCATGCAAACTACATAGGGCCTGATTTACTAAGACCTTTAGCACATGCCAAATCTTTTGCCAGTGCAAAAGCAATGACATTGCCCATGATTGGCCAGGGTACCTGCCTTGCACCAATCAGTGGCAAGGTTTCTGGTTTTGCATTGGCAAAAAGATTTAGTATGCGCGAAAGGTCTTAGTAAATCCGGCCTATACTGAATAAGACTGGAAATCTATGGTCATTCAAATTTATGTATTCCATTACAATATTCAGTCCGGAATGATATTGCATATAACAATCTCATTATAATTATCCTGATAATTGTTTAGTTTATGTAAAAATGTTTCATATTTTATTAAACTTTTCAGATGTTCCATTGATGAACACCTTAAAACAAAGCCATAGCTTTACAGGTGCTGTTCAACGAATTAGAATAATTTGAAATAGCGCAATTGTTAAATTTTCTTGATGCATTTTTTGTGCAGAAAGCAAATCAGGTGTTCACCGCGCCTGTCCTACTTGTTAGAGTATTCACAGAACTCGCTACCTGTATAAAATTTGCTCAGCTGAGCTTTCCAAAAGGCCCATTTAGGCCATTTAACTGTGACACTGTTGTTTCATTGAATTAGAATAATTCATAAGTCATTTCATTGAATTAGAATAAGTGCTCAAATTTTTGTTTTCTGTGAAGAGTGTTCACTGTGCAGTAAAAAGTCTGGGTTGATTAGAATTTCAAAGTTGTAAAATCAATCATGGGTCAGCAGCGCGACCTCTCAACCGGAATAGTGACTCAAATTCAACCCTTCGCCAACAAGGCTTGACCCAAACTAAAATTACTGAGCAGCTCGGCATCGGCCAGTCTTCCATCTGCAAAGCTCTAAAGAAAGACTGCAGCAAGCGCACCAACTGTTCCGGCGTCCGGAAAACTTCAGCTCGTGACAACAAGCAGCTGAGAAAGATCGCAGTCAGCGACCGGTTCAAGTCCATTTCCGAGCTCAGCGACTTGTGGAACGAGCAGACCTGCACTAACGTCTCAAGATCAACCACTTACCGTCGTCTGCGCGAACTCGGCTTCAAATCTCGCGTTCCAGCAGGAAAAACCGATGCTGAACAAGAAACAAATGGAGAAACGGCTGAAGTGGGCCAAAGAACACGGCGAGTGGACTGCTGAAGACTGGCAGAAAGTGGTCTTCAGGGACGAATCACGCTTTTGCATCTCCTTCGGTGACCAAAGTCCTCATGTCTGGTGCCGTGGTGGCAAAACCTACAATCACGAGGCCGTGAAAAGATGCGTCAAGTCTCCCCAGAGCGTTATGGTCTGGGGATGCATGTCCGCTCGGGGTGTAGGGAAACTCTGCTTCCTCAAGAAGACTGTCAATGCTGCTGTATACCAAGATGTTCTGGAAACGTTCCTGATTCCGACTGTTGAGGGATAGTTTGGCGAAGAAGACCTCATATTTCAACAGGATCTTGCACCGGCTCATGCGCCAAAGTCGACCAAAGATTGGTTCGCCGAAGAACAGCTTGAAGTTTTGGCATGGCCGGCCAACTCGCCTGACCTCAATGTTATTGAAAACCTTTGGGCCATCGTCAAGCGGAAAATTTGCGACAGACAGTCAACTACGCTGGACCAACTGAAGCAGAACATCGCCACTGCCTGCGAAGCTGTGAGTGCGGAAACTTGTGACAAGCTGGTCAAATCGATGCCACGGAGACTTCAGGCAGTCATACAAGCCAAGGGGGCAGCCACAAAATACTGAGAAAGTGATGATTCTAATTATAATAAAAATTATTCTAATTCAGTGAAACGGTTTCTCAATTATTCTAATTCAATAAAACAACAGTGTCACAGTTAAATGGCCTAAATGGGCCTTTTGGAAAGCTCAGCTGAGCAAATTTTTTACAGTTATCGAGTTCTGTGAATACTCTAACAAGTAGGACAGGCGCGGTGAACACCTGATTTGCTTTCTGCACAAAAAATTCATCAAGAAAATGTAACGATTGCGCTATTTCAAATTATTTGAATTCATTGACCAGCACTTGTATATCTGCTTGTCCTGAACCATATACCAATACAGAAGAGTCATATGAAGTTAATTCAGCTGTGTACAGCAGTGTGCTTCTCGGTCTGAATCAATATGCATGTCGCACAGAGCCAAACCCTCCGTACACTGAACGGTTGTGTCACCCATGAACAGAATTAATTAATTTACTCAGCTTGGTGCGGCAGTTTAAGCCCATATCTAACCCCTGCTGTCTGGCTCTCTGACAAAACCCTTCTCTGACCCTGGAACTTGGTCTCTAGCCAATATTTTCCTCAAACACTGGGACAAGACTGCTGAGCTCTAACACTTACACTAAGAGTACAGGGCTCTATCTTTAGGACTTTGTTAATCTTATCAAGCACTAGGTATAGATAACTCTTCTCAAATACTGGATGTACTTTTCTCTTGCCCTGGAGCTGTTACTCTTCAACATCAGGACTAACTTATTCCTCACTAAGCCTGGGGCAACAGTGTAGTGCTCTAAACACCAGGACAAGATTGTTTATTCAACACTGGGACTAGGGAACTCTTCCCCACAAAAGAATGAGTTTCAAACTAGATTACACTCAAACTAAATTACTCCTCGCTGAATCTGTGACTGCATTCATCTTCACAAACACAGGGACGAGACTGCGACTCTAACAGGGACACTCGGTCACCTTTTCCTGTTTCTGGGCGATTTTCTTGATTACTAGGGCCTTGCTGCCCTGATCTGTCGCCAGCCGCATTCGATACTTGCGGTGGATCATAAATGCCAGCGACTGGGTCCAGTCACATGAATGTACAGACCTTTGTCCAATCAGGCCTGACTTTCTCTGGGTCATCAGAAAATCCATCATTTAAGTGGAACAGTGGAGGACACGTATGCATAAATAACGCTCTCTAAGCAAGAGCAGACCTTCCAAGGACGCGGAATGGAGCATAAGTCCGAGCACACTTAGAGAAACACTGACAAAGCAGTATGGTTCACAATGTTTGTTTTTCATCTGTATTTTAGAAGAGGTATCAGCACCCACGCCATCTAAAAAAAAAATTACTTGGTCAGCATCCCCGCTCGCCACAGAAAAACCCTCCCGCCTCCAGTTTTCACCTTCATTTTTTATTTTGGAAAAATGTGCTAAATCGTTTCAAAAAGAAAGTGAGACAATTCTCAGAATCTCCCTCCATGCAGCATACAGTCAGTGCGGCTTTCAATCACTGCGCCACTCGTGGGTTCGGCGGATTTCATTCTTTCATGTTCACCCTTTGAGCGCCGAATACATTTTCAAGAAATTAAAAATGCAGTTATCCTGAGCTGTTGAAAACCTTTCATGTGGCAACTTGTTTAAAAAAGCTCCCCTGTTCGTCCTTGAACATTATAATGTGATGGATGCCAACTAACAATATTTTTTTTTTAATGTGACCTAAGCTCTCACCTCCAAAGATCAAAGACAGACCGGTCTGTACTCCAGGCAGCGCACTACAGAGGTCTGTCAGCTGCTGGCTGGGTCTTTCTTTCCAGCAACACCTCTGGCCATTGTTGTCGTCATTCGTCCAAAGATAAAAACCCTCCTGAGATGAGATGATACCAGTTTGAGAGCACACTCGGCTTTCTGCAGGAAAAGGTTGAAAGGTTGTCGGGTCAGCTTCCCTCCCCAACAGGCCACTAATTAAGCATGTTTGGCCCCGGTTTTGGAGTCCACTCACCCCCCAACATCAAATAAAAGCGGGGTTAAGGGCTCCCCGGGGCCAGTGCTCTGAGGCACTGATTGCATGTAAACGAAGTGTGAGTCGGTGCTGTTCCTCCCTGTCGAGACCTCTTATAAACCCCCACCTCCAGCTGACCCTGATTCCCCCAGCTCCTCCAGCCGACGCTGACCTCAAAGGGACAGTGCCCCCCCCCCCCGGCCAAACCCGCTCCCTTCCCCCCCAGAGTACAGACAGTCCCAGCCAAACCCTGCTCTGCGGCCCCTGCTGACGAACTCTTCTGATGACACACCGGGGACAGAGGAGTGGGGAATGGCTGGGGGGGGGGGAGGGGCCAAGATCTATGAAAACAAAACAATGAAATTTGCAATAATCACCTGCCCCCCGTCCTCCCTTCAAATACCCCACCCCCTCCCCCCGAGCACCAACCCAGAGGTCACGCAAGGTGCTCATTTAAATAGATACACTCATCCGTTTTCCACAGACAAGCTCTCCGCTTTTTTGCTATTGAAGTGGTTTACTTTTTGTACGCTCTTTATTTTAGACTTACGTACATTACATATTACACAAATTCACAAAAACAAAAACACCAAAGAGAAGAAGAATATTTCAAAATTCGCATCAGTAAAATATTCACAATCTTAAAAGTACTGATGGGGGTTTTGTTTGTTACAGGCCGAGTCCACAGCGCATTCCTCCTGTAATCAGCTTTCAGCTCCGATTATAATTCTTTGTTTTGTAAACATTACACAATTTCCAGTGTCCTATTTTATCACTGAGATCCACTTAAACTAAGGATCTGGCAGCCAAATGATGGGAATCAACCAACTATTAGTTTTACCGTTCCGCATCTGATGGGAAAAACACAGGCATTTTGTTTATTTCTACACCTATATTCCTTGAGATCAGTTTTTATTCATTATTAAGCTTGGAAGGAGGGGGGTGTGATGTGGAGACAGTCCTCATGAAAAATATGATGTCCTCCTGAGAAAATGCAGGCAGAAGGGGGTGGGGAGTTGTGATATAATGATTGGAGGGCAATGGTTCCCCGCAAAATACATTAATGGTAGTGATGCTCTTATTTTATGAATGCATAACTGCCTGTCTGACTGCCATTTGGAACAGGACAGTGCAAATTCTGTCTGTGTTGCAGGTTGCTGATTCTAAGGAGATTTGAAACCATATCTGGGTATCAAAGAGCTGGTAATTAATCATGGGAGACTTCCGGAACCTTCCATGTTATCGTAGGTGCGATGACTGTCTGCTCTCAGAAAGATTATATTGCTGCAATGGCTACAATTGTAATTTCATGTGCACATTTTATGTACAGACATTTTCTATTCAGACTTGAGGAGCTGATAGGATGAACAGATGGACTGCAACTAAAATATTGGAAAAATCATTGCATAAATGACGTTTTTGCTTCCAGAGGAATCGAACCCTCTACTTCTTCATTAGTGAGGGCATACCTGTTTAACCCTCAAGGATGTTTTCCAAAAACAGTAAGGCAGAACACAAGCCCACTCACATTCCCCTGATGTGAGTAAAATGTCTGAAACTCGGGGTTTCAAAATGGTGGGAAGGTCTTGGCTTTCCTGAGATGCAGAATGAGATTTTAGATGTTTTGATTTATGGCCTTAATTAAGCCCCTCGACTCGCTCTCAAGTTGTCCACAGCTCAGAATGTGTTTGAAGCTGGAGGGAGAGGGACAGGTGTCTGTATGAGTCCGAACAACGGAAACCGCTATGGGACATGGTAATGGCTAATTAATACTCAGGGACCTAGTAATGGTTAATGAATGTTCAGGATAGAGTAATGGCTAATTAATACTCAGGGACACAGTAATGGCTAATAAATGTTCGGGTGCAGAGAAATGGCTAATTAATACTCAGGGACACAGTAATGCCTAATGAATGCTTATCCAGATGGCAAGCACCTCCGCTCCGGATCTGCCCCGGCTCTGAGCCGGATCAGCTGGAGTCAGCACAGAGCCGGGGCAGATCCGGAGCGGAGGTGCTTGCTATCTGGGTAGGGAGGGACACAGTAATGGCTAATTAATGCTCAGGGATACAGTAATGACTAAGTAATACTCAGGGACACAGTAATGGCTAATTAATACTCAGGGACACAGTAATGGCTAATTAATACTCTGGAACACAGTAATGACTAATTAATACTCAGTAATGGCTAATCTAAGTACAGAAACATGGTAGTAGCAAATTAATGGTCAGGAGCACAGAAATGGCCACTGGATGCTCAGAAACACAGGAGTGGCTGATAAGTTTAATTAATTTAAAATACTGTATCATGATTGCCAATGAACACGGAAACGGCAAATGACGCCTGTATTTATGGTGAAAAAATACAGAGACGAATGGAAACCGGCCAAAAAAGGCTGAGTAGAACTGGATGCTAGTTCCAAATACCAAGGCCAAATACGATTCTGTTCACCACCCTCTCCGGCAAGAACAATGTCCACATTCAGAAGACGGACTTCACAAGCCGGTATATCATGGAACCTTTTCTCTGACTTCTGAGGTTGATTGAATATAGAGGGTATATAGGCACTGCCAGCAAAACGCTGCCATGTCCCATTTTCTGGAAGAATTTTTTCCACAAAGACTTAATGAGGGTTTGTATGTTTCACACAGAGATGGCAGCTGGGTGTCCAACCGATGGTGGTAAAACCAAGAAGCCATGAACAAAAGATAGGGATCCTGTACACTGCCAATTTGTTTACGTTTATTGTCACGGATGCATTATTCATCCAAATTTCACCCCACTTGGGCATGGATAGAAACGAGCCTCTTCAAAATCTTCAACTCACTTTCAGGCCCTTGTTACGGGGGTGACAGTCCTTTCGCCCGCTTCTGCGCAGGAAGCAGAAAGGAAAAGGGAAGCGACACATTTCTAAGACTAGCAGGCAGCAAAACGGCAGTCAGTTTGAAAAGGCATCTTCCGCAAAGCAGCTGCTTCTGTTGCCACGGGCCGCAGAAACAAATTAGCGCTTGTGTGGAACGGTGTTTTCACTTTTGCATGGGCCAGGTCGTTGCTGGGAAAGATGAATTAGAACTTAAATATAGAGCCGTGAAAATTTGCCCTGTTCCTGATTTCAGTTATTTTTGCATGTTTGTCACATTAAATGGTTTCTGATCTTCGGACAAAATGAACTATATAAATGAACTATATATAGTTATATATATATAAGCAGGACATGCAGAGATGCTGTATACAGTCCTGAAATAATTATTTAATATAGTGAAGGATAAAAGCTTATCGAACGCTAATATCACCCGAGCAACAAAGTAATTGCCCACTGGGGTCAGCAATGGCACTACACTATGGACAGAAAGCAAACACAAATTTTATCCAAAAAGAGGGTGGCATTGAGCCCTTATATTGAAGATTTCAAAACAAAAGAAATGGATGAAATAATCCAAAAGGCAAACTCTCAGCGCAGCAGAGCAATATCCAAAACAAGAGGAGAAATTATTCATCCAACGTCCCTCAAAGCCCCCCCACCGGACTCTTTCAACCCTCAGATATAGAGCATTTTCTAAGGCCTTTAATGATTCAGACAGTGGGCCACAGCTGAGGATGATGGTAAATTGTAAGCCACCGCAGCTGTGGCCCTGGTTGTGTGTCTGTGGGCTGGCCCCTCCACTCCAGCACTCCGCCACACCTCTCCACAGCATGTGTGTGATCAGCCTGTGCACAGCGCCGTGGAGAAGTATTTGTCTCCACCTGACTTCTTCTTCTGGTGCTTTTTATTGTCATTTTCAAATGCGTCAGATCATCCAAATAATTTCAATGACAAAGACTAAACCCTTTAAGCGCCGAGTTTTCCAGGAATTAAAAATGTAGTTATCCTGAGCTGTTGAACACCTATCATGTGGCAACTTGTTTAAAAGAGCTCCCCTGCAGGAGCTCTTTTAAACAAGATGCAACATGATAGGCTTTCAACAGTGTCTGACTTGGATATCTTCACAGCGCTGAAAGGATTAACTCCTTCTATTCAGAATACGGTCAATTCAGAAGTCGGTTTCCCACGTCATTTAGTGACTTTATTACGAAATTGGCCCAAATGCATGGGATTCTGGGATTCATATATCCCAAAAGGATATTTAGAAGTATTGTGACACATACAGTATGTGTCCTCTTAGTATTGAAAAGGTTAAGTAAAAACAAAATGCAACTTTTAACTTTCATTTTATTATTTGAACGTAAAGAGCTATTCAGAATCTATATCAGCAATGTGAAAAAATAAATGTTCCCTGAAACCTTTTAACTGATAGTGCCATCCTTGGCAGCAATGACTGCAATCACATGTTGTCAATTACTGACACTGAGCCTTCTGCATCGCTGTATTTTGGCCCAGAACTCTTTGCAGAATTGTTTTACGTCAGCCACATTGGAGGGTATATGAGCATGAAATACCTGTTTAAAGTCATATCACATCATCATACGAAACTGCACTAAAGTCAGGACTTTGAATAGGCCACCCCGAAGCCTTCATTTTGTTTATTTTAAGTTGTTCAACGGTAGACTTGCATGTGTCCTTTAAATCATTGTAATGCTGCAAAACCCAACTGCACTTACATTTTTGGTCACAAGCTGATATCTAGACATTCTCCCTCAGGATTTTCTAGAAGAAAGTTTAATTAAGATACTTGCTTATAGACTGATGAGGAGCCCTTAATGCTCATTGGCTGATAAAGGGCTAGAAACAAGCAAGCAGCCCAATAGAGTTCACGGTGCGAGGAGATATCGCAGAATTGAATTGAAATGAAATATCAACACCACCATCAACAGTACACATGATTAAAATGACTAGCACAATCACTACTTTTTCTCCTCAGCCTTAGGGGCTAGAGATATTAAATTTTGTTCATTTTTCATCAAAGCATCATCATAATTCATTATCGCATGGCCATATTCAGCCCTTACAAATTGTCAGCCTAATAGCGTAGTTGCCAAAGTCATATTTTAACGTTTTCGGAAGACAAGAAAAACACTATTTTTAGCAAGCACATTGTTTTTTTGTTTTTTTTTTGATATTGCAACAGCAAGCCAAAAATGACTTGGGCAATTCTGCAATGAGGCTAAAAAAAATAGCATTGTGAAATTTTGGACTCTTTCTGGCAATCTATAGATGTTCATTACAATTGGCCGGGTCAACAAAAGCTCTCAGGAGGTTTGCGTATCTCTGTCAATGCCAAGACTCAAGAGAGGCCCTCACCAGGGTAATTGCAGAGGGTTTGCCATAAGATGTGAAACTGGTAAGTCACAAAATCAGGAAATTTGCCCAAGAAAACCTCTACAATTTTGGAACAACATCCCATTGGCAGATGAGACAAAGACCATCTTTACCAGAATGGTGGGAGGAGAGGAGTATGGAGAAGGGAAGGATCTGCTGATGATCCAAATTACACCACCTCATCTGTGAAGCATGATCAAGCACTGGTACGTATGGCTGCCAACTGATGCAGTTCTGTTGTATTAATAGATGATATGACTGACAAGAGCTCCAGGATTAGTTCTGAAGTCTATATAGGGCTATATTTTCTGCTCAAATTCAGCCAAATGCCTTCCAACTCATTCAAAAGCGCTTCACAGTGCAGATGGCCAATGGCTCGAAGCACATTGCAATAGCAACGAAACAATTTTTTAACCCTTTAAATGCCAGCGCGACCATTTAGAAGAGCACATTCTGAGTCACTGCATATATTTGAAAGATGTGTTGAACTTAACCTGATTGAACAATTTCTTACATCTGGTTGAGGTAAGTGCTGCTGAAAAAATCCAGTGTGTCCCACACAAAGGGTTAAGGCAAAGGACTGGAATGTTCTACTATGGTCAAGTCAATTAGACCTGAATCCAAAGGAGCCTGCATTTCATTCTCAGAAGTCAAAATGGCCCATGAACAAGCAGGTTCCAAAGACAGCGGCAGTGAAGGCCAGGTGCATTTCTTCATTCATTTAGGATTTGCGACAAGCTGTTATTTTAAATCCCAGAGAATTTCCTACAAATATATCAGCAAGAAGCACAACCAGAGGAAATTAAATTTGTATCCCGAATATCTGATAAAATTGATATTTTTTTTAATAGCAAGATGTATCACTTTTCCTCTTCCCTAAATTGCTGAAATGCCTTTCAAAAACTAATCAGAAACAGTTCAGTTCCAATAATTGGTTGGGAGAAACACGATGCTGATTTATTGGTTAGGACACAATACAGGAACCATCGGCAGTGTTAATATATTGAGCACATTCATGAAAAACATCAGGTGTCAAACTCAGTGTATTTTTCCATAACAGATAGTGACATCTGCAGCCACTCCGCACCCTGTTTACGGCTCACGTGGGGCTCTTAAGATGAGCGACTGGCCGTCGAGGATATCTTTCTTCCCCCGGGCTGCCTAGCCATGCGGAACGACACAGCGGTTGTGTGGAGAGAGTCGGCAAATGGCTCACCGTCTACTTTACGCCACTTAATTCTCCACTGACAGCCAGTCTGCACACAGAAGGCGGAATTGACCCCATAATTCGCGGGAGGTGACCCCCCCTCCCAGTTCCGACGCAACCTGATATACGTGGAGTGCTACAAACAGCTGGGTCGCCTAACATTGAGCTTTCAAGTTACATTCCTGCTGTTGACATTTCTCCTCCAGAGAAAAAGAGAGTCATGTTTGCCCTTGTAATACACAAACAACCAGACAAACAGGAATCTTAAGGTATGAACTACAATTGCTGAATAAGTTCTGCGCATAGCCATTTATTTAAATAACCTTTTGATCATCATGATAATCATAATAATACTGTATTTCCACTATTTTATTCTAATTTTTTCCCATGATACTCTCATTTCACAGGTGGAATTGACTGTGTGCGCATTACTGTACAAGACTTAAGCAGAGATGTGTCAAAATGTATGAGAGCAATATACATGTAGAACCTTAGAGGGTTTGTAGACAGATTACAGTTAATAGAAAAGTATGTCAAAATTTTGCATAACGGTTAGAAAATTGAAGAAATCGCGCATTATTACTTGAATAATATACTGTATTACTTGAATAATACAGGCCTATTTTGGAGGTAGGACATCACCCTGGATATACAGTAGTGTAGTACACTACCTGGCAATAAATAAGTTATGGTTAAGCAAACATCTCAGGCCCCATACGGTGTCTGAATGGTTTGATATGCGCTCATTCCAACAAGCTCATTCAAAAAAATTACCTGAAGTTAAAAATGGCTGGCAAATGCATGAAGTCGCCTTTTCAATCTACTGTATTTATTGACACAGTTGCACCTCCCTCATCTCTGCTCCAGTTACTCAAGTTTCAGCCACCCTCCGCCACCAAGCACTTTCAGGTCAGCCCACAAGCGAATAGAATACACGTCCCAGGAAAGACTGCCAACCAGTCCAGCGTATATTCCTGCCTGTCGTCCAGTGTACACTGGGATAGTCTCAGGAACATTTAGCAAGTGTGGTGCGTAAAAGGATTTCATTTTCCAAATAAGAAGCGTCGATGCGGTCCAACTTCACATTCCGTGGCAGCTAGCTATTGGCCGAGGCGTATCAGTTTACTCTGCTAATAGAACAGAATGCCACAGATGAAGGGTACTCATCAAGTTAATGGCGGATCTGCAAATATACTTACAGCTGAAAGAGACGGGAGAGCATTTCAGTGTCACTAAAATACTTGGAGAACATAGCATCTACAAACCGGAGGCCCAAGCAGGGGTATCCAACACGCGCAGTTCACTGAGACACACTTGGTCTGAGTCACAGCAGAGACGTTGACGGAGACACTCTGCCTCAATCAGCATCTGGCTGAATTATCAAAGTAGCAGGAGCGGCAGATCGATGTTTTGCAAAAACTTTTGGAAAAACAACTGAAGTGACTTTTTTTTTTTTTTTATACAAACTCAACTCCAAAAAAATCGGGTCAGCACATAAACTGTTGAATAAAAATTTAAATCAAATCTGTATTGATCAGCCTTCAACTGAACAGCAGTCAGACACAACAATTATGACTTTAACAAATCAATTTATCAGCTAATTATTTATTAAGATAAACTACCATGAGGGATGGTTGCAACAATTTCCAAAAAAAAACCTGAGACTAGTGTAATTTACATCAAATTTCTTGTAAGAACACTCAGCAGTTATTCGTGGAGTGTGGACACTAATTGTTGCAATTTTAAAAACATTTTTTCACATTCTTGCTTGATGTAATTCCAAAGGTGCTCAGCAGTCCACGTTTCAATGGCCAGTATTGGCCAATCTAGCAGCAGCACCCTCCAATCAGGAGGTCACGCTGTTGACCCTGTACAGAATAAGGCCCAAAATTGTCTGAAAAAATTCCATCTTGAAGACAGCACGTGTCGCTCAAAAATGCAAACTTGCACTTCAGCATCGATGGTGAAGTAACTCCTACTTTGGGCCCTGACACACCGCCATACTATAACAGACCTTGGCGTTTGTGCCTAATGTTGGGAACAATCAGAATGATCAGTTTCTAGTTTCATCTCTATTTTTCTTTTTTAAAATGTGTTGCAGGCATCAAATTACGATTCACATGCGACAAAAGAAACAAACTGATGAGGCAAAACAAATATTTTGTCTCCTAATGATCAACGACTTAACACGTACAAGTAAAAAATAAATCACAGATCAGTTCTTTTCTCCTCATTTATATTTTCCATACACTTCCCAACATTGTTCATAACATTTAACACTTTATAATTTCATAGGATATGTTATTGTGCATGTTCACAGAATAAAAATAGCAGTAATTTTAAACTATTTGGCGGTAGTCTAGAATATTCTTGTTAATTCTGTCCCTTCATATTATGAAACTGCATCATGAACAATTTTTCAGTTTGATGAGGCCCATATGTAAGCACAAGCCGGAAATGAGATTTTGTTTGGACCATCACCAGGATATTCTACTGGGGAAAAACAGCCAATTAGTCTCAAGTACCAATGCCATTATCTGCTATGCTAAGGATTTAGTTTTTATCAACGTGCCAAGAAAATCCTGCTGTATTTGTTTGAAATTGTGGAGGCCAACAACGAGCTGAATGTAATCAGTCATTAACTATCGATACCAAATAATTAACCTGAAAACAAGACAGATTTCATGATTTGGCCTTTTGTTTTGGTGCCGACCATAAGAAAACACGAAAAAATAATGTAAACTTTATTTGTCAGCTAACAGAACTACTGACTTCCGTATCCTAGGCTTCCGAAACTGGGGCCCTTGGGGCCCTTGTGTGGTTCTTTTGCCACAACTAATTATAACACAAAAATGTGCCCATGTCATTACACACAGTTTTCATTAGTGATGTCCAATACCCATGGGAAAGCATATTTAAAAGTCAGGGAAGTGAATGCTGAACACTGAAGTGGCCAATGGATTGTCAGGCTGTGATTCATGACAAAATATTTGTCTGGAGCAAACAAACTTTACTCTTGACCAAAATACACAAATCCGAGAAAGTACGGCTGAATTTTAAAGGAGACATTTATTAAAGCATAAATCAACAAATTTACAATATACAAATGCGTTCTATACAACCAGATGCAATTTACAGCCGTTTGACAGAAACCTCAACCAGTAAAGCAGTTCTCCATGCATATATCATGAGCACATACTGTATATCAGAATGAAATGACAGCAGCTTCATCTTGACGTTTTGATGAAACCTCAGCAGCCAAAATAGACTACGTCCGTCGTGAGGGCTTTCTCCAACTATACTTTAAGTAAAAATCTGCTCCATCCATCAGCCAAATTCTAGCTCATCTTTCTTTCCATGCAAGACAACTCAAATATATTAAGCTTTAAATATTTCAATACAATTGCAACCCAGGGCAATGCAATGAATTCACATAATATACTATAAAGGTGCACAACTGCACGTACAGAGTCAATAAATATAAAAAAATTACCAAATACATTAGAATGATGAGGCTAGGCTACATGGATAATGCTTTAGAAACAGTACCCAACGTGTGATGCGTGTGAAAGTGCAGGTATAGGGTTTTTTTTTTTTTTTTTTAAATACATATGTATTGGCTTTTTACCCCATTTGGTTTCTTTTTAAAAGTCTCAAGCACCGATTGTAACCAAATTCTGACACCAGACTAGGCACTTGATGGGTCAAAAGGAGCCAATTTTATTGGCAGCACCTTACACATGTTTTTGTTTATACAGTTGTCATGAGTTTTAGAGACCCTGAGCGGAAGCGCAGTATCTTCTTCTTCAGGTTGTGTGACGCCTTGATCTTGACGAAGGCCTTGGCTTGCGTGGATGTCATTTCCTGAGAGATAGTGGGACCAGCCTGTCCTAACCGGGGCCAGTTCGCTGCACCGCTCTCCTCCCAGTCGCTGTCTGCACTGCTGTCACCGACAAAGTCGCTGAAGCTGGATTCGCTGTCCCCGTAACAGTTGGTCGTGTAATTACTTCTCTCGTCCTCACTCGTGTCCAGGATGGTAGAATGGAACAAGGAGGCACACTCGGCTGAATACTCCGAGTCACTGCCCACGTAGGCGTAAGGACTCGTGTACGGACTGTTCGACGGCAAGTACGTTGAAGACGCCTGCCCTAAAACGCCCTTCTTCGATCTCCTCCGCGCTCTCCGAATGGCCTCCTCGTGCGAGACCTCGATTACCGATTTCAGCCCCCGGTAGTCGCTTCTCTTATACCTGGGTTTTGCGAGCACTGAATCACGTCCGTGAGCGTGATGCCTTGATGCATTCGTCTTGGCTGTTGGTGGCGGATGGTGTTTGTCAACAACCCGGCCCTCTGGGATTGCTGCCGGGATTCGCTTTGCCCTCGATGAGGTTTTCCTGACGGCCTTGTGTGGGTTGTGCGCTTGCTCAGGGAGTCGATGTTTCCGAGACCCAGCGCGCTGCTTCTCTCGCCCAGCCTCCTGGGCTGGCTCGGCAGGCATCCGGGATTTCTGATTTCCAACTCCCTTCACCTTTACAGGCTTTGCGTTTTTGCTGCCTTTACGGAGCTTTGCGGCCTGCTTCCGAGCTGGGATGTACAGGCCACTAACCGTCGGCCCACATTCATCCTGACTCTGGGAGGAGGAACCTAAACTAACTGACTCCAGGGTAGGCCTGTCCTCCAGGGCCGGCACACCACCCTGGGGAGATTTCGGGCATTTATTTGGAGTTCCCGTTTTCTGCTGCGAGACCTTGGCGCATTCCAGCTTTCCTATGTACTGACAGTTAACTGCCAAGGAAGAGACCATATGAGGGCTACAAGGCTCCTGGTAATCCTTGGATGTAGTACTCGATTGCAGGCCTTTACTTGCCGCAAACCCCTTCCTTTTCGTGAGGCTGTCAACCAGACCATCCTTCTCATTTAAATTTTCACTCTGAACACAGTTCGAGATGCAGGGCTTCGAGCTCTCTGAAGGTTCACATTTGACCTCGGAAGTCCACTGCTTCAAGGGAGACCCCGCACTAGTTTCACTATTGTTTGGAGCGCCAGCTGCAAAACACACTGGCCGGTTAGTTCTGAGGTCCGGGGCCTTGCCTTGCAACTGACCGCAGCCTTGCCTCACACAGAGGCTAACTTGTCTCAGAATACTCTTGGAAGGGTCAGTGTTTATACTAGTCCTAGGCTTGTTCGTCCTCATAGGCTGAGTCCTCCTCTGAAGAAGGCTGAAAATGTAATTGTCTAGTTTCTTGTTAGGAGTGCAGGAAGTTGGCCAAGAGGGGCTCTGGGATCCTATTGGCTGCTCGGGCTTGACCAGGTCACTCAAAGCCTCACCGACCTTCAGTGGAACGCCGTCCTTCAAGTGGCCAACAAGCGACTGAAAGAAGATGGGACTCTGGACAGCAACAGCATGGAGAGGACTCGGGTAACGGTAAACGTCACTCCCGTTCTTGGAAATTAGGTCACAGTGGAACTTGGACTGGCTGTCAGGAGGGCCGTCGACGGAAGGAGAGTAGGGAGCAGACAGTGACCTCCTGACCGCCCCAGAATTAGAGTCCTCGCCCTCACAGTCAGCACAGCCCAAGAGGTCATCTGAAAAAACCATGAATGAGGTGTTACGGTCGTAACGTGCGCACTAACACTCCATCAAAAGCCAATACACTGAAATAACTAATAGGGATTGGGCTCAGTTTTTATCCAAGCCTTTGCAAAACTCCAAACAATAATAGGGCCAGGTCATGCGGTGAAAGAGTTACAAAATTGTATCTCCATTACCAACCAGTTTTTGCAGTTTTCATTCAAAATAAATCAAATGAACAAAATTAGCTACTTTGTAGTTTGAAATACTAGGGAAGACGTATACAAAGCCATTTAAATTGTAACTTAATCTTACTTAGTTATGGAGATAAAAGTACACCAATTCTGTAATTCCATTACCGCATGACCTGGCCCAATAGCACAAATACACAAACTCAGGGGCTCACTTCAAACATATGAAGAGTTTGTTTCCACAAAGCAATATATCCATTTTGCTCATTTTGAGTAAATCAGCTTTTTGTAGTTTGGTGCCTATTGCATTTAATAGAAAAACACAAACTTTGGCCATGAATATATACACCTTACAGTATGAATTTCTAAAAAAGGATTTTTGCACCATGTGTAAGAAGCACAGGACTATCAGTCCATGGTATTATCTCACTTTTTGTAATTTTGGCGCTTATTGTGTTTTGGAAACAAACTCTTCATATACTCATTGGTTTGGGTAAGAATAAACACTCGCACACGTGTATCATTTGCACCTAGATGCAAATGTGCAACATGCTGAAGCTTGGAATAGTACAGTGTTGAATATATTGCTGCCAATAGCAGAGGTCTTAAACCAATATTTATCTTGCTCAAAAGGAAAAAACAAAAAATAAGTAATCCATTCATTTTACCATTCAATACCCCCTAGTATTAAAAAAATGGCAAGATATTAGCAAAGCAGCCAAAGGTCATGATTCACACACATTCTGCAGAATAGGGAGCGAGTTTTTAAATGTCTTTGCAAGACATCTTCAGGAGATGAACGCCACGCCACTGAGTAACAGTAAAGGCCATTTCACACTTGTAAGACATGACGACAGATTTCTTAAGATCAAAGTCGGACGACAAAAGTGCTTTTTTACTCAAAGCGTCAAACGCCTGATGCAAGCCGATCATCTCCATGGCAATTACATATTTCCAACCAACCAATCTTTTTGCAAACGCACCGTTGACATTCTATATCTGGGACGACAAAATACTGGTCCATCCAGCCAATGATAATATAGGCCAACGACCGCGTCTTTGATGTTACAAATATTCAACAGGTGCAATACACCGTCGGATGACACCATTTTCGGTCTCGCCGACATCATTTTGGTCAACAAACACCCATCTTGCAAGTATACAGTGGCAGTAAGAGTCTCAGAAGAGGCTCACCTGAAGATCGAAGCCTGACATCAGTGACGACGACAGCGGCATCCAGCGGGCTGCACAGGCAGGTGCTGGAACGACAGCCGGACAAGCACTCGCTGAAGACTGAGTTGGAGGAGTTGGAGAGGGATCCTGACACGCCATCGCTCAGCTCATAAAAACCTGGGAGGGAAATCGATGTCTTTATTGCTCTGGGAGAGGGGCAACCTCCATCCCATAATTTATATCATGGCAGACCAGAGCAGGGGAGTCAAACTGGCCAGTAAAAGGGCTAAAGGGCTGCAGGTTTTCAATCCAACTGAACACAAGCACACCTGATACAACTCATCAACAGCAGGGCTGGGATCAGTTGATTAAATCTGTTGCATCAGATGTGATTCTGCTTGATTGGAATGAAAACATACAGCCCCTTAGCCCAATCACAGACCAGTCTTACACCTGGACTACAGCTTAAAAAACCATTAAACATGAAGGTAAAGTGGAAACACAGTTGAATCCCTCTTCCAGTAAACTGCTAATTGCTATGCTAGCATTTCACCATAGATGAAAAAAAAAAACCAACTACCTTATGTTATCGCCAAAAGCATTGAATCCTCCTGTAAGCGCAATTCTTAAGAGCTGAAAATCATTAGCATGTGACCCATATGCTGCTTGTCGTTTCATTTTTCTGAAATGTTGAAGTCAAGAGAGCATGCTCAGATCTGAGTACCAAACTCAAGAACTACAGTGACGTTCATCCATCTTCACCTGACCGGATCACTGGGCATTAGACAGTGTTTCAACTTTACCTCCCCATCTGATGCCTGCGGTGAGGATTTAAAATTTGACACAAAGTACTGTAGAAATGGACCATAAAGAAGCAAACAAATATGATTTTAAAACCTCATCTGCTGAGCTAAACAACCAAGAAATATTTCAAGGTATGTGAAAATCCGGAATAATAGAATGTTTTTGGTGACTACAAAATAACTCCACACACTCAAACATTCATACACTACTTTTCTCAAACTCTCAGTCTACCTCAGACAGATGGTGACAGAGTCAAATATTAAACTCAACATCCACTGATTACTTTAATTGGCTTATTTAAGTAAATTAAATTTTATTAGAACTCAGTCCAGGGGACCCACTGCGCATGCTGGTTTTTGCCGCAGTGAAAATGAAGACTGTCACTATAGCAGAGACACTGTAAAGAAAACCCAGATCTGCTTCAAGTGAGATTTCTCTCCTCGTTGAATAAATGACTTAAGGCGGCAGTACTAAGGTCTACACATAAGGGGTTAAGGTGACCTGCACAGATAAGGAGGTTACAGTTTTTAAAGGCACTAGAAGTTATTTTGAACATCAAACAGGTGATTTACAACCCTCCTCCGCATTATCGGTCCTGTGATGCACATCACCCACGAACAGAAGCACCCGAGCAGTAGATGAACCCAACAGGCAGTCAATAGACAGTGATAAGCGAAATGGACACCTTTCCTGAACCTTGCACAGGAGGATAAGCAGTATTGTGCAACACTGCCTTCTCTCTTCACAGTGAACTGAATATTTCCAGCAAAATTTCAGGTCCATAGTCCACTTCTTACATTTCCTATTCATCCTTAACAATACACAGGCACGCAAAACCCATTTAAGCTTTTCCAATTCCCACAGCATAAGCATAAATTCTCTTTGGTAGCAAAGGAAGTTCTGAGCAATGTTGAAACTAACATTACTGTGTATCCATCATCCCAGATAAAACTGTTCACTGATCACCTACTCAGACTGACCAATAGAAACAGAAGAATTCAGGGGTACCGTATTATTCAGGAATAAGGCCAACTTGCACCTCCTCACATTCCTAGCTCCACTACAAGAGAAGGAAAAGGCATCTAATTCCTTTGCCATTAATTCTACCACTGGCCTTAATTCAATTTATTCTGAAGTATTGAACGGATCTGGCACAGTGTATGCTGTTTGCCAAATGAAAATTATTGTATAACAGCACTTTATATTAATAAAACAATGCTGAGCCATGTGAAATGTAAACTTCAATTCTGCCATGAAAAAAAAACTAACCCTAACATATATAAACATAAGAACAGTCATAAAGCTAAACATGATGTCAATGGTCACTCAAAACTGTCTGAATCAACATGTACAATAAGTGCAATTCGCATCGAATAAGTAATTTAAACCTACAAATGCCTTTCGCCTGTTGGAAGAGCAACATTTTGAGTCACCGAATCCAATTGAAAGACGCTTTGAACTTAACTCAACCCGATTAAGCCATCCCTAACATTCGGTTGAGATACGTTTTGCTGAAAAAATCCAATCAAATAAGTTCAGCATACCTTTCGATTAGATACAGAGACTCAAAATGTGCTCTACCAAATGGTTGAGCTGGCAGTCAAAGGGTTAAAGAGATGCCCATCTGTGAGGAGGTATGACTGTTAATAGCTGTTCAACTCATCACCGTAGTGAGGGAACTGCACTGTCAAAGAGCCCAAGGAAGCCAATATAACTGCAAGATCCAGTAAGTGAATGCAGTGCCCCACCCACACACTCGCTACCTCATCATCTGGCACCATTGGCACAATACTAATGGCGCCATGATGAATCTACAACCCAAAATTAGAAAAGGGCTGGAGGGTATAGCTAACGCAGCTAAAAACAGACTGCAGTTAGTTCAAAATTAAGTTTGACTTGGATTTCATAGCAGATAGCACAAAGACAATATATCTGATGCTTTTTCAGGTCAACTTCATTGAATTTGTTTAAGATACATCTACTAATCATTTTGAGCCCTTGCCCTCTGTGGTATGGATCTGTAAGTAGCAGGGATGAGATAATCTCTGGTTATTCCATTGCACAATTTATTATAGATCAGTGCCGAAAACCATAATGGCTGCCAGTCTAAAACACAGCCTCCAATTGTGCAAAAGTCAAGAACACAGCCTCTCATTGGTCTACAAACTCCACCCATGGGAATCATTGGATTGTCAATAGACAACAGCTGTTTTCAACACAGGAAATATACAACCGCATTGACTCAAGTGGGTAAAAAGATTCAAGCAATCTTGAGGAAATTCTGAGTGAACATGGCAAACGCACAGGCCTAAGATGAATATGTGTGATCTCCAATTAGACACACAAGACTAGATCAAGAACCATCATTAACCAATAAGTGCTATAACCCCATGGGCTAGACTGGCCTGCCTGCAGTCCCGACTGGTCCCCAATAAAGTATGTGGCATATTTTAAAACGCAGATTCCAACAATGAAGACACCACACTATTCTACGTCTCGCAACTTGTTTACAGGAAGAATCAGGAATTACACCTGAAACACTCAATCACTTGGAGTCTTCAGTACCTAAATATATTATTATTTGTGGTGAAAGGGAACGGTAACATGATGAAGTAAATACTTTACTGTCCAAAATATTTTTTGAAATATGTAACAAAACACCAAACTGAAATGTGTAAAGTGTATTTTGAAAAGTCAATAAACTTTGTATGCAGACACATCACAAAGTGCTGTCGTATTTCTTTTTTCACAGTGTGATACCGTTCAAAAAATAACCAATTACTCATTTCTGTTTAAATTTTTACAGACTATGGGATGTAGTGCCATGACCATTGTCATTATGACCAAGGGACACACAACATAATGAACTGCATTGTCAGATACCACCCTTAGCAAACTCCAGGGCAAAATGATGGCAGTATGCGTCTTGTCAGAAAATACTGTCGTGTTGCTTTCCCTTTCCAATATAATGCATCAGTCGAACCATTTCAAAGTTTTATGACCCCTGGCTTCTTGCTGATTAAGCCAAAACGGATCAATAGGCCCTGCTGACGATGACGCGAAGCTCAGCTGAATTCAACCCCTTCTCATGTTTATTGGGTAGTATTTTTCAGAGTGGTCAGTGTGGAATAGCTTGCCAAGTCATACAGTAAAGGGGAAAAACTGAAGGTTTTCAGACCAGGTCAGATGCAGTATCAGCAATTATCTATTTCTTAGCAATCCAAAGCGTTACACACACTTTCACAGTAGGAAAATGGCAGGCTTTGTTTGGCTGAATGACCTTTTCTCGCCACTTTGTTATGCAGTTATCCAGAACATTCTCTCGTACTGCAGTCTCACCTGAGCTGGGGCGGCTGTCAGTCTCCACATGGTCATGTGACGCCTTTTCAGAGTCCAGTCGCAGGTCGCTGATCTGTCGGTCCAGCTCTTGCAACTGATTTATCAAGCCAGCGTCCCTCCTTCTCAGGCAGTCCTGTTGTAAAAGGACACAGCCAAGACCACATTTACCCTCCACGTGTTTCCAACAGGACCAATCAGTCGCTATGCAGTTAGAGGGTTGCATAAGACCTTCAACATGACCCTTAAACATCTTTGAAAAGCCCTTTGGAAAAATCATGTCGCCTCTCTACTCCATCTACCATCTAATTTAACCCCTTAGACCTTGACTTTATCGCTTAAGTTTTCCCTTAAGTAAATTCGATATTGAAGCATTTTTTTCATATTGCAGGACAATGTCACACAAATATTCTGTATCTGCTGTTTGCAGTGCTTCACTGAAGCTACATTACATTCCTAAGTAAAAGTAGATGCTTTTATCCAAAGTGACTTACAGTAAGCGAACATAGTAAGGTCACTGACACTGTAGCCCAACAGACTGGACGAGGTACAACTCCTATCAAGCATTAATCACCTGAAGTCATGAACATGTAGCGCAAAGACAGGGAGTGGGGGTCGATCAGGTCAGAAACTGTCTAAACAAGTGAGTCTTAAGGTTACGCCGGAGGAGCAGCAGGGATGGAGCAGTTCGTAGGGAGGTGGGAAGGTCATTCCACCACTGGAGAGCAAGATGGGAGAGGCTGAGTGATCTGGTCGAATGACCAGCTTTCTGACCCGGGGTAGGGGGGCGAAGTCGTCCTGCTGCTGCAGAACGAAGTGGCCGGGCAGGTGTGTACGGGATGATCATCTCTTGCAGATAGGCAGGGGCCGTCTTGTTTGCTGCAGCACAGGCCAGTGTTAGGACTTCGAATCTGACTCTGGCCATAACTGGCAGCCACTGCAGGGATTGCAGCAGGGGAGTCACAAGGGAGAGCTTTGGGACATTGAAGACCAGACGAGCAGCTGCATTCTCGATGAGCTGCAGGGGTCGGAGGGCATTGGATGGCAGCCCATCCAGCAAGAAGTTGCAGTAACCATCAGACTTATACTGAGAGAAACTCAAACCCAGGATGCCGTGTTTTCATGGCCACTACATTACATCAAATGAAAGATATATAGATCTTGTGCATTACTTTATACACATTTCCCTGTCATTCAACAGGAAATATTTGAGATTGTTGGAAACCTTTGGATCTCCACTAGGATTTAACCCTTTGATGCATAGAGTACATACAGATGCTTTGGCCCATTTGTAGGGATTTGATACAATATTGTGCGTGTGTGGGTGGGTGGTCTGTCTGTCCATTATTTTGGACATTATGCTCGTGGGACGCACACTGCCATCCAGTATTTTGGACAGTATGCATGCGGAGTGACAGAAATAATGCAAAGTTGAAGAAACCTGGTCATTGATATGCATGATGATCCACCTGTATTCTGGACATTGCTTATTTGAGCTAATTTACTCGCCATTCATAATGTCCAATATTTTTGATGGAGCACAGACTCAGATGTATTCCAGAAAATAGACATGCATTACATAGGTTGTGTGTTTTCAGTTTGTGCTGTATAATGTACTTCCATCCTTCAACAGTCTGATCAAAACTTCAACAATATAAGACCATTTCTGACTTTCTTCAACTGACCTCTTACTTGTGGATGCAGCCATTGTGATTGTTTGTGGTAAATTATGCGACTAATCAGAGAGGCACCTATTGAGGAAATTATTATCTGGAAATGTCCAGTAAAATGTACATTCTGTGTTTTCGGGGTATCTATGAGCCTAGAGAAAATAAACCGCACTTAACATATATCCAAAATATTGGGCAACATGCAACAAAGGGTTAAAATAGACCTGAAGCTCCACAGGTTTGAATACAGCAGCTGCATTTGACAGAGCCATATATGGGTCCATAGTTTTTACCAGATGCGTACCAATCATACGGCAAAAAGCCAAATAATTTTGGCCATTTTGAGACCAATTTGCAATATCTGGACTGGTTCACAGTTTAGCTGACCTCAAAATGTTAACGATTCATGTAAATGCAGCCAAACTCAATTTCAGCTTCACTCTTTAAATGAGAACCTTTTTCAAAAGAATGTTGAGACTGACAAATGCCCATAAATTAAGAATTCATTTTTAAACAAAGAAAAAATACTGAAGTAAAGTACTTGTGCTGAGATAGCAGAATGGACAGACTCATCGCTGAACTTTGAGAGTGCGCTTCATCAGTTTCTTAAAATTCAAACTGGGCAAATAAATACTGTCTTAAGCCATAAGTAATGAAAAACTGCATTCAAAAACTCATTTCCAATCTGAAAAAAAATAGACTTTTTTCCAAGAGCATTTGAGACAGAAAGCCTCCAAAATTGCAAGAACATTCAGGCTCAGCCCCCAAAATGGAAGTTCTTGTTCTAAAAAAAAAAAAAGGGTGAGGAGTTTAACACCGATAACATCAGACGACCAAATCGATGAAATCTTTTTAAAGATCTGGAGGGAATGTCTATGCCTAAAAGGGCACAAACATTCAAGAAAAGAGTCACAGAGGGGCAACAATAGATATACACATTTTAGGAATGTTCCTGCCCTCCAATCGGGCAGCACGAAGGCAATGCGGCATGGCACGCCTGACAACATATCCATTGTGTGGGGCAAAGGCAGAGAGGAATAGTAAAAACAAACCATCCGAGGGTTTAACCGTAAAATCAAACATTACGGCGGGTAACGGTGTGGGATTCGTCCCGTGCGCGTGACCCCAGACACGGTACATATTCAGCGTCACATACGGAGCCGCGCGCTCCCTCTGCAGTACCCGAGAGGGCCCGTGAAACGCCCTCGTGACAGACGGCACACGGTGATTAATGAGCCCTGCGCGCGGAGCACGTTACCCGCTTCGGACACCATTTCCACCGGTGTGGGAAACACACAAAGCCTATGGCGCTTCAAAATGGATTCGAAATATTAACTGGGTTATGCGACGATCAGACGGGACCAGGCGTTTTCTTCATTTAGCACAGAATATCCCCTGAAGTCCATCACTGACTTCAGTGTTCAAGTTGCCGAAGTAAAACAAAAGCAAATGTAGTTGGCAACGTTTCATATTTTCAGGAGAAACCGAAGCACTCGACAAGTAGCCTGTAACTGTAGAAAGTGGCAAATAAACGTGGCAGGTAAGTAATAGAACTAAACAAACGTTTCTGTGGCTGAACATGTCAATATCAGGCATATTTGGAAAGCTTTCAAAATCAGAGAACACCCAGCTATGAAAAATGTCATGCAAATGAAACTATTACCTCAAAGTCAAATTAATTGGTTATAATTGGTTTAATTTCATTCAAATCCTAAAAATGTTCGAAAATGAGTGTCACTCGGTTTTCGTGCAAACATTTTAATTCCATTTCCGCTGCCAATTTCCATACGAACCAAAAGAAAACATGTAAACGGACCTTTCAATTAAAAGTGGTGTATTTAGGTCTCTTTATGGGGTCTAATCCTAAACAACCAGTCGGCATCTCCTCGTCTTCCTTTACCAACAGCAGGGGGTGTCGGATTTGCTTGTAAAAGTTCATTTAAATAACCCCTCGCATTGTAACTCATCAGCAACCCTTAGAGACAGCAGGACCCCCTCAAAGCCTGGATTAGATAATCAGGAATTCAGTTCACCTACCAGGAAGTTATATTTAAATAACCGTCACGGCTGTTAAGTCCTCATCATCGTGTTTCCATTGTCAATTATCCGGAGTTTGCCAGAGTTGCGTTGAGGCCTTGTATTGATTAAAACCTCGCACAAAATGCATTTTAGAGACATCACAGACAGGCCATTTGCTCTCCATGCAGCCTTATCTGTCGCTTTTAGTAAATTACTGCGATTTGATCCACAGCAAACCTCTCAACTTAAAGGTTCCAAGACAAGTCAAAACGTTAATCAGCAGACCGAGTACCTCAATGACAACGAGACATTCGCGCCGAACACGTTTTGATAAGAAAATTAATAACGTTTTAATTTTGGCTTGAATGAGCTTTAGCCAATGAGCACGAAAATTAGGGGGGTTTCGGCATGATCCTTGTACGGCGTTTGCAGGATGTATTACAGTTGACCTGCAGACGAATCATCTTATTCTGCTCATATGTAGTTTGTATTAAAAGCGCGGTGAAGTTAGATTAATATATTAAATGGTCATTGTCATATGAGCGTAAAACAGTTGCCAATGCGCAGCCAAGCCCCCTTGAATTAACTGCAGAAAAAATATGCGCATGCAGTGCATTTGCACATTCTCTGGGAGTTACACTGACCAAATGCGATGAAAAACAGGATAATCACAATCGTGTATAACCGATAGCTACACAAAAAACGGAATTGACCAGTACACGTAAACGTTGCAGTAACTCTTTCTTCAAATTTCCGCGGAGGACACATGCATTCATCACGGACTGATATGCTTCTCTCCACTCTATAAAGACTGATAACCTTAAATACAATCTGGGCTATAAATGCAATAGTTTACATAAAGTAACAGAGGAAATACCCACCAACTGTTTTCTCAACAATAAAATATTTTCCTCCAAGAGTTTTTCCTCGGAACTCAAGTAGTTTCCCACTGCGTCTTTTTCTTCCACGGTATTTTCCCGGTGACTTAATATAGTCCTGACCAACAACTCTTGTCTTTGTCTCAGGTATTCCAATTCTCCAAGTCCGGCAAGAGTCGCTTCCAGTCTCTCCCGGGTACGCAAGCGGTCCACCTCCACTTCCATGCTTTCCCGAGTGCGCATATCGTTATCCCTCTTATCCACAGCCATCAAGTCCTCCTTGGAGTCCGGAGCGTCTGCGGCACCGATTTGCCTCATAGTATCCACAAGCACTGATCATTTACACCATTAACTTCAAGAGCAGATAGTTGCGTTTCAGAAACCGAGGCACGTTAACTGTGCAACAGAAAATGCGTAAACTTCCCTGCAGTAATATTTCTAAAATCTACCAATAATCTTTATAATGATTGGCAGCCAAGCTGTATCCGACTACGAAGTATTTCAGAGCTGTACAATTCGCCAGAAGCATGCACGTTGTCAGTCCAATTATGTTGCGTCCAAAAACTGATGTTGAGTCGGAAGTTTAAATTTCATTTGCGCCGATATCACGCGCATGAGAGCTGCCTCTACAGAAGGCAGCGTCTGGCTCACTGAGGGCTCGGACTGATGTGGCTCCTCACACCAAATCCCACGTTGTAGGCAGCAGTTCCGCGTTGCATGCGCGTCCTAGTGCCTGTCTGTTCATGTCTCTCGAACCGTCGGCTCTGGACGTCATCTTTCGTTGAAAAAATTGTGTCAAATAACGTTAAGTAGGAGGTTGTCCAAAGTGGATTGTTTCCTTGACGACTAAAAGTCAGCATCTTTATTTTCTCAGCGAATAAATAGATCTGTAGTGGTCCAATTCAGTGGACTAATCGGTTTTCATTCAACGACTAAAGTTGGATTTTCTGAACAGTTTGATTTATCCATCGGTATTTTGATGTGTATTTCCTGACATTAGCACAATAATCAGCAGGGATTAATATAATATTGGTTATTAGTAAATCACTTTCTCTAAACACTCAACTCTGTGAAGGCCAGCGTAAGAGGAAGAGTGAAGGCGCCCTCCCCTGAGATAAACTGAAACTGCAGGAGATAATCCCAGTAATTCTAAAAAATCCGCCACACCCTAGAGTCGGGTGTCCCTGCAGAGCCGGAGGCAGCAGTTTCAGGACCGCAGTTCTAGGACCCTAACCCTAACCCTAAGGTCCTAGAAATGCGGCCCCAAAACTGCGGGTCTGGATCTATAACCTCTGGGTTTGCTGAGACATGCTGTTGACACCCTATGGCCAACTATGAAAGTATACGCCGAGTTGAAGTTCATCAGGCTTCATCCTCTCGCAAACGTCTTTGTATTGACTCAAATTGTATGTTACCCATCAATGCATGATTCACTTCAGACCAGCATTCAAATCTCGGGAGACATCACGCGTTTTGGAGGCGAGAGGACGACACTTAAAAAGGCATCCGTAGGATGCTGACGAACTCTTCATTTAAATGACACAGCTGCAGACGTAATCACTGGAATGATATTGCGTGAAAATTTCATACTATGAAAATGAATCATTGATGCAATTCGTTTATTTTCATTTGTTTTATGGAAACATTATTTGTCAAAAACCTCTCAAAAAACTTTTTTCCATAAACAAGTTGGCCAGAAATGGCAGCAGTGAGACCATAAAAATGCAAAAGTTAAAGGTTTAGCACCCATTCAACAGAATAGTAGATTAATGAGTCAGCAACAAAAACATACGCAGAATATACAACAGTGTGAATAATTATAGCTCCCAAAATATTATTGGCTAAGTGCAAGCATTAATAGCAAGGAGTATTTCTCTGGCAAAAGGCATATTTAATGGCTTATCACTACTGTTAGCAACTGTAACCCCATTCTTATTCCATTTAGCTGGTGCTCATCTCTACTTTGTGGCTCCGAGATACAACCAGACAAGGCTCTCAATCATCAGCCAGTTCGCTAGTAGCCTAAGTCACATATTGCAATTGAACTTTCCAGACTAAGGCGCTCTTCACACCAAGCCCCTTGGGCACTTCTTGGGTGCTTCTTTTGCACTAGAACGTGATTACTTGTCTCCATCTCGGAGAAAAGAAACTTTGCCACCTTTTTTGTTGATAACATCTACATGGTTGCCTTGGCGAGATATGCACAACATGTATTCAAAACTTAACTTGAATTGTCTATTTAAAAAAGCGACTTAAACACTTTTAGCACCCAGATCTTCCATTTCAAATCATGACATCAAAACTGGAAAAGAAAGGTCCAACAGCTAACCAGGGAGGTCTTCAATGTTCACTTTTTCTGGGCCATTAGGTACAGTGGTGGCCACTGTACAGGTGCACTGAACTGGGAAAAAGTGCTCACAATATAAATTGGATTCTTTAATTGTCACAGCCTGGCAGAGTTTTGTTGCAGACAATGTGCAACCCCATATGGCCACAGTCTTAGCAGTTTATCATAGCTACTTCCAGCTCTATGGAAGTCAAGCAAACATCATCCCAAGCTGATTCCTTAAGCGCAGCAATGACCTTACTTCAGTGCGTTCAAGTAAATGGCCTCCAGTGTCACAATATCTCAATCCAAAAAGTACCTTTGCAACGCAATGGAAGCAGATATTAACAGGCAAAATGACCAGGTGCTCAAATCTGCACCAACTGAGCAATCACATGCAGTCAACATGGACCAGAATTTCTGATGAATGTTTCCATCACCTTGTTGAATCCATACTGCAAAGAATTTAGGCTGTTTCGAAGGCAGAGGGGGTCCTCCCCCGAGTATTATAAATGTATACCAAAGAATATGGCCACTGCGTGTGATCAATGCATAGCAAATACATTTGTAATATATACTACGCAAATATTGTCTGAAGAAAGTATACATTTGGCAGATAAATAATTATCTTATGTTAAAATTTAATCTTATCATTGAAAGCACGTTGGGTCTCCCACACCTGTGTAAAACTGCTGAATATCCTGAGCTAATAAGCTCCCCCAGGAGAAAGATCAAGTTATTTTAAAAGCCTGCGCAACTAGAGACCATCACGCAGGCTGCTTTTCTGATTCGGTGTATATGGTGCCCAGGTAAGGGCGTGTTCTTCCTGCCCTCCTATTTTTGGCACCCTCGCTCAGAGCACACCCACCTTCATTGTGATCTCAGCTGTACACCTGCTAAGTTTTGTGGCCGCATCTTCTGTGGCTGTGATGCTATCGCATTGACAAAATCTCTCCTCAGACTGACAGACGAATAAACAGCTGGCAAAGCACTGAGAATCGCTTCTGTGGTTGTTCCCACGACAACAGGTGCGTCCAGGACCACATTTTGCCATGATCACACATACACAAACAGACAGACACACACACACACACACACACACAAACAGACAGACAGACAGACAGACACACACACACACACACACACACACACAAACATGGGGTGGAAATAATACCAGCCCAAGCTGTTGCAGCTGTTAAAAAATTCAAACTTCCTTTTATTTCACCTTTTATCTTCAAGGGGTGTGGGGGATAAAGATGATCTTGGATCTCAGTATCATCCTTTATAACTCCTTCTTTTGTCAGGCCTTAAATGTTTCATTATTACCGGTAATATCAGCCTTACAAGGGGAAATGGCTCTTTTCTCATAATAAAGTATGGTATCATTAAGTATAATAGTCAGTGCATTAAGGTATTAGAAACTATTATGACAGATTACCCTCAAATTTTCTCTTATATTTTGTCATGTTAATCGATAGCATTACAAAAAGGGTTAATGTAATAGTATGCAACATTATAAAAGATAATGTTTTAAGTGAAAGGAAACCTTGGCTGTGGAAAAAAAAAAATAGTGACGATGCACTGGTATTATGTTTTGAACTTAACCTGGTTTCGCTTACTCTCCTGAGACCAGATGGAAAGAAAATTTGAGTTTGTCAGTCTCTCAGCTTACAGCTGATCTGCATGGACAGCAAAACCCCACATCAGTGAAAATATTTTCAAGAATTTGAATCCTTGAGTTTCCACAGGGCCAAACTGCGAGGAAAATTCATTTTCAAGTTGGGGAAAGATAGATTTTTTTTTTTGCCCATATGTTATGACCCATATATTTTTTGTTTATTTTTTCACAAGAGAGCGTCATTGGGATACTTTTGGCTGAAATTATAAGATCGTTCCCCTTTTTGTCATGAGATATGCAGACCTCTAATTCATTGGAATTGGGTCCTTTGGAAACTCAATGATTCATATAGTTCATCCTATTTTCATAGAATACGCCTGGTAATAATGGAAGTTTCACTATTGTTGTTATGATCAAGACCAGAAATGAAGGGCAAAGGCAGAGCTTAATCCAACAGGTAGTTTATTGTGTGCTTATATGGTAATGTGGTGACAGAGCCCTGGAATAGAAGAACACAGTTCAGTACAGATGTTATGGATGAAGCTGAGCAGTCAATAGCTGGGTATTGGTTTCTGGGATAACAGCCAGGCGGACTGTAGACATTGCCAGCACTGAACTGTGACTTGAGCTGGGTTAACTTGAACGCGGTCCAAATCCTGGACCCTGATTCGGCTAAAGAGCTTGATTTTACAAAGTTAAGAGTCATTAAAGTACCGGCTGCACTAGACAAAGACAAGGAGTCTTCACAAACGATACTGACCAGTTTCGAAGCACAAAGGCAAAATACAATCCAGCAAATTGCAACACAAAGCAGAGGGCTTAGATACCTGCCACATAGCCATTAAAGAATAACCATGAAACAAGATGCAGCCGAGGCTGGGGAAACACGAAAGATGTAAACCATTCGCAGGAGACCTTCTAACAGATACACGAGTTGCTGAAAAAGAGGAGACACTAAAGGCAGTCACATGAGGGTTGTGACAGTAGTAGAGTATCTGGTATAAAAGTAAGACCAGTAATTTCAAAATAAATTGGTGGGATTTTAAGGAGGCTGTGGCTGTGCTGCCCCTCATAAATATGCAGCATTTTATTATTTATGCTGTCCCATAACCTTATGTTTACTTTCAGTCAACTTTAGGTGTTTTTCGCTCAAATCGGAAATGTCGGTCCTCAAACCCATACAAAAAAAATATTTTTTTTCTTTCCCCTAGATAGTCATGTTGAATGAGCAGGTCTCAACTTTTAGCTGGTTTAAAAGATCCAAAACATGTTAATAGTTTTACTCATGAAAAACAGTCTGCTTCACGGACCACAAATTTCTAAACATTTCTGATTTAAGGCTATGCGTCATTTCACCTTTGGGTTTTAAGTGTTTTGTTTGACGCATAACGACGGTCACAAAGATCCAGACAGCCAGAAATGATGCAATTCCTTGAGTCGCCCCTTTGCGAAAGTGGGTTTGTGCGATTGTTCACAACTATGAGTACATGGTCTTAATAGTGTGTGTGTGTGTGTGTGTGTGTGTGTGTGATGTCTTCGTAGCATGTGTGGAGGGTGTTATTAGTGTTTCTGTAAGGTTTCAGTGGTATGTCTGTATGGTTTCAATTGTGTTTGCATGAGGTTTCAGTTGTAAGTGTGCATGACTCTGGTTGTGTTTGTGTGAGGTCTCACTCTTATTTTTGTATGATATTAATAGTATATCTGTGAGGTTTCAGTAACTTATAACAAGGTTTCACTAGTGCACGTGTAAGATGTTTGCTGTTGTGTGTTTATGAGGATTTCAATAGCTTAGCGTGTGATTTGCTATCCCCACCCAGGCAACTATTTCATACCCAGCTAATTTATCACTTACTATCATCGAAGTTAAATCATTTGAGCTACAGTAATGTGACTGAGAGTTCTACTTTCATATCCCAGAATGCTTGCTTTTTACTTTTTGGCCTAAAACACTCGATATTTCATCAGTCGTCAAACCTCTCCTGCAAGCCCAGCGGCTCAGAGGAGAATGTGCATCTGGACACTGTACAGCAGTCATCATTCATCACGCTACGAGGACGCATCACTAAATCAAAAAGCCTTCAGATGACAAGAGAAAAACTAAACACCGAAGCAAAGTAAGGCACCTCTCTCAAAAAAATCATGAAACTATGCAGGATAGCAAAAGTAGTTAATGTTAGACAATAAATGTGCAACGGAACAGTGAAGTACAATATTTCTCCATTACCTGAAGGCAAAGCCTGTCAGTAGGCAACGAATATTGGTCATAAATCTGTGGAGATCTGAGACCAAACAGTGAAACAGACTCCTGCTTCAATATCAAGAAAGATTCTTTCAGATCAAAGAAAGAAATTCTGGAGCACGCGAATATTTAGGCAACTTATTATGGTGCGGGTGACTGACGTTTCAAAAGACTTTTTCAGAGCCAAGACCTTCTGTCGAAACGTCAGTCACCAGCATTATAATAAATTGCCTAAATAATCGTTTGCTCCAGAATTTCTTTCTTTGATTTTTCATAATTTATCCCCTTTTCTGAGAGACACTGTTTTGGCTGCTGTTAGTCAGCTGTGGTGCGTATTTTCCCTGTTCATAGATTTTTTCAACTGTTTGTTCCTTCCTGTATTCTCTTGGGTTCTGAAATGTTGTGTTATCACTGTGCAATGCAGCCGTCATCGAAGGTACAGCGGGTGCCCCCTTCAAGACAAAAGTGCAACAAGACTGTTTGTTCATGAAGACCGGTTCTGCGCGAAGAGAAGTTTTAGAGAAACGACACAGGCCAGAGGCTATCTCTATGTAGTCCTTCACTGATGATATAACCAATTATGAACCAATTCCTTAATCACATGCCTTTATATTTTATTCATCTCATTGGCTCAAAGACACAGCTCATCTCTCAAACGAATCAAAAAGCTGATTCAACTCATAGGGGGAACTACCCCTAAATTAGTGGTATATTTTGATTAATGAATGGCTGTGCCTTGCGGAGGCAAAGGCTCGGGGTTTGGAAAATATTTCAGGATTGAGTTATGTGCTGGTTTGTCCAGGCATTTAAATATCATTTGCATGCATAAAAAAAGAGCTGGGCTTGAATAACTTTGTGATTTCCTGATTTTCACAGGCAGAGCTATTTATTATGCTTAAAGATAAAATATCTTGAGTTTACAGGTAAGACAGTCTAAACAGAATCTACATACAAATTAGCAGTAGTTTAGACAAACTGACATGAGTCAAGCTATTAGCCGACTGGGTGTTCCAGTCATAAGCCGTAGTTTGGTGTTTTCTGGCAGCTGCTAATGATTGTGTCCCAAAGAGTTCTGCTCCACAGACTTGAGTGTGTTTCACACCAATTCACCTTCAGCTGGAGATACTGCACTTAGTGACAAGAGTTAGAAGTTGCCTCTCATGAAGATGGTGGTTTGTCACACAAAAACTCAATGTCATTACACATTTAGATGAATTTGTGCTCGCTATTTTTGCCTTGAGGTGCAACAAATGATCAAAACCTTTACAGAACCAAGCATCAGATATGACTGCCATTTTTTTGATAGAAAAATCACTCACTTGCCACCAAATGAAAATAAAGTGTGTGACTGCTAATATACTTTTAAATCGTCGTAGAATTTTTCATGGGAAGATTGTTGGGGATGCATACTTGTGGCTATTTTTTACAAATCTGGATAGTTGAAATGATTACCAGGGCAGCTTCACAGGTTGGCCTGACTAACGGCTAAAGATGGTATCCTGAAATTAATGAAAACATCTCAGCTCTTCAAAAGCATTATTCACAAGGCAGAAGTGACCCATCGTTCCTGTTTGGATGCAGATATATGACTGATTTCCTGTGAGGAGTCAGGCGGTGGAAACAGAGTCATGTGGTCAGTACTCCACAAAGCCAATTCTTCTTCTCTAGACATGATAAGGATTTGGCAAACAGGATCTATGGACATTTCCATGAGGACCAGATGTTGGAGATATGACTGGTGACCCTTAGGAAACATCTCGGTGATCAACATTCCCGAGATTCTAGAGTTACCGAGAGAGATCTGGTTGGGCAGGACGTATCCACAGTGGCAGGTGGTGGGAAGAAATGGAAGCAAATTAAATTTGGACGATGGACTTCCATAAATGGACCTTAAAGAGCAACAGGCCTGCATTATGTCCTCTGGGCAGAAGGAAGTATCCGTGTTACTGCCCTCGGCCAGGAAACAGGACTTAAACCAGAGTCAGTCCAGATGTCTAAATTAACTTATAAACAGAAGGTGACTTTGCCACAGTAATTAAATTATCAAACTCGATGAAAGGAACGGTCAAAGAAGGTCACATGCAGACAGGAAACCTTTTCTCTTCTCACTTTAAGGTTATGGTCATGAAGAAAGAATTTCACCTCTGCAGGCTGTTAATGTGAGGATAGCCAGCAATGAAATAGCAGCACTTTCTAATTCTGGTTCAATGATAGGCAGGAATATTCCTTTTTACATGTGCAAATTCTGAAAAAAGTCCATTATCAGGTCTTGGTCAGTCTAAACTGACATATATAAAGCAATGTGGCGCATAGAATCCAGGCAAACAGCTCTTTTAGCAAACTCAGACAAGTTAATAGCAAGTATTGACTGGGACAATCTCACTTTACCAGTCAAATCTCCAGACAATAATTTACAGTGAGCTCCTGGGACATAGGCATAGCTTTCTTAATGGCCGTACGCTTCAATTTTAGACTTTTGATTGCCTTTGGAATTTGTTATCGGAATACGCAAACTAAGGACTGAAATTGTTTCAAAGAAGTCAAGGAAGCCTTGGTGAAAATTAAGTGTGTTCTCTCCTGCAAGTTCTTTGACATTTTAACCGCCTGCTCAGCCTTTTGGAAGAGCACGTTTTGAGTCACTGTCTTTAACTGGAGGATAACTTAACTGATTGGATTTGGATTGGTGTAACACACCTCAACCAAGTGTAAAGGATGGCTCAATTAGGCTGACTTAAATTCAACACATCTTTCAGTTAGATACAGTGACTCAAAATATGCCCTCCCTAAATGGTGAGGCAGTTAAAGGGTTGAAAGAGGTCAGAAGCCTGAGTAGCTTATGTTTACTGATGCGTTGGTGGTTTCCAGATTGTTTATACCATGACCCTGATGTTGTTTAGTTCATGAAGCCATTCATCCACACCCACACTTTATCATCGGATCAGCATTTCAGTAGCGTGGCGGACCCTTTAATATCATACTTTTGATGCTCCACATTCCAGAATTTGTATAATAACATTGTTTTATTTTCTTCTTAGTCTTATCACTCAATCACCTCACAATGGCAAAGACCGTTAGAGAAAAGGCCCATTACAATGCCTTGGCAACAGAAAGATTACTTTGACACGTTTAAAGTAATCAAAGTGCAGATGTATTCTAAAATCAAGTACGAAATAGAGCATCCATCCATTCCAAGTTTACAAATTAGACGGTAGATCTCTCATCGACCTCAACCGCAGTTCATTTCCACAAATCTCTTCTGAAGAATCCAAATGCAGGAGCAGAAACGAATTCTAAGCATTTCTGTAAAGCGGTGTCACTCCAAAGTGTAAAAATCTGAAATAATTCCCTACCCCTCCATTGAGGAATATTTTTTCAGCATATAAGTATTGCTTAGTCCTATTTTTTATGTTAAGGCAGGGAAACCTTCATCCTCCGATGATGCTGCCAGCGTCGTGTCACAGTGATGAATATTTGTGGCCTCTCTGTCTGCTCAGCGATGATTTCCTTTGTGTCGTTGTGCGAGCCAGCGCAGTTGCCACTGGGAACCGAATGAACTGCTCGCTGAAATCCGCATACAGTGAAAGGCCGGTTCTCTGTTGTGTTTATCTGTTGATTCAGTTGCAGTACTTTTAATATAAAGGAGAGGAAACAGTGACTGGAGTCATCCCATGCTGCACTGGGGTGGAAACAGCTGGATGAAGAGGCAGGGAGACTTGACTCTGGAAAGAGCTGTGACCTGTCCTGGGGAAAAGACCAATGCCTCCCACACAGAAGGCTACATTCTTTTGTACATGAAAGGTTTTGCCTGTAAAGGAACCCAGGCCTCGCGCAGTCAAGAATCAAACATCTTATGGTCTGCCCTCTGCATCTGCACCTCCATCACAGATCAACATCTCAGGAGACCTGCTTCGTAGGTCATCGGTATAGATGTTTGAAGCACTGTTACATTTGAACTACAAGCTTTCTGAAACAAGGCTGGTACTGTTCTCAGTACGTTTGATATTTAAAGACTGTTTCCAATGGTCTTTTTTTGCCTCAGTGACAGATGATCTTCGGTCAGCAGCAATGCACAACGTAAGTGTTTTCACCATAATGAGTAATTAATCATTTCAGACAGAGGTATAATTTCGTAGCTGCTTCATGAGAGCCAGTCCAGAGGAGCGAAAGATTTTCCATGACCTTTTGAGAGTGTAGATGTCAGAATCTGGGCTCTGCGCATCCGGGAGTCCATCCAAAAGTCTGTCCGAGAAAGACCAAAAAGACTGGAGTAAGCAGCAGTGATTCTAAGATGGGAGAACTTCAAACCCACCAGTATCCGTGAGCAGTTGCAATATCAGTGTTTCAGGACTGTGATGCAGGACTTCATTACCCAGAACTCCTTGTCATGAAGCAATATCAGAAATGACAGGAGAAGCAACACTGGAGTCACATGTATATCAGTGTATCATCAGCCACACATGGAAATCATAAACCTAAATTTGGTTTAACTTGTAACTCATAAAGTCAGGTCCATAATTACTTGGGCAGTAATGCTATTTTCAGGATTTTGGCGCCACCGCAATGGATTGGAGACGTGGAAAGTTGAGACGTGATGGGGTCTTGACGTTTAGCCCTAAATTAAGGGTTTCGTCAAAAACTACTGATGAACCATCTAAGAATTTCAACCATTTCTAGTACAAACCCTTCCTCACTTTTAAGGACTCAAAAGTGCAAGGACAAACTAACATTATCATACATTTTCCATTCCTTCTTGATCTTAGTGAATTTTGAATTTTGCCTTCAGAAAATTGTTAAATGTGTGTAAAATTGCATTATTCTTGGCCACTGTAGAACTTCACAATTTTTTTTGCCTTAAAAAGTATTAGGCTGCTTTTGCAATATGTTTAAAGTCATTGTCCATCTGCAGTGTTGAGTGCCTCTCAAAAAGTCTTGGAGCATTGAGTCTGAATAAGAACAGATTATAAACTCGATAACGATTCATTACTCACCCTACAGCTTTTGTCACCTGTCTCACCATCAATAAATACAACTGAACTAACTACACTCAACAAAAATATAAACGCAACACTTTTGTTTTTGCTCCCATTTGTCATGAGATGGACTCAAAGATCTAAAATTCATTCCAGATACACAATATTACCATTTCTCTCAAACATTGTTCACAAATCTGTCTAAATGTGTGAAAGTGAGCACTTTTGCTTTGCTGAGACAATCCATCCCACCTCACAGGTGTGCCACATCAAGATGCTCATCAGACACCATGATTAATGCACAGGTGTACCTTATACTGCCCACAGTAAAAGGCCACTCTGAAATGTGCAGTTTTGTCTCACAGCATTGAGGGAGCGTGCAATTGGCATGCTGACAGCAGGAATGTCAACCTGATCTGTTGCTCGGGCATTGAATGTTCATTTCTCCACCATAAGCCGTCTCCAAAGGCGTTTCAGAGAATATGGCAGTTCATCCAATTGGCCTCACAACCGCAGACCACGTGTAACCACACTAGCCCAGGACCTCCATATCCAGCAGGTTCACGTCCAAGATCGTCTGAGACCAGCTACTCAGAAAGCTGCTGAAACAATTGGTTTGCATAACCAAAGAATTTCTGCACAAACTGTCAGAAACCGTCTCAGGGAAGCTCAACTGCATGCTCGTCGTCCTCATCGGGGTCTTAACCTGACTCCAGATCGTCGCCGTTACAGACTTCAGTGGGCAAATGCTCACATTCGATGGCGTCTGGCACGTTGGAGAGGTGTTCTCTTCACGGATGAATCTCAGTTTACATTGTTCAGGGCAGATGGCAGACAGCGTGTGTGGCGTCTTGTGGGTGAGTGCTTTGCTGATGTCAATGTTGTGGATCGAGTGGCCCATGGTGGTGGTGGGTTATGGTATGGGCAGGCATCTGTTATGGACGAAGAACACAGGTGCATTTTATTGATGGGCATTTTGAATGCACAGAGATACCGTGATGAGATCCTGAGGCCCATTGCTGTGCCATACATCCATGAACATCACCTCATGTTTCAGCAAGATAATGCACGGCCCCATGTTGCAAGGATCTGTACACAATTCTTGGAAGCTGAAAATGTCCCAGTTCTTGCATGGCCAGCATACTCACCGGACATGTCACCCATTGAGTATGTTTGGGATGTGCTTGACCGGCGTATACGACAGCGCGTACCAGTTCCCACTAATATCCAGCAACTTCGCACAGCCATTGAGGAGGAGTGGACCAACATTCCACAGGCCACAATTGACAATCTGATAAACTCTATGCGAAGAAGATGCGTTGCACTGCATGAGGCAAATGGTGGTCACACCAGATACTGACTGGTTCTGAGTCCCCAGACCCCCAATAAAGCAAAAACTGCACATATCAGGGTAGCCTTTTATTGTGGACAGTCTAAGGTACACCTGTGCACTAATCATGGTGTCTGATGAGCATCTTGATGTGGCGCACCTGTAAGGTGGGATGGATTGTCTCAGCAAAGCAAAAGTGCTCACTATCACACATTTAGACAGATTTGTGAACAATGTTTGAGAGAAATGGTAATATTGTGTATCTGGAATGAATTTTAGATCTTTGAGTCCATCTCATGACAAATGGGAGCAAAAACAAAAGTGTTGCGTTTATATTTTTGTTGAGTGTATCTTATCAGCATGAAATTATCTTACCCCATGGACAAATCTAGAAAGCAATCAAAACAATCTCACATCAGTTGCAGAATTTTGTTTTTCAACAAAAAAGGCAAAAGATATAAGTGTTTAAAGACCAACCTTAAGGTTTCCACAGGCTGTCGTCATGGAAACATCTTTTCAACCCCACAGACAGAGCCAGTCCTCTCATTACAGCTATTAATCCAGATGATTTGTTGGTAATGGATGTAAGTGAAGTAAAATTATAGCCTAGGTGATCACAGAGAGGGAAGATGTCACTGAGGAGGTAGTTGCGGTCGGAGGGGATGGTGACATCACTGTGACTGGTCACTTTACTCAGAATAATGAGAAGGTCCATGAGCTCAGATTCATGAAGAGCTGTCAGCTGAACAGCCGAGTACAGACAGTTAAGTCAGGAACTAACTGAGCCCAGTTAGGCCATATTTTAAAATAATTAGGTGGTTAAGATCCTTTACATTTCAATTTTCTGGGGTGGGCAAGAGGTTTTGTTTTATTAAAAATTTTTTTTTTATAATAAGAGTTTAAGATATAAATAGCGCAACAAATCCAAATCACAAGTACATTTATTAACCCTTAGAGCCCTAATTGCAACTATTGTTACTCAATCATGTAAGATATCAAAATCAAAGCTGTTAAAAACCTATCATGTGGCGACCTGATGGGTCACCTCATGACAGGTTTTCAACAGCACAAGATAATCAAATCAACATTTTCTTAAAATGTGTTTCAGCGCTCTAAGGGCCTGATTTACTAAGGCCTTTAGCACATGCAAAATCTTTCTGCTGGTGCAAAACCAATCATATTGCCACTGATTGGTGTAAGGCAAGTACCCCGGCCAATCATGGGCAATGTTATTGGTTTTGCACGGGCAAAAAGGTTTTGCATGTGCTAAAGGTCTTAGTAAATCGGGCCCTAAGTGTTAACATAAATCTGAAAGCCGAACAGATTGTCTGCTGCATGGATAGAGATTCTGAGCATTTTTCTCACTTACTTTTTGACGTGATTTTAACAGATTGTTTCAAAATAAAAAATTGAAAATCAGAGGCGGGAGGGTTTTTCAGGGGCAGGCAGGGATACAAACCAAGTAATTTAAAAAAAATGGCCCTATTACTTCCACAAAATGAAGTTGGCAGGAGGTTATGTTATCAGTGCCATTTGTTTGTTTGTTTGATTGTGAACATGATAATTCAAAAAGTAATGAACAAATATCTCTGAAATTTTGTGGGTGAGTGTCTATTACATCAGGGATGGGCCCTATTAATTTTGACCGCGATCACTCAAACAATATGGCCGCCACGGCAGCCATCTTGAAATCCTATGACACGCAATAATTGAACTTTGTTCCCACTCACCAAGATTTAGACTGCGCTGCCTTGGCGGAGGTTTGCACTTGTAGGAGTGCCTCTAGTCTTTTCTGTCCTGCTGTGCTGCATCGTGAAGTGCGTGTTCACCCGCCATCCGCAATCTCGCGCACAGACAGCCTCCTTCCTCCACCAACTGAGCAGAAAATGGGCTTAAAAAGTACAGACTGAAAAAAAAAACACATAAGAGGTTAACCGCAGTTTAAATGACTGACACCCACTTAATTAAAATGCCAAATCAGTCGACCTGCCCTCCCTTTGTCCCTGTAATAACCATATCACCACAGAGTGAATATATTCAGAAGCAGGAATGGAAATATATAAAATATGCGCAAATTGAAATTGATAAATTAAGGCAGCATGGGGTAGCACTAGCACTGTCTCCTGCAGGCATGTTGTCTTGGCAACAGCTGGAGTAATTGTCGGTGAATGAGAGGATCAGGCCAGAGGTAACGTCTGACAGAGAACAACGTCCTCAGGATAAACTGCACTTAATTAAGGGACCTGAAATCACGAGTTACCTCTTATATGCGGCCCACCTGACACTGATGAAGGAAGATAAAAATTGAAGAACTCTGTAGATCTCATTAATATTGATTCCTTCACCATGTGGGGTGTTTGTATTATTTAACCACCCATGGAAAGAAGCAAAAATATAGACCAAGTCACCGTGACATCACAGATTAACTGGAGGCAGGGAAAAGCAACTTTTTTGATGTTAATGGATCAAAATGTCATTAGAAACCTCCAGCAATCTGTATGGTAAATACACTTTGAGAATGTCAGGCCAGTGTGGGTCTTTAGCGTGATGATCGACCCTCTTTTGCATTGCTGTCTCCGTGCTCTGATCAGCCCGTTTGCGCTGGGGGGGGGGGGGGGTTGGTATGTGATTGGCTTCAATATGCGCTCCCATTCGTGGTTTAAATTAAAACTGATGAGGCGACAATAGTCAGCTAGATACAAGCTGGAGCTCACCAATGGTGGAGAGATTATCAGCACAGACATTTCACATTTGTCGACAACAGCGCACACAGTCAAACAGTCAACGCTGTGACATGTGGAACCATGTATAACATGCAAAAAGTCCAATGCAAAACCCTGTCAATATGTAGCTCTGATAAACAAACAAACAAGCAAAAAAAAAAGCCAAGTAAGTAGTGATGCAGGTACTTTGTGCTGCTTCACAGAAATGCACTAAAATTTCAAAATAAACATTTTAAATTAACTTTAGCTTTGTAATATCACAAACGTTGTTGTTTATAGCTTCTCCAGATATCTAAAGTTATCGCAGCCAGGTACCTCCTGCTTGTGAGTAATACACTGAACTACTTTTATCAGTCAAATTCGCCAATACTACCATGATACGATCATAGTAGCGCTGAGTACTTGCTGCAGTCGTGTTTATTGTAAATTTTCAATTTTGTGTTGTGTGTTTTTGTACCTGTGAGCGAGTAGTTTCATACGGTTCATGAAGATCGACGGTTCTCTCCTCTCCGCAGCGCTCTGTGTGCTCTGTGTTCTGTCCATCGGTTCGCTGTGCATGTTCACGTTCTTCTGGGGAGTCACGTCCGATGGCTTCTTTCAATCTCTACCTCGAGTTTGCTAGTTTCTCGAAGTTGCTAACCCCGGATTTTGCTCAGGCTTTGTTTGTGTCATGTAGCCTGCGTCTATCTTTATTGTCCAAATAGCATACTAACTTAACGAATCAGCTCACAGAATCACTTTAGACTAATGGTTCCCAACCCAGTCCTCGACGACCCCCTGTCCTGCAGGGTTTTGTTGCAGCTCTACTATTGCACACCTTATCCATTTAAGCCCCAGTGCACCTTCATGCACACCCTGTTCAGGTAGATCTTTTTCAACCAATCAGCATGAAGCCCTTAAATGGATCAGGAGTGAATGAGTCGAACTGGAGCAAAACCCTGCAGGGCAGGGGGTCCTGAGGACTGGGTTGGGAATCACTGCTTTAGACAAAGAACAAATCAATATTGAGATCACCTTTTCCTACGTGAAAAAAAGCACGAGAGGAAACTGATGACTGTCCAGCTTCCTTAAAAAATAAACATCCTGTGTAAACGTGAATCTATAATATGTAAATACAGATGTGGGAGGAATCCGTAGGCCAATGTCAGCTCCTCACTTTGGCTGAATCACTTCACCACTTGAGTTTGTTGCCCAAAAGTCAATAGAATGAATCCATGACCCAAAATGGCTCTTGAAAAGATCAAGCAGGTAAGATCTGCATTTGACTGGTGACAGGTGGTTGTCAGGGATTAAGAAGGACGACCCACTTCCATTAGGGATGAATGGAGTAAAGAGCCAGTTATGTGATATTAAAGTGCAGTTTCCCTGCCCTCTTCATTCAGCATTACCACATATTCTGGCTCTGTGAGAGAGGACAGTCCTTTCATGTGCCGAGGACTGCTGTCGGCTTCTCTCTTTAAAGACACTGATGAGAGAGGGGTTGGGGTGGTGGGGAGTTTTCTGTAGATTTACCATTAATCTCTGGTGGCCTGTAAATGGTCTATTAACCCTTCAATCCCTCTTCCTCAAAGAATCTGTGCATTATGCTTTCGACACACCACACAGACAATAAATGTATTAATTCCCACTGTTGTACTAAGGCCATATAAAAAAAATTAGTGGGCCCCAAACATTTCAGTTTTCAGGGGTGGGTGGCAGGTTTTTAAAAAATTTTATTGTGATAAAAGTCTGAGATCCAAAAAGCGCAACAAATCCAAATCACAGGTACATGTATTAACATAAAGAATCTCATCTGCCGAACACATAAGTGGTGCAGCGATTGAAAGCTGAACAGATCGTCTGCTGCTTGGACTGGGACTCTGGGTTTGTTTCCCACTTTCTTTCAGTATGATTTTTATGGATTTTTCCAAATAAATACTTCAAAGAAAACTGTAGGCGGGAGATTTTTTTTGGGGGGATGGCGGGGATGCAAACTGACTCATTTTTTTATGGCCTCAGACACTGTTTGAAGTTTCTGTGACCAGTGAACTCCTATAATCTGTTGATGATATTAACACTGCTGTTTGCTGCCTAATCTGCTCCTTTAATATCAGATGTCAGCTTAATGTCTTGTGGATACAGGATTCAGGTTTGGGAGACGGATTAATGGATATGACTATATGTATTTATGAGTGACTATTTAGTCATTTAATATTATACATCACAAAAAAAATGAAGAAAATTTCATATGACTAGTTCATTAAGTGAAAAAAAAAACAGTACTAACAATGAAAAATGACCTCTGTTTTTTTTTTTTTAAAGTCCATGTAATACCATAATGCCATCTTTTTAAGTATTAAGTTTAAATACCTCTCCTTTGGGCGCGCAGGAACTGATGAATATATGGTTTTATACATCTGGGCAAAATTTACGCACCTCCAAATTTGTTAAACAAGTTCCACTTCACCGAAGGACTAAATGAATAACATCTGGCATGCAAAACAAGTTTGAAAAGGATTTGATGATTACTTCACACTTTATTAGCTTTTAAAGAAAGGATATGTTTTTATCACATTTAATGCTAATAAAAGTATGAGCCTATTGTCTTTATCGTGAGTAATCTAATGCTATGTGGCCACAGCCCCCGGACTGTTACACATAATGTTACTGCTCATTTCATAACATTGCTTGCATTTGAAATGTCTGTTAGTAAATACTGAAAATGCTAATTTTATTTTAAGGGCTGGCAGTTTCTGTGCACACGTTGTGTGACTGATGCAGACTTTGGATCTTTTCCCTGGGCTAAAGAGGCCAGGCTTCTCCAAACCTCGCATAAACCGCAGGGGGAAAAATCGCGACTGAATCTGAGCCAAAGGTACAGACGATGAAGGCTAAGTTGCAATGCTACAAGAAAGTTTTTACAGTTTAACTCATTATAGAAGATACCGATATACTCAATTAAAATAATGCTTGAAAATGTCTGTGACAAAGTTTTCTTTATGTTTAATAAATGCCGTCTTTCAGATTCTAGACTTGCAATCAAATGCAAATATGCCTGAAGTCGAGAGTTTCAGATTTTATGAAACGACAAGGTGTATGTGATGTCATAATGCATGCAAGCTGTACTGGTGGATCGGCCAACCAATCAGCTAGCCAACAATAAGCCAATTGAAGGGGATGGTTGGATCTAATTTCTGTCTCCGACCAATTGTAGGCAAAGTGAACAGGCTAAAAACTGCTTCTGTATGGAAATTCTGAGCGCACCATGGAAGCCTATTTAAAAAGTGTTTCAATTCATGAACAAACTTACAGAAAAAAAAATCACTTGACAAGGCATAAATTCAGCGATTGACCAGGAGCTTAAAAATTACTTCCTGACCAAAATTGATTAATTAATGTATTTTTTTTGTGGGTTTCATATTAATAGACTCTCTTGGCATAAATTTGGGCATAATTCCTTTTTTCGAAGTGTAGTTTCCATTCACGGGGGACGGAACTCCACAGTGTAACTGCTTTTCTTGTATTTGTATTTTATTTGAGTCTTATTTTATCATCTGCATGATTCACCGCGATTCCCTCGGCACCTTTGACCCCCTGGCTGCACGCCAAGCCTCGTCTCGAATGAAAGGCTCTTTGTGGGCGGACAGTAAATGTGCGGCATTGTGTTTGGCTGCAGAGAACAGCTGCCTGGACCCTCTCAGGAGTGCGCAGAGTGCTTTTAAAATGCTCCCCCCTCCTCCTCCGACCACCACCACCGCCAGCACTGTCAGGTGATGCAAGGAGCACACACTTCCAAACAAAGCCTCCATTTGCCGTTGTTCATTCGTCCACATCTGGACAGGGCTGCTGCTCGGAGCAGCATCTCTCAGTGGGAGACGTCTCCTGGCCGGAGACGGTTCTGTTCGCAGACTGGGTAACAGCTGCATCGCTATGCCATTAATTTGCCAGCGTGTAACAGGAGGGAAATTTTTATTCAACATTCGACATTGTTCTTTGTGGTAAATACGGACCAGCAATTGAATTCTGTTAAATAAAGTAATTGTAATCCTTGAAAACAGTCTCGCGGTTGGCTGTAAACATGTGTAAAGCCCCTCCCCTTTGGCATTCCTATGCCTGACTATCTGCCCTCAATTATTCGATTTATCCTCAGTTCTCATCTGTTAACGATTTTCACCTGTTTAGTTAATCATGATTCCCTCTCTTATTCAAAGCTTAGTTTCTCCCCTCACAGGCAAGTAACCAGACTGTTCCTCTTTTTGTTTGGTGCACCTCCCTTTTTAGTTCTCCGTGAAGTTTTGTATTTGTTTTATTTTATTTAATAAAATCCATGTCCCTGCATATACAACATAACCTTTTTAGATTTGAGGGCCGTCCCTTCAACGTTTCACCAACTAGAGCGTTGAAAAGCAATGGGAAGACAGACAGACTGACAGACGGCGGAGGTGATGACGATACCCTATTGACAAGAAAATTGTGGAGCGTTAAAAATGGCTGCTGCACATCGGAGAAGTGACCAACTGCTGATGTAAACCAATGCCGAAAGTGTTATAAAACTCATTAGAGCCTACTAAATAGTAATTTGCAGTTTCTTGACCTGCAACACAAACGGAAATAAGACTAGTAAATGCTGGTATGTATTGTATTGACTTGTCAGCCGAAGCTTCACCAAACAACGAGAGCAGTTCAGTTTGTTTTTTTTATTGACAATGGCCTTGGTTGGTTTTAATTTCCAGCTCAAATGCTCAGAGAAGAAACAGCACTTAGACTTAGTCATCTCACACCAGAAAGGCACATCACTACGGCCATTAGCCCCCCGTCGCACTGCGCCTTTGTGCTTAGGTGGGCCAATTCATCATTTATTTAGAGTGCAGAGCAGTAATTCCTATCCAGACTTCTAGTGGAGAAATGTGATGGACTGCTGGAATGATAACTCCCTAATTAGCCTCATGCCAGCAAGAGAACGTGCCAGAAAGGTAAGAGAAGGAGCTGGGTGCGCCCCATGGAACAGTCTTGGGACCATCTTGCATTTCCTCCATATAAGTTAGGCTGCTCTCCTCAAGGCCCAACACTAAGCTAATGTCCCATATAGACATTTCATGTCTGTTTGGATCCTGGTGACGAAAGCATCTAATTTGGTCATATAAAAAATTTAGTTGGTTAGCATCCCTGCGTGTCGTAGGTTTTTCTAGGACATGCAGGGATGCTAACCAACTAAATTTTTTATATGACCAAATTGATATGCTTTAAGGGCATGGCCATCCTCTGTTCTTTATCGGATAGGGTCAGATCCACCCTTAGATCCACCCCTCGCTCCTAATTGGATATTCAATTCACGCTCTCGTCCAATAGGAATCACATATGGATTAAAAATGACAAAATAGCCTGTTCATATTGCCAAAATCAAGACTTCCTAAATGGTACGCTGAAACCAATGGCTGACGTCACGGCTGCTTCGTTCATCAAGGTTTTACCCAGGTGCAAGGCATTTAGTTGCGGTAGAATGATTTTTCTGAAAACGGTAACAGAGCGGAAATAGGCAGCATTAGAAAAACTGGATGGCAAGATAAAAAAATTAGGAATCCAGCCCTGCTGGTGTGCTGGCTGCAGAAATTACACCCCTCGTTCTTCACATAGCGACTTTTAATTCTTTCTGAATTGAAAGAATTAAAAGTCGCTATGTGAAGAACGAGAGGTGTAATTTCATCTGGAGTATAGCAGGACATCACATACCCGCTCTCTGTGTTGATCTCCAGCCCCTTGTTTACAAGCCCGGTCCGGCTGCGCGTTCATGCACTTCCATGTGAATCGCCGCCTCCTCCTTCCCGAGAATGCATTCATACAGCCAGTTAGCAGGGGCAGCGAGTATTTTTTAAAAAGCGAAATGGTGGAGAGCGGAACGAAATGTTCACCTGAAGACGAGCAGGATCCGAAATTACTTCTATAGAAACAAAGGTGGTTGGCGAAGAAGTTGTCCGATAAAGAAAGGGACAGAACCCAGATTAATATTGGCCATGCATTTCCAAGGTAGAGAGCACTGCGAGAGCTAATGGGGCTACAATTTGACTCAGAGCTAGCTCTTCTCCTGGACAGGTAAGTAATTCGTGTTACAGTAACGTTAGGCACATGTCGCTACGTCGATTCAATTAAATTTAATGTTACAGTCGTAGCATGGGTTAATGTCTGGAGCTTGAGTAGTTAGCGGCTCGGTCCCAGCAATGGGCCAGGCGTTACTGTTGTGTTAGGTGAGCAGCCCGGCAGCCAGCTAACGTTTGCAATGAGCGCAAATCTGCAGTTTCGGGTCGATGTACAGAGTAATAACGCCGCGGAAACTTAAACTGACCCGTCGTTCTGCCGAATAGCAGAGGAAGAGGGAGGTGTGGGTCATGACACAGTTTGTTTTGGTCGACACGCAGCGCACAATAACAAACCTAGCAGTGAAACGATTTTGCTTATTGCCCCTTGAACAAATTTTTTAAACCACCTGTCATGGAAAAAAAAAAAAAATAGAAGAATATTTAAAAAATTTGTCAGAAACTTTTATTTTGTTATTTCTTTGGCAAATAACGAACTGAAACCACTTACTCACACATAAAAACAACACCAAAAAAACCCCCAATATTTTGTCTGGCCTCCTTTGGCCTTGATAACAGCTTGCATTCTTGCAATCAACCACTAAAACCAATTTTTATCTTCAGGAATGCAAGAAAATTACTGTTATTTGGCATCCTAATCATATAACAATAATGTGCTTAATTTTTTTTTCTGCTTTTTTGTGAATCTGTAAATTGGGAAATTTATGGATAACAACAATAATATTTTAGCATGAAAAATATAATATCAGTTAAAGATCTTGCACATACCGGTGGATTAAACATTACAGAAGCATAAAAATTATTTTGGTAATTACCAACAATGTAAATAGGGCAGCTGTGGCATAAAGCTTACATTGGGTGGTGGTCTAATAAATTTGTTAAGCACTGTATTTGTGTGAAATATCTTAAATTTGTGCCAAAAATAAAGCAAGAAAAATATTCAGAATCCCTGCGCATGCAGCAGACAATCTGTTCGGCTTTCAATCGCTGTGCTACGCATGGTTTCGACAGATTTGATTCTTTATGTTAATATATGTGCTTGTAATTTGGATCTGTTGTGCTATTTGGATCTCCAACACGTATTATAAAAAAAATTAAAATAAAAAACTCCCACTTGCCCATGAAAATTGAAATATGAAGGATGGTAACCAACTGAGTATTTTTATGCAGCCGTATGTTATTAATCACACGTTTGAAATGGGGGAGCTCTAGCAAGGACACACAATGCCGTTTCCTTTCCCAGGGGGAAACTGAGAGCGCCAGCGATGGCTACGGTTTGTCAGAGCTTCTGAGGTGCTGAAGACATGGCACTAAAGGTGCAGTCAAACGCAGATCTGGCACTCGCTCAGAAACAGCCCTTCCCTCCGCCATGTCCCATGGTTCCTCGTCCTGGAACCCCTCCAGGAAATCAGTTACGCCTCCATGTTGAATAACTCTGGCCCAGGACTCCAATTAACAGGCACTAAAAACATTAAAATTTTGCCCACATGCTTGTGGGAAAAAAAAAAAAACTGCTGTTCAAGAGCCAAAAAAATCTCTTTTTCATTAGCGTGACTAACCTTGACCTCCCCTGCAGATTTTGTTGACTTCTGTTGCATTTTAAGTAGGAGAGAGAAAGACTCCTGTATTCAGGCTTTATTTTACAAGATGAACCATACAGCAGGTGAAACATTTCGACATAAACCATACAGTCGACTCAAATTATTGGCACCCTTCATGAAAATATGCTGAAATCATTGCGTAAAATAAAAAAAAAAAACATTCAGGGAAACGTGTAACATGTGTGGAAACCAAACACTCTCATTGTAAACAATAATAAAAATAACGAAAACAAAGTTTGATTGAGTAATACATTTTATACCCGTTATATGAACTTCAGAATTATTAACAACACAACAGCTATTATTCGGTAGAACTCCCCCCAAAGAGGACAAGTGCACCCAGTCACTTCCGGCGATATCTGACCCGGCTGGTGAACAGGCCTGGCGACATCTTGGGCTAATTCTCCATGCAGAAAATGGCAAGATCCCACAGGTTTTCAACTGGGTTCAAGTTCATAGACTGAGATAGTAAACCCAAAACACTGATTTTGCATTCCTGAGGCAATGTCTTTGTTGATTTTGGTGTGTTTTGGGGTGATTGTTTCACTGAAAGGTTCATCTAAAGTTAAGTCTCAATCTCCTAACAGAAGAAACTAGGTGTTCATGAAAGATATCAATAGACTTTTGAGAAATTCATTACATAACTGATTTTAACAGGAGTCCCCAGACCACAGGCCAAAAGCTGGCCCAAAGGATCAGTAACCTTCATGATCTTTTGCTGCAGATCCAAGAGGGCTCCAATAGTGCGCAGTCTATGGGCTAACTTTCAGATTCAGTAAACCGAACAAATGCAATCCGCATGAAATAAGTACACAACACATCCTCAGGTTAAGTAACCAGCTAATGCTCATCATTTTGCAGAGTGATGGATAACGCCTAGACCTACAGTGTTGGAGGGGTTTCGTGACAACTTCATTCAGATGTAGAAAATTGTGAGAAACGCTACAAAAAAAGGTAAAAACCACAAACACACAAAGCATTTCTCACAAATAAATTCATTTAAAAGGAGATACATTTTCATCCTGGAGTTCAGTCCAATCACAGTAACAGTCCCAGAATTTGTACAGGGGTTAATATGTCTTAACTGTTCACTATTCATGTTCATAAGCATAATTCACCCTTCTAAGCCACATTCTGTCAGAAATATCGAGGCATGTCCTGTAGAGTTCCGTTTTCATACTGTATGGTACTGCAAATTTTTTTTAATCTCATAAAAGAGGGCAAACTGTAACTGATATAATTGAAACCAGTTGGCTTCTAATTGGTGTAAGTGTGGGCACATGTGCGCGAAACGACGGACATTTGGTAGCGTGTGATGGATGAAAAGACGACGCATGATATTGAACCGAACCTGCAGTGACTGACAGAAATAAAAAGCTTTGCGATATAATGAGGACCCTATTGATTCACCATTGTCCTCAATTCCAGAAAAAAAAAAGCGTACCTTTTCTGAAAATGTTTGCAATGAAGCAGTTTTTGTCCTACCTTCTGAAGGGGGATAATACTGAATCATGAAAAGGTCCTAATTAGGAAAAATTAGCAGCTGTTTAAAAGCATGTTTGGAGATGTGTTTGGTGTGAAAGCGGCATAGACAGCGAGTCCCCAGGACTGACCCTGAAGAGCCACTGCAATGCAAAACCTGAGAGATGAGCTGAGGAGTACAAGCCATACCGTTGCAATCAAAATTATTCAATCCCCGTTGCAAATGAGGTTTACTGGCGAAATTTACAAACTTTCAGCTGTTTGCAATGAACAAATCAAGCGAGAACAATTTAAATTGCTCAACACAACAAATATTACCAGTGGCTTCTCCAAATTAACCCAAAATTCCACCTTTAATGACTGCTGCAGGCTCAAAATTATTCAACCCCTTCATGACAAGCAGCTTTAATACTTAGTAGAGCACCCTTTCACTGCTTTGACATGCTGGAGATGTGATGCATAGGCAGATGTCAGTATTCCCAAGGAATCTAACCCCAGTCCTCATGGACAATGGCCTCCAGTTTACTAATATTCTTGAGTTTGCATGCTGCAACTGTGTTCTTCAAATTAAATTTTTTATGGTGTTTAAGTGAGGCGACTGTGATGGGCACTCGAATCTTCCCAGACTTCTTCTGAAACCAAGCCTTGGTGGATGTTGAGGTATACTTAGGATCATAATGTATGATGGATCTTCCATCATGCTTTTGGAAGGTTCAATGATGCCCAAGCGTCAGCTTCCCCACAGACGGCATGACATTTTCTCCGTGGATATCCTGGTACTTGACTGAATCCATCTTGCCCTCCACACTCTGCAGGTTTCCAGTGCCAGAGGAAGCAAGGCAGCCACAGAGCATCAACAAGTCCCCAAAATTCTTCACTGTAGGCAGGGTGTACTTTTCAGCATATGCTTCTTTATTCCTCCTGCAGACATACCACTGATTCATAAGCCTGAAATATTCCAGTTTTGTGTCATCACTCCACAGAACAATATCCCCAAACCTCTGTGGCTTATTTATATGGTTTTGAGCATATTGGAGTTTGTGCTTTTGGATCAGTTGTAGTGTGTGTCTTGAAGACCTTTAACGTTAAGTATGTGCCCTACAGTTCAAACTGAAACCTCATGCCTCCTGCCTCCAAGTCTTGCTGCGGGTCTCCTGCAGTCACTCAAGGGTTTTTCACCACCTGTCTCCTCAGGAATCTGGTGACAGCCATTGATAGCTTCCTCTTTCTGCCACATCCTGGTACTGTAGCCACTCTTTCTTTAACTCTTAACTTACAAACTCTGCTTCCAACTGTATCTCTATAAAAATTCAGTGCCTGTGCTGCCTTTTTGGATCCTTTTCCTTGATCTCCTCTATTAGCTTTTTGGACAGTTCTTTTGACAGCCATTTTTATAATATGCAATCAAATGTCACTGCCAACAAAACCCTAGTGAGTGCAAGCATTTGATGTGTTCTATCTCAAGCAAACCTGATGCAGCTCTTGATAAGCTGCATTAGGTGTGCTTGAGACAACACCTAATTTGCAAATATGCTCTTATGAGGGATTCTATTCGGGGGGCTGAATAATTTTGAGACTGCAGTCGTCATTAAAAATGGCATTTTGTGTTAAACTTGCTGAAACCACTTGTATTTGTTGTTCTGAGCCATTTAAAATGTTCTAGTTTAATCTGTTTTTCACAAACGGCTGAAAGTTTGTAAATTTTGCTATTTAACCCATTTTGCAATGGGGGTTGAATAATTTTGATTGCAACTGTAAATATGGAGCTGGAAACTGTGGATCTGGAGAGACTGTATGCAGAACTATAATCTCAGAATCCTGGTCAAATCTTCACCAACCCCATTTCACAGTTACCTTACAGACTGAGAGCTGTTACTTTGGCAAAGAGAGGCTGCACAAAATATTAAGTGAAGTGGATCTTATAATTGCAGCTCCCATTTTTTTTCTCTTGAAAAATACTTGCTTTATGATGGCAACTATTTTCTTTCAATAATTGCATTCAAATACAAGGTCATATTTTTTCAGCATTCTAAACTAAATACTGACAAGATAAACAATTATGGCATTAATTCATAACCACATTTGTTCATACCAACAGCGCTAATATTAGTGGTGGATACTGTACACAGCTAGCAAACCTGACATGCAAACCAGACACGATCCTCAATTTACACTCTGGTGTTTACTGCTATTTTGGATACAGTGTTTAGAAACAGCATTTAGAAACAGCCTCCACGGATACAATAACTAAGGTTAAAGTGATAATTAAAGAGATTTAAGGGGGATGAATCTTATTTCAGCACCAATCACTGCACTGGAAGAGAGGAAATTGAATAAAAGAGGCAAGAGCTTCAATCTTGTTCCTGAAAGCAATTTGTCATCGGGCCACATCAGGGGCTCCATTACCGTGTCTCTCTCCCCTCTGTTATCGAGACTGAGCGCGACATTAATCATATTCGCCCTATCGCAGCTCAGCAGAAAATATCCCTTTATTTTTGAGTGATTGGAGACTAAGAAAAAGCTACCTGTCGCCATGCAGCACTTTACATGAAAAGAGGTTTCAAATGCCGAACCTCTGTGAGCTCGATAAACACACATTTGCAAACATTTGTGCGGTTTTACCTTCCAGCTTAATTGCGCTTTGATCCCAGTGTGGTGGGAGTTCTGCTGAAAGTGTCTATTCATGTGTCTCCAAAAACATTCCTTTTCGGTACATGTAGAACTTTATTCAGTTTTGCTGCTTTTTGAGTAAAATTTACACTGTACACTCTCTGCCAATCTTTTTCCTCCCTCCCAAAAGTAAATCAAGCTCTGACAAACATCTTCAATGCCAGTGTTTGTAAATTACTCTCAAGCAACTTAAAGGAGGAGTCACGATTATTGTGCATGCTTCGAAAACTGACCTAATGAGCAATCAAACAAAGTGAATCCGCTCGACTGCGAGAAAAAGATCTGATTGTCAGGGGGAGGAGCGACTCGAGAGTCTCACATCAACAGTAAAGAAGGCGTTTCGAATGCAGGAGGCTCGTCCATTATTGAATAATCACTGCCTGAGGGTGCTAAACTGTGAAGAGACAGTTTTGTCTGATAAATGTTCCAGAATTTCCTCTGGTCTCCCCTGGTCTCTCCCTGGGATGCCACTTTAGAGCACCGTAGTGCTCGCGAGGAGAATGGTCAATGTCTCGCTTGAATTCGTCTCACTTCCTGCTCCAAACATCTGGCTTCCATTAGCAGCTGCCCCCCCAGCACAAACTAAACAGATTTTAGGAGGAGGGTGAATAAGAGCCAAGTGAAGTCAAGGCCTTTCATTCAGGCTTCTTAAGGCATATACAGTGGGGGCACGATTCCAGGTGAACATTCATTTTTACAGTGACCCCCCGGTAAAACGGGAAACCTCCCAACCGCTTCATTCACTATGGCCATCACATTACAACTGCAGTATTACTACAGTCAACAGTACAATGATATTACTAAAGTCCACACAACTGTATTGCTGCAGTTTGAATAACTATAGTATTACTATGTTAGCAAAAATACCATCCATTTGCCATAGCATAACTATGGCTCGGAACTATGGTAATTTTTTTTTTAATTTAAGCTGATCCCGTTTGATGCGAGGGGGTGAGGGTGCGCTTGAATGTGTCCGTGACGGCCGACAGCGAGCTGACGAAGCTACATCCAGCTGTACGCGAAACTGATGCCAAACGTCTCCTCGAACTCCGCCCCCGACACCCCGAAGCCCGAACCACATCATGTTGAGCACTTTGCATAACCGCTGATGGATCGTATGCAGACCTAAAAGGGGGTATAAGTGAGGTAATTGTGTTCCACCGTCAACCAATTTCAGACGGTTGGGTAGGAAAGTAAACGCTAATTAACTCCTGTCATTCAGACGTCCCAATCCTCATTTGTCACCAAAAGACTACCCCACTGGGAGCTGAGGTGCGGAGAGAGGCGATTCAGCCTGAAATTAAAAGTTTCGCACACAAATCCATAAGCACACCGGCCCTAATCAGGGTTACAGTCGTATGTTTGCCTCTGATGACCCGCGAGTCCATGCGAACTCACCATCAGCCCAAGAAAATGAAGAAAAGATACTTATAATCAAATGTACCTGCATCTGTTCAGCATCTCCGCTCTGTTAAAGACCCAGCGTAAGCAGCACAAGCTGCATTTGCAAAGTCTACCGCATTAAAGCCCCTAATTTCATTTTCTCTTGGCCTGGTACAGTTTTTTTTTACCGTTAAAACTCGGAGCGTTCAAAACAGCCACACTGCATTAACATGCTGGCAAGCGGTTCAGTCCAAGCTGAAAGTGAATTGCACTGATGAAGTCTTTACGGTGACAGCAAATAGGAAACAGTCCGAGTCAGACATTTGAATGAGGGCTGTAAAACCGGCGACTGAAAAAAAAGTGAAAAGCCTCATGAATTTGAAATGGTCCAGCAGGAGCTGTTTTAGAGCTGCAGATTAGGGCTGGGGAACAAGGCTGTGGTACATTACTACTGAAACATGGGGTTACCCTCTGTCACGGCGCTCAATCAAAAATGAATGTTTTGGTCCAATACAGCATAGGCATGTTCGGCACTGTAGGGCCTAACTTAGACGCACACAAGGAAAAGCACTTCAGACCCACTGTGAAATCTGGAGAAGGATCAGTGGGGATGTTGTAATTCCAGAGGTCCAGGGCACTGGTTAAATGGATTCCACCAAGTATCATGCAATTTTGGTAAATAATCTGGTCGCCTCCGTCAGAAGGCTGAGAGTTACTGGCCTTCTAGCAGACTTTAAAATCCTCAGATGATAAAATTAGCATTCTGCAATGTCCATATCGGTCACCAGACCTCTATCTAATCACAAACCAGCGTGCTGACCAAGTGCGGGCAGTAGATAAGTGCAAATTCAAAAATGTGACTGATATTGAAAGGATCTGCGTAAAGGATTGGTCCAAAATCCCTCCAAATGCCTGACTTAACCCTTTACCTTCTCAAACAGCACAGGAAAAGACTCCATGGAAATGTCTTTGCCGAAGGAAATTGCACCATACTAAACCTTGGGTGCCACTAATTATGAAATAACCTTACGTTGGCAAATTTACTCATCAGATAAATGTTTGCTTTTCCATTATATCAAGGATTTATGGTGTTACCAAGTGAACTCAGGGTTTTGTCCTGTTCTGTTGAAAAATGCTCATTTTTAGCTTCACTGAAGGGGAAAATGCCTCAAAGGAGGGAAATAGAATTGTTGGTACAGTATTAACCCTTAAATGCCCCCTGTGACAAATTTATCACATGATTTTGGGGGTTGTCAAAACCACTGACCCCACATAAATTTTGTAACCTAATGCCCATAGTAAAATATTTAGACCATGAGTGCTGCCATCTGATGCATAAAAGTGGAACTGACACTACACTGGCTGCACCAGCTAACCTTTCCAATATGGCCGCCCCCATTGTGGAATCCACATGATAGATCAGCACCCATTCATCACTGGATAAAGTAGACAATGCCCACTGTGACATATGTTACAAAGCTAAAATGATGTCAAAGGTCACCAAAAATTACAAATTGCTATTAGGCTATTAGCCCCTCCCCAGGACATATTAACAGAATACATAGATTCTTCTTTCAACTTTTACTATAGTTGGGCATTTAAGGGTTACGGTTAATTTTATTAACACCCATCTGGGCGATCAGTGAATTCCCAGTTTAAATGTCACTGGGTTGAATAAATGGGCGGCAGCGCTGGGATATTTATTCTGGATTCAGGACATCGCTGCTCTCTCAGGACATCATACACCTCCTTCCAATATTAAATGTCTGATTGTCATCTTGTTTGATAGCATATGGCTCCACAGCCTTCAAGACAAGGGAGTCGCCATCCTTCGCAAACAGGCACTTAAAATGTTATAAATATAAATCTAGCTTCTGGCAATGAGGTTCTAATATTTTAGATACAGTATTTTTAAACTCACTTTCAGCTGCTTGTGACTGTTATTGATATTGATGAGGGTAATTTAAACAGTGTGCGAATACTGTAAGGATCCCTCTTCTGCGGAGGAAAGCAGAGGAGAGGCCTTATCTACACCTCTGAGGTGTCGGGCTGATGGTTGCGGAATTGTGCACATTTTTACGTAATTAAATCCAGACTCACAATGTCAAACTTTCCATTTTGCACAACATAGCTAAATTCTCCAGGACGGATTTCTCCTTTGTTTCCAGGGGTTTGCTTTACCATACCGCAGTGACCTCACACAGTGTTTTGAAAAAATATTGGCCCCCATCTTGATTTCTTCTATTTCACTCATACGTTTCAGATCATCCAACTAATTTCAATATGACAAAGGCAACACGAGTGAACACAAAATGCAGCTTATAAACGATCATTTCATTTATTGAAGGTAGAGTTATTGAAAGCCTGTATCACCCGTGTGAAAAAATAAATACTCCCTCAAACCTTACAACTGGTTGTGCCATCTTTGGTGGCAACTACTGAAATAAAATGTCCGCGATAACTGGCAATGAGTCTTTTACATCAACGAGGAGCAAATTTAGCCCACACTTCTTAGCAGAATTGTTTTAATTCAGCTGCATTGGTGAGTGTTCAAGTTTCATGAACTGTCTGTTAAAAGTCATGCCATGAATCAAAATCATTTTCATTTTGTTTCTTTTGAACCATTCAGAGATGGACTTTCTGAAGTGCTTTGGGCCATTGTCTTGCAGCATAACGCAGCTGTTTCAGCTTCAGGTCATGAAATGATAGCTGGACATCCTCCTTCAGGATTTTCTGGCAGAGAACAGACTTCAAGGTTCCATCATGTAAGACATGTCACCCAGGTTCTGAAGCAGCAAAGCAGCTCCAGACCAACACACCACCACCACTGTGTTTGACTGCTGGTATGATGTTGTTCTTGTGGAATGTTGTGTCAGCATTATGCCACATGCAACAGGACGCACGTCTCCCAAAAGTTCCATTTTTGACTCATCAGTCCATAGAATGTTACCCCAAAAGTCTTGAGTGTCACCAAGATGTTTTTTTTTTTTTTTGGCAAATACACTCAACAAAAATATAAACGCAACACTTTTGTTTTTGCTCCCATTTGTCATGAGGTAGACTCAAAGATTTAAAATTCATTCCAGATACACAATAGTACCATTTCTCTCAAACATTGTTCACAAATCTGTCTAAATGTGTGATAGTGAGGACTTTTGCTTTGCTGAGACAATCCATCCCACCTCACAGGTGTGCCACATCAAGATGCTCATCAGACACCATGATTAGTGCACAGGTGTACCTTAGACTGTCCACAATAAAAGGCCACTCTGAAATGTGCAGTTTTGTCTCACAGCAAAATGCCACAGATGGTGCAAGCATTGGGGGAGCGTGCAATTGGCATGCTGACAGCAGAAATGTCAACCAGATCTGTTGCTCGGGCATTGAATGTTCATTTCTCCACCATAAGCCGTCTCCAAAGGCGTTTCAGAGAATATGGCAGTACATCCAACCGGCCTCACAACCGCAGACCACGTGTAACCACACCAGCCCAGGACCTCCACATCCAGCAGGTTCACCTCCAAGATCGTCTGAGACCAGCTACTCAGACAGCTGCTGAAACAATTGGTTTGCATAACCAAAGAATTTCTGCACAAACTGTCAGAAACCGTCTCAGGGAAGCTCTAAGTTAAGCTATTAACTTGGGTTACTGCCGCCAAAGATTAAAATTAATTCCATGATCTGTCAAATGTAAGTTTGACAAATATGCAAAAACCAGAAGAAATCAGGAAGGGGGCAAATACTTCTCAGCACAGTATGCTCACTCTGGGCACCTTGAAAGCCTTTGTTCAGTTGGACTGGCCATACCTTACAGCCGGGCTTTGGAGATTCCTACAGTAATTGGATTAGAGTCCAATATGCTGACCCTGCTGTTCAGGTCATGTCTGGAATGCAAATCAGAGCTGTATTGGTGAATATTAATGCTCTGGAGCAGTGCTGGGTGCCAAAGTTGCCTTTCGTTGCCGTTTTATTGTTCTAGATCAGGGCTCGGGGACAGGGCTGCTCTGTGTCACTGCTCTAGGCCAGTTTTGGATAATGGGGCTACTTTGTGTAGTTGCTCTAGATAAGGATGGGGTACAGAGGCCGATCCATAATTCTGCTCCACATCAGGGCCGGGGTAACAGAGCAGCTCCAAGGTAATGAAGTCAGAGTCGTCCTGTGCCAGATTAAACCACAGCAGACAGCCCTTAAACTTCGTTTTTTTTTTGTGTGGCTTATATTAAAATGTAATACCCACTGAGTCATAATGACAACACAATTCAGGAGTAATGTAATGACTTTACAACTGAAATCCTCAGCACAACATTATTATGACTGCTTTATATGCACATTACTTGTATCCTCCTTAAGCCTGAACAGCACATTAAGTAAACATGTTACAGTAAGTAACAAACCACGATATTTCATTAAAATCAAATGAGAAGCAAAAACAAACATTAAACTAGAGGCACTCCTAGAGTGCAAACCTCCGCCAAGGTGGCACAGTCCAAACCTTCATGAGTGGGAACAAAGTTCAGTTATCGCATGTCATAGGATTTCAAGATGGCTGCCGTGGCGGCCATACTGTTTGACTGATCGTGGTCAAAATTAATAGGGCCCATCCCTGATGTAATAGCGTCACACCCACAAAATTTCAGAGATATCCGTTCATTACTTTTTGAGTTATCTTGTTCAAAAACAAACAGACAGACAAACAAACGGCACTGATCACATAACTTGCGGCCAACTTTGTTTGATGGAGGTAATGAACTCTATGCAAGACGTACAAAGAGATTTTACAAAGATTTTGAAGAGAATTTTATTAAGGTAATTTTCTGAAGGCACTTACACCCACAAAAGAAAACCTACTCCACAGCAAAGTCCATAAAATGCAGCAATATATTCACCACAACACACAGGATGGTCCTATAATTTAATTCTGAACACAGTTTTATAAAAATAGAAAAATTGAAAATTGTTAAAAACACACACACGATGAGTAGTATTTCATTAAGTGGTGACCCTGAATGACAGTTTGGTAGGAAGCTCATGATTGTACAGGTTCACACAGGTTGACGTCATTAGATGGCTGTTAGAACCCATCGTTTTCTGAGGAGTCCGTTTCCAGGAGTTCGACAGAGGCCTGTGTCTTGTCCTGCCCCACACTTGGCAGCGTGACCGACCTGCCCGCGGTCCTGTACTGACCCAAAGAGGTGGAGGCCAATGCACCTGCAGAGAAAGTGCAGGTAAGTTACGGGAGTCAGTAATTTCCTGGATCTATACGAGCTGAAACTGGAAACTGAAGGCAGAGGCGAGGGAACCGCAGAGAGAGCCAATCACAGACCAGACTGCTCTGACTCAGCAGAGAGCCAATCACAGACCAGACTGCTCTGACTCAGCAGAGATACAGCCAATCACAGACCAGAATGCTCTGACTCAGCAGAGATGGGGCCAATCACAGGCCAGACTGCTCTGACTCAGCAAAGATAGAGCCAATCAGACTGTAGACTGCTGAAAGCCAGCAGAGAGAGAGCGAGCCAATCATACTCTAGACTGAATTGACCCAGCACAGACAGCCGATCACACAACAGACTTTCTGAACCCAGCATAGAGAGCTAATCACGCACTTCATGCCCAAGGCCATGAAGGAGAGCCTGCAAAGCTTTTTTGATTGTAATATTCTAACATTAGTTTTTACAGGTAGGATGAGGGCGCCTGTGTGGTTGCTTTTCCAACAGAAAGGTGAGAACGGAACAGCAGAGGAAGAAATGTTGAGAAAAAAGCATCTGGTCGGTAGGGGAGCGGTGTGCCTCGGACAGAACCGCAGAGGAAACGGAGGATAGAGCTCCAGATACAGGCACTCAAGTGGAAACTGAAGAACAGACTCTTTATATTCTCTCCTCAATACATTACTGAAATTTTCCTTCAGCTCATTGTAAAAATGAGGAATTTTTAACCCACAAATGGAAGTGAAAACACACTGCACTATAACGTTCTGCCATTTAAAAGCATTCATCATCAACACTGCCATGTTTCTATTTAAAGTTGAAGGGATAAATCATATCTTGTAAATAAATACCCAGGTCCGTAGTTGGAGACAGAGCAGACCAAGCTGGCCCCCGTCCACAAATTCTCGCCACGGCATGAAATTACGTCACATAAACGGTTCTTTCAAAGGCCCACAAAAGTCCTATATATATATAAGTTTGACTCTTTTCTTTCAAAGAATAACCAACGTCTTGCGGTAACCACACGTTAAAGGCGACAAAAACGATATGGTCATTTTGAAATGCATCAGAAAAGGATGTGCGAACTTAAGGATATGCATGCAATGATGACAGCTCCGAATAAGACAAGTTAATACAATTCATGGCCTGACATACAAATTGCAGGTAATCTTTGCAATTTAGAAGTAAATACTCTCAAATTAAAGCTGAAATTCTGCTTTTAGAGCCAATACGCTATGGTAGGAGGCTCAAATTACAATACCTTCGTCAATGTCCAAATATTATGGACCTGACGGTACATACAAACATATAAGAATCATTTTATACATATGAAACTTTTTAAAAATCATTTACAGCTTGGGTTCTTTGTGAAAATTAGAAGTTATTTCAAACCTCAGAATGGTTCTGTATAGGCTCACAGGCAACATCGCTCACAGACACAGGAAAATAAAAGTTATTTGTAAAGATACATCACCCCTGCGAGGACTTCTGAAATTTGGTACATCTCTAGACAGAGCAGTGCTGTGCGAGGGCAGGTATTATTCCTTACAGCCCAGATGGGAACTGTACGGTCGTGTTTCTATACCCTGGTTCTAGAATACTCCTGCCGCGCATATTCTAGAACTGCCTCTCAGATTTAATACACCTGATTCAGCCAAACAGCTCATGAATGGCAGACCTGATGAGCCGAAGTAGGTGCGTCAGATCAGGGGTAAATCTAAGTTGTGCAGGGTAGGGGTACCCCAAAAGTTAGGAGACACTACCTGCTTTCCAGGCAGCTGCAAGGTAGGCTTGTGGTTACCATGGTTACCAAGTACCACACAAGCGCTACGTCAAAGGAGGAGGCTGCGTGGGAGTTAAAAAAGCGATGTTGTTCAGAATATGCAACAAGCTACGCTAGTAATGGGGGGGGGGGGGGTGGACGGTGGACTGAAAGCTGTAAATGTTTATAAATAACTGCGGGCTATACCTTATAAGGAAGGACTGAAATCAGCACAAACGGCGCAAGGTCACATAATGCACTCAGTAAATAAAATAGAAAGCAGGGAGGGCGGTCAGTCCCCGTTCGAAACGACCGAAAGGCAGGCTTTGGTTCTCCGACACCGCTGCCTCAGGACAGCCCCCGCTCCGCGGCTTCTGGCAGCATTGCGGAGGACAGCTGCGGCTCCGTCCGGCTGCCAAGTTTTTGAAGTGTGACGGCCAAACTCAGCAAGTTCCTCTCTCTCTCACACAGAGGACGTCCAGAGCAACATGAGAGACCCGAACAGCTCTGCCAAAATAATCAGACACATGAATCAGGCAGATTCAGCGCCCCAAAGCAGCCTCTCCTCCGCTAACAGAGCAGCACTGAGACTCTTCCGCAGAATCTGGAGGCACAAGGAGAAAAACAGGCCAATCGCTCAACTCTACCGTCCTGCTCGGCTCTACGGGTGCAACTCACAGGCTGCACGACAAGGCAACCTTGAATGTTCAATCAGAATCTCAGTAATCACCATTCCTGCGTCGAAACTGAATGCTATGCAAGCAATATTTGCGTATCAATGTCTTCGTCCGCGGAGCATGAACTGTCCATATTGCCTGAAAAAGGATTAAACGAGATAACATGGTTATCAATATCCCCCGTCACCATCAAATCCCTTTTTCCAGCCCAATCAAGGTCATGACTAGTAGCATACACACAAACAAAATTTTGTTCATCTAGGTAAAGTACTTTCTAAGAAAACTTGTTCCTACATATTGGGATGCATAGATGGATGGAAGGACAAGCTCGATTGCAGCATCTTCATGGCGGGGGCTAAAAAACCCAAATTCATATTTTACCAGGTACATTCATGCACATATCCGTATGGTCAAATTCTAGAGCGATGTTGGTCAAAGATTTGTTGAATTGGAGCAAATGGCTTCATAGCAACGTACCCATAATTTCCCCACTGTGTCAGTGACAATGACTTTTATATCGTTGAGCAAAGTTCCAAGCAAATAACTCCTCTTCATCCTTTGGCAACAAAAATACGTAATGGCGCGCAAGAACAGGTGCCATCACCGTACACTTCGAGAGCTATGGGTGTTGGTAGCTTTTGATGAAGGCCAGCAAAGTATGGCGCGTTACACGTCAAGAGCTTTGGCCTCCATGAAAATTTAATGACTTGAATTTTTAGTTTGTTTTCTATTATAAGAGTTCAAAGAGTACACAAGTAAGTTCAGAACAATATAGACCCCATTAAAACCCATTGTCAGACCGATCTCTCTAGGGTGAACGTGGACTAAAAGCTCTCTTATTGATGCATCGACGGCTCGACCACTTTCACAAGCCCAAGTTAGCCACTGCAGCGTGAGCTGCTTCCAAATATTTCCCCTTTCCTTTTTAGATATTAATGCCTCGTAGGGAAGAGATTCTCCAGAACATAGCAAACAGTAGACAATGCTATCAACATCCGTATCTGTGGCCGACCCTGCTCCTCAAAAACATGCACTTATCAGTGAACGTCTGCATCTGCTGATGGAGGGAGAGAATAATGGAGCAGGAAATTCTTTGAAATGGGCAGCAACACATATTCATCCTCATGACTCACATCCACGCAATGATCCTTGAGGAGACTTTGAAGACCCAAGTGCTTTTTTGGGAAAGTAAACTTCAAAGAAAAGTCCAAGACACAAGCTGCAAACATGATCAGCAGTCAAGGACTATGACAGGACTGATCTAGAAAGGGTACAAGCCATTATTCTCTAAGAGATAATAATGAGAAATAATCAATGTAGAAGAATCACTGAAGAAATAAACCCTTACTTAGCTCTGATGTGTATAATGCCCAGTTACATACATACAGGTTTCTCCACTGATACTGGCACCCTTGGTAAATGTTGACTATAGAGGCCAAGATAAAATGTGGTTGCTTTTACATTTTCCAATGTTTTATTCAAAATATTCTCATAACTATACCCATGTATTGAATGAAAATTATTCAAAGAAAAATATTCTAATTTTAAAACAAACATTTTTCCCAAAAACATGTGAACTGCAGTCATTGGCTCCCACTGAAAGTCCACTAAGAAAAATATTATTGGAGGATGTCATGTATTCTCATTCATATTTTACTTTTTTTAAGCTGATGATAGTGATAAGGAAAACCTGTGAATTTTTGTTTCCCTGGGGTATTAATATCAGGTGCCACAAACACTGATTTCTCTCATTAATCCATCTCCACGGTTTCAACAAAATATTACACCAATGATGGGTAACAGGAAGTTGTTGAACTTCAAAAATGAGGAGATGGCCATAAGAAAGTTGAAAATACTCATTTCATCTATCTGAGCAATAATTTGAGCATCTAAGACCAATGGCGAAGTTAAAAACCTGCCTTGAAGAGGATGTGCACACCGTCATAATATTGATTGTGCACACCGTGAGAAGGATGGTCGACAAGAAACTTCAAGAATCGCAGTGGGAGAGGTACAGACGTCATTTACAAATTTGGGCCAGATAGTCTAGGAAACTATGATAAGACAGCATGTACACAACTACACAATGTTTGGAAGAATTCGCAGAAAAAAGCCTTTGTTGTTATCAAACAAAAACTTCAGCTGATAAAAGTTTGCCAGATGGTACAAGAACTTCCAAAAGGACTGGATTAGATGGTCATATGTGACCAAACAGAGCTCTTTGGCAATGAGCACTTGATTGGTTTGGTGTAAAACAAAGATGGCCAATCTGCAGAGAGCCTCCTCCCCATTGTGATGCATGCTGGTAGATTTTTGATGCTGTTGGGCCATTTTTCTTCCACAGGCTGTGGACGACTTGTTAGGATTCATGGTGCCAAGAAGTCAATCAAGTACCAACAGATAAATGAAAGCCTGACTGTTTTTGTGAAAAAGTTTAAACTGGGCCATGGTTGGAACTTACCACAGGACAATGATCCAAAACCTGCATCAAAATCAACGCAAAACTGGTTCATCGACCAAAGAATCAAGGTACCACTGTGGCCATTCTAGCCCCCTGACATACGCCCAAAAGAGAACTCACAGGAAAAGATGAAGAGGAGTTTCTATAAACATGAAATGTGGAATTTGAAAGATCTGGAGATCGTCTGCATAGGGCCTCAGATCCCTTGCCATGTCTTCTCCAACCTCATTACACACCACTGGAGACGACCCTGAGCTTTTATCTTGGCAACAGGAGGCTGCACAAAGTATTACATGATGGGAATCCAATAATCGTGGAACACATGTTTTTAAGGAAAATATTTCTTCATGATAATAATTATCTTTTCTTTCAAGCATTGTATTTCAATCAGAGGTTAAAAAGTTCATATTGAACATCAGAGGATAAACAATTAAGGTATTAATCCATAACCACTTTTGTTCATACCAAGGCTGCCAATATTGGAGAGCACTGTGCATCAATACAATAAATCTGGTTGTACTTTCAAATTCCTTTCCATACTGAAAGCTCTGTTCAAACAAAAACACATGCTGCTGAAGCTTTTTATCATTCATACACTCAGAATCCCTGTCACAGCTCTTAAGAGGGTAGAATTCCTCATGTGTATATGATTCTTTAAGGTTTCTTGGGACGATTGTCGTCTTCCTCCTGGAACATTCCTACAGGTGTTCCCCAAGGGTCCATACTTGTTCCCTTGCATTTTTCTCAGCGCAATGTCTGGGTTCTCTCCTACAGCAACACAACTTCAGGATTTCAACCTCAAGACTGTCTACGATCTTCCAAATCATGGTCATGACTCACCCCTCCTCATCACACTTTACTGACCATCTGTTTCAGTTCACGTAAATCTATTATTTTTTTATACTGGGCAAGGAGTAGAACAACTCAAACAAGCATCAAAGTAAACCTCAAACTGTGCACCCTTACCAGATGTCTCTATTAACTATTTTCTGCCATTGACGATATTTTCTGTTGATTATGACAGAATGCTTCTCCCGCCATTGACGAGATATTCCGGCAATCAACGATTTGACTGTTATATGGCAGGCGGCACGGTTTCAGATCTTCTGACAAAAATAGGTATCAAAAGATCAAAGAATATTTCCAAAAATGGAGGCAGTGGCAGCCAACTTGAAGAAATACACTGGTGGGGAAGGCGTTGAGCAACCTGGAGTCAATCGCTTTTTTCCCTTTGGATGATCACATCTCCCAATCACAACCCCCGACTGTTTTGGCCCAAAGTATTGTTTTCCACACTTTTTAACACCTCACTTTATCATGTTTTTCAATCCTACACTGAAATTTCATGCGAGAAAATGCCCCCCCCCCAACTTTTTTCACACCCCGAATAGGCAACCAGAATGTGAGAAACATTAAATACTTATACTGTCATACAATTACGCTTTAAAAAGGACACATCTGAGAGAAAAACTAATCAAACATAAGTCGACATGGTCAACAACATCCCCCGCCAATCGTGTGCTTCTTATTTTCGAACTCCATCAAGGTCTTTATGGTCTGAAGCTACACACCAAATTTGGTTGTCCTATCTGTAATAGTTTCTGAGAAAAGTTGTACCCTTTCTCTCGGACGGACGGACGGACGGACGCACGCACGGAGGTCAAACCTATATTCCCCTCACACTTTGTGTTGGTGGGGGATAATAATCTCAATTCTGTTTAGGGTGGTTCATCATTCAGGATTTTGGAAAGGATTAGGGTTGACAACAGGCCTAAAAATCTTTTTTAAAATTCTTGACCTTACCGAAAACACAGGATTTTTTCTCGCCTAACTGCCCTCCAATAAAACACAGCCAGCCAATGCCCTACCCCAAGAACACAGGCTATGTTATTCTGAGCCTAGAAGCCTAGAAACCCTACGCCGCCCCCCCAAATGCCAAAGGGCATGCTATCCTAGCCAAGAAACTCTCCTGTCCCCCAATACCGCAGGGAATGCCAATCCCTGCCAAGAAACTCTATTGCCAATAACTATACCAAAAAACACAGGGCGATGTCATTCCAGTAAAGGGCATATTTTGCCTTGTAAGCCCCCTCCTGTAGGACACCTGCAAACACTTAAACCCACCCCCACCACCTCTCTCACTCTGAGCTTTTGAGGAAAACAGGCGGACAGACCCTCCCCCCGTTCCCGACCCATCATCCCTCTCTTTTGGGACGGTGAGGTAAGGGCCTTGGCTCCGCACTCCCAGGGGTGCCATTTCTAGAGAGTTCTTTTCTCTCTTCGTGCTTTTTTCTGTAATAAAGCTCTGGGAACTCTCTCTTAAACAGGATAAAATACAGGTTCACAACAGGGCAGAAAAAATGGAGAACAGAATAATTTGAAGTCTGGTATCATCGGTCTCTGGACAAAATCAGGGACGACCGTAGGAGATCTACGCTGGTTTTGTTTGCATTTTCAGTCCATTTAAAAGAAAAGCCCAGGACATAAATTCAGAGAAATCAAGCCAAACTACAGAACAATAACACTGAAATACTGAAACTGAATCCTGAAAAAGGCACAGTCAGATTTCATGATAAATTCACAAAACGACCCTGAGAAAAGCTGGGCCACATCTGGGTACGGTTTGGGTAGGGATTAGTGCTCCTATATCCCTGACCTCAGTGACCCCGGACGAGCTTCCATGCATGAGCAGAGCCTGTAAGCTTCCTGCCGTGTATTAAACACGGTTCGTTTAAAAAAGAAGGTAAAATGAAGAGTTGCACTTGAGGAAGATGATGCTCTCATGAGCATCTCACATGACAGGAGGCCACAGCAGCACAGGAAACGAGGAGGGATTTTTGGCAGAGTCTTCGCCCCTCACCCCGGACTGAACATCAGTAAAATAAGACCTCGATATGCAGCAAAGTCAACACTATTATCAGCACTGCAGGTATTTTCCTCCATTGTGACTCAAGACTTAATACTCATGTACAGCTGTGCAGTGAGAGCCTACATACAGACACGCAGTAAGTTAAATATTTGCCATGTCGGTTCCAAACAGCAGTGACAGTGTGGATGTGTCTTTGGAAGCACCAGGTTTCTGCTAACTGCACCAGCGTTAGCGAGTTTAGCTTTGTTTGAGAGAAAAACATGAGCAAAAAAACAACGGTTCAGTGATTCAACATTACAGAGAGGCCACCTGCTGGGACAGCCCAGGTAGATGTGGGCGGACAAGGGCTGTTAGCCGGTGGATCAACATTCGGGCTCAACACAGCTCAAGAGCTTCAAAGAGAAACTCTCCGCTGTCACGGGGCTTCAGGTTTTTCCAGATGCTGACACTTTAAATGGGGGAATTAAAGAAACAAAGACAGGGTCCCTCCCTCGCAGCTCCGAACCTTTGGGGATTTTCTCAGAAGTAGCCGCCGTGAGTTGCACAGTGGGGTCGGGGATGTGTGTGAGGTCATCTCTGGGGACCCCCGCAATACTTCCTGTCCCTCGAGACAGATTAAACCAGTCAAAGACATGAATGGCCCTCTCAGCTAATCCCTCTCTATGGGCCTGTTTACACCATACAGCAGGAAGGAAGACAGGGTGCGCCATCCACTGAGGTCCCGCCCACTTCCTCATCCCCAAAAACCTTTAAAGACCCAAGGAGCCCGAGTCGAACTGAGGTACCGTGGTCACGGCTGGGGGTCTGCCTTACACAGACACAGAGAGCCTCACAATCAGGCCCACACTCTAAAGCAGAGTATTTTGGATGAGATGTGCCCAGCAGAAGGGCATCTTGGCCATACGCGGCTCAGTAGGCCACAGAGCGAGGCTGGCGGGCAGGTATACGGGCCTAACAGCAGGGGAGGGGCGCGTTTGCATTTGGCCGTGAGGGTCATTGTGATCGGGGGCGGGGGAGAATCAGCAGCCTTTTCAGGAGGGATCTCACTGACAGAGATGAAAGCGAGGAAGAGTTCTCGGGCCAGGGCCGGGGGAAAGATGGCCGCCCAATCAAAGCCACATCAGAGCTCCCTCACTGAGGGGAGGAGGTCGAGCAGCAGGGAGTGTAGAGGAGGAGGGGGGTGGGGGGCGAACAGCCTCAATCTGAGGTCAGCAGCAACACTGACTCACTTAATCCCGCTACGAACACCCCACTGGTGCTCACATCTTTCGCCAAACACTGAAGCGCCACGTGTGTAACTTTGAAAGAAAAACACATTTCATTTATAAAATAATAACAACTTCTAGCATGGAGCGCGAGATACTCAACAAGAAGGACAATAAAAACAAACAAAAAAAAAAAACACAGTAAAGGCGACCCATAAAAGTAACGCTTAAAGTTAGAAAGATCAGATCTTGACTGTTTAAATTAATTTTTTCGTAACTATCGAGAAATTCTTTTGCAAAGCAGTAAGCCGACAGGTGCGTAAGAGTAAGGCCAACTAAGGACTAAAGTAACGAAAAAAGGTAACAAAAAAAACTCCCGCACCCGGTCTTCTCACTTGCAATAAATTTATTAGTCGCCGATATGTGGACTAATACATTTTTTTCAGTATCTATTCAATAACTTAAATCGATGATAAAAAAGGTGTGATCACCCTTCGATTTCGTCCTGCCCTCTGGAACAGCCAGAAGACCCCGGCACGAGGAGCTGTGCTGCCTCTCTCAAGCACAACGGACCAGAAAACTACACGATACACAGTGGTGCCAGATCATGCAGTTCATTTCAGTCATACAGCAAAATTCTCAAATGTATTATAAAGCCCGCAGGGCGTCAGTTTAGGGAGGCCAGCACTGGGGTTATGAGGGGAGGCAATATGGACTGTGTACCTGAAGAATGTATGGCCAAGAAAAGATTAAACTGTGATTATTAAGTCTGATTAAAACAATGAATTCAGCCTTCACTCTGTTTAAACTGAATACTATGCATCTGTGTCTTATTGAGTCTTTTTCCTTCCTCAGATAAAATTCTCTTCTTGGAAACCCCTGAAATTGACAAAATAGTGGGTAAAATGCTGAAGGAATTAAAATGTGCAAGAGTCCTTACAAATGTTAATCGTGGGATAAAGTGCACTGGGACTGAGAGTTAAGCACTCGCTGTATGGTAAACATGAGTCTGCTATCTGGATGCTATCTGGAGATGTTTGAAGTTTGATCTCGGCTTATGACCGCAAAGCAAAATCCTTAAAACATTCTGTAGCTGGTACAGACATCTTTTCTCCATAAAAAAATCATGAAATTTCCACAATGAAATGATTAAGGCTACATGTTGAAGGTGAGCCGCAGAATTGGTTACAGGTCACACATACCACATATAATCTATTAATTTAGCATCATCTCTTCAGGAAACTAAAACTATTTAATGGTTATGTTAGTTTTACAAATTACTGAACATAGCTCAGCCGAGTCACTTATAAATGTGTTGCTCGATCCTCTCTGACACCACAAGTAATCACAAGGGCGTATTACATGGGATAAGCACGGCGCGCAGAACATTCAATGAATATCAATACAATGGGCAACTGCCTATTTAACTTTACTGTGTAGCAAACGACTGTTCCTGCAGTCACATGCATTGCTTCAATAGTAACACACTTTTCTTTAAACACACATTGTTTTCAACAACAAAACAGAAAACAGGATGCTCAATTGCTTGAGGTCCCACCCTGAGTTTTACGATGCATCTTGTATCAGATAAGCGCAAAATGCTGACCACTGGCTCTGTTACCATTCCGTGCCTCATCTGGGCACTTATGCCTGTGAGCTCTTCTCCGCACTCGCATCCACAGAGCACAGTCCCAGTTTTTACATTTAAAATTACCCTCCATATAATTGCATATCATTTCACCCCCGAGAAATAACACCTTGAGCAAAAAGCAGAGGCTAATTTCATTAGTCATTTTAATTAAAATGCAAATAATGATGGCACAAGGGCAGCCCTGATATACTATCTGTGTGTTTTAATGCACTGCATTCACTTAGACCTCTCATACATGCATAATCACCGAGTTCACAAAGACAGATTACAGGCAGAGAAGCGCCGAGCCTCTCTTTGATTACGCACAATTAGCTGAATAATATTTGCATAAAAGCACACGCATGGAAATTTCTAGCATCATGGCACAGTAGACATGACTGACAAAGATGACACTGTTGAGGTAAATCAAAAACTCGCAACAGCCGCAGCTGTGACTGATTCCATTTGAATGTACATCCCGAGGTGGAATTCTATTGTATTTTCTATAATAGAAGGTCTCAATCTGTGCACTGAAGAAAATACAAAGTTCAACAGTGTCTGGCGTCAAAGTTTTCATTCTGAAAACTCAAAAAAAGAAAAAAATGTCAGATTAAAACATAGAGAACCATATACCCCACAACCGACAGAAGTAGCTATCACGATGTGGTTTGTCTCGCCGAGAGTCATAAGCCCACCCTGCTGATCTCTCGGCGCCTGATAATGGAGCGGGTCAGCTGCTGCAGGAGCGTCCTGGGGTCTGCGCTTCAGAGGACTCGCACCAAACCCTACAAGCCTGTCCTGAAGCGCACTTCCTGTCTGACGAGAGGCTCTGGAGGGCCCTTCAGGGCCCACAAACATCTCCACTGCAGGAGCCTAATGAACATGTGAATGGGAGCTTATCTTCAAAGCACAGGAAACGCATCACCTCCCCGATTCAGGAACGCACTCTGACAAGTGTTTAGAGACCAGCAATTCTATTCACAGTGAGCCCCGGCCAGCTGTTTCAATTACATTAGGAGCTTGTGCTCACCCAGCCTGCCCTCGAAATCCTTTTTCACGGTTTTTAAGATGCTTAACAGGACATCGCACTCATCCATTCCTGATTTCAGCAACAACAAAAAAAAAATGGTCAAAGCAAATTTTGATCATGGTTCGGCAGTATTTTGAACATTTTCAAACAGAAAACAAACAGGAAATAAAATTGAGAGTGCACACTCTGATGTCGATTGAAGCCAGCTCATCCAACTAACTGTTATAGTGACAGTCAGAAGACCCTTAAACGCTTAGGGCACTGAAATAAATTCTTAAAATTAGTAAAAGATAATATTTAATTATCTAGTGCCAATGAAAATCTATCATGTTTTCTTTTATACAAATCGCTACATGATAGGTTTTCAACAGCTTTGATTTTGATATTTCACATCATTGAGCAACAATTACTGCACTGAACGCTCTGAGGGTTAATAATCCTAAGAGAGCGAACTCTTCGAGCGGCAGCTCAATGATGAGGGCACCTCACGGGAGCTTCCATTTTGGCTCCAATGTGACATATTACTCATTTCTCAAACTCTCACATGCCTATTCTGCAGCTCATATCCAACACCTCATGACAAAATTCTTGGCGTTAATTTGGAAAAGGAAGCTCCTCAGCAGTTTTAAAGAGTCTCTTCGAGGATAGATTTCCGTAAGATCAGCACTTCCCAAAGCAGCACACGCCTTGTACACTCTCACCGAGCTGTCGCACCCACAACACCTCCGTTACTTAAACGCAATGCGTTCCTATGCACAGAACTGCATGCTGTAAGGCCCCAATTACACATGATGCTCATTATCAGAGCTGCAGCTTAATCGCACAAACTTCAATGCGATAACACTTTAAAAAAAAGTATGGTACTGCTGCAAACAAACTGTATTGCGCTAACAAAGGCACTGCACTGCGCAGCCCGAGACCTGCAGGGCAGATGAATTCTGCTGGCTCGACTTAACCAACTGGTCATCAGTGCCCAAACGCTTAAGAAGCACGATCAGTAGGCATGGCGATGTTACACTGAGGTACCAGTCAACTGAGCCAACTTTTCACACTCTGTTGCAGTCGTCACATTGTGAATTTCCAATAAAATTCACTTGTTAAAAAAAATCAAATGATAAACAATTATTGACTTCAGTTGAGGTGAATCCAATGATTTATCCACCTCGGACAAGTGATCTTCCCTGAGGCACAGCCGGTCCGAGGCGGATAAATCATCAGATTCACCCATAACTGCAGTCAATAACTGTTTTATTATGTGACCCGACTTAGAAATATAAAATAAGGGAAGGGCGACAACTCTGACGTAAAGCTCCTCACAGGGACGTAGCGACACGAAGTATGGACACCGTCAGGAGCTCCTGCAGGGCAGCCGAATCTATTTTTAGTTCCAGGTCATCGGATGGTCATATTCACCTCTCGCACGATGAATACCACAGTTTACAGCGACTGGCGGAGCTCAACCCAACCAATCAGGACAGCAGAGAGCAAATCCTTGCATCATATAATACTGTATTGTACTGTTCTCAATATCATAGAAGGCAAGTGCATTTTTCAAAGTAGTCATCTTCTATTAAAATTCTCTATGATGTGCCAACGTTTTCAGGAAAAATAAAGTTTCTCAGTTTGAACATTAAACATCTTGTCTTTGCAGTGTATTCAACTGAATATAAGTTGAATTGGATTGGGGTTGCAACTCAAACAATTCGGTGTTTGTGGTTCTCCAGTAATGACATCCATGGGTCCCGGGTCAGTCCTTTCGCCTGAGGGAGTTAAACTGGATCCTCGACCCTCCCTGTGATCTCCGAATTTCCCGGGTGAACTTTGGCATGAAAGGGTCAACCCGGGCATTCATCCCGGAACTGAATCAAGGAACCTCACCAGTCAAAATCCGATACATTTCCAGAGAAAGATGATGGACATTGTGCGTATGGCGCATTTGTTCAATGCAGTTGAATAAAACAATAAAACAAATAGTTTGTTTGCTGGATACTGAATGAGGAGGCAGCTCAGTTTTGTTGGGGAACAACTACTCACACTCACTTACTAACATACATTTCAGCCAATCAGGCAAGGTTATAAACCAACTCTTTAAAACAGAAAAAAGCACCTGCAATTATTCATCCCTGTTCAAAAGTCATCATTATCATCATATAATTTCAAGTGATCAAGCCTATATGAGTGAAATCAGTTCAATGTAATAGTCAGTGTCTTTTAGATAAATTCAGTTGATAAAAGGCAACTGAAGTCCAATTGCCTGCATTCCCTACTCTTCAAGCATGTCCAGAAATGTAGAGTACATTTATTTATAACTGGAGCAACTAACAATACCTAATCAGTCACTTTACACAACCTCAATATTGATCCTGACACCTCCGACCAAAAATATTTCCATGGAGCATCCACATGATTTAGATGCATCACAATATTAGACACATAATGAAGAGGGTTGATATCCTGCGTATATCCAGGGTCTCGAGTAAAAGGGGCATTGGGATTACAGTACTCACATCCTTACTCCAGCACCAGCCCAATCCCCTCCGCAGGGGGCGAAGGTTTAGAGGCCGGTAGGACACCGCCCAGGGATTACCATCTGCCCATGAGAGAGAGGACATCTGCTTAGAGGTGTTTGTCACCACATAGCACCTCAGAGAATATGATCTTGGCTGTCACCAGTCAGTCCATAGCGTTTCCATCCCCAACAAATGGAGTTCAAGCCAAGATAGTTTTGAAGCAGGGAATTTAACTCATCGCAGATGGGTGTATATGCTGGGACACAGAGAGAGTTAATGCCGACGAGAGGTTTGAATAATTCTCTTAATTGAATGGTCTTTAATTTTCCTGTTGGTTAAAAGTGCTCCAAACGCTGAAAACTGCAATACGTCAGAGCAAATAAGTTAATTCAGCCACTCGTTGGCAATGCTATAAAATGGGCATTTCCTTTGAATGATGAGTTTAATTCATGAATGTTACATTCTTCATGGGGTGGGATAAGAGCCATTCAAATGCAATCATGAAACTTCAGTGAAATCTGAAAAAAAATTAACCTGCAGTGGACTCGGACCTACTTCCGATATGCCAGGAACTGCCTGTGGCTTTTCAGAACTCAAGTCGGATTTTGTAGTCAGTGAACGGGGAACAGCGCGTGGCACAAGCAATCTGACCTGAGTTACGACGACAACCAGCCATTTTAACAGGACTTGCGTGATTTCCTGTCTTGTACTTCCATGACAGGAAATGAGGAGATAATGATCCAGTTCTGCTCCATCCGTGCCATGCCACTTCCTGGAACTACAGATACCACTACTTGTATGTTCTACTGAGTTTTACTCGACTTTAAGTGAACTTTATTATCTTAATTATTATTATTTTTTAAAATTATTATTATTATTATTATTATTATTATTATTATTAGCTATCATTTAGTTTTTTTCATTGCACTGTAAAGCGTCTTTGTGGCATCTCTCTGTGAAAAGTGCTATACAGAAAAAATTGAATTGAATTGAATTGAATGATGCCAAACATTAGCAGTAAGGGGTGATTCTAAAAATGACACAAGTCTCTGAAGACTTCCTGTCAATCATTTCACTTTTCAAACTGCAGCCCCGCCCAGTCAGTGGTGCGGATCAGGCCCGAGGGTGCGCTGGGGCTTAGAGAGAGCCATGATGATAAATTCAAGATGCTACTGTGGTTTCCTGGGCTTAGGGGCCGCAGAAGTAGGCCAGGAGCCCCCAAAGTCTGGGAAGGGAACGGATCGAGGGCGATCTAATGGAAACCAGATGAGAAGCTAAACGGGGCCGGGACGCCCTACTCTTTGAACAAAAGAGGCAGACGCACCCCCCCAGCCCCTCCCCCCTCAACATGCTCCATTCCTCGCATAATCCTGGGGCCTCAGGATTTGACAGCGTGGGGCTGAGGGGTGTTTGGATTAAAACTGGGGAACTTCCAGGCAAACATGGGGTCAAAATCGCCACCCCCTCTCCCTGGTCTGAGCGCACGTGTTTCGGGATGCTTGCTGGACCAGCCCTCACCCCCCCCCGGGAGATGGGAGATAACCACCAGATGCACTGATAGGGACACAAGCTGGGACCTTTTCCCCAGATACCCATCATCACAGCTCTGAGACATGTAAAACCTCTCCTCAAGAACCCTTCATGTGACCCAGTTATTCAAGGTCCATAAAACGCCTTCAATTTCATGTCACGCAACCAGTAACTACAAAAAATTGAGTTCATGAACTCCCAGGGAGCTCTTTTAACCCCTTTACGCAGAATACAAAATTATGCCAAATCTTCCTGTTGTGCACGAGCCTATTTATGCCTGCTTGTAGTTTCAGGAGTACCTCTCTAACAGAACGCAAGCTGTTATGCTTGGGGATGTGAAGTCTCAATTCTTAAAAGTGACGAAAGAAGTACCGCCAGGATCCATACTTGAACCAATTTAATTCACAATTTATAAAAATAATATTACTCGTAATATTGCAAATTGCAAGGTTCATTTTTACGCAGATGACACTGCGTTGTACTCCTCTGCACCCAGAGTGTGCCCATTGCATCTATCTGCAATCGGCTTTCAATCTTATTTAACACGCTCTAGCTGATCTGAAACTGGTTTTAAATACGGATAAAAATAAGTTCATGCTTTTTTCTGCACAGAATGCAATTATGCCAAATGACTCAATTTTCTCTGCGACTGGTGCTAAAATTGAGCAAGTTCAGTCTTACAAATATATTTGGGTATCTGGCTGGATCATGATTTTTCCTTTAAAACGTGTCTAACATGTGCAAGAAATTTTGAACAAAAATTGGCTTTCTTTACAGAAACAGGTCTTGTTTTTCTTTAGACAGTAGGAAGAGGACTGTCCAGGCAACAATCTTACCTTTATTTGACAACGGGGATGTCCTTTACATGCATGCCTCCGATAGTACTTAAAGACCTTTGGACGCAATTTATCACAGTGCTCTACCTTTTCTCACTGGTGATGGTTTCCGCACTCATCACTGTGTTTTATATGGTTCATTAGGGTGGTTTTCCCTTCATTTTAGAAGGAAGCTCCATTGTATTTTATCTATTTATGAGGCATTGCTTGGCAAACTTCTTTCTTATCTTACTAGGCTTTTGACCATCAAAATCAGAAGCCAGAATGTCAGATCACAAGGATGGATTTTGTTAGAGTCACCCAGGACTAGAATAAATTTTGGCTGTTCTGCTTTTAGCTCATATGCACCCTGTGTCTGGAATAGATGCCAAGACTCACTGAAGCTTTATTGTCTCATGTCATAGGAGTCCTTCAAGAATCGACTGTGGGAGATGTTAGTTGAGGAGGCCAGATATACTTGCCTTTAGTTTTGACTTTGGTCTTGTTCTCTGTCCTTTGTACTTGTATGTTCTACTTATTTTAATGTTTTCTTTTTATTTTTAATTGCATTTTAAAGTTTGATTTCCTTTAGACTGGAACTGTTATATGTAATTGTGTGAATTTTACTGTGCTCTGTGTTGTTAACTGACTTTGTAATTGTTTTATTGTATTCAGGGTCCCCTGAAAAAGAGACCTCGGTCTCAGTAGCACTTCCCTGTAAAAAAGGAAAATACATAAATAAATGAAATGTAATCTTTATAATCAGTATTTGTGTCACAGAGACTTGGTAAAATTATTCCAGTGAAGCTAGAAATTTTGAAATTCAATTATATTTATTACATTTCGGAATTACATTTCGGAATTTACAGATGCCGGCTTCTATATCTGCGCAAAGATTAAAAGATTAAGATTAAAAGTTGCCACATGATAGGTTTTCAACAGCACAAGATCATTCTTTTTTTTTGAAAATTTATGTCAGTGCTCTAAGGGTCAAGTACTGCATCTCAATCTACAGTATAACGTGCTGAAACAGTAATGTTATCATACGCAGCTAATACTGAAGTGATGTTAAGCCATAATTAATCAGTTACAGCACTAAATGCTGTATTAACTCAGTGTGAAGTCACTCTAATACATAAAAATGTGAGTTAGCGAGTCTTCAGATTTTCAAACGAAATGCATTTCTAATCCATACACTCAAAAAATATCAACGTTTCAACTTCATTTAGACCAAGGCTATGAACACCTCCATCAAGTTGGGTCGAAATCTATCCACTCTAACATGAAAGGTCAAAAACTTGCCAGCTTATCAGCTTATCATTATTCTGGACTCTAAATTGACCCAATATATAAAAACACTTGGTCAGGGCTAATAGGTGAACATTTGCAGCAAGTTTGATCCAAATCTACCACACGGCAGGAAGTAAAAAATGTTTCTGCCTTATCAGAGGCTAGGGGAGCCATATTGGATCATGTATCAACCTGAAAATAACACTTAGTCAGGGCCATGAGACCGATACTTACACCTCTCCCTCTCAAGTGGTCTGCCCAGCAGCAGGTCCTGCATCTGTCAGCCTCCTCCATTCTTCTCTGTCCTACCCAATTCTTTTCATCGGATGGTACAATCTTCCATTCCTGATATCATCCAACACATAACTCTTTTCCGAAATATAGATCTTCTCCCTTCCATCCTTCCTTCTATCGTGTTTCGCAGCAACCCGTCTGATCTTAGAACATGGCCAACCACCTCACTTTTCTCTTCCAGATAGTATCGGTCAAGCACCTCTCTTCACCAACTCTCTTCAGTACTTCTCTAATACTTACTTTCTCTGTCCAACTGATCTTCTCCATCCCCCGCCAGAACCACATCTCATAACGTCCACGTCTTCGAACCGTATGCAAGTACACTCCATAATAAGGTCTTAATCAGTCTTTTCTTTAGGTCTTTGTTCAGGCCTTTGGTGAGTAAGATCTTGTGTTTCTTAAAAGCATCTTTTGCTCGGGCTATTCTTGTCTTCACTTCTCGGTCACTTTTCCCATCATCTGTGGATAAACTTCCTAAATACTTGAACTGGTGGACTTGTTCTAAGGGGCTGTTGTTGATGTTGATGTTTTGTTGTTCTCTCCTGCTGATCTTCATTATTTTAGCATTTCTCTGGCTTATTCTCATCTAGTAATTTTCCACAACTTCATTTAGGCTGGACATGATGGTCTGGAGTCCACTGTCTGTGCTAGCGGTTATTGCTTAATCATCTGCGAATCTTACTGCTTGTACCAGGTGTCCACCTCCTCTCACTCCTTCACCCGCCTCTTTCACGGCTTCTCTCATCACTGCCTCTGCATGGATGTTGAAGAGCAGAGGCGAGCGCAAGCAGCCTTGGTGCGCCCCTCTTCCTACAGTGCATGGACCTGTTGTTCCTTGGTCAGTTCTTACAGTTGCACTTTGGCCCAAATATAGAGCAGCAATCAGGCGCCGGTCTCTCCAATCCACACTTAGAGTTTCCAGTATCTTCATCAGCAGCACCCAATCCACACAATCAAACGCTTTCTCGTAGTCTACAAAACATATGAAAACCTCCTGGTCCTGCACCATGCTCCGCTCACTCATGATACGCATGACAGCGATTGCATCTCTCGTTCCTCTGCCTTTTCTGAATCCAATTTGATCTTGCTAAATATACTGTTCAGCGATGTTGCTCAGATGGTTCTTAAGGATTTTGAGTACTATTTTAGATGCATGGGATATGTGGATTATTGTTCGGTGGTCTTCACAATTCTGAGCATTTGGTTTCTTCTGGAGGGGTACTGTAATGCTTCGTACGAAATCCTCTGGCCAGCTGCTGGTCTTATAGATGTCCTTACATAGGTCTACTAGGACTTTGATCACCTCTGAGTTGAGTGCTTTGATCAACTCCACAGGCACCCCGTCAACTCCTTCTGCTTTTCCTGATTTTAGATCTTTAATGGCTTGTAATATTTCTCTGTCAGTGATGTCTGGCCCAAGCTAATCTCTCTCTACTTCACTCTCCTCTTCCATCGGGATTTCTCTGGGCTTCTCTTCCTTGTTGATAGATATTCAACGTACTCTTTCCATCTGTTGTTCACCTCCTCTGGTTCTGTCGGCAGCTCACCCTGCTTGCTCATGATGCCCTTGCTCTTCTTTCCACTCTTCTTCTCCCATGTAAGATCTTTCACCATCTTATACACTTTGTCTACTTTCCCTACTCTATCCCGTTCTTCAATTTCTCTGCACCTGTCTGTCCAATAATTCTCTTTAGCGGCATCTGTCTCTCTCCTCAGTTCGTTGTTCATTCTACTATGAAGTTAGCCTGTACGAGCCTAGTGGCCCATCGGGCCGGTGCTTAACCCCGGTTTCCATGGCATGAAGCGACTAGGAGTACTACTCCCCCCCCTGGATGGTATGCCAGTCCATCGCAGGTACTCCCCCAGCTCTTAGTTAAGTCTCCCTGCCTATTTGCCGGTACCCATTTTTACACCTGGGTGGAGTGTTCATTCTACGATACATCCTCTTTTTTCTTTGGTGTTCATTTTTCCACTTTTTCCTTTCATCCATCTTCCTTATCATCATGTTGGTGACCCATAGTTTCGTTTATCGTGTTCTCGTTACAGCTGGTGTTCAATTTTGATTTTATCTTCTCATTCAGTTGTTCTTTTACAGGACCTTCTAAAGCATCCAACTTCAAACGAATGCATTGCTTGGGTGATGCAAGTCTTTTCAGCTTAAGTTTAGTTTTCATAGCCACAAGGTTATGATCTGAGTCTGCGTCAGCTCCTGGGTATGTGTGAGCGTTCTTAACGCTGTTACGGTACCTCTGCTTCACCATGATGTAGTCAATCAGCATTCTTCTGATGTTTCCAGGGGCCTTCCAGGTGTATCTACGCCGCATGTTCCGTCTAAACCAAGTGTTGACTATGCACAGCTTGTTTCTCTTGCAGAATTCTATGAGCATTTGCCCTCTATCATTTCTTGCTCCAAGACCATACCTTCCAACTACTTTACTGTCCCACCCTTCCCCGACCGAAGCATTTCGGTCGCCCATCACAATCACGTAGTCATCTCCTCTGCCCTTCCTGATGGTCTCCTCTATCTGCTCGTACACGGTCTCTACCTCCTCGTCCTCCTGGTCTGCCGTTGGCAAGTAGACCACTGTGATGACAATGTCCACTGGCTTTCCTTTCAACCTCACCATCATCAGCCAGTCGCTCACACACTCCACTTGGTTCACACGCTGCCTTGTCTCCTTGTCCAACACCACTCCAACTCCTCGCTGACTCTGCTCTCCTCCTGAGTAGATCACACTATACTCGTCACTAGTGATATCACCACTCCCTTTCCATCTCACTTCGATCAATCCTAAGATGTTCACTTTGTTGCTGGCCATCTCTCTCTTGATGTTCTCCACCTTCTCTTTCCTCACCATGCTGCGTACATTCTAGGTTCCAATCTTAAGGAACTCTCAGTTGCAAGGATTTCGCAGGTTGACGGCCTGGGGGGGCCCTGCTCCCACCCCTGCCGAATGCGGCTCCTCGTTTCTGAGCTGGGGCTCCTTTCACGTCTTTCGCTCTAATACTACTTCGGCTGTACATGACTAGATTTGGGAAGAATACGGCAGTGGTTTCCCGTTGCCTTCTGCCGGGAGCATTTTTAAGACTGAGCCCAGGTCTGGATGCAGTTTAATGTCATACCCAGGACATTAAATTTCACCAAGTCCGATAAAAATCTGACTATTGAAATCACAGAAGAAGTTGAATATGTGTCGCCCAATCACTGGATTTTCAACTGAGCCGAGAAACAACACTTAGTCGGGGTCTTAAGATGAACATTTGGACCAAATCCGATCCACAATTGCCTCGTAGAACTTAAATAGTCAAAAACACACTGGCCAATCAGAGACCAGGGCAGCCATATTGGATTTTTAATGCAGCCGAAAAATAACAGCACTTGGTGAGAGCCACAAGACAAATAAAGTCACAATGTCTGATTTAAATCTGACTGGCAGAATTGGTGAAGCTGTCAAAATTGCGTCAGTCTATCAGAGACTAGGGCGGCCATATCGTGTTCTAAAACTAGGCAAAAAATGGCAACATTTATCTGCCCTGAAAAGAACATCTGTACCAAGTCTGATGCAAATCCGCCAGGTAGAACTTGGGAAGTCGTCATTTAAATAAACAGTTGATGACTGGATGATGGATGCAGCCCTACTTGCAGTAGGTCACTTGATCCAACTTTTTTTTTTAATAATGTGTTTATTTCAAATTGTGATCTCCGTAACATGCCCAATGCAGTTGAGACTGGTACATGTTCACCACTGTGTAACATCATCTTTCATTTCAATGAAACTGAGCAGTCGTTTTTGGAACTGAGGACAGTATTTTGAAAGCAGAATTTGTTCCCGTTCTTGACTGACATTGGACTTCAGATGGTCAATAGTCTGAGACCAGGGTCTCCATTATCATTCTTTTTGCGTTTCATAATCCGCTGCACATTTTCAGCGAGAGACGGGTCCTTGCCGCAGGCAGTACCTGCACACTGACACTACAAAGCCAGGCTGCTGTGATACATACAGCGTATGGCTTTGCGTTATCCTAATGGAAAAGCAGGGGTGTCCCTGAAAGAGATCATGTCTGGGAGGCACATATGTTGTTCCTAAATGCCTGTGTACCCTTCTGTGTCAATTTAGCCTCAGAACAGATGTGAAAGCAGCCCATGCTGGGAGCCCTAATGCAGCCAAAGAGCATGACAGATGCTGTCTTTTGAACATGTCGCTAATAACAGTCAGGGATGTTCCTCCATCTCCTCTTTGGCCCAGAGAACATGAGGTCCAAAGTTACAAAAAAAATAAATAAATTAAAAAAAATTTCGCAACGCATTTCCAAGGGACTGCGTGTGAGTCAACTATGACAACCCGAGAAAATAGTTTTTAAATAATAATTTCTCTTGAAGAAAGCATAAAATCCCAAAATCCCACACTGATTAGCTCATTATAGAAAAGTAACTGCCACCTTAAGTTAATAATTTAGCTAATTTACAAAATTTAATTAATAACTGTATAAAAATGGACTAGATGCACTCAAGCTTGCTTACTGCAAGTCCTTTCACTTAAAACATCACTTTGACAGAACCTTTCCACAAACATGAATCACTCTCCTCACGATACTTCATCTTGTGTCACCAATGATTCACTGTCCGAACTGCCCTGTCTGCTCTTCGCAATCCCTGCAAACACCACAAAATTTCCAAAATGCTGCAGTATAAAGCAACCATGTTGAGTACGTCATCTCAAGCAAAACTTGATAGAAACCTGTCACATTGCCAGAGGATTGAGTAGGGTGTGGCAGGTCTGGATGCTACAGGGTTCACTGATCAAAGCCCTCGCTATGAAGAAGCTTCCCGTCTCAGACTGAGGTCAGGAGGTCAAGGATACAAGTGCAGACATTTCGCATGAAGATTGAGAGTTCGGTTTCAGTGGGGCGTTCTGCTTGTGAGAAACACCATCTCCCCATTTTAACGCGCATGAGAGAGCGGGATTGTTTGATGTGCGGATAATTAGATAAACTTGATCCAGGCTATTCCAGGTCACCATCCATTATTCCACAAAAGCAGTCATATCTCCTCATGATCGTGACTTGGCTGAACGTTTCTGGAAATATTCCTTCCAGCACAAAATCACTGTTCACAAGCAAAAATCAAAATCACAAGCCAGTTTCAGGAGGGGAAAATGCAGCACAAAAGTGATATTAGCCACAAGTGAAAAACATGTGAAGTGAAGATGATTTTAAAAACAATGAAATTAAAAATATGTAAATACCAAAAAAAAAAACCCCCCCAAAAACAGCAGTAAACAGTGTTAAGTAATTCAGAAGAATACATAGTGTGATTGTTTTAATTGCATCAGTTTTCTTGCATGCATTGTTCGACAGATAATTGGCTAGTTGGTTGTTACGAGCATTTTGCAAAATCTGCCACTATTTGGCTGTAATATTAATAATGCAGATTTGGCTGCTTTGCATGGTTCCACCTTTCCATTCAATCTCAGACAGCATTAAAAATGCTGGTATGGGGCATCTCGAGATCGTGTTATTAAAACATGATAATGATCAAAGAAACTAGAGAACTTATTTGCACAACGTCTTAGAAAGGGAATTTTTCAGTAAATCTGCAATTCATTCCACAAGCCTACTGCTGGCAATCTCTTCTTCTCTCAAAATTGCGAAAACATGAGCATAAAGAAATGTGGTTCTCATCTACGTTTAACACACACTGGAGTTGCGTCAAAACTGGGACTTCAGATACCGCACACTTCATATCATTAGTCTGTCAGTCATTAAGGGACATTTCCTCATATAAGGTGGCCCTATCTTGGTTTGAAAAAAAAGTTTGTATTTCTCATTTGCTTTTTTCTACTGACATGGTAACGTTGACAATAAAAAAAAAAATTATATCAAAGACCAAATCTGTATTTGAAAAAATCCAGGTGCCAAAGAGTTTTGCCCAGTACTGAAGTTTAATGCTAGCAGATAAAAACAGGTGTAAGATTACACTTTGTATGAAATCACAGGGTTTGAATACATGGGAGCTTCAGAGAATAAAACACAATCTGCCCAGTTATCTTCAGAGAGAAATCTATCAGTCGCTTGCTTTATTCTCAAATCCAGGCTGTCGTTCTGAAAAAGTACGTGTGCCAGCGTCCAGTTCAGTACTTGACAAGACTGCATGCAAAAACAAACAGGGCCGACAAGCTTTCCCACACATTTCCACGGGACTAGAGCTGGTAATTAGCAGTAAATTTCACTTTTCTCATCATAAAAGCAGTCAGATTTGGCTCAGAATGTTAGCGGTGCGTGCGCAGCCAGCTGCCTGGATAAAGTGAGACCATCTGTTGATCTGCTGCAGAGGATCTCTGTCAGGAACTTCAAAAAGCGAAAAATACTTGACAGGCGCAATGAAACGATATGGCTTGGCTCGGCCTGGTCAAGTGATGTGCAACGCCTGTCGGCAAGTCAAACGGAGCCTAGTGTGAATAACTCGAACAGCTGTTCGGAGTTAAGACACAGGAGAACAGCTGGACTGTCTGTATGCGAGTCCTCACTTTCGCCCCCCAAACTCTTTGAACCAACCCGATCGACCATCTAAGAATAACAGCTACTAGCGCCAGTTGATCGCAACCACCTCCACAGGGTCTTCTAGCACTCAGCTTCTGGGGTTCAGCATTAAACTCAGTGTACTATCTTAGTACACGGGGCACGTCAGCGCGCACATCTCATGGTCAGGAAAATAAAAAGTAAAGTCTGCATAGGTCGGCAACATCTTTGTACTCCAGTTCAGAAGAAAGGAGAAAAACACTATAACCAAAAGACTGACGGCTTAAAGCCAAACTACACTTATCTGGGGTAAAGCTGATTGATTATCATAGTCAAAGCACAGATAAGTAATGCTAAAATATGTTAGTCCGAGTCTGGGCGAGGCAGGACATCCAGGCCAGATGCTCTCAGCCTCTCAGGCAGGAAGTGCAGCTCGTAGAGACCCAGCTGAAGACGGGAGGACCGGATCCCAGCTGGCTGTGAGAGGGAGAGGGTTACCGACCCCCGGGGGATTGTACAAGAGCTGCGAGGAACACACACACACACACACACACCTCAAGCTGCACACACTGCACAGATGCACACGATCACATGTGCTGCACACAGCACTACACATGCATGCAGGATGTAGCGGCTCTTCTTCCCGTTTCCATGGCAATAATCATCCTGCTCCACTTCCTGCTCATCAATATCTGAAGGCAAGTCACAAAAGCAAAGAGCACCTCCTTACTACGACCTAGCGCCTTTCCTGTTGTGTTTGCTCACTCCAGAGCTCCTTCATAAAGATCGAGACGACTTACAGCTCAACTTGGGTTTTCCCGGCAGGAAAACACTTCAAAGTTGCACTTTACTGTCTGTTAAAGGCTTGGATATTGGGGTGGCCTTCAACCTTGTGACCTGTGACCTAGTAACCTATAACCGATGATGGGATTCAGAAGATGGCTCAGGATCTCGTGTGGGCACAGTAAAATCAGTGCAGGTGGGTCCCTGAAAACAAGGCCCCTACATCCATGTTGGCTCTGTTGGGAACAGCCCCAGGTTAGTTAAATGCACTGAACGCCACTCATCACGAGGATCAGCTGAAGAACTTTTACATAATGTAAATATTTGACTAGCCAAAGGCAGTTTATTTAAACAATGGAGGTTATGCAAGATATTTATAGATGTTTCTGACAGCAGAGTTTTACTGTTATTTTTAGATGGAATAACTATGCAGCAACCTGACAGCGTAGTGCGAAAAACTTTGAATTAACACTTCAAAATGATTTCACTCACACGTTTTGCCACTGGAGACGTACGGGTTCGGTACGATTTACAGAGAAGCAACTTTTACGCCAACTGGGATGCATTTCAATATCCTTCACAGTCAACATAAACTGATCTGTCCGATTGAAAACAACAAAATGCAGTCAACCATTTTATATGAACATCAGAGTAACTCTTTTTGAATTGCATTATGATTGCTCCACCATCGCAGTAAAATTGTAGGAGCGCTCCCCTGAAAATTTATCGAAATTTGGAATTTGCTGAGTGGTTACTGAGAAAGGGAATCCCACTGTTCGATAACAAATAGTTACTTTGGTGTCCTAATAAGCTGGTTAGGTGTATTTTAGACATTTCAGAGAGGATGGGTTTAATGAAGGCCAACAATTATTCTGATAAAAGCCGGCATCTCTTATGGCACGATACAGTCAGCCATTTATACCACCCATTTCAAAATGATCACTTTCATCCACTTTTGGACAAAAGTTTAATTTGTTCTGCAAAATCAGAAAAATTCTGCACCGAATTGTTTTGCAATTCTTTTCAGAACCTTTGAGAACACGATGTTCTGTTTGTCCGCAAGCCATCAGACTGGGGCTGTTTACAGAGGCTGATGAGTTTTTTTGTAAATGAAGGATTATGCAATACTATGACAGAGTATGTTCAAGCAAATGAAAAAATATTTGAATTTAAATAGTCCAGAGGGCTGGGAAAAAGTCAACGGCACGCACTGGTCTCCAACGGCCCCTGTCTCTGTGGACCCTGGATGTCAGCTTGAGAGCTGAGGTCACAATCAAGAGTTCTGAAAAAATCATTTTTAATTTAATGAGTGAGCATGAACCGGTGATTAAAATCCTGACATGTCACTAACTCCTTTGGACACCACTGATTTGACATTAAAAAAGTGTTTTAAGACCATACAACCTGCAGACCCATACAAGGGTCCATCAACTGCAGCTGCTGAATTCAAACCTGTGGAACGTTAGGCCTATTTTATATTCTCGTGGAGATCCTAAGGTTTCCAAAGATCCCAAATATGTCCAGTTGGAAATGTGGTTAAAATGATGTACAAGATCTAGATATTTTCCGTATGATGTAATGCTGTGGGACACAAGATCATCGTGTCCTGGGTTTGAATATTTCTCTCAATAAGTGTGATGAAGCTTCGGTGAAGAGCTGCAACCAGCAGATACTGTATGTGTGTGTGACATTGTCCTACAATATGAAAAAAAAGTCTTTTCTGACTATGAACCTACTTAAAGGAAAACTTAAGGGAAAAGTTAGAGTTAAAGGAGTTAAAAAGGCAGATAATTGTATCTCACGTTTCCAAACTCATTGGAAATATCCAGCATAATCCCTGTCGTAACTCAGCGGGCCACTAAAGAGAGTCTCAGTTGAAGGGTTGCCATGTCCGACAGCAGTACATTTATTAAAGTGTTAACACTTTTACTTGAGAGGAAACTTTGTTAGACTCGAGCACAGGAAACCAACCACAGTTATTTCTGAGGTCAGGCAACAATTACAGGCACTGAATTTAATGTTATTATTACTGCTACAAGTAATATGACCTACATGACTATATTATAGGTGCTGGATGCCAGGACCTCATCTGACAGTAATTTTACTCCTATAGAAAAAATATGGAATTTAACCCTTTCACTCCCAAGAGCACCAAAAGCCACTCACATGTGACTTCAATAACTTTAACCAATCAATCTTTGGAATATGAATAGCATTATAAGCCATTTTATTTCAGTCAATGAGAAGAGATTTGTCTATGAACAACAAACCTTTTTTAAAATTGTTACGCTTGAAATCACCTCATTTTCTGAGGTATACTTATTTGAAAAGGGGTCTCTAAAATCCTTCATTTCTAGTCCAATCCACGCAGGCAAAAAGGAAGTCAAACACGGGGGACACTGGGAGTGAAAAGGTTAATGATGTTCAGAGAGAGGCGCTCATTCATTACTGCAGGGGCGCCCGTCACAGGCAGCCAGGTCTGACAGACAGCAGGCACTCGATAGGGCAGGGGAGTCACATGACATGGTGAACTCGACTGAAATTCTTCCACACAGGGCACTGCGGCAGACAGCGATGAGCTGTGCGGGGACCTTCTGCAAACTACATTGGCACAGGCTTGGGTTTAATGAGTCCCTTTCGCACATTTATCTGGCATGTAATACGGATTTTTTGTGTTCATATTTAGATCTCCAACGTGGCAAAGATTTGTCAAGTGTGTCCACACATGATTTACACATCCCACGCGAACTAGGTGAGGCAGGATGGTACAGATATTTTACAGTGAGCCAAAGAGGTCTACCATTGTTTTTGTTCGCAGCAATACGTTGAGCGAGGATCCTTTGTCGCGAGCTGCCAATTTTCTCACAATGCCACTACCACACTTCACAGTTCTGAGACCGGTTAATTTTTGAGTGAAAGACAACATTCAAAAAGACCCCAGAGAGATATTATAACAAGAGGCCTGTCGGCCTAGAGAGCTCGGCTGAGGATGACTGAAATGTCCATGTCATAATTTAATGATTTCAGAAATCCTTGAAAACTATTGCTATTTTAACGCATATGACACATTAATGAAAGACTGAAAAAATGAGCACAAACACTGATTTTCTAAGTCCAAAATGCTGAATTTCTCATAAACCGGGACATAGAATTTTCTCATTTTCGCAGTGAATATTCAGAATATTATAAGGAAGGCTCACATCAAATTAGAAAAAAAGTTAGACAGTTATTGAGATATTCAAATTTTAAGTGAAAAGTTGACGCCGGAAGACTCGGCATTAGAAAAGCTCCGCTGACTGCTGACTATCGTCCCTGCGGAGCTAAAAAGCTGGTCTAGAAGGTCTAGAAGAAGAGGACCATAGATGACTGCGGTACTGAAAATCTCTGAAGACGGAGCCAGCATTTACAAACAAATGCAAGGCATGATCCATTTTCAAAATGTACAGTGTCACCCACTGAGTAATCTTCACTGGCACACGTGCTACACACCTCACTTATGACTGATGAAAACGGCAGAACATGTCTACTTTTGTTCGCAGTATAGCCGCGTCAGACAACTTCTGTGTATCTTACTCATTCGAACCCACATAAGCTGGGGAAACATGACATAATATCTTGCGCAGGAAATTGACTCTGAAAACCTCCTGTTAATGCTTTACGCTGATGCAAAAATTATGTGGCACATCACTCCATGCTGACAACCTGAAATAACAACACTTATCAAATCATGTGAAAGGGCTGATGTTAATTGCCCTCAGAAATTAGTGGTAACACTATGACTTACTGTCAAATGAATGTCCGTGGTACGCATTCAGAAAACATGATTCCTCTCAGTGGAAGAGTTTTGGCATGAAGCCAATGTTAGATTGATTCTAGCTTCCCAAACTCCATAGTTAGACATTCTGGTGCAAGAACACATGTGAGCAGCCTTACTGTGGTCCGGCACTGTATTCTGAAATGCCTGAGGAAACCAGAGTATTTCTGATCCCTTTTTCTATCACAAAGAATGTGAGGACAGTAACAATTTGTATTGCCTGGTTACCATGGTGATGAGACTCCATCCCTGCAATACCATAAGCACTCAGAGACAAAGGAACCAGACAGTGAGCACAGACACATACTGACAGAGAAGCTGAGAGAGTGAGCACAGACATACTGACAGAGAACCCGGACAGTAAGCACAGACAGATACTGACAGGGAACCCGGACAGTGAGCACAGACACATACTGACAGAGAACCCAGACAGTGAGCACAGACACATACTGACAGAGAAGCTGAGACAGAGAGCACAGACACATACTGACAGGGAACCCGGACAGTGAACCCACAGAACCAGACAGATACCCCAGACCTACAGTGACAGAGAAGTTACCCGGTTTAGAAAAAGAAGAAGGCAGCTTCGTTAACACGATGTGTTATTTCAGAAACCAGGCGACAGAGGGATGTAGGGAGGGGTCAGGGACCGTAAACAGGTGAGAGACCACGCCTCACTTTCACTTTTTCCACTAATTGATTTTCGTTACTGAGCTGGAAAAAAGACACAGATCTCTAACTGGTCTCCGCTCTCGAAGGACCTCGATCTCTTGATGCCGCTCATAAGTCCACGCTCCATCTCTTCCTGTAATTGGCCCCACATAACCAAAGCAGGGGGCTCGCCCCAGGGCCCGTGGCCCCATCTCCCCAGCCGGATCCCCGATGTGACAACACAACACAAAAATGTGCCAAACGCTAGATTCCTAAGACTTTAGCACAGAACTGTATATCTGCATTATTTAATTTCAATCCCACTGGTAATGGTATGGATCCTTTCTATATTAAAATTAAGGCTGAAGAACTGTTTTCAAAAGGTTGAAGGATGAAGAACTTTTAAAAAAGGTAAACTAATTCCCTGATTTTCAAAGGAGATCTTATAGCAGAGAGATGCTAGAGCAATTTGAAACATATTTAGGTGGGAAAACTTTCATTCTCCAACTCAAGGGACAAGCACTGAATACTCTTCACAGACCGCTAAAGCGAATGGATTCGATTCTAACCGAACAATGCATAATTCTCTATTTCTGCTTTCTGCCAAGAGCACATCATCGGACAATTCCCATCATCTTACTGTGGGACAGAGTGTGAGGCGCTGCATATAACAAGTTTATTTATGAAGTAGAACCTTTTCATCTCGCCAACTCATCTCCCAAACTAGCTTCAGAGAAATCACTCAACTTGCCACGGTTTCACCTCTGAGAGAAGAACACATCCAGGTCCAGCCAAATAAGTAATCAGTCTTCATAACTCATCCAAAAGAAGCCCTTCCCAGGAGCATCTCAGATTGTTACTCGACTACGTATACAGAGCCAGAAAGTGTTCGGTTTCTTTGCTTAAACGAAAGATCCTGAGAGCGGAGAAAATTGGCTCTGGCGTTCAGACTCCTGGACACCAGCTTTGTGAGTAATTTTCCATCAGAGCAGAAAATCAGAGTTTAAAAAGAAGTCTGAACAATATATTCTTTCAGCATTTCAGCAGAGCAGCTAATGCCAAACAGGAAACACACAACAAAAAATAATTTCTGTTTGGCGTATAGTCTTGGAGTGACGCGGGAACATTAGTCGATAAGAGTAATAGATTCCATTATTCCACATCTAGCCAACAACATTATCACCATAGAAACAGTGAGGATGCCTTTGTTGTAAGTTTGTTTGCCGATGATGTCACTGCATAACTGCATCTGTAAAATCTATTATGGTCTTTTTAGCCAAATATTGGTAATTCTTCCATCCCCAATAGTTGCAATGACTACGTTGCTGCTTTGTACACAACTGTATTACCACGTAACCTTCGTATATGGTGGTTAAACTATCAGTGTCACTTTTTCCTGGAGCATAGAGTGTGATGCTATTTGGTAATTAACGGACCCCCAGCTCCAAGAACAAAGACCATATGAGGACAAGGTGGAGAGCGACCACAGCAGGAGATTTACAGGTGGAAAATATCCAGGGCGACAGCTTGGAATCTGTTTATTCAACTGTAAGAGTATGAGCGAGAACGAAAGAGAGAGGGATAGAGGGGGAGGGGGAGAGAGGGCAGAGAGAGAGAGAGAGAGAGAGAGAGAGAGAGAGAAAAAGAGGACTAAAGTACTCTAGTAGCCAGAATCTCCGTCAGTATCTGCAGGCAGGTCTTCATTATAAAGTCATTTTCTCGACCAAGAATTACGAACATATGGATGCAAATTAGTGGTTTACAGAAGTGAGTACTGTAAGTCATGTTACATTTCTAATGATGTCATTCTCAAAAAAAAATCATATTCATTTCTGATATGTCAGAATGGGCATTTTTTTCCCAGAAGCACTGAAAGCCTAATCTTACAAATATCAACACTGGTGACAGTGATGTGGCATTTCAGTCCAGGCTGCGAACCCAAATCAGCTCCCGGGCCACCAGAACCTCCTCAGCAGCGATGCTCCCCCGAAGGGAGGGGGGAGGGGTCGATGCAAGAGTGGAGCCTCATTCTTATTTCAGCTCCGCTTGAGTGATACTCACCCACTACAGCCTGTTCGAGGATTTTTCTCCCTACAGTGAGTTTTTTTTAAACCTCATGAGCCATTTTAGGGACTTAGGCTGGGCACATGCCCTGCTGCCATCCTGTCAAACGTCTTTGTGACAAATCTTCTGTAAAAAGAGCAACACAAATAAAACTGAACTGAACCGAGTCAGAGCTGATATCACAGGCCGGGGCCCTTTATCTCCTAAGGGACCGGTCGCTTAATCAAGCCGCATCTGGAAAACCCGAAATGAGCCGAAATGTCACCATAACCGATGGAGACTTTTCCTAAGGATTTTACAGATGGAACAGCCTGCATTAATCCTGCGTTCCAAACAACCAGCTGTGAATGAAATAATCACGTAGGAAATGGACAGAGGTGTTCTGGTCTTAATCCAGCAATGAGTTTGTGTACAAATTTATGCAATTTTCAAACTTGCACCCCTGAAAACAGATGTCAACCCTGAAAGCTCCACAACAGCTCGTTCTGGCAATGCTACTGTGCCGCTACAATGGATGACAAAGCCCCATTTGGGCCACCAGAGAATGGGAGAGCTTGTCACAGGCACTCTGGAAAGGTTAATGTGATTGATTCAAAGTGGGGTCTCTGCTCAGAGCAAAAACAGATGCACGACAGCGGCCGGCCCATCCAGGGCTCAGACCCCTGGAATAATGGCGGTACAGATCCGTCTCCAGGCTCCTCGGCCTGAGTAATTACAGGCGGGATACAGGGGCTCTTTCTGAAGCTGCACTGACTGGCTCCTTTCATACACGGGCCGGGCTGGGGGAGCCCAGCGTGAGGACGGACGCAGGGGCGGGAACGAGAGGATGATGGCCGAAGCAGAGGCTGTGGGGAGAGAGGACGCGGGGCCCAGGGCCCAGGCAAGGGGCCAGAGATGTGCAGGACAGCGAGAGCCACTGAGCTGCTCGTATAGAGATGACGGGGCTGTCGATGAATGGGGGGGTCCCAAAGGCCGCAGAGGGACGGGGGAGTACAGGGTCAGCTGGTCTCTCTGAATGGGGCTCGCGGGGCCCCTGCAGAAAAACAGATCCAAATAACGCATGCGTGGTGTGGTGTGGTGTGTGTGCGTCTCTCACTGTCTCTCTCTCTCTCAAATACCATGATGTACAACATATTGGGCCACTGGACGTTAATCGGGCTCCTGGAGGGAGAGGCTTACAAAAAATTCAAGATGGCCGCCATTGCGGCCAAGTTGTTTTTCCGATTTGGGTGAAATTCAATAGCAACCTACCTCGGGACCAGATATGTGTGTATGAAAAGTTTCGTAATGATATCTTCATAAATGTTCATAAAAAGTGTGTGACGTCGTTTGGTACGGCGCTCGATCACGATAACGATCACGGCGCACAGGAATTGTCACAAATGCTATATGTCCCCCCTCTGGGGGACATAATAATGGCACCAACTGATAGAACGACTATTGCCATTTAAACAGGGTCCTGCTGTCTTCAGGGGAAAACTGCAAATGCAATGACCTTATCATCCACTTTAAAAAGTGCATTACCAGGGGCGGCTTCTACAACAGTTCCTTCAGAATAAAACTGATTTGTCGGCTTGTCTTGTACCGACAATTTCAATACGAACACTCAAAGGTGGCTCCAACTACTACAAAAGCGTGTCTGCCAGCATTACAAAAAAGACCACTGACCCTGTAGCTCACTGGCCAACACTGAAAACCAGTCTGGGCAAAACCCAAGAGACTCTCGCCAACTTACAGTGTACTGAGCAGCCACTAGAGGGCATAGCCATGATTTAACTAGGCATTGTATGTAAAAGGGGAAATTGTGATAATAAAGAAAGTTAAAAATCCAGAAATTAAAATTCTTAAACTGCAAACCAACTTTAGAGACACGGTCCCACGGAAGCTCCATATGCAATATCAAGTCAATCTGGCCGGTGGTTTTGGAGGAGAAGACTGACAGATTTTGCTGGCGGAACATGACCACGACCACAGTGATGACGTCAGACGCCGTCTGATCCCAATACCGCTGCGTGCCCATTGGCCACTGAGCTAAAAATATTGCCAAGGATGCCTCTGCCACAACTAAACAATCTTTTTTAAATGCACGTTTCTAGCGGAAACTCATCAAAACGCATTTGATCATTGCTACCCTCTTCTTCCGTCCCGGACACCTAAACGTAACGTTGCAAAAGTACATACATAAGCTCGCTTGCATGAACAAACACAGTTTCTGCAAACTGAAGGGGCAAAGTAAAGAAAAAAAATGCAGAGCAGCAGTTCTCCGCTGACTCTCTGGAGTAAGAAATTAATAAGCCCCTTGAGGCAGACAGATGACGCACAAACGCAGAGAAAATTAAAACAGCTGTGATATTACGCCAGGCTCTGCATTAATCCGTCTTCCATACGCATGACACACCACACAGGCACGACAACTGAAGCATGTTCTCCGTCGTTTGGTCCAAAACCGCAAGCAAGAAAAAGTGAATTCTTGTTATCATGAGCAGTGATGGAATTAATTCAGCAACAGTGGACAGACGTGTGTAACTCTTGTTAAGTGCAAAGGTCACAGTGCAGTAAGGTGAATAGATTTAAAAAAAAAAAAAGCCTGCATTCCATTGATCTGAGACAGAGAGCTCCAGCTCCCATCTTCTCACCCCATCCCATCATTATGGACGATGATCGCGATTAAGGTAAGCAGCATTTTTACAGTCATGTTGCAAATGAGACTTTTACATGTGCCAAGAAGCGCAATTATTGCTAATGGTCTTGCAAACACGGCAGGCAGAGAATCCAAAATAATCTCTCATAAACAACATTTTTTATTCCCAGCTAACTGACAATTGGGAAAGATGCTCACTTTTGAATGACACTAATCTGCTGATGTATTTCAGTTATGCCAAATGATTGCAGTTGTTCTCATTTCTGTCTTCTCACACATTCACAGAAACACTGAAAACAGCGTACAGATGCACAGAAATGTGCACATATAGTACAAGGTACGCGAGGGAACATATTTGTGCCATACCTATCATGTATTCTTATAAACAATCACATGCAAATAAGCAAACGTAAGGAAACATGAACGTCTCCATCTCCGCCTGTCTCTAATGTGGTTCCCATCATGCTCTTGTATAACCCATCTCTCTCTCTCCAGTCCTCCATCACACCATCGACAGGATCACGCTTTAGTTTGAAGGCCAACTGCACCTCACTGTCGGTCTGGCACAGCAGTCAACATCTCCATAACTGCCAGACTGATCCAGACAAAGAATGATTTTAGCATTCTAACACACTGCCCCCTGGTGGCCAGAAGGAGGAATAGCCTACGTAATATTTGGCTGAAAGAGAAATGCACTCGATCTGTCAGGCACTCTGAGCTGTTCCACCGTAATCCTCAGCAGAGGGGACTTGGACAACACAAGATGCCGCGGTTTAGTGTTGAATCACGTGATTTTCTCACACTGTCTCAGTTTCAACAGTACGCCATGACAAGTCCCACGAAAGACATCAGTTGAATGAAAAACAGATGAGTTTGTGCCTGCAGTCTGCAATGTGTGTGAAGTGTGAGGTATCTGGGCCATACACATTAACAAGAGGGGACTGTGTAGTTCAATACATATTTAAATACAAATGTTTAGTATGTGTGCATGAGAGTATAGTGAGAATAATTATGAGTGAACAGCATTTTTGTGTAGCGCGAAAGGATGGGAGCATATACTGTATGTGCATGTGTTTATGTATGGGTGCATACTGTGGGTGTGTGTGAATTTAAGTGTTTTCTGTGTGTGTGCGTATTAAGGTATAGTGTATGTGTACCCATACACCGTGAGAGTATAGTGCTTGTTTCTTTGTAAAAAGTATGTCAGTGTGTGTGCGCTAAAGCCTGAGAAAGTGTGCGTGTGTGTGTGTGTGTGTGTGTGTGTGTGTGTGTGTGTGTGTATCAGTGTACCTGGCTCCTCAATGCCTTCTGTTCTCCCCTGATACTGCCTCACCAGGATTGGTGCTCGGCCGTGAGCAGGAGCTACAGAGTCTGAGTCCTGGAGACAGGAGATAAATCATTAGCACACACTTCCCGCACAGCAATGCGCAACACAAGCTATGCTCACACAAAGCAAACTGTACCGGATTCCAGTCACAAGCTAAAGGTGGAAATGTGCTTTTTAAGTAAATGAAATTTAAATGGTGACAATTAACCACCCACGAATGTCTTATGGCTGATATCAAGCAACACTACGCCTTTAATGTTGCTCTTTGTAATTTGAAAAAGTGCAGTTTTATAGCACAGGAAAGCGCAATACCATCAGAATCAGCACTTTCTCCGTGTTGTAGCAAAACCGCATCCAGTTAAACTGTCACTGGATTACCTGCTGAGACACAGGCACCAACTTCTTGCAATGAACTGGAGGTGATTAAAATCCGCATGTCCAAGCAGTAAACTGTTGATGTAATTATTGCATTCGGAAGCAATGATACATTCGCAAACTCATTAGACATCTGATCTAACATGAGTGGAATCTGCAACACTTTATTCTGTCATTGCGTGCTCCATGGGACGTGGAGTAAATGGCTCTGAGCAACGAAACAAGTCCGTCACACAGTTCCCAAGCCAATGCTCCTGTCTAACTAACTGTTCCCCAGCTAATGCTACTTTCAAAACAAACTGTTCCCAGGCTAATGCTACACCCTGAAAAACTGTTCCCAGGCTGATGATAATGTTTAAAAAACTGTTTCCAAGTGAATGCTACTGTCTAACAAGTTAGCTAATGCTAATATCTAACCAACAGTTCCCAGGCTAATGCTAATGTCTAACAAACTGATCCCAGGCTAATGCTAGAGTCTGACAAACTGTTCCCCGGCTAATGCTAATGTCTAAGTAACTGCTCCCAGGCAAATGCTAATGTCTAACAAACTGACCCCAGGCTAATGTTCGTAATTAACAAACTGTTCCCAGGCTAATGCTAAGATCTAACAAACAGTTCCCAGGCTAATTCTAATGTATAACTAACAGTTCCTAGGTAAATGTTAGCAATTAACAAACTGTTCCCAGGCTAATGGTGATGTCCACCCAACATTTCCAAGGTGATAATGATGTCCACACTGCTCTCATCAAGCTATCGCGCATATCCGCCATGTTGGTTTCATTAAGCCAACAGTAACATCAAACATTTCCTTTCCAACACACTGATATTCAGCATACAGTCCTCATTTCTCCTCCATAAGTGTAACATTTATGTCTGTCACACTGATCCCAACTTTCCCCTGACTGGCTCATGTCATTCATCACAACATTTTCAGAATTCCTCTCAGCTAAAGAGAATATCCAAGACACCATATTCCTCTTTCAGCTAACAGGCTAATTTTAACAGCCCAATCCTCCCTCAATCTCAAGTAATGACCGCTGCCAGGGGTGGCACAGTTTGTAGCTTTTCTGGCCTCAAGCCACTCTGCGTGGAGTTTGCAGTAAGTCCCCAGTCCACTGGGGATTATTCTGGAAACAATTCAATTCCTTTCCTGTGACTGTTATTATGATTAACCTTGTTCTGTTCTCTTGAATGGCTAACAGGCCCATGAGGATAAGGCTGTTGTCCATTATATGCAAATGACTACATATTTATAACCTCTTCAGTGCCAAAGCTAACATTAAGGTCCATTCATGTCTCATTGATAATCCTGACAGCTCACTTTTTTTTAAACTTCCCTTTTGGTTTGGCTTCTATAGATGCAGAAGTATTCAAATTTCTCACATTACTGTGACCATGATCATTGCAGCACTGGCATGGCCCACTGAGGACATCTAGTGGTATATAATGGTGTTGCGAGTGAATACCATTGAAATAATGAGAAATTTGGTGATTCAATTCTTATGAAAGTAAAATATAAGGAAGAGTCTCTCCTGAGCACATCTCCTCTCTCCAGATAGTTCCCACTAACCTGGTCTTCAACGTCTCTGGGCTCACGCTGTGTCAGTGTCAGCGCCTCCAAGTCCATCAGAGAGGCCAGATTCTGATCGACGTGGCCATTGTCCGGTATCATACCTGATCACGAACACACAACATTTTCAAAAACACACATACAACAGGACACATTCACATGTCACACTGGTCAATGAATCAAGAAGCAAAAATGGACATTTCATGATACTTGGACTTTTTGCTATAGTTTGTTGTATGTTCCTGTAAAGCATTTGGTGTCAAAAAATTGGAGCGTTTCACTGATTAGTTTCAGTGGAATCATGTAAGACAGTGGTTCTCACACTCAGTCCTGGAGGACCACTGGATGTGTAGGTTTTCATTGCGAACACAACTGCAGTCCCTTAATTCTACTAAGCTGGTCATTTGTCTTAATTAATTGCATTTTATTTATTTACCCTCTGACCTCACATTATGAGAGAACGGCAGTGCCTGCCATTGGGAATGAAAGCCCTGTGTCCATATTGAGTTGATAATGCAGAGCTGCAAATAATTGCACAAGGGTTAACATACTGACAGATCCGAGTAATTGCAAGATTAATTAATGAGCTCCTGTTGGATGTTTCACAAAAGGTTAAAGTTAATTGATTTTTTCCCCACATCAACATAAAACAGGCGTGAGTCATCATTACTTGCTTTCCCATCAAACTCTTCATTATCTATGAAATGTACAGATTTAGCGACGATGTATCCAAATTAAGAGCCTATTGATTGTTTTAAACTTCATTGGTACATTTTTGTTTTAATTTCTCGCTTTATTCAGCTGTATCCCATGTAGCATGATGTGAATATGAACTTTCATTGCCCAAAGCCAGCATGGCGAGTTTTGACAGTGGTGCTTGACAGGGTAATGTAGAGAAATTATCCTCATTAAAACTCTAGGGTTGCACTGTATTAGCAAGAAAAACCAGCATCCAGTGTCCCCAGGTCCGAGTTTGAGAACCAGCGATGTATGAAGCAAACTGCGATCGCGCATCAAACTTTACCAGCCCTTATCTCAAAATCGCCAAGTGTCACAAAATGTCCATTTTGACATTGATGCATTCAAACGTGATCAAATTTCATCTAGTTGTGCTTCTGTCCATAAAATCTAATGAGTACATATTAGCATTATAATGTACTATTTCAGAGACAGGATCAACAAGTCAAATCTTTGTACTTCAGAAAGGAGTTGCTTATTTTATTCACCAGCGTAGGATTGTTCAAAAAAAATAAAGCTTATGTAAACGATTACTGCTGCGGCTGGAGGTGAAAGCATTGTTTAATTCAGATTTCATATATGATGGCAAATCCGCATTTTAGCAGCCAATTCTCCTGCGTACCGAGCTCACAGTGTCGTTCCGTCCTCATTTAACAGAACACAAACCACTGCCATCATACCAACGATGCAGGAGCGAGATCTCTGCCACGCTGAGCTGGGGTCTTTTACTCCAAACCTGACTGCCCAGTTTCATAAGAAATCTGAAGTTTCATGGTAATCAAGCGCTTGTACAAGTCTCAGTTTCTCAGAAAAGAAAAACGAAAAACAGTTGGCAAACAGGCTTCGAGGGGGAACAGTTTCTTTATACCGAATCAGTGTAAAATCACCTGCTCATTATTGGAGCCCTGCATGGTTCAGAAGTGTGAGGACAATGAAAGTGTATCAGAAGAGAGTGATTTTAGTTCAGTGCTGAGGAAACGCGAGGAAAACTCAGGCCAAAACACTCACTGACCCCAAATCTACACAAAGAGCGAATTATGTGGTTTTCCAGGAAAACGTACCGACAGCCCCTCTGCAGAAGGACTGTACTGGCGCCTCACAGTCCAGCATCAGAACCAGGACACAAACCACAGGCTTTCAGCGAGCTGCCATTCGACCACAGGACACTCCGAGCCGAGACATTAGTACTGCTGTAAGTACCGCTAATACAGCTACGCTAATCGCTGGCGTGATCTGGACCTTTAACAGACAGGACGGGAAATGCGCTCAGACAGAGCTGACTGGGACAGACCTTACGAAGGAGAACCAAACAGCGTCAGAACTGTTCACTGGCATAATCCTGTGATTCAGCGTTTTCATATGTTACATGCAGCTCATATTTCTGCGGGGTCAGAACGGGCTCCCTCAATGGTCCCATTTAAACTGCGCTGGAAATGGACAGAGAGCATCTGTGCTGGTCTGGACTTAAATATGCAGAGTAGAGCGTGCAAATATGCAAAAGTGCCAAAGGATTTGAGTTTAAAGATGAATTCTCAGGTATTCTTTTACGTAATCTAATGCAGCCATTACTGATACAGTCAGAACTGACTTTAGTGACGTGTCGTCCTGGATCTAGATGGCATCCATTTATTTCTGGTTCAAAGGCCATGTGATGTTTAGAATAGAGCTCTTATTGGATACAATTTTCTTAAACCGCAAATAGATCAACACATGTCACCACACAGTATTCAGGCAAAACCTCTGATGCCCTGATGGCGATTTTTTACCGAGTCGCCCCAGTGCAGGGGAGGAAATATCATCTCATCTGAATTCTGTGGCTAAAAAAATATACATTTGGATTTGGAACCAGAAACAGTGTTTGGGGAAAAAATTACCACCCCTTTCAGAGATCTGGTACGCATAAAAACACACACACACACACACACACACACACATATATATACACACACACTAACATGCGCACACATAAACACACACATGCGCGCAAAGACTGACATGCACATGTGCGAACACACACACACACACACACACACGCACGCGCGCGCGCTCACGCTCACCCACACACACAAGTTCTTTATCTGCAATGAAAAGCACAGCCTTGGCTCTACAGAAAAAAGCCCCCAGCCGTTCAACACCCCCAGCGCCTGCCCATCCTGGGGCTCTGTGACACTGACGGCTCCGGTCTCCAGGCAACAGCACAGAGGGGAGTGGTGTTCAGTGGCTGAGTCCAAGATAAATATTGGCTCAGACTCTCACAGGAAGAGCAAAGTTATCGCTATCTGCCGGAGGAGCATTCACTACTGCAAAGATAGTCACTTTAAGCACTCACAAGTATTAAAGAGATATAAGAAAAATGATGGATTAAAGGCCAATTGAAGTCCTTTTCACAAATGTGCTCAATTCTCAGATTCATGTGTTTTCCCAAATGCTTCTTACATCAGTATAATACATGCGATACACCAGACAAGGACCCATCAACGATTAATTTGCAATGCTGGGAGCAGGCCAAAGGATGTAAAAAGAATTATTTTATGCGCCTGTTCTGATTTGATAAAACATATTGGTCACTAGTCTGTACACCCCTGTCATAAATCGAAAAACTTTTGGCATTAAGTACCGCACTGAAGGGAGCACTGATGGGTGGAGCAAGGAACCCTTAACACACTTTCAGGCAGAGTCCGAGTACATTGCAAACCTATAACCCTTAGAGCCCTATATGCAGCTATTGTTGCTCAATGATGTTGATGCCAAAATCAAAGCAGTTAAAAACATATCATGTGATGACTTGATTTTTAAGAGCTCCCACAGGTAAGCTCATTTAAACAAGATGCCACATGATAGGTTTTCAACAGCACAAAGTAATTACATTTATATTTTTAAAAAATTTATTTCAGCGCTCCGAGGGTTAATGGATTTTAGGTACAACCCCTATTCTGAAAAAGTGGTCACAATATGGAAAAAGAAAATATTATTAAAAACGAGTGATCTGAAAAGTCCATTCACCCTCTACTATACTGAAAACTGTACAAAACCACACCATTTGCCACCATAATTCTGATCAAAGTGATGTTCACATAAAAGTGCTCTTGTACACATTCTAAAGAATCATATACAGTTTCATGATGATAGGTGATGGACCTACAAGGGCTATTGAAATTTGATTGGCTGATGTCTGCTGTCTTGTTTGAGCGATCACCTCTTACTTACAGATATCCATAGCAGCCTTAATCAACAAGCAGCATGCAAAATTTTAAGATGATCAACATTTAGGAGTTACGACCATTTGCTTACTTTACTACAATCAATGTATTTATACCAAATTTGGTAGGCTACAATCTAATGACCGGTAGATGAGGGATCTAAAGTTCAGATATGATTGGACATCGCATTCAGGAGTTATATCTCATTATATCCACAGAGGCCACACCCACTAATTTAAATGGCTTACTGTGGCCAGATCTTTAAATGTAGCAACAACCTTTATAATTTGTTTAACATCTTGGCCTGAAGACGCTGTCATCCAAATTTGTTGAAAATTGCTGACACCATCTAGATCGCCTTTATAGGATTTACAAAAAAAAACAAAAAACCCAAAACTGCTGCAAATGTGCATATATGCAAATAGCTGTGACTTATATGGATCGATTCGTCTGAACCCACAAAATCCAAGAAATCATATAATTTTGTTTTTAAGACTCAAGGTTCAGAAGCTCAAGCCAAAAAAAAGCACTGTGCCTCTCCATAGCGCCACCATCCAGTAAATATGGGTAATTTTTTTTTGCCCGGGTAGAGAGTGAGCATAGGAACCAATGTATCAAATTTGGTACACCCAGTTTCAAAAGCACTTTGCCCTTGTACCCTTAATAATAATAATAATAGTAATAATAATAATTTTGAGGGTTCACCACAAGACAAACTAGACAGCAAAAAAGCAGAAGCTTGTTTAAGTCCAGAGTTTTTATCCATTTCTCCTGAATCTTGATTTTTTTCCCTGTTCTAATGAGCAGTAGATGCTGGGCACAAGTTCCCAAAACTCCGGCAGAAAGCAGCTCGCCCCCAGGACCCCTCTCTCCAGCCAGACTCTAATGCAGAATGCAGCCTGGTCAGTTCCCATGGAAACATGGCTGAGCTGTATCTGTGAACACGACAAAGCTATGAGCTCACAGCTCACTGCCGTCGTCCAGCCAGCGGGAGACTCACCGCAGCAGCTCTTACTGACAGACTAACCCAAACCCAGGGCTCAGCGTCCAGCAGGACAGACAAAACACTTCACAAAACTGCTCAAGGGCTCACCGGCATCACATATCCAAACACGTTAGCGCTGGTTTGGTACATTACCATTAATCAATACTTCAATAATTTATCCCACTAAATGATGAAAAACTGCTGTGATACAACCCATGAGATACAGCTTTGGTATTACACACGCGAAATACAACTTTCTCATGTCGCGATTGGTCAGACTCTGCTGGCAAAAACGGTAAAGTTACTAATCCCTCGGCAACCATCGGTAGCATTAGTTTCTAGTTTGTGGTTTATTGAAGTCAACGGTGTGAATAATTCGCTAGCTAGCATGCAAGCGCTTTTTGCCATTAAAGTAATGTTACATGAGTTACTGTTATCGTAGAAACTTGAATTTATTCATTCTTGTTTCAGAAATTTCTGAAATAAATCACTAATTAGACATCCACCATTTATTCTATATCTAGTGATGAAACTGTTAAAAAAAAAAAAAAAAACATAAAAAAAAAAAATAAAAATTAAAAAAAATTAAAATTTCTTTCAAAAAAAAAAAACCTTTTATCCCGGCACATTTATTAAGCGTTATGTAGCTCTGTAAATGGCAAGCAAAGTTTGGGTGGACAGGCAAGAAGCGGCTAATAGGAATAAATGGAGACATTTATCAAAATATTTCGGATAATTTTTTTTTATCTTTCCTGTTGAAAAGAAAAACTTTAGCTGACTCGCAAATGGAGAAAAACTGCACTTAAGAAAACGTTCACAAAGTAGTCTAATTTACTGCCGACTCTGGCTCTGACAGCACGATGGTGTTCCACACTGGAGAGGAAAAGTGTAGAATAACAGAAGTGGACAGTCATGCTGACTGAGCCGGTCAGCAGGATTTACATGGGACTCAAATATCACCACATCCCTGGATTCGGCCCAGAGTTCGCCGAGACACAGAGGAAGCTGTTCCAAACACTCAGGAAGGAGTGTGTGTTTATCTGTGAGAGACTCCTGTCGTTCAGGGCAGCACAATTACCCAACTTTACTCCTTAGAAACCAACACTCAGAATTCACTCTGCCACGAAAACAATTATAAAACAGCGACAATTATAAACAGGTTTAGTGTAGAGCAGTCATAAGGATCAGAGGAGTCAGTGTAGAACGAGGAGGAGCGGAGCTGATGCAGTATGTGTGGGCAGAGGAGCAGATTTATGACTGCGGATCAGTGTGGAACAGAGTGGATCAGTGTACATTAGAGTGGATCCTAATGGGTCAGAATGGATCAGTGTAGATCAGAGTGGATCAGCACCGCAAAAAATGGTAAGATAAAAATACTAGAAAAGATGAATTGACTTATTTTAAGAATTAAAACACTTATTTCTATCACCATTTTTCTTAGTAAGACAAACATAATTTCTTGTTTTGAGGTAATTTTTACTAGCTGGCCAATGGGGTACGCAAATTTCACTCTTCAAGTCAAGGAAAAAAAAAACTTAAAACAAGTCACTATCTGACTTGACGAGTGAAATTTACGTGCCTAGCTAGTAAAAATTACCTTAAAACAAGAAATTTTTCTGTCTTACGACGAAAAATGGTGATAGAAATAAGTTTTTTAAAAAATAAGTAGATTCATCTTATCTAGTATTTTTATCTTAACCTTTTTTGCAGTGAGAGTGCAGTGGGGCGAATCTGTATGCAGAAGAGTGGATCACCGTAGAGGAGAGTAAATCTATTTGTAGGAGGGTGGGGGATCAGTTTAGACCAGGAAAGACCAGCTTGAATGACCGTGGAGATTTGCATTGATCACTGGGTACCCAGGGAAGCGGACAGGATCGGTGCATATCGATGTGGACAAGTGAAGATCGCAGGGGATTAGTGTCAATCCGTTTGCATAACTGGAAATCACTAAGGATCAACTGGGATCAGTGTGAGCAGCGTGGATCACAATGAAGCCGTGTGGATCACAGTGGATCAGGTAGATTTGTGCGAACGAGGGAGGATTAGTGGGATCGCTGTGGAGGGGTGAGGATCCCTGCCCTGAATATGACTGACCTGCAGGTAGAGTCAGCTGGCCTGGAGAGAGCGGGCCGCTCTGCTCGGGAGGCGGTGCTGCCGTTAGGCGGCTGAAGGTGCTGTGGTCCTGCAGCAGGGGTTCAGGGGTCAGTAAGGGGTCCTGTGGCTCCTGGCCCTCGCTCAGCTCCCCAGCACTGCTCTCCTCCTCCCGGGAGCCCTGCACACACAGCAAACACACTTTACAGGAGAGCTGCACACGCACACACACTGCACACTGAATCCACCTACGGATTGTAAACCAACCCCCCCCGATACACAATGGATCGTGGGAGAATTTTGTTTCCCCAACATTTTTCTGGAAAGAATGTATGACCCGGTAATCTTTTTTTTCACACCGATTAGTCATTTTCATATTGCTCTTAATTCACCCCCCTTTCTAACACAAGTGGAACATTCCAGCCCCTGTTAAAAATACTCACTGAAATGTATTATCAAGGTCAGACTGGTGATCAGGCAATCTGTACTAATCTTAACAAAGATATGAACAGGTTGACATAAAAACTAAATCTCGGTAGACAACTTGTATCAGCCGACTGTCCCATTTCGAAAAAAGAGCATCAGCTTCAAATGTCCATGTGACTGCCATTTTGCAAAATTTGAGGTTAAGCTGCATGCAATAAATTACTGTTAGCACAGAGTAAGAACTGACTGCCTATTTAAACTGCAGACTTAAGCAGATAAATTCTCGACTTGCCTAAAAAGTGCCTCAAAGTAATGTCATAAACACGAAGATAGAAAGTAAGGACAGTGCATTTTCTGTTAACACATCATAATATCCACCGGTAATAAAAGGTAACATGGTTCCCCTGGACCAAGTGAGAGAAGCACTGCGATGGATCACCATCAGCATGTAGAAGAATAAAATATTTGCAGCATGAATGAGTAGTAAACAAGTTATGAGATGCAGTCATGCCAACATGGGCCAAAGCCTCTGACATCTTTCAGAATCCACACCACGGAAAACTGAGGTTATTCTAAGAGCAAAGGGAGGGGACAATCCTTCATTAGAATGGTGTTCCTAATAAAATGCTCAGTGGGTGTGCAGTAAATATATAGCTCAATAGAAAGGGTAGCATTTCTGCAATCAAAAAACCCAGCTAAATTTGCCAACATGCCAATGAGAAGGCTGTGTTCCATGAACTTGCAGAAAATCTACCCTTTAGTTGTTTTATAGTGCCCCCTGTTGGTATACTGCGGTACTGAATGCAATGATTATTTTTCTTTGTCAGGGCATGACATTATGCCATAAAATGAAAGCCAAAAAGTAATCAATTTTGATAATTCATGAGCCTGTTTTGACTGAGCCCACCTGGTCAGTGCAGTCCATCGCCTTGGCTTACTATAACATCACCACCATCAACACAATCTTCATCACCATTATAACAGAAGGACAAAAAGAAAGGGCATCTCTGTTGATAAAGAACCTCATTCACACCCCAAGGAGCAGCAGGCAATATCAAGCCAGTCAGGTAAAATGCATGATGGGATTTGTGTGGATTCAGATTCGGCCATCTTACAGACTCAGCTCTACTTCTCCAGCATTATTCTGAGATTTTATCGCAGAGGTAATATTTACAAAAGTAATACCTTTTAGAACATCAAATTGACTTATCATCATTTTTATGACGCTCCCGCAGGGGAGCTCTTTTAAACAAGTCCTCACATGATAGGTTTTCAACACCACAAGATAATTAAATTTATATATTAAAAAAAAATATATATATACAGTATATATATACAGTTGTGTTCAAAATTATTCAACCCCCACCTTAGATAAGTGTTTTTGCAAGTTTTACATTTATTTTTCATCTTGTTTATAATCACATTAAATAATGATGTGTCAAATAGACAAATACAACTGAAATTACAACTAAAATGTTTGTAATATTCCAATTAATGGCCTTTCTGTGATTACTTCATTGACAAAATTATTCAACCCTCCTAGTCCACCACTCTCAAGAACAGAGGTTTCCATCAGGTGTTGTCAAATAGCTGATGAAAACACCTGTAGATGTGAATGGAACCCTAATGAGCAGCAATTAAGCAGATTTAACCCCTTTGTGCAGAAGCCAAATTTGGCTATTTTTGGGTTACCCACTTTAATGCTGTATAATTCAAGATTTAAGCTTCATAAAGAGGAAAAATGTGGCTCAATTCTGAAAAGACACTTACAGCATTTAGAATTACATAGTATTTCAGTTAAATTTCATGATTATGGTAGAGAAAATGAGCTGCAAACATAAAAAATCTTCATGAGAATTCACCATTGAAATAGCAAAAAAAATAATTCTGAGGATTGAAAAACTGCTGGGGCTTAAAACTATACATTTCTGGGATCATAAACTCCTTGACCACAAGTACAATTTATCTTCAACATTACATTCTAGATTACCTACATGCTTTTAGCCAAATTATACACCTATCCAAGTGTCTCCCCGAAGTCTCAAAATGAAGTCCTGTCAAATCATAAAAAAATCATGTATATAACACAAATAAAGTTTTAAGGCATGAAATTTAATATGACCAAATGATTTTCTGGTTGAGTTTTGTATGAATTTATCAATCTCAGTGCAGTTGAACATCAATGGTCACCAGCAACCTCTCCAAAAACAAAATATGCCTTTTCTCCTTAATAAAGTTTAGAGTTTTGGCCATTTTACTTCAAAGTGCCCCAAGCCAGCACAAACACGCATTAAATAAACTTCTTATTAAACGGTTAGAACATTCACCCTGTAATGAAAGCTACCAGTCCCCTCTTCTAAGCTTACAAACTCATTTCAACACTTATAAGGAACAAGTGCAACTCACTAACTCAGTAATATCTGAATTCTGAAATATACCTTATTTTAACAGAACAGACACTCCACTTTCAGGGAACAATCCATTGCCTCCCTGGATTCAAAAGAAACGTGCAATGAATGTACCAGGGGGTCCACCCAAATGCACGGGCAGTTCGCGTTTTTCACAGGAAAAAAACCTCGACATTCGACTTTGTAGAGTACGTATACATTCCAAAAACAAAACAACAACAACAACAAAAAAATAACAAAGTAGCAGCCTCACCTTTTTCATGAATCCCTTTTTACAGAGAATGAAGTATCCTGTAGCAGGAACCCTCCGGTCCTGTTTCATTCGAAATAATTCCAATTGACCATATCCTTATCTCATTTAAATCCTGTAATGTAACTGAACACTTCAAGGCCAGTTTTGCGAACGTGTTTTCTATAAATCGCGTCTATTTTAGCCGCGTAATGTGCATAACGTAGACAGGATACAACAGCGCATGCTGATACGCATAGGTTTGTATGCTCTCTGTTTGTCCAGTCAATGTGTTTCACTTACTCTAAAATGTTTAAACACTCGGGAATTGGATAAGAAACGAGCCGATCAATACATTTTTACCAGGGTAGCTTCACGAGAGCATGAAGTGTAACTCTACAATTACGCAGAAGAGCTTGAGTGTATGGTTGAGTGATTGGCTATCAACGCCAGTACTCGGGTGGATATAATGAAGCGCTGGATTTGTCAATGAATGGATCTGCGCGTAAATCCACGGTAGGGAACAACAAATTTTTTTGTATGTGACAACTGTAATTAACAGTAGAATGTGAGAGAATTAATACCATGTCGATTTTTTTGCCCCAGAAAACTGATTTTTCTGAACCATTACTTGGAATACTGTTGGCTCACTGTGGCTTAACTTGTTGCTACAGAGGATAACGATTTTTTCTGTGTCAAGATATCGTTTTTTTAAACTGCTGGATCGATACTATAGGCAAGGATACTGACCAGTTTGCACATCAGGCTTAGCTGAGGAGTTAAATTCATGCAGCTCTTGAAAAACAGGGCGTGGAGTGAACTTCCCGATATTCAGAACCGCGTTCGAGGTCTGCTTGCTTGGGAACATTCAATAACTGATCCGAGGGTGCCATTTATTGATCGAGTACAGTAACAGCGTGCTTCCAATTTGCAGGTCTATAGATGCGGGCGTCTACATCTGCAGAAAGGGGTTAAAAGGACTGTGACACATGGCTCTTCTTGGCAGTTAATGACAGCTTTTCAAAATGGTGAAGTCCAAGGAATGGTCAAAAAAGTTCAGAGAGGAGGTCATTTCACTTCATAAGCAAGGATATGGATATAAAAAGATAGCGAAGAGGCTAAACATTTCAAGATACACAATTGGGAGCATAGTCCGCAAGTTTAAAGCTAAAGGCACAGTGGAAACGCTACCTGGGCGTGGTAGAAAGAGGTTACTGTCTGCAACTGCTGTGCGATACCTGAGGCGAAAGGTGGAGAAAAATCCCCGGGTGACAGCTGAGGAACTACGACAGGACATGTCAGAGGGAGGTATTCAGGTTTCATCCCAGACAATGACGGACACTGCGAAATGATGGCTTCCATGCAAGAACTCCCAGGCGCACCCCCCTGCTGACTCCAAAGCACAAGAAGAGTCGACTCCAGTATGCTAGAAACCATGAGGACAAACCACAAAGGTTTTGGGATACTGTTCTGTGGAGTGATGAGACCAAACTGGAACTTTTTGGGCCAATGGATCAACGGTATGTGTGGAGGCGAAAGAATGATGCCTATAAAGAAAAGAACACCCTGCCTACTGTAAAGCATGGTGGGGGGTCAGTCATGCTCTGGGGTTGTTTTGCTTCTTCAGGTACAGGGAATCTTCAGTGTGTGAAAGGTATTATGAATTCAGTTCAGTACCAGGAGATCTTGGATGCAAATGTCATGCAGTCAGTGACAAAGCTGAGGCTTGGGAGACGTTGGACCTTCCAACAGGACAATGATCCTAAGCATACCTCAAAATCTACCACAGCTTGGATGCAAAAGAAGGGCTGGAAGATTCTGGAGTGGCCATCGCAATCACCAGACTTAAATCCCATTGAAAATCTCTGGTGGGACTTGAAGAAGACAGTTGCAGCACGCAAGCCAAAAAATGTTAATGAACTGGAGGCCTTTGCCCATGAGGAATGGGCAAAGATACCTGTGGATCGCTGCAAGAAACTTGTGTCAAGCTATGCATCACGTCTAAAAGATGTTATTGTTGCAAAAGGATGTTGTACTAAGTACTAAAGTTATACATACCTAAGGGGTTGAATAATTTTGTCAACAAAGTAATCACAGAAAGGCCATTAATTGGTATATTACAAACATTTCTGTTGTAATTTCAGTTGCATTTGTTTATTTGACATGTCATTATTTAATGTGATTATAAAAAAGATGAAAAATAAATGTCAAACTTGCAAAAACACTAATCTACTGTGGGGGTTGAATAATTTTGAACACAACTGTATATATTTATTTCAGTGCTCTAAGGTTTAAATGCTTATCTTCAGGTTTCTGTGTGGAATAAACAAGGAATAAAACCAAAGGGCTGGACCCAGTCACTCAATTTCAAAGGATGAAACAGACTCTGAGGGAAGGTGCTGATGCACTTTGACCTCTCTGGCGATTGGTTGGCACAGATGTGTAGTTTTCGGAGTGTGCTCATACTGGGGCTGTGGTGACCTCGGGAGGTCGAGTTTGGGATACCTCAGGGTGCTGAGTGACCTCCTCCTGCAGCACGGGACCCTGGTCCATCCTGGCCAGCAGGGAGAGGAAGGGGTCTCGGTGGTGTGGGACACGGGGCCCCCTCAGGACCTGGCCCTCGCTGGGGGGGTCGTAATCCTGGAGGAGGAGGGGGAACACGGACAGAGCAGATTCACACCAATCACTGCACTGCACTGCACTCAACACCATTAAAGGGATATTTCAACATTTTGGCCTATTTCAACAAATTGTCTTATTGCCATAATCCCTATAGTTATATGAGAAGGTACATTACCTTTAGTTGTCCGTACCCATTGTTTTGAGATTCGGGGGGAAAGACGTGAGCAGCTCAGCGAACATAAAGAACCTGCACCACGCTATGAAATAATAATTTATAATTACAAGCCAGTTATTTTCAAGGCAATTGAATAACCGGAACTACATTCCAGACATACCGGCTGGGCGGAGTGATTTCAAAAGCGTATGTTTACTGCAGCTACTCGCAACATGTTTATCCGCCCAGCAGGTTACTGAAAAAAGTAGCTCTGAGTATTGGCTTCATGTGTCGTGATGTTTCATAATTATACATTATTATTTCACAGCGTGGTGAATGTGCAGGTCACAAGTTGTCCACAAGAGCGTTTTGGAGCTGCTGGACTGTGTATTTGATGAGTAATGAAGGAGGGAGGGACCTGTACCGTTCGCTTTTGTCATGTTCGCTGAGCAGCTCGCATCTTTCCCCCCGAATCTCAAAACAGCAGGCACAGATGACTAAAGGTAATGTACCTACTCATATTACTATAGGGATTATGGCAATGGGCCAATTTGCCAAAATGTTGAAATATCCCTTTAGAGAGAGTGTGTGCATGCAGCGTACCTGTGTGAGCGCGTACACATACACCGCGAGTTTGGTGCTTGTGTTTCTGCGCGACATGCCTGTGTTTAAGAACGCAGTGCCCTCTAAAGTTTTAACCTTCATTGATCATTTCTAATTTTCCAGTGGGTGTGTATGCGTGCGCGTGTGTGAGTGTTTGTGCAGTTTGTGTGTGTGTGTGTGTGTGTGTGTTTGCACACAGGCGGGTCTCACAATGTCCAAGACTCCGTGCAGGGAGCTGGAGAGGCTGGTGTTGAAGGCAGGTAGAGTCAGTCCCCCGACTGCAGGAACAGGAGAGATACAGGCAGCTCAAACCAGGCTGAGCTTTACCTCAGAGCACAGAGACGTCTCAGGCAAATATGTTTTATATAATATACAGTATTACAATGATACAATGCTAGGAAATAATAAGACTAAATACTGAATATGCTGATGTGACATTCTTAAGTATTTTGGCCTCACTGTCTGATATGAAGGCCTTAAACTCTAAAATTTCACTTAAGTTGGTTCAAAGTCAGAAAGAGCACTTTGTCATATTGTAGGACAATGTCACATACATATTCTGTATCTGCTGGTTGCAGCGCTTCACTGAAGCGACATCTTGCTTATAATGAGAGAAATATTCAAACCCTGGAATGTCATGATTTTCTGGCCACAGAATGACATCAAGTGCAAAATATCAACATCTTGCACATCATTTTAGACACATTTCTATGTAATTCAGCCAGACATATTTGGGATTTTTGGAAACCTTGGGATCATTACAAGAATTTAAAATAGGACTGAAGTTTCACGGGTTTGAAAACAGCAGCTCAATGCAACAAACCCATACATGGGTCTATAAGTTCTATGGGATAAACCATATTTTAACTTTTTAAGCAAATTTATTTGACTGATGATTCTACACATGCAGTTTATTATTATTATGAAGGTGAAGTTACAGTGCTCTCCCCAGTCTATTCATTAGATAGCACTGTGGTAAGATTAGTCAGAAATAACGGCCTGGGGGCATTGCCAAGATGGCCGCTGAGATGCAAGACTTGCCCAAAAGGATTTTAATACAGGTGTCAGTAGAGCGCAGATTGGGGGCAGAGCGTTCAGAAGGGGCGGGGTTACCTCTCACAGCTGCGATTGGTCCAGAGCTGAGGAGCAGCTCCCCCTCAGAGACGAGCCTGCCCACAGTGTCCGTCTCGGTGACGGACGGACTAGAGGAGCTGCTCTTAGTGCTGAGGGATGAGGCAGAGGGCGGGGCTTCAGCCGGAGGGGGTGGGGACGGTACATGGGGGGGTGGGGACGGCTGTTTTGGGGGAGGAGACACTGACACCAGGCTGACAGGCTCCTCCTCTTTGGCCACAGACATGAACCTGCGGGCAGATTTACAAGAAGTTGAGTCTGGGGAAAACCATTCGCTCCTTCCAAACGGTTATCGTCAGCAGCCCCTCTTCCTTACGCCTGACCCAGAGATCAACTGTGGTCTGTCTCTACAGAGAAACTAACAAGTGGCGCCTGGCACAACAAACTCCGCCCCTCGCACATACTTTGACCTACTTTACTGAAATTCAATAGGCATCTATCCTGGGTCAGTGGCGAATCCCTGAACCCAATATGGGGTGAATCTGGCCATTAGTTTTGATACTAAAGTATTAATAAACACACAAACACAGAAACAAACCGACCCAAAAGCGATACCCCTTGTCCTCTCCCTTAGGGGGGAGCGGGGTCATAAACAAGTTATGAAATGGTAAATTGTAGAATGTATGATGCACATTGTTAACAATATATTAACCCTTAGTGCGCCTAACTCTATATTAATCCTTAATAATGCTAAAGGCAACAGCAGTTGCCCAATGATGTAAGATATCAAAATTAGACTCTGTCAAAAACCTATCATGTGGTAACTTGTTTTTCAAACAAGTTGCCACTTGATAGGTTTTCAGAAGCTTAGGATAATTATCTTTTTCATTCCTTGGAAATTTCTGCAGCGCTCTAAGGGTTAAGCCCAATTTGCATTAAGGGGCCTCTAAACTGGTTGCCTAAGTTTTCAATGTTTTAATCACTACTTTTCATTCTACTTTGACCTCGTTTTATTTAATCCATTGAGTTTATTTTATTGGATATTTTTATTCACATTTTTATTAATCTGAGATGTGATAATCTGGTTCTGTGAAGCATTTCGGACTGCTGGTTTGCATGAAAGGAGGTATGTAATAATGTTGAGTTGAGTTGTGCCATTAAAGGTTGTTTAAATGACACAAAATTGCATATATTTCTCTGTAACCTGGAGGAAAAACATGATTAAACTGTTGAAATGTTTTTGGCTGGATGTGTATCCTCTGGAGTAATAATATAACTGCGAAACCTGGCTTTTATGTCAGTTTAAAAAGCAGACAGCAGGGGGTGCTCTTGTTTTAAACATTCCAGCTCGGTAAATTGCAGCACCTTCCCTTTGTCTGTCAATTTATTATACCAGACCGATGTTCGACCAGCCGGGAGTTAAAAATCAGCACTGAAGCAACCATGTTATGTTCAGTAAGCGTTTCCTTTTAAAAAGAGAGGATGAGCTGGTCTGAGCAGACTGTTGAGTGTAGCAGTGTGAGAGGCTTCTGTTGATGTGTGGCATCTTTTAATGTCTCAAAACATACATCACGCGCATCTCAAAATACAATAAAGAATTTAAAGATTTGTTAAGGACAGCAGGAGGAGCGTCTTCACAGTTGCGCTGAAAGGGCTTACGTGCCACAATTACACAAGCAACTTTAGAAAACTGGATCAGGAATTCATTAAGCAGGCAAATTTTCATACGCAGTGTAGTGTCCTTAAACCCTCCTATTCGTAAAGTATGTGGGTTTTGGTCTTGTTTTGTTAACTGATTGGTGTAATTCTACGTTATTATCTGGTTCATCACCCCTCTCCTTGCATCTCTGCACCACGGTCTTGCACACTTGTTCCCACTTCGTTCCCACTGTTGTCTCTGTGAATGCAAGATCCCAGTTTTCATGTCCCCCTTTGCTTGACTGTCGTTTTCGGTCTCCAGCGTTTAAACTCTACGTGCAAAGTATCTATTAATTAGGCATATGCTGAGGATAAAAAAAAAGCAGCAGAAGTTGTTGCCAACTCAGTGATGACTTCAAATCTTAGGAGACTAAAGTGCAAACACAGTCCGCACAGCCTGGATTAGGTGTATTGGGTGAACACTGCATGTGGGAGGACAGTGTGACCAACTCCAATCGAAATGCCGGGTTCGATTGAAGTCTCGCCCACTGACTAAGTGCCCAGTTCCACAGAATTTCTTTCCATTTCCTGAAAGTATTTGGTCTGATTAAATTCCCGCCCACTGACAACAAGTTTTGGCTCTGACTGAATCACAGAATAAGAATAATAGCTGATTAGCATACAGATTAGCAGACTCACACTGGCTTACGGTCCTGGAGTGGATCGTCACTCTCAGAGTGTAGGACCTCCTCCTCCAGGGGAAGCTCCGCCCCTCCCCAGGGGTTTAGGTGTTCAGCTGAATCTGTGCTGGGAGGAGTCAGAGGGGCTGTGGGTGTGGCCACTCGAGGAGGGGTTGGGACAGGAGTGGTGTTGGGAGTGGCCACTGGACTCCTCTCTGCTGCTGAAATGAATAAGAGGCCACAGCGGTAATCATGACACAAGAGGAACCAATAATGCACATTTCAGATCATGATGCTACAGGTATAACTCCTAAGAGATTTGAGATCATGACTCCACAGGAGTAACTCAATGTGATTTGAAATCATGTATCATGACTCTTCTAGTATAACTCCTCTATGTTCTGATATCATGACTCCACAGGAATAACTCTTCTATTTTTTGAGATCATGACTCCACAGGGATAACTCAAATGTGATTTGAGATCATGACTACAGGAAAAAATAAAAATAAAAAAAACTCAGTTGTGATTTGAGATCAGGCCATCAGGATCTCGATGTTCTTGACTGCACAGATTCAGCTCTGACCTGGGGGCCCCAGGTCCTGGCCCTCAGGGGGCTTGATCTCTGGGGGTGACCCGATGTTGGAGCCCCGTTCTGAGGGCTCAGGGGAGGCGTGAGGGGACGACCCTCCGGTTCGCTGCATATCGCTGTTTCTGGGACTGGAGCCAGGTGTGGGCACAGGGGTGGGAACCACCTCCTCCTGCAAGCACAGGGGAGTGAGGAGGTGACAGGAGTATTGAGCAGCAGACAGGTGTACAGAGTATTGAGCAGCAGACATGAGTGCAGAGTATTGAGTAGCAGACAGGTGTACAGAGTATTGAGCAGTAGACAGGTGTACAGAGTATTGAGCAGCAGACAGGTGTACGGAGTATTGAGCAGTACACAGGCGTACGGAGTATTGAGCAGTACACAGGTGTACAGAGTATTGAGCAGCAGACAGGAGTACAGAGTATTGAGCAGTACACAGGTGTACAGAGTATTGAGGACCAGACAGGAGTACAGAGTATTGAGCAGCAGACAGGTGTACAGAGTATTGAGCAGTACACAGGTGTACAGAGTATTGAGCAGCAGACAGGAGTGCAGAGTATTGAGCAGCAGACAGGTGTACAGAGTATTGAGCAGCAGACAGGTGTACAGAGTATTGAGCAGCAGACAGGTGTACAGAGTATTGAGCAGCAGACATGAGTACAGAGTATTGAGCAGCAGACAGGTGTACAGAGTATTGAGCAGTACACAGGTGTACAGAGTATTGAGCAGCAGACAGGAGTGCAGAGTATTGAGCAGCAGACAGGTGTACAGAGTATTGAGCAGTACACAGGAAAACAGAGTATTGAGCAGCAGACAGGAGTACAGAGTGTTGAGCAGCAGACAGGAGTACAGAGTGTTGAGCAGCAGACAGGTGTACAGAGTATTGAGCAGGACACAGGCTTACAGAGTATTGAGCAGGACAGAGGCGTACAGAGTATTGAGCAGGACACAGGCGTACAGAGTATTGAGCAGGGCACAGGCGTACAGAGTATTGAGCAGGACACAGGCGTACAGAGTACTGAGCAGGACACAGGCGTACAGAGTATTGAGCAGGACACAGGCGTACAGAGTATTGAGCAGGACACAGGCGACAGAGTATTGAGCAGGACACAGGTGTAAGAGTACTGAGCAGGACACAGGTGTAGGAATACTGAGCAGGACACAGGCGTACAGAGTATTGAGCAGGACACAGGCGTACAGAGTATTGAGCAGGACACAGGCGTACAGAGTATTGAGCAGTACACAGGTGTACAGAGTATTGAGCAGGACACAAGTGTACAGAGTATTGAGCAGTACACAGGTGTACAGAGTATTGAGCAGGACACAGGTGTACAGAGTATTGAGCAGTACACAGGTGTACAGAGTATTGAGCAGGACACAAGTGTACAGAGTATTGAGCAGGACACAGGCGTACAGAGTATTGAGCAGGACACAGGCGTACAGAGTATTGAGCAGGACACAGGTATAAGAGTACTGAGCAGGACACAGGTGTAAGAGTACTGAGCAGGACACAGGCGTACAGAGTATTGAGCAGGACACATGCGTACAGAGTATTGAGCAGGACACAGGTGTAAGAGTACTGAGCAGGACACAGGCGTACAGAAGTATGGTGTTGCGAGTGTGAGGAGGAGGTGACAGGAGTACAGAGTATTGAGCAGGACACAGGTGTACAGAGTATTGAGCAGTACACAGGTGTACAGAGTATTGAGCAGGACACAGGTGTACAGAGTATTGAGCAGGACACAGGTGTACAGAAGTATGGTGTTGCGAGTGTGAGGAGGAGGTGACAAGAGTACAGAGTATTGAGCAGCACACAGGTGTACAGAGTATTGAGCAGTACACAGGTGTACAGAGTATTGAGCAGTACACAGGTGTACAGAGTATTGAGCAGGACACAGGTGTACAGAGTATTGAGCAGCAGACAGGAGTACAGAGTATTGAGCAGTACACAGGCGTACAGAAGTATAGTGTTGCGAGTGTGAGGAGGTGGTGGGACGGCTCACTGGAGGGACAGCAGTATCTGGAGGTACGGGAGGCGAGACAGGTCCTCTCTCCCTCGCTCTCTGCCCCAGCATCAGGGCGACAGTCTCAGCCAGAGTATCAGTCACATACTGCCGGATCAGGGCAGAGTCCACCGGGACACCAGCATCCACAAAATACTGCAGACCTCCGCCGCCGGCCGCTTCCACTGAGAACAGAGATCACACAGGACTGAGCAACCGATTCAGGAAAACCGCACCGACCACGAGCTCTGCTTCAGAGAGACCACACAGACCATACGGGAGAGCAAACTGACCATCTATCGCCAGCTCATTCCGCAGAGCCCACAGGAGGCAGCGCTGATGGTGAACATCACGACCCACACATGCACCGTTAGACCTGGGGCTCAACTCTCCTCGTTTTTACAGATACGAGGCCGCAGCACTTCGTTGGCACGACTCAAATCTGAATCCTACCAAAGCTGTGCTTCATAATTAACACACACAATCGACACACAGCTACAGTGATGTTACCAACTTCCGTAACTCCCAATAAAGGCCGGTGCGTGGGGACAGCTCACCGATATCGGAGGCAGAACTGCAACTCTCGTCCGGCTGCGACGGGCTGCTCTGCGCCTCGGACGCAGGCCGGGGATATGTCTCTGCGATCATCCGAGCCATCAGCTGCTGCTCCACCCTGCGCAGCCAATCAGAGTGAGTCTTGCATCTGTTCCGCGTCAGAACGCACATCATATCACATTACTGGCGTTTGGAAGGCATGCTTGAGCTGCTTTCACACCAGATGCGAAACAAATTTTTGCGTCTTTGCGTTGCCTTTGAATGTAATCTGTCGCGCGAAAAATTTGTCTCGCGTCCGGCGTGAAAGCAGCTTTGTAGAAATAAAACTTTTATTTATTTATTTTTTGTGAAAGCAGCTTTATTCAGAGAAAAATTGCAATGGAAGACACTGGGTGTTTTTGGGCCAAACCATTCGGCCGAATCCCTGAGAGGAACTGCCGGCTCAAGAGCCAGGAACTATACACCATTAAAGGCTTTTTTTGTACACTTACGTCACTCAGAGTTCCCCTGTGCTACCAAAGCGCCTTATCTGAAGTTGCAATGAAAAAAGTCATTCAAAACTGAGATCTAAGAACCACAAAGTTCCTGCAGTGCGGATGCAATAGAAAGCAGGTTCTTCGAACGAAGTTCTTAGAACTATAAAAAAGGCTCCTCCCGTCCAAAAAATGCCTATCAAGTGCCCTAATTCCACCCATGCCCAAATTCTGCCCATCCTCTCAAAGACTGCAAATCCAAACAGAGCTCAGCATGGGCGACGGCATTGCTTTGCACGGGAAACATTACGGGTGGCACAATTCGATCACAGGCAAGATTTGGGCACCAGATTAGATTAGTCCATAAACCAGCAGTCAGACCGACAGGAACCTTGAGAGGCGAGAAGTCCGATGCGCAGGTGTTGTGAACACAAATTCAAAGCTCCCCTCCTTCCACATCTATTCTTATTTATTTAAATCACAAAAGAATCACTGTTTAAAAATGCTGAAAACCTGAGAGAACTCTGATAAAATAGAGGCAGTTAGCCAGTATTTTCTCTAGAAATGCTCCTGCCAGTCAACGTAAAGCTGAATTTGTAAAGGCTTTGATGCAAATGGCTCAATCAAGCCAAATAGAAACTAATTTTGGACAAACGCAATATTATTCAATTACAGCTGTTTGAATAATTGGGAATATTGTCTTAATACAAATGATTTGGCACAGAGAACTACGGAGATAATACCGTGGACATATTTTCAGCTGTTCACTTACACGGAGACAAAGAAACTGAAATGACAGCGGTAAAGTGCATAAAAGCAAAAATACGAGCTGGAATATAATGCCATTGTATTTCAGCTAATGATAGGAGATTCTTTCACGCAAAATAACCTTTTTCAACATTGTTAAACTTGATATTTCCCTGTTTTTGAGACATACGTATTTGAAAACAGGTTTCTATAAAAAATCTCAATTCGTAGTCCAATCGCCTTGGGCAATAAAGACTGGCAAACCACAGGGGTCCTTGGTAGTGAAAGAGTTAATGCTGTGGTGCATGTTGGGTCTCACCACTCCACCAGCCGGTTCTCCAGGGCGTCTCTCTGCTGTATGACCGGCAGGATGGACTCGGCAGGCCTCGGAGGCTGGGGCGGATACGCCGGGCCGTGGCACATGGGTATCGGAGGCTCCGGAGAACCGTTCAGCTCGATGTGCGTCTCCGCCGACTCTGACTCCTACGAGTGACCAGAGGGAGAGAGCGTCACTCATGCAGGGAGAAATTTCAATATCACAATGGTCCGAGGCTCTTAGGCCTTTACACTCGATTCTGCAGACCTTGGCGTTGCTTTGTTAACACGGTGCTGAGAAATACCACAGTTCTTCTCATTTATTATTGCCTTTGATGTTTGGCAACCGTTAGTTCATACCGCAGCAGGTGTGATTCGCGGAAAACAAAAGGAGCGAACTCGTCTGTTCGCCCCAAGGCGGGAGTTATAATCACTGTGCTTAAAATTACCGTGATAAATTTATCACCCAGTCCGACTCCCGCGTTATTCTCCTGACCACACTTAATAAAATGCGTGCGGTACTTTGTGAGCGAGCTCTTTTCGAGAAACTTCTGCACTCAACCATTCTTCCCAGCCCTGATCGGTAACATGCTGGCTCTTCGAAAGGAAGCAGAATTGGACGACTTTTCATAATTCAAAGAGGTTCTTTCACATTATAGTGAGAAGAACAATGTCCCATAAGTCATCGGTAATTGAAAACGGTGAAAAACGCAAAAAAAAAATTGGCTTGACATCCTCACCTAGTCATGAACAGCTGGGGCAATAACAATTCTTATGCACTCTATTCTCCAACAGCGGCGGCAATAGGCTCTTCCGTTTTTAATTCAGAAAAATGTTCTTGAAATGCCACCTAGTTTTCAAGAACGGGGAGCTCTCATTAAAGTTACTGGCATTCCTCGCTAACGGTACAAGTTCGGCAGATTGTTCATCCCATTATGATTGGATTTTTCTATGATCATTCAAGAAGGCGAATCCTTTAATTACAAAACCAGTCTTAACACGGTCCAATAGTTGTGACATAAATTACTAAAATAAATCACTTTGACAGTCAGGCACACCCAAACCCTCTTCATCATGTGATCGTAATTACAGGGCAGAATGAATCTCCACAGCAAAGGATTTCTGTCCAACCCTCACCGTTCAGGAACTTACTACTCAATACTGACCACCAGTACTGGACCACCTTCACGGTTCCCAATGATCAACACTGGTAACTGATGCTAAGCCACCAATGGGCTTCCTATCCATCATGACTGAACACTGACACTAAGGAACCTAAACATTTCAATTATACAACTGGACAAAACTGTTAGAGCACTTTCAAGATCTCTGTGCATCACTGGACACTGGTGCCAGGTCATCTCCAGGGGTTCAGGTTCCTCGTGCTTTAAAATGGAACAGGATGTAAATGTGTTTCTCCACACTGTTATCCTAGTTGAGTGTCTTGTTCACTTGTTGGTATGACAAAGAGAAATATAATGTTAACCAATCAAAAAATGAACTGACATTGAATTAGAAAATACACCATCTCTGAGGAATCCTTCTCCAAAAACATGATATTAGCATCTCTACATGTTTAGAGAAATCCAAAGACCTCTTGAGAACTGATATAGAGACTGTGTTTCAGAAAATAAAGAGGTTCTGAACATTCTGCTTCCGAAGATGTGCCCCCCCCTCCCCCCGAGGTCAGGATCTCTGTAACCCGCGCGTCCGTCTCATTCCCCGATTGCTGTATATACCATTTACTCTCCAAGGCACAGAGTTGACCAAACAACAGATTAGTCTCACTCACACATTGCTATCACTGGCACATCAATGATATGCCTCCCCACACAAAACAGTCAGCGAAGCCAAATCTATTGCACCCCACAACACATGCTTAAGTAAACCACACGGCCATGCAACGATAGACCCCATGGCATCCGTCGATCAGATAAATTTAAATTGGGATTATTCGGTGATAAATGACTTCACTCCAGTCACATGGAGACCCCATTAGCATCTTGCTATAGGAACAAAATTCCTCTTCAGTTTCGGTCGGCACATCAGAATGGAGCCAACTTTCAAAGATTTTATACCCCCAGGCCATTTGGAGCCACACAGCTTGACCAGTCACCCTGAGGTACTGTTTCTCAACATCAAATGCTACTTCAATCTGCAGAAGATGAAATGGATGCCTTCAAAGCTTCTACAGAAATTTTTGCCATTTTGTTCCAGCCAGAGATCATTGCACAGCACAAGAAGATTTTGCTAATGAAACCACTTTCAACACATCGGTTGAATTTAAGTCATGCATGAAAGATTTTAGCATGAACACATCAACCACGAGAATTGAATATGCAGAGGAATACAGTGTGTACATTTCTGTTTTCATTGAGCAGATACTATAACTTACTGCACTGTGAAGCATTCTTTACTTTGGCTCTGCACGCATGCACTTTGAGTCATAAGTGATATGATGACAATGAGGGTGGAGAGTCCAGTTTAATTTGAGGCTTTCTTCAGCACTGTGTTCTCCGGACCAAACGTGACAAGAACAACCAAGGCTATTATCAGCATCAGGTCCAAAGGCCAGGGTCAATCAGGGTATGGGGAGTGTGTCAGTGCACATGGGACAGGCGACTTGCTCATTAGCAAGGGTATCATTGATGCCGAAAGACATTAATACATTTTGGAGCAATCTATGATGTCATCTAAAGCTCCTCTGTTCCAGGGAAGTCCAAGTACTTTCCAGCAAGAAAACACTGAACCACATCTTGCAAGAACAGGAAGTGCACGGCTGTGTAAGCAGAGTGTGGGGGTGCTAGATTGTCCAGCCTGCAGTCCTGATCGGTCTCCGACACAAGAATGTATGGCACATTATGAAGCAAAATGTATGGCAATGAAGTCCATATAGTATAGCTGAAGACCAGCAAAATATAGGAATGGGGGGGACATTCTGCAAGCTAAACCTGACCAACTGGTGCCTTGGGCGCATAAAAACTTAATGAGTGAAATTAAGGGTGCACTCACACTAGGGCCAGTTGTTCCGTACTGTGCTGAAGCACGAATGCCCCCCCCCTCCCCAGTACCCCGCTGGCCCGCACTCACATTACCTCGAACCCAAGTGTGCTCAAGCACGGCTGCCTCCGACAAACTGCGCTTGTGCGCAGGCATGAGCAAGTGTATTGTGCCCAAGCAAAACTCTTCTGTCCGTACTGGGCCAGGGAGGTGTACCTTACTCAAGAACGGTACACTAGCACTCACACTAGCCATAAAATCCAGACTTTAGGGGTAAACGTCCTTGGGCACGGTACGATTACCCAGTGTGAGTGTGCCCTAAAAACACAGTGATGATACACAGAGGACTGAGCCAAATTTCGCCCTCTGCCGCAGTCATTGCATTGTAAAGTTTCAATAAGCAATGAAATACACTCAATAACACATCAAATAATGTGTGGTTGTGCCATTTTCAATATAGTAGAGGGTGAATGAACTTTATTTCAATACAATCCTTTTTGATTTAATTAGCATTTCCCATGCATAGAGATAATAAATTGCACAGGATACCGCATACTGAACAAGTGAAATCAGCAATGTGCACAGTAGGAGTGGAAAAACGCCACCTGTTAAACCATCTGTGTCTGAATTTTACATCACATATGTAAAGTCATTTTCAGGTGAGTTTTTGCATAAAGCGGAGTAACCGAGGTCCTGATAAAATGAAGATTCCCTCCTGCTGGCGTTCGTTAAAATGGAAGAAGAATTAAAAAGCCAACCTGGCGTTCAGGAACTGTTAAGCAACGAAACCTGATACTGCTGTACAAGTGTGAGGCATTTAGCCTCTTCAACATGCAGAAAATTAGCCATCTGCACCCAATGAGCAGTCAATCCTGGCAAGAACAGGAGAAAAGACAATTTAAGGGAGAAATGCAACGCTTTATCTACTACAGGCAGCTTGAAGCCTGCTGAATTGCCTCGATCTTTAAATGGTCGTATAAATTGTAAATGAATGGAAAATGCATGGTTATCACATATCTTACTGAACACATTCAACAAAATATAGCATTTATACGTGAGGTTTTCTTCTTTTTGGTTGTAGGAAAAAATTTTTTTTTTTCGAAATGCCTTTGTCTTGAGAATGCAGTACACTCAAAGGCCAAAGGAGGGCAGTATGGAATAGCCTTCCCCTCTTATCTGTTCAAAACACTCCCACCTCCACCCATTCTAAAAGGGGAAAAAAAAAAACCCTACCCTACCCCGAGAGCCACTGAGCATGACAAAGACTGCCGGTCTTAGAAATGGCTTTCACGGCACGCTGAGGACGACCAGAGCGTTTCTGTGTTAACCGCCCGCGTGCCCTTGTACGTGCGAGCAGCAGTATCTGCCCGATGCCCAACCGGTGGCGGCGGCGGCGCATGCGGCAGAAACCGTCGGCAACGAGCTGAAGGGAGAACAAGCCTTTGTCTGCACGGCTGAGAGGACAGACACAGCTGGATGAATTCCTTCACAGCCGCCCAGACATGCCGCGTGTTCTGTCCAAAACCGAATAATTCCTGGATCCTGACCGTTCGTATGGTTTCCGCCACAACTCATCCTCAGTTTGCTAGGAGATATTTCACCTATTTGGTCAACATACAAACCGATTTTTGGTGGAAGCAAATTTTTCACCATTGGAGCACTGAAATATTTATATAAAAACATAGGTTTAATTATCTCGTGCTGATAAAGACCTATTATGTAAGCTCCCCTGTGGGAGCTCTTTTAAACAAGTCTCCACATGATAGATTTTCGACAGCTTTGATTTTGATATCTTACATCATTGAGCAACAATAGCAGCATTTAGCGCTCTAAGGGTTAATTGATAAATCTGGCAGCTGCTCTCGGCGAGTGCTCATCAACCCAGCACTACAATAAAAACAGCAATGCGCACAGCGGTCAACATCTCACCTAGAATTTGGACTGTAGGCAGTAACTGCAGTGGATCGTGCTCAACTGGGTTTAGAATCGCCTGCAGTGAAACAGTCTGGGCAGCCAGTCCCTGGCTGCAACACTCAACGGTGACCCCAGACTGAAGCCATAAAGGTCCCATATTAAGCTGGGTTTTTGTAGGTTATTTTATTCTTGGATGTTCAAAAGGGAGGTTTATGATTTATTTAGCTAAGAACCCTTGAAATACATTATTTCTAAGCTATTTGGTGCCAGTTACTCAGGCCGTTAAAACTACATGGGATGCGGAAAGATGATGGTTGCCGGCTGAGCAACTCTGATTACACTTCACAACCAAGTGTGACACGTCACCACAGGAGTTTAATGACACTTGAGGAGAGAGGCGAGACGAGTATAAGTTGGATCATATTGTGTGGTAAACCCTCTTTATTTATTCTGGTGAAGTCTTCTCTTAATAGTTGACTTTAATACAGGTAACCCCACCTCGAGGAGAGTGTTCTTGACGTCGGCAACTATAGTGAGGGGGTTTTTCCACAACAGGGAAAGAATTCTTCTGTTCTCCACAATGGTGTTTATCCCTGTTCTCCGGGACCAAATGCTGGCTTGCTCCACTGGCAGTGATAGCTCTTTGGACTATATATTGAGAGCTAAAAGCAACATGTTCCATATCCAAATTTATGCAGGATCTATTTCATGCTTACTTGTAAATTAAATAATGAGGCCTGGCCATAGAACAGCTGAGCAGCTGATTGTCCAGTAACTTTTGTTCCCATAAAAGGGGGATGAGGGGAAAATATAAAGAGAGATGCCATTCCTTCACTGATCTGAACGCAAACACTCTCAAATAAAAGCAGAAAGTCCACACTTTAAGCGCATATTCATTAGTTAATTCCAGCTTTTCAGCTCCAATATACTGTTCTGGATAGCAAGCTCCTGAACTGCACATAACGCCACATTTGTAGTAGAGCCCTTTACTCAAAAATATATGTCACAATGCAACACATTTGCTTTAAATACCTGAATAGAGGCTGGTTTGGCCCACCTTGGATCAAAGCTAGGCTGTACATAGGCTGGGAAAAGTTTGGTAAGCGCATATTGCCATGTTGAGAAAACGCCGTGTTCTTCAGTGCGAAGGCAAATTTTCTTTGAATGGACCTCAAACGGAAGAGAGAGTTAAGAATCAGAGGTTAAAATTCAAATTTTCCCACTATTCCTTAGCAGTGCAACGCGAAACTTCAATTGTGTTCCCTTCATTTTACTGGGGACTGCTTCCTGAACCGCAGTTGGCCAATCACAATTGAGCGGGCTTTAAGGGAAGGGCGTCTTAGAGAGACGGGAGGCAAAACAGCTTGTTTCAGGCGGAGTGAACCTGAGGTGCTGCACACACAGCCAGTACAGCTGTAACAAGGTGCTTTTGGACCATAAAAACATGCAATTGTCAGTAAATTGAACTCAAAAATGAAAATATTCAACTGTGAATTAGGCATAATGTGACCCCTCTAACATCCAGACATCGATGGAGGTGATTGTCTGTTCTCATCTGATATCCTCCAGTGGCCATTGCTGAATGCAACAGAAGCCTTCTATCCGCGCCTTGGACATACCTGCGCTATGTCATCAACAGCCAAGTAATCATTTCCAGGGTACACAGTCTCCTCCTCCTCTGCAATCCCTTCTACTGCCTGTAAGAAGAAATTTGACCATTTCAGTTAACAGGGCCTGCAGAAAATGGCAGAGCATCCTGAACATGACAGAGTTCATTTAAACTCAGCCTTCGTGCAAAAGAGGAAATAACATTACAGCACATAGCCTTCCCCTCAGCCTTCACACAAACAGGGGATATGACATCACAGAAAAGATTTAACCGGAGTCTTCACACAAAGATGGAAATAACATCACAGCATAGAGCAGTGATCCCCAACCCTGTTCCAGGAGGGGCACCGTCCCGTAGGTATTTGCGGCAGCCTTTATTTAGCTCATTAGCAACCCATTAAGATCTTTAACAGGGAGATGAATTGCTCATTGGTTTGCTGAGAATGATGGTCTGTTATCATCTCCGGACCAAAGTTTTATTTTTCCATTTAGACCGACGTAGGTTAATGACTCCGAAAGACTTCAAGTCTTAATGCTGAACTAACACAAAATGCAACCCATCGGAACAGAACTTTTGGATGTATGGAAGAGAGAATTGTATTGCACATCCTATCTCAGTCTGGGCAAGCCGTGAAATCAGTATTTTTCCAAAAACATTGGTGCACTCCTTTAAAAATGATCAGTCAAACAGGCAGGACAGCAAGGGAGCAAGGTGAGTATTAGACAACCCCCTCCTGGGACTGGTAAAACTATACACACCACTCAATCTTCAGCAAAGTGCATTCAGACGGCATTTATGTCACATTGACTCCAGAGTGAAACAACACAGGTTTTTATAAGGTGCAGCCGTTACCGGAGCTGATAAGCGAACTGGAAAACCGGAAACCTCGAATCTGAGTCTGCACTTATCAGGCCGCTTGCTATGCAGCGAAAACACACAGACCGTGACCACGCTACAAACGAAGAGGACGGAGGGAGGGAGAGCGAGAGGGAGGGAGGGAGCGACTGCCTCCGGGGGGGAGGGCACTGCAGCAGCCAAGGAAGAAATGTCTCATTCATTACGATTCCACTCACACTGCGGAGAGACAGAGGGGGAGAGAGAGAGAGAGCAGGTCAGGAGAGGGAGGCCGATTCAGATCTCCTCATATGAAACAAAGAAAAACAATAAAAGTAGGGTAGAGACATGCAGTATCTGAACACGGAAACGAGATAAACGCAAAACAGCGCAGACAATACGGGCTGATCAGAACTCATACAGCACCGTACTGCACACAGAGGAGAAACACAGACAAGTGGACTAACAGCACTAATTTAGAGCAGCTGTGACGATGCTTTTGGAGAGTGTAGCAGCGTCCGGCCTAGGGCCGACAGTCTATACCCGCCCGGACAGAACTGTTCTGATGCGCCGTAAGCAGGATTGAGCCTGTTTACTATGAGGCTCCAGTAAGTGTCACCACCTTCAAGCTAGAGCCGAGGAGAGGACTGCAGTCTTAGGTACAGAATAATCTCAATCTCATTAGTCTAAGTAAAAGAAGACTTAAAGGTGATCTGGCTGAGGTCTGTGAATATGTTAAAGGGATTCACAAATATGCAGGATTACTTCAGCCAATGTCTGCAAGCAGAACTCGGGGTCACAAATGGAAGTTGGCCCAGGGTAAATTTAGCATTGATGCAAGGAAGTATTTTTTCACGCAGAGAGTGATCTCAATGTGGAACAGCCTGCCTGGCCATATCTTAGAGACAGAAACTCTGGGAGTTTTCAAGTCCAGGCTTGATACGGCGCAGGATCCCATCTAGTCCAGGAGTATCTCCAGCGTTAGGTTCACCTCAGCGTTTGGACAATGGCGAGCCTAGTTGGGCTGAATGGCCTGTTCTCGCCACTCGTGTTATGTTATGTTGTGTTATGACATGGTGTGCTGTGTTTTGCTGTACTTTATTATATTATGCTCTGCTATATTAAGTAATGAACGGTATATTATGTTGCATTATGTTATGCAGTGCTAGAGTATGTTAAGGGTTCTGTATTGGTCTAAAGCCAGGGTCAGTTCAGCTCCACAAGCTCACTGCTGAAATCTCTGCTCTCCTGATGTGACACTGATCCTGGATCATCACCTGTGTCCCAGCTTCCAATGTCTGAGCTCAAAGCTCAGGGTGCGTCTCTGAGCTGAGCTGGACTCGACATGACGGCGCCCTTCTTGAATGAATTCTGAGTACAAACAAGCATGTAATACGCAGATCCCCTGCCACAAGATGGCTGATATGGGGCCAAGAAAATAAACAAGGTGGAGGGACAGAAAGACAGACAGGAGGACAGACGGAAGGATGAAAAGGCTCATCTACACAAAAAGATTCATCCACATATAAAATTTCTTTCAGAAATATCGAATGCTGTGGGCGTTATGGCCTGTAAAATAAGCGAGATAAACTGCAGGAGGGATGAACAACGCTCATGCCGATTATCCCCAATCCACTAAGTGATGAGGATAACAATCAACCCTAAAAAATGGGTAAAATGAAAAAAAGAGAATGTTTGAAGGTCATATTAATCCTGTGACATCGTCCACAGGAGTGGCCCCAGCCCAGGGACTGATGAGAGGTCGCTGATGTACAGAGGAAAGGGCGCCGCAGATCAGACAGGGAGAAACGCCATCCCTCAGGTCGCCCAGCTCAAGGGTTAAACTGGCAGGGATGCAGAGCGGGAGCCTTGCACAGGGTTGCTTAGCAACCACATGGAACAGAATACAGATGAGACGGTGCGTGCATGAGCAGGCGGAGAGAGAGAGAAATCAGCAGAGCGGCTGCACGTCTGCAAACGGCTCAGATTCTGCAGAGCGATTTCCCCAGACACCAGCCCAGACTATTCAGAATGACTGAGATTCTAACATAAACCAGCTCTCAATGTAAAATGACTGACACTCAACAGCACTGTAGACAAGCAGCAAAAAATACCTGCAGAACATGAAAGTGATGAAATGTAAAGGCCCAGCGGTAAAGGCCTGTCAGCAAAGGAATTATGATTATTTTAATGCGCACTAGCCCAAGACATTTTCAAGAATACTTCAGTGCGGAGAGGAAAGGGTTAATCTTTGGTTAATTATTCTTAGTACGATTGAATAAATGAACATTTTTAATAAAAACTGCATGGGCACAGAGATTTAATTGTGGTGTAATGTTGAGAGAATCTGATACATTCGGAGAGTCTAGCAGCGCGGTCTGCACAGAGCAGCAGAGTTTAGTGTATCTACAGCTCCGGGAGCCTTGAGCAGGGCCAATCACAGCAGCTGTTATTTGAAGGAGGTTATGAGGACAAAGTAAAATGCAGCACTGCAGAGAGAGAGTATGTAATGTAACAGGGACACAAGCAGAGACACGACTCTGTAATGTAACAGGGACACAAGCAGAGACGCGACTCTGTAATGTAACAGGGACACAAGCAGAGACGCGACTCTGTAATGTAACAGGGACACAAGCAGAGACGCGACTCTGTAATGTAACAGGGACACAAGCAGAGACACGACTCTGTAATGTAACAGGGACACAAGCAGAGACGCGACTCTGTAATGTAACAGGGACACAACCAGAGATGCGACTCTGTAATGTAACAGGGACACAAGCAGAGACACGACTCTGTAATGTAACAGGGACACAAGCAGAGACACGACTCTGTAATGTAACAGGGACACAAGCAAAGACACGACTCTGTAATGTAACAGGGACACAAGCAGAGACACGACTCTGTAATGTAACAGGGACACAAGCAGAGACATGACTCTGTAATGTAACAGGGACACAAGCAGAGACACGACTCTGTAATGTAACAGGGACACAAGCAAAGACACGACTCTGTAATGTAACAGGGACACAAGCAGAGACACGACTCTGTAATGTAACAGGGACACAAGCAGAGACACGACTCTGTAATGTAACAGGGACACAACCAGAGATGCGACTCTGTAATGTAACAGGGACACAAGCAGAGACGGGACTCTGTAATGTAACAGGGACACAAGCAGAGACATGACTCTGTAATGTAACAGGGACACAAGCAGAGACATGACTCTGTAATGTAACAGGGACACAAGCAGAGACGCGACTCTGTAATGTAACAGGGACACAAGCAGAGACATGACTCTGTAATGTAACAGGGACACAAGCAGAGACGCGACTCTGTAATGTAACAGGGACACAAGCAGAGACGCGACTCTGTAATGTAACAGGGACACAAGCAGAGACACGACTGTAATGTAACTGGGACACAAGCAGAGACATGACTCTGTAATGTAACAGGGACACAAGCAGAGACGCGACTCTGTAATGTAATAGGGACACAACCAGAGATGCGACTCTGTAATGTAACAGGGACACAAGCAGAGATGCAACTTGCAGGTCCCTGCAAAACATCTCTGCCAGTGCTGGCAGTATCATACGACCCAAACATTCCAGAACAACCCGAGCACCATAGCGACAGTCACCCTGTCCCATTTCAGGGTTCCAACACTTTTTTACCAGTGATTTTTCAAAACTTTTCCATAATATTTTTCCTAATTTCCATGACTTAGTTTAAAATATCTAAGGCCTATAATAGTGAACACAGGGCGCCATAATGAGCTTCTACAGTGTGCTAAGCCCTAAGCACTGTAGCACAAATGTAGCCGGAGAATGTAAGGGAAGTTGTGTCTATCTACCACCTATCCTGGGGCATCACACAAGGGCATAAGGGCTTATGGCACCATTCTTGTGTTTTCTCCATTATATTTACCAAACAAACAAACAAAGGGCAATAAATAACCAAGTGCTCCATTTAAATGCTCAGGAAGGCAAAAACATTGAAGAGGTAACAAACAGATGGAATTTAATATATTCCGAGACAGATGTTGAACAATTACAAATTATTATTTAGAGTGTATAATCCTTGCTTGCGTGCATTGTTCACAGAATCTGGGGGACGTCATCGAGGTGGCAAAGTTTAAATGATACTGACATTAAAGACCATAACCGAGGAAAGGTTTCATAGAAAAGTTAACAAGAGGAAAAGTTTCATAGAATAGCTTTGTCTTTTGTGAGATTTTCTTTTCGTATGAGCCATATGCAAAATTGTCTGTAGGAGGTGCATTCGTCTGTAGGAGGCCTAGTGCTAATCACAGTACAGAAAAAAACGTTTCTTACAAAGCTGCAAACTAATTGCTCTCATTAGCGTGCACATACGTTTTTGAGAATATTTTCATTTTATAATATCTGCACATCATACGGTCACACTTTACTTGAAGGTACCGTCATAAGAGTGACATGTCACTGTCATAACTGTTACATGTGTCATGTAGCATCTATGACAGTATCATGTCACTCTTATGATGAAGTTGTCATAATCAATACAACGAAAACAATGTCAAATTGTCATCTCAAAAACCGTATGACACTTAATGAAAATGTTTATGACATTGACATACTGTTTATGACACGTTCATGACTGTGTCTTGTCACTCTAATGACGATAACTTCAAGTAAAGTGTTACCCATCATACTTGTTCTGATGGATAAATACTTGAACTGCCCTCAGAAAGTTTCTACGAAGTGACAATAAAGGATCCAGGTTTTGGCCCACGGCAAAACGTACTATTTTTCTGATGAGCACGGTGATCTGGAAGCTTTCAGTGCACAAGAGAAAGTTAAGGTCGACGTCCACCTTTTGACACCACAGTAGCCGCTAAATTTGATATTATTTTCGAAGTGACTGTTCGCACTAATTTAAATGCGTCCGAGCACAAAAATTGATTGAAGTATGTGCTAGACACAATTATAAATAGATGCACATTGCTCACACAATTTTAAGTGTGTCCAAAGTGTGTCCATTTTTTTCTTAGCCAAACTGATTTTAAGCGGTACTTTTTCTAAAAACTGGAATGGTCATCAAATGGTCATCAACAGTGAAAGTATTTTTCGTACGCTCCGTTCTGCCACAATCGGGAATCGGGTTTCTTTGCGGTCTAATCAATTTACTTGCATGACGTGTTCATCGACCAGAGAAAATCATTTGAGTTTTACAAGCGAACCTGGGTAATCAAAAAAATAAATAAATAAAAATGCCAGGATGGAAATGCAATATTTTTGAACACTGTATAATACAGGAAAATGACTTGGAGAGGAACCAATTGGGCCATGGGAGGACGTCGACCACAAATTTAAATAAGTTTTCAATATAAACACACAACTTTATTACATTCATGTTATTTCATTCATTATTCTGATTGACATTGATGCTATTATTAGGCTACACTAATTTGAAGCGAGGCACCAGGAAAATTCAACTGGCGTTATTAGAAAAATGGTGCTCTTTAAATTCCAGCAGAGTACCAAGTTAACACTTGCATAGAGGGTACGAGCCCACGTGCGTCAAAAGATAAACAAAAGCATGTGCTCGATTCTTACCGCCGGTAAGCTAATGAGATAAAGTTGGTATTAAAGAAGTCCGGTAGGAAAAACATTTTGCCGCCCGCCAACTGGCTGCATAATGTAACCTACGTGTATCACGAAACTTCATGTTAGTTTCAGTGTCGCGTTCCATTTTAAATAATAGCTTGTAGTTTTGCGGTAAACTCGACATCTTTTGGGGATTTAGTGAACATATTATAAGCATTTGGGCAAAAGACTGTATTTTTTCCAAACCTTTCCAAAACCGTTTGTTAATTCCATAACTTTTCCAGACTGGAAAACAGGTTTTTCAAATTCCATAACTTTTCCAGGAATTTCATGACCGCAGGACCCTGCATTTCTGAGGTCAAGGCAAAGGTAAAAACTGAGGCCTCTGTCTGCACTGTCAGTAATAGTGAAGAGATACGCTGGGCGAAAGGGTCACCGAGAGGAAATAAAGATGAGCGGGGGAGCACACATAGCCCAACAGGGCGAGGAGGGTTCATTTCAAGGGCAGCATCCAGCCCGACACCCTCCTAAAATGCATGCCAACTGTTACCACACCTGGAGGGAGAGAGCCAGAATCTGAATACCTCTGCAGTTCCTGTAAACTGTCGCAGCTTGTTTTTGAGAGAATCAAGAGCAGATGCAGAGAGCGTGCACGCCCACAGACGTAAGCGCAGAGTTTTTACCAAATATATTAGCTTTAACCATTAGAGCGCTAAATACAAATAGTGTTGCTCAGTGATGCAAGATATCAAATTCAAAGCAGTTGAAAACCTATCATGTGGCGACTTGTTTAAAAAGTCAGAGTATGATAGGTTTTCAACTGCTTTGAATTTGATATCTTGCATCATTGAGCAACACTATTTGTATCGATCATGTGGCGACTTGTTTAAAAGAGCTCCCCATGTGGGAGCTCTTTTAAAAAAGTCAGAGTATGATAGGTTTTCAACAGCACAAGATAATTTGATTTATGCTTTTTTGAAAATGTATTACATTGCTCTAAGGATTAATCATTCCTCTAGAATCACCAAGCTAAAGAAGTTAATGTTGCAGATATTCAGTCAAAACTTAAAGCAGAACTTCCTTAGTAGGGACCCATTCATTTTTCAGGCATTGCATCCTGCGTGTTCAGTACTCAGCTCTGGGTCGAGTCTCACCTGACTCTCCAGAGGGCGAAATGGAGGGGGAGGGGATGGCGAGGGGCTCAGGCTGCTGGAGACGCTGTCGATGTCCACGCCGGGAAGCACCTGCATTCAAACACAGCGATAACCGCAGCTCAGTGCACCCAAGCGGACGCTCACACAAAATGGCTGCACTCTCTGCAAAGCCAACAGAGGACGCAGGTCAACCCCTCCAGCTCTGTATCTGCTCCAGTAAGGTGGCATGGCCTCTGCTGAAAGTGATTCAAAACTGCCATTTTGTGTGCTGGGTTAACCCTTAAAGCGCTAAATGCAGCTACTGTTGCTCAATGATGTAAGATACCAGAATCAAACTGCTGAAAACCTAACATGTGGCAACTTACATGACAGGTTTTCAACAGCACTAGGCTATTTATACAGCACATTTAAAATAAATAAGTTAACCAAAGTGCTTCACAAATAGGGATTAAAATAATACAAATATACCTAAAAATCAGTACAATAAAGAACATAAAAATAAAGGCTGTTTAATTCTGCAGAGTCCACATAGCTTGAATGATAGTTAGCATAGGTCATGCAGGCCATGTAATCAGATTCCAGTCAAAATAATTTTTTAAAAATAATAATTGTGCACTGATTAAGTATTACAGTGCTATCACACTCCTTTGGTTGGCTTCTGAATAAATTGCTAAATGTTCGTCATTGACAGTTACAGGAGTGACCGTTATCTCATGCTAAATCACTAGACAAGCCTTAGCAGGGTTGGCAAGGTTGGCAAATAGACGCTTATAAATTCCTGAGGAGGTGCGTGACATCGACTTAGATGTGGTTCATAACCTTAACATACTTCCTACATCCTGCACCACCCCCAACACGTACATATTTTCATGTGAATTACGCTGAACTATGAAACAGCCTTCAGGGCCGGTCAGACCAAACGTGCTTAATCAGGTTGGAAACGCAACGCGCATCTGTCCTGATTTCTTGAAGCTTATTTTCTAAAAAGGGTTGGGAGCCATCTTCTGCGGTTGCTAAGTAACGCTCCTGTCACTGACTCAGAGAACATTCTTCACAGTGTTAACGGCTTTGGCAAACTAATTCTACCGCAAAGCCTGGTGTGTCGTTTGTTTTTTTTTTTTCTTTAAATAACAGGTGAGCAGCAGGCACTGGCTTTTGCTCTAAAAAGAGTGAGAAATAAAACCGGGTGAATGACTGAACAACTTTTTGGAAATGATTAACTACAGGCAGCACTAAAAATTACAGCAGATTTCTCCCCCGTCTTTGTTTACAATGATACCAAACTTAAAATTAAACTCCGCCCATGCATTCGCGTAATTGGACGGCGGGGTAAAGACTGATAATGACACGAAGAACTTTTTTATTGAGGCACCTCTAAGTAGGAATGTTTTTCACTCTAAGTGCACCAAAAAATATTACGAAACGTTGCCTGTTGCTCCAAACCAGCCTTGAAAAGACCTCAAATCATTTAAGATATCATTTAAAATTGCGCCCCTCGCCGAAAAAGAGCATTTGCAATGGGCCTCGAGTAGACAGTGGTCCCAATCGTAGACCTGTGCACTGAAAGCCTAAAACAGCGTGTCTCACCTGCACTTGCAGCTGGGCGGTCCTCTGCTTCTCGGACTGCAGCTCCAGAACCACCACGTTGGGTCTGCTGACCCGTTTGGGCTGGGGTTTGTGTGAGGTTGGGGGGATGGAGGTGGTCACAGTCACTGGCTGGCGACTGATGAGGACGCGGGACGGCTGAGGGACCCCCGCATCCACTCTGGGCTGACCTGGAGCAAGGAAAGGGTTAATTACTGCGGGACAAGAGGGCTGGGGCAGGGTGTGAGAGTTTAACTAGCGCTTCACAAAGCAGGAAGTGTATATTTATTAAAGTAATGCAGAGGGGGTCTGAAGATGGACCAGGAGCCAAAGGACGGCGCAGGTATGAAGTGAAGGGTGCTTCCTTAAAGGAGCTGTGTCACGATTACTGCACATGCTCAGATTTTACATCCTAACACAGTGAATCTGCTTAACTGCAAGTCATAATCTGATTCCATCCTTGCCAAGCAGTCTTTGTTCTGCATTGTATTTATATATTTTAGTCACTCCGTCAATATGCTTTTTAGCCCGCCAGGCCTTTAGCCCAATCAGGCTTATGCTGTGGTTAAATGTCTTCTTCCAGGCTCGTTGTGCGTCCTTAAACTTTTTGCCTAGTAAGCGCTCTAGCACAGTCAGTTTTTGACAGATCCTTTTCATATTTTATATACCTGTGTTTGGGATGAAGATCTAGGCCAAGTTCGATTTTGGCCATATTGCAATAGTGGCTTTGCCACTATTTTTATATTAAGGAGCTTTCAATGGAAATTCAAGAATTCAAAGCGCTATTTTAAGCT